>CM051271.1:36156609-36504109 GCA_027921565.1 Artemia sinica | reverse complement strand
CCACCAAAACCAAAGCTCTATAATTTGATAGCAATAAATACTTCAAAGAATTTGCTTTTATGCTGATTCCAAATACATCAATCTTAAATCTACCCATAAGTGTCATTAGCAGAATAATTTTGTGAGCATAATCCATGAAAAGCAACATGTCTGATAACCACGGGAAGGGGTTTCAGGCTATTATACACGAAATTGGAGAAAAAACGTACTTTTTTTTAGAAGAATGCTCAATGGTCAGATGTTCACCTGCTTTTTCCCCCGTAGGTTGTCGTCGAGTCAGTAAAATATCGAGAAGGGATTTTCTCCGAGCGAAAATTGGAAGTCCGCTCAGTAGCACAGATCAAAGTACCGATTCCTATCATAAAAAAAGGCGCACATAGGGCTTAGGAAAATCGCCTTAGAACAATCGAAAAGTTAGGGTTTTAGAGTGTGTTTTTCTTGTCTTCACCGTGTATACGCTAACGTTTTTTTGTCTGTAGTCTGACAGCCTCTGTGGCTACTCAGCTACAATTGACAGCATCAATAACGTCAGAGAAAACTTTATTCTCTTTGTAAATGTGTTTTAGTTTTGGTATGTCTACACTGTTTAAACCTGCGGCAGGGGGATAGGGTTGAAACTTTCAGGGATGGCTTTTACCCTCTTTTTTTGGGGGGGGGGAGGGATGAATATTTTTTTCTGAAGGGGGCAAAATCATTTTTCTCTGATATATGTTACGTTTTTTGTATGTGGGGGGGGCCATTCCGACAGACTGACTAATCTTTTTTTTTCTGAAGGGGGCAAAATCATTTTTTCTCTGATATATGTTAAGTTTTTTGTATTGTCTTCCGACAGACTTGACTACTCTTTACATTTTGTTTAGTTTTACTACTGATGACGGTCACTGCATATGTGACCGAAATATCTGGTATTTTTTGTGAATCTCTATCACTGTTTGTGTAACACAGTCTATTAAAATGATTTTATCCTTATTTGAACTTTTATTTATTTACATTTTGTTTTTATTAACATAACTCGTGCTGTAATTAATAACTTATTTTCAGTTGCCAAAATACAAAGTTTTACAATTCTTCCATAGTTTACCACGAGAGGGGGGGGGGGGGTTACGTATATAATTGACTGAAAATTCTGAAATTCCACTAATATCCTATCCCAGGCACGTACGCAGGAATTTGTTTCGGGGGGGGGGGCAAATCCTTCAAACCCGTTATTCTGTGAGAAAAATCAGAAAATTATGGGAAAATGAAAAAAATCGTGAGATTTCGGGGTGGGGGCCGGGCCCGGAGGCCCCTCCCTGCGTACGTCCCTGTCCTATCCAGCCTTAGGCATTTTCTCGCCACTCCAACAACCGAACCGTTACGAGGCCAATTTGTAAAGGCCAGGAAAATGCAAAAAGATCCATTATTGGTGGTTTTGATTTTAATACATCAATCATCCGGTGAGAAAAATGTCCATGATTTGTTGGCGTTTGATTAAGAACTTGAATATGGGCAATATTCTTAAGCGTATTATAGGGTACTTGTTCAGAACACACTCAAGGATTTGGATCTGTAAAACCCGGTTTCATAACCACAAAGACAAGTGGCAGTATGCATTGGAATTGTATAATTTGGACTGCATATTTGCAAATTAGGGGGATGCAGGGGTGGGGTAAATTTTTTGTACAGCGTTATGTAAGAAAACAATTCTTACTTCATAATATGCAGAATAATTGTAGCTAACACATTTGTATGCAGACCCGCTAAACTTTACCCCCACCCCCCTAATGTGCAAATGTATAGACCAAACAAACAGAAGTTCAATGCATTCTGTCACCCGTCACTTGTCTTTCTGGCTCTGAAACCGGTTTTCTCAGATCTTACATTCAGATCAAAATTCTTGAGTGTGTTCTGAATAATTAACAAGTACCTATTTTAGAGTGGACTTAAATTTAATTTTAATTAAGTTTACTTCGAAAACGATCAATAAAAGTGTCTTCAAACACAAGCAAAGAGCTATATTCAATCTTAAAACGAGTAAAATAATATAAACAGAATGGGATGTGATCCCAGTCAAAATCCCACTTGTAATACTTAAGTCGTTGCTTGAACTTTACTGAAAATTTCGCTGAGAAAATAAAATTGCTTCGATTTTTTTTTTGTTGAAAAAAACAGGGAATTTGTAGTTATCATTAGGAATGAGGTATAGCATCAAATTTCCAATTAACTACAAATAACCACCTGAACGTTACGAGTAGGGAGTAGGGAACGTTATGTTAGGAGTAGGGAGTAGTTGAGAGACTAGAGCCCCGTCAGGCTCAGAGATCGTTTTAATTTTCACTTTATTTTCAAATTTTATGATTTTTGTTATTTGGCTTTGAATACAAAAATTTATCCACCTACATATCTGGGCAAAATTTGTGTGATATTAAACCTAATGATGAAGACAACGATCCATTATTAATGATAATTGGCTCACGGAACACATCTTTTGAAAATGACCCTGATATGGCGATAGGGAGACATCAAATTTCGTTGTCCGGAATGACTTGCGAAGTTGAAGTTTGAATAATAAATACCCTTGAGATTCAAGCTATCCAGTTTCAACTGCGTAAGGTAATGAAGTACCGACAGGAGGAAAACTGAAATTAAATTGGCGCAAGAAATTTTCAAAAGATTAATAAAAAGAAGATTCTGGCAAGGATTCAATTCCCATCCACCTACTCCTACTACTTTGACGTTTAAAAGAGGCTCTCAGCACTACAATGCCTTAAAGCAGCGAACTAGAGCATATTTTGACGTTTTCATCTGTGTCTAGTCTGAAACTGACAGAATGTCTGGAATTTTAATTATATTGTACCAAAAATTAACAAGTATCTATCGACCGCGAAAGCATGCATTATCTGACTTTACACACATAGGGACCGAACCCAAAACAGATGGGACATACATCAATCCTTGGAACCCAAGCCATTTTTTTTTTTTTGGGGGGGGGGCTTAATGTCATTTACAAGATAAAATCATACATTAAAATAGATGACTTTAAATTCGGTTAGAAAATTATGTGATTAGAAAACAAGGCCGTATCCAGAGGGGGGGGGGGGCTACCCGGTTTGACCCCCCCCCCCCCCCCCCCCCCCCCCCCCGAATTTTTGACCGAGTCGAAATTAGTCTAAAAAATACTTGTAAAGGTATTTTTACAGGTAAATACCTGTAAAAATTGGGTACCCCCCCCCCCCCTCGAACAAAAAATCCTGGATCCTCTCTTGTTAGAAAACTATATTGATTCGAGAGTGATCACTACCGATTTAAATTTATAAAAAAGAAAACAGATTGAAAAAAAGTACATTGGATTGAGAGTGATAACCAATTCACATTTCTAAACAATTGAGGTTATAGCAAGGGAACATCGTAGAATTATTCAGGTTTGAGAGAAAGGAGATCTTTTGGTATATTATTTTACAGATAAATTATCTGGCTGACCGCTTATTAAACAATAAGCTGTAAGAAAAATTGGTTCAATCCCACTTCCTTGGACTATGATCATGGTCATATCCAATATTTTTGTTCGGGGAGGGGGGGGGGGGTCAAAAAGCTTTAAAACGCATCAACAATTTGATTATATGCCTTTTTTGTTACGTTTTTACGAGTTGGGCAAACATTTCGAGGTGTTCAAACCCCCAGGATTCAAATTATATCGGAATATCATGGGAGAAAGTAAAGAGCGAATCTTTGAACAGTTTTGGGTGAGATAAGAGTGTGATCAGCTGTATTGTATGGCTTAGTGTTGCCATGAGTTGTTAACAGTAGTAGTAGTATTAGGCTACCACGTAAGGTCTTCTTTAATTCATTCAAATTTACGTGTACACACATGTTTTTCCTCGGGGATGAGGCCAAAAATTCAATTAAGCAATAATTATGAGATACTTAATCCATTTAAAACTATCAAAAACTTATTTGTACAGCATTCCGGTTTCCTAGGAGGAAGGCGATTAGTAGGGAGGCCATCTTTACGTGAGAGGGTCATCCATTGAGAAGCAAAACCGTTGTAAGAAAAGCTAAAGATTAACCTTAAAAGGGAAAAGGGTGGGGGGGGGGGTGTTAGAACCCTTCAAATTTAGAATAAATCCTTGAAGAGATTAAACGGAAACATCTGTAAAACAAATCCGAAAAAAAAAAAATCCTGTTTCGTAAACCCCCTCCCCCTCCCAAAAAATGCTGGATACGGCCCTGCCTTTGATGTGACGGATATCTGTAACTGTGTTCATACATAATTTTGATATCATATAGCAATTGCGACATCGTCAAAGTGATCTACTCCGTTAGCCAGTTGCAGCACAAGCTTTACTTGTTGGCATCTTTAAATAGAGAATTTCTTCCAAAACCGCGTTTCTGGAATGTTTTGATAACAGCCGTCTCTTCAAATGAAATAGTCCAGAAAATCATCTTTTCTCTCTTCTCCGATTTGAATAGACAAAGAAAAAAAAGAGGAAAGCCATAGTTCCCACAAGAGGAAGATATGGCAATAGCAATTGATAAAAGGAACATCCGACCGCAGAAAAGATAACAGTCAAATAATTTAGCTGACATTATTTAAGACGAATTTATCAAAACCGAACGATAATAATAAATCGAAATTAAAAAGATCAACGTCAAACAAAAAGGTAGAGTCATTGTCAAGGTTCAAACTACAATTTTCATATACATTTCAAATTCAATTTAGCCTTCCATCCATTTAAAACTCTTCATAAAATTCTAGCTTCAAAATTTGTTTGTTGACAAGAGTGCGGAAGTGAATTTCTCGTTTTATATTCCTAATCCGGTATCTAAAGTAAATATTTGGACAAAGCCCTGACATTTCAGGAGTAAACTGATTGTTAACTTTAAAAAAAAAAATATGTACTTTCATGTTTAAAAACATGAAATATAAAGGTTATGACATCAATTTCAAGCAGGGGCGGATTCAGGATTTTTTTAGGGGGGGGGGGGGGCAAAATAGGTTAATCCGATAAGTTTGCGTTAGGAGCAAGTTTAATTAACGCAAACTTGAGTTAAGTAAGTAAATTACACTACTTTGGACTACGCTAGGGGGCGCCCCCCCCCACGCCCCCTGGATCCACCACAGACTTCAAGTTAGGGGGCCTGTAACAAAAAATACAAATATTATATTAATTTTCAGATAGGTTTTTCATCAAGATGAGCAGGGAGAAAACCGAACATTTCGTGAATTTTACCGTTTAGCCTACTAGTAGCATAGTCTGTTGGACGAAGCTTGTACCCTTTTCGAGACGTACTTGGAGAAACTTATTAACAAAAACTTGATAAGACGTAAAAGTTAATGTCCTAGTTTATATTTTCAGGGGTCCAGGACAATAAGACTTTTGTGGGAGGTGTGGATAGTTATCAGAACATCTACTAAAAATGGTTGTTGGATCTCAAACAAACCAATTTGGGAATAACAGTTAGTGTCCAAGTTCCAGCATAGAGGATCTAATCAATCTGCGAAAGGAGGGAACAGAGGAGGGGGTTTTAAATCTTGTAATAAGCATCTTTACTAGAGGAAAGGTGAACAATTCCCTACCCAGTTGGTGAGAAAGTAAAAATCCCGAGAACGAACAAAACAATGAAAAGCATAGGATGAAAAAAGACGGAACAAGTAATTTACAATAACGGACGGAACAAGCAATTCAAAATAACATAAGTACACATATAGCCGACCTCATTAAGGGGTTAGTATCAGATAGAGATGCAAAATTTTTTTGGGGAGCCCAGCAATGATAAAATTATTTGATGATTTGAATAAGAAGTGCCCAGAAATTCAAAAAAGCAGGATTTCAGGGGAGCGGGTCTCGAGGCACTCATGCTTACGTGAATGGGTGGTATAAACACGTTTTCAAAAGCGTGATATTAGACAATATTTCCCAGGAGAGGGGTTAAAAAAAGCAAACAAGTAAGCCTTTCCTGGTAAGAGGTCATTCCCATCGATATCCCCTTTTTTCAGGTATCCAAAATACGCTCTGACATTTTGACTGGTACTGTGTTCTATTATCTGTAATACACGCGAGAAGTGAAGTTTGGTTAATGCTAATGAAGTAAAACAAAATGGGATAAAAAAAATATATTTCAGAAACAAATTTCGGCTATATATTTGCACATTAGGGGGTGTTTTGGGGGGGTAAAGCATAGCATATATTAAATATGTAACCTAACCTAACCTAGGTACCTTTTCCCCCCTAAACCCTAAAAAACAAAAGTTTAAATATTGTAAACGCAGTGATAAATCACTGTTTGCAATCCTCAGCATGGGAAATCTCCGTTGAAAGAAACCTGTTTGACTAGTTTCTTTAGCATCTTCGCTGTACAATATCGCGCGTGGTTTGCAGATAAAAGAACAGTACCTTTTTGACTTTATATTGTTCATTCGTGAAACCAGACTACTAAATTCAGAGAACCGCTCTCAATAAAACCAACCAATGTTAAAATGTCGCGAAAAGAAGCCCGACAAAATCCATCAAGGATTATCTCATCCATGCCGGTTTGAGTCTTTCTCCAAGCCAGCCATAAAGTGTTTTTGTTAGGAGTTTCTGTAATCTTTCATGATGACACATTCCTGGCACTTGGCAGTTTGGGTCTGATATCTTAGGACAAATTCACACCCAATCCCACGTGAACTATTCCTATGATTTGACAGATGCTATTACATTCTTGGAATTCATAATAACGGATGCAACCACCATTGCACGACGAAAATGAAAAGAAATTAGAAAAAAACTACATTACACTAAGAGACTCAATAATATAACCTACAACGGTTATTGTAAATCTGGACCTACTGATGATTTCCATAATAACATGATTTCATACAAGGAAATAGAAGAAAAAAAACCCGAGAAATCGAAGTTAGAAGAATATTTCCAAACCAATGGAAAAATTTGTGTACAATTTAGAAATGAACCCCGGACAAAGATACAAGTTAGGCCGATTTGTGAACTTTTTTGTACAAGCACATACACATGGAGTTTTCTGGCGAGAGGGAGCCTCCCCCTGGATGTATATGACTCGGTTTTCCTAGCTCTAACGCATAAGTCCTTAATGAAGAGTTCTCAGGTTCCGAACGAATCTGAGCTAACAATAAAAAATTATCTTGCTACATTTCTTATTGTATCTGCCCTCTTGAAAAGGGGGCTTTCTTGTAATAACCACCTAAAACCCAAGTAGCTTATCCCCTCCCCTGGCAATATTGTGAAACCCTCAAGAGATTTGCTTTGGGAACAGATGTCATCTAAGTAGTCAGAATCAAGACAACAAAGCATAAAAAGCTGAGAGCCTCTGCTCTAGTATGAAATAAGCGACAGCTTTCAAATTAAAATTAAATCAGCTTTCTTCCTCCCTCGGCTTCAACCCCTAGTTGAATCTTTACAGTAATACAGTATAATTAGAAAGCAAAATATGAAACTATCATATTCGGCTTTTCACGATTCTCAATCCATGTCATTTTCGCGTCCCTTCTTGGCCAGCTTCCGGGGCTTTAAAACTCACCGCAAAGTGCGTTATTTCTTTCTGTAATTCAATCCTCCCAATATTACTTTCTTTTAATACGACCTAAGAAAAAAAAAACAATCTGTTAACTTTTTTTAATTTATACTCCATCTACTTTTTCGCTGATGCACTTCCTTATCTTTTTTACTCTAGTCTATCCCTATCTTTCACTTGCAGATTTTTCATCTATTCCTTAATTTGTTTCTTTATTTCGTCCCCCCACAAACAGGGGTGACAAATTCCCTTCGGCTATTTAAATTGTTTTGTATTGATTTACTTACCAAAGTTTGTAATTGTCCAGGAAGCATAGGCTGTCCAGGGGTCATGCCCATCTGTTGCATAAGAGCGTTTTTCAAAGCAAGGTGATTTCTTCCGTTTATCAATAACTGATCCTTTAAGTGTTGAGGAGGATGAAAAATATTTGCACGGAGGCTTCTCTCGATTACATCGACCCTAAAATAGATAATTCCTGTCAGTAGGTATAAAGCGACCAAATAATTCATATACTAGTCTAATTGTTGTACACAAAAGTAAAATATACAACAGAGGGGTTTTAAAAGCTGATTTATAAACTAAATTTTAACACTTACACGAAATTTTGAAAATAGATTATATTTTGTTAATTTTCCTAAAATGAGTACAGACCTATATAGCCATTTAAAGCACATTAACTTTCAAAAGGATAAGTTCAATAACAGTCTTTTTTAGCCATTATATAGTTAAGAAACCTTCATTTTTATTTACTCATTTATTTTCTAAGGGGGAGGGGGTTAAAACCAGGGATTACTCTTGGTATAACCCTATAAGCGATAAGAAGAAAAAAAAGAATTAACCTATACATTATCTGTCAACCGTGGATTATCTTATAGTAAAGAGCTATGCTTGTTCGGATTAAAAATAAGCTACAATGTTTACCAACATTTCTCTTGGTAAGGAAACTCCAACAACCACAAGAGGGAAATTTGTATGCATGCGCGGATTGTGCGCAGTTGTTACAAACATAGAAAACACTCAACCTTTCAAATAACTTTGTAACTGGGGGAGGGGCTCGGGGGTTTAAACTAACTTTAAAACGTTCTTTTTTGGGCTATGTATTGGCTAGCAAAGACCCCTTTCATAGAGGCCCGTGTTTTTTAACACTTTTTTTCAGGCTTAATAGGCCTCTATAACGAAAAAAATAACTTGGATAGCAAAATAGCCTATTTTACAACGCTAATTAGTTTAGAATAAGTTCTTTAACTCTTGCTTTTGCATGTTCAAACATAAATTCCCTAATTGTATGGATTAATACAAATAAGTGGCAAGCCCAAGTCTTGGCCACTGAATACTAAAAAAATTTTGAGAAGCCACTTTAACGTACTCCATACTAGAATCTCGATTGATACATACTCAAAGAGCATAAAGGTAATTTTTGCGAGCTGGATGGCGAAGTCGGCTTTGGTTTTCATGTGTATTCGCGACAAGTCATATCAAAACTCCTGTTTCGTCCAGAATTAGCCAAACTTGGAGTACGATTCAGGTCCCTAGTGGAAGTTGTTTTTGGTACTCTTCTATTAAACGGACTCTTTTATCTACGATAATGCATACCAATCACGAAGTAGACTGAGACGCGTGATGAAAACAGGTTTTACAATGCCTTCTGGGATATAAACAAAGGCAAGAACTGTATTTAAATTGTTGTTTTCTCGGGTTTAGGGGGGGGGGGGGGGGGGGGAAAGGTACCTAGGTTAGGTTACGTATTTAATATATGGTATGCTTTGCCACCATCCCCCTAATGTGCAAATATATAGCCCAAATTTGTTTCTAAAACTAATATATATTCATCCTATTATGTTTAATTTCATTAGCATTAACCAAACTAGCGCTATATAAAAAGAGTCCGTTTAATAGAAGAGTACCGTTGTTTTTAATTAGTGGTAATGCCACCAATTTCATATTTTTATCGTCATGGCTTTTAGACAAACTGCAATCAATTATAATTACTTTTCTGATTTTAAACGTCAGTAACTCCATTGAATAAACGTTCTTAAGAGCGGTATAACCAAGCGTTTACTACTTTCCACCACCCGATGGGGTTTTTTGAGCACAACTTGTTTTGCCACGCAAGGCAAATTTTCACCCTGCCTTTTCGCGACACGCACCATAGATTTTGCACCCAAATTCCATCGTAAATGTTATGCGCAGTTTTGTGCATACGATTTTTGAGTTGCCAACCCCTCCCATATATAATCGTAGCCCAGAAACAAATGTTAATACGTCAATTTGTTTAGTTAAGTTGATAACAAACAGAAGCAAGCTTAATTTTTAAATAATTTTCCTTTTAGTCGGTTCATGATCGTTTGCACGCTGAACCAGGGTAGCCTAACCGTGGCTCATGGGCTGAACTTGGCAAAATGAAGTATTAAAAGTAGTACATGACATACTTACGTCTGTATGTCTCCTTTTAGTTCATGGTAATTATAGATCAACCATCACAAATACACATGCTAGATAAATACTACATAGAAAGCGAAGCGACAATAGACGCATTATTCACTCAACAAAGCAGGATTACTATAATTTTAATACATCGTTGGTTTTGACCATGAAGTAAAGGGATAATATTGATGATGAAAGTATCTTTATTTTATACTGGAAATCACTCAGCTCAGATTTAGTCCTAGACATCGTCGTGCCCAATTTTTGAAACAGAGGTAAATTCTCTTAACCATTACATTGCAAAATACAACCATAAAAGAAGCACAGAAGGCATGGGGTAAACAACATCGGCGCACCGTAGTTAAAATATTGGCCACCCTTATGCCAGTCTTATAAGCCAGCTTCGGTTTCCATTAACATCACCAACTGGCGTCCGTCCTTCGATGTTAAGCACTTCATGTCGCAAACATCCCCTTCTATTAGCAACCGACAAAACATATGACAAATTCTTTCATTGTGTTGAGGGGTCACGGAACTGTCAGAAATCACGTACACCGGGTGGCTCCTGCCAAGTGTGGTGAAGCTGCGCCAAGTTTTTTTGTTGTTGCGAGGACTGTGTCAAGCGTGGCGGAACTTTGTCACACGTGGTGCTCTAAGATTTACACCAGGCGGCGGAAAGTGAGCAACCCCTTGCATTGTGTAGTGTATGTTTGCTCAATTTACAAATTGTCAACGCTTGTGCTTTTTACTTTGTTAAACAAAGTATTAGTATAATCGTCTGTGCCAAATATGGTCTAATAATACAACAGCTTTTTAATTTTTTAAATACTATATTTAGTTATAGCTATTCTCTATAAATACTAAATTTTATTCTGACAGATCTCCTGCAAACAATTTTGTACGGGGGAAAAATCATGGAAAAAAGAAAAAAAAAGAATTTGTATGAGATATAAAACCCGCATCTACATAAACGGTCAGTAATTGTTTATATTAATAATCAAGACATATCTAGCATAACAAAGACGAAAAGGATTTTTTTTTTATTTTTTTATTTTTTTTATTATTTTTTTTTAACAAATATGATTTGATTTATTTGCTAAACCAGTAGCAAAATGATTAATAGTCTCCAATAAAAATACTGATCAAGAGCATTCTTGATCTAATTTTTGGTGAGAGGAGGTAGGTAGGTTAGCAGCATGAGAAATTATGACCAGTATATAGATAAATAGTAAGCCAACAGACGCCACCAAGTCAATGACTATAACGAACATGCCTATGGGCGCAAAGTTAGAGGTAGGCCGCCCATAAAGTTAAGGCAGGATTTGGAACGAGATTCGTTTGGGTTTTCATGCAGATTTTTTATGCTGATTTCAAATATAAGTTTTATCAAGTTTAATCTTACCCATCAAAAGTTACGCGCCTGAGAAAATTTCCCTTATTTTCGAAAAAAAAGTCTGAACAACCCCCCAAAAGGGGGGAACAACCCCCAAAAGTCATAGAACTTTAATGAAAATCACACCATCAGATTCAGCGTATCAGAGAACTCTACTATAGAGGTTTCAAGCTCCTATATGCAAAATGTGGAATTTTGTATTTTTTTTTGCCAGAAGAAAGATCAAGGAAGCGTTGCGTGTTTATTTATTTTTTTTTTTCCAGGGGGGTGATCGTATCGATCCAGTAGTCCTAGAATATCGTGAGAGGGCTCATTCGAACGGAAATTAAAAGTTATAGTGCCTTTTTAAGTGACCAAAAAATTGGAGGGCAACTTGGCCCCCTCCCACGCTCATTTTTTCCCGAAGTCACCCAATCAAAATTTTGAGATAGCCATTTTGTGCAGCATAGTCGAAAATCTAATTAATGTCTTTGAGGATGACTTAATCCCCAATGTTCCCAGGGGGAAGGGCTGCAAGTTATAAACTTTGCCAATTGTTTACATATAGTATTGGTTATTGGGAAGTATACAGGCGGTTTCAGGAGAATTTTTTTTCTAGTGGGGGTTCGGGGTCAGAGTAGGGGTTAAGGGGGAAGATCTTTTTCCATGCATGATATTTCCTTGGGGGAAGGGACATTTCTATGAAGGGGCGCCAGATTTCCCAGCATTGTTTAAAAAACGATCAGAAATTAAATAAAAAAAAAACAAGTTTTTTTTCAACTGAAAGTAAGAAGAAACATTAAAACTTAAAACGAACAGAAAATATTAGTATACGAGGGGGTTCGCCCCCTAGTCAATACCTCGCTCTTTACGCTAAAGTTTTTTTTTAGTACTTTCAAAAGAGATATCTATTCTAATTAACCGGCCTTTGTGATTCAGGGGTTTGTGATTCGAACAAAATTCGAACTTTAGCGTAAAGAACGAGGTATTGACAAGGGAGTGAACTCCCTAATATACGTAATAAAAACATACGAATATAAAAATTCGTTACGCAAGTTAATTCGTATGTTACGTCAGGACAAAATTTCGAGAAAGCCAATTAGCCAAAAAAGGAAAATTAATATGCGAATTTCGTTTTAATTATTCATGTACGGTGAGCCAAAATCTAAGCTGCATTAATTAAAAGATATTCAAAAATTAAATAAAAAAAGCTAGTTTTTATAACTGAATGTAAGGAGCGACATTAAAACTTTAAACGAACAGAAATTATTCCGTATATGAAAGGGGATATCCCCTCCTCAACGCCTCGCTCTCTACGCTAAAGTTTGACTCTGTCTCACAACTTTATTTTTTAAAACAATAAAAAACTTTAGCGTAAAGAGCGAGGTGTTGAGGAGGGGACGGCCCCTTTCATACACGGAATAATTTCTGTTCATTTTAAGTTTTAGTGTCGCTCCTCACTTTCAGTTTTAAAAAAAAAACTTTTTTTGTTTAGTTAATTTCTACTTTAAAACTCGGTTGGGAACTATCCCAACCGAGTTTTCTGGTTTACTTGATACTAAACAAGTAACAGCAATTTTATCCCAGGGCCGGATTTAGGGGGCTACTAAAGGGGACAAGCACAACATGGGCAAAAAATTGTGATACTTACAGTATTGATAATGCGACAGGGGGCGATAAAGTCTACATTTGCCCCCCCCCCCCCCCCCCTCCCACCGATAAAAAACCTAACTCCGGCCATGTTTTATCCCATTCCCTTAATTTAGAACTATAATACTTAATAGTACAAAAGCAGGAAATATACTCTACTTTTTTTTTGAAAATTTTCTTAATCGGGAACTTGAATCAATCTGAACAAGAAATCAACCTAGCTCCGGCCATGTTTTATCCCATTCCCTTAATTTAGAACTAGAATACTTAATAGTACAAAAGCAGGAAAATATACTCTACTTTTTTTTGAAAATTTTCTTAATCGGGAACTTGAATCAATATGAACAAGAAATCAAGAAGAAGTTTTGATAAAGAAGGTTCTGTTCCTATATTCAAAGTTCCATTACCACTGTCAATTGTTGCGTATGACGACCGTGCCGATCCCCTTTTTTCCTTTTCCGTAAGCAAATTGTACGTGAGAAAAGACTACTAATCAAAAAATTACAAATTGGTTTCATAACATTGAACCACAGTAGACAGAATATACCTAATTATATAAACTGTGCATTGAACAGTAAATGCAAAGGTTTCTTGAAATACATTTTTCTGGCTTAGTGGGGGAAAGAGACAGCCAAGGTGCATTTAACATGATCTCTAGATAGAAAGGCTATACATCATGTAAAAATTATTCAAAGTTACCTACAAAATTGGCTTATCTTAAGTAAGTATGGCAGATGGTTTCATTGAAGGGCTCATTATCCGAAGTTCAGGTTTATCGATACATGTCATTATACCACCGTATGGTTTCTATGCTTTGAAACTGATATTTTCAAAGAGCACTTTCTTGGCCGAAAATATTAAGTTGAAAGTGTAGAAGAGCGACCCCTTGCTATCTCGGAACACTGCTTTGCTCAGTGAATGAAACTTTCTAGAATGGATTTAAAGCCTGAAACAAAGGACTAGGGGTGTCCCACCTCTTCTCCCTTAAAGAACTGATTTCTAGTGAATTTAAGAACTGAATAACTCCTACCTCAAAGCCTTGAAACTTTTTTTTTGTATTTTTGGAGGGGGGGGGGGTTCAAGTTTGGCTTAGAATCTGACCACAAACCCTAAGAAGCCTCCTTGCCAAGGCATACAATACAAGAGAAGCAGACTAACAAAATTAAAGAAGGAAAACAAAAACAAGCCTCAGTGGTAGCACGTAGCATTAATGAAGCGTAAAAGTAATCAGAAATTGAAAGCAAAGGCCGTATTCAGGGGAGGGGTTGTGCCCCCCCCCCCCGAAGTGTTTGTCCGACTCGTAGAATGTAATAAAAAACTTACACATTTTTGATGCATTTTTCAAAGCCCCCCCCCCCCCACGAAAATCCTGGATACGGCCCTGTATATTCTAGATAAGATTTGGAATGGTAATATAAGAATATTCGTAGGTGATAACTCTCCCATCATTAGTGAAAACTGTAGGCTATACATATACAAAAAAAAAACCTTAAGTTTCCGGTCACCACTGTTTTAATAAGTCATCTATTGCTTCAGATAAAAATTTTGTTTTATGCCACTTTTACACAGCTCACAAGATAGAATACAGCTTTTTTGAAAAGAAAAGAGGTTAATTGGCTCCTAGATAACGACCTTCTAAGCCTTAACTAGTCATTCCAAGCAGTTTCTATGAGATAAGAATTAAAGCCAAACATTTGACGGGGAAGTGCAATTTTGTGCTATTAAAAAAAAGAGCCGAAAACTTTCTAAGAAAGAGAACCAAACTCTTTTTCTTACCAACATCTCGGGCTCTTTATTTGGCTTGAATAATATTGACTGTTTTTTTCATATTTCGGTAAATCTTTTATCAGCTAATATGATACTAAAAGACCCAGGCAAGTTATACTTTTAAATGAACATTGAAAAAGAAGTCGAACCAAGAAAACCCACGTCCATCTATTTATTTACCAGCTGCTTGGCAACTAAAAATGATTTCCTAAAGAAATTAAGCCACATCCAGAGGTAATGGAATGTTCCTATCAATCTTTACATATGTTTATAATTCTGAGGCCTGTCTTGGATATTTCAACATACAAATCTTCCAACTTAAAACACCCAGTGAAAACAGATAATAACCACTCGCAGCTATGCATATTTCTCCTATAGGATATTTGCTCTAAATAGAATCATATAAATAACAAGAGATTGTTTCTCGATTGTAGTTGGCCTTCATGGCAAGGTCCCAGAACCACTTTCCAGTAAAACAAAAAGCCCAAAATTGGGACTCCCCCCCTCTCCAAAAAAAGGAAAAATACAAAAAAGGCTGCCACGATCATTTAACGTTTCAATATTACCTGTACCCCCCCCCCCCCCCCCCCCCCCCCCCCCTAATAAAGAAAGAAAACGAAATAATACCGGTGCATTATGTGGGCCCACCGCTATAAACTGTGTCAAGGAAACCCGTCAAACGGGCTATTTGCAAGAGACCGCTACAGATAAATGATTGCAAAGCGTTGTTTCTCAATGAGTTACAATATTTAAACGATTATTTTTTGGGGTTTAGGGGGGGTACCTAGGTTAGGTTACGTATTTAATAGTAAGCATATGCTATGCTTTATCCCCCCCCCCAATGCGCACATATATAGCCCAAATTTGTTTCTAAACTATTATATATTCATCTTATTTTTTTTTCATTAGCATTAAACAAACTTGATTTCTTCGGGGTGCCCGCATAATGCACCAGCACAAAAAAAAATATAGAAAACGAGACTAAGATAAAGAAATCACTTTATAGCTTACACTTAATCTTAGATTTTCTTTTAAAATTAATTTGAAGAGCTTATAACGAATTTGGTGCAAAGAAAATCCATCAGAATAACGGTAGATTTTTGGCACCCAGCCAACGGTAGATTTTTTGTTTCTGTCTTTAAATCTAATTTCTTCAAACCATAATTCATGTCGGCACAATTTTCTTTTTGCAAACTAATCCATCTTATATGAAAAACTAAATTTTGAACATTTTGAAGTCTTTTTGTTCCCTCGAAAGAATAAATTATGCATAAACGAACTGAGATAGCTATCCCAGACCTTTTCAAAATTTGATTAAAATTTTTTAAGAGGGTCTTGAAAAATTCATTGAAACCATATAAAAAACCATAACAAAAATTTGGCTATTGTACACATGTAAGTTTGCATAAAAAGTACATAACTAGCTATTTAAAACTTGTCCATTCTAATTATTATTGCTATGTATATTTTTTTAACATTCAAGCACGCTTAAATGTGTTTAAAATTTATAAAATATAACCAATTTTCAACATATTAAGTGTAATAATGGTATATACATCAAGGCCGTATCCAGGGGGGGAGGGGTTTGACTCCCTCCCCACAGATTTTGTCTAACTCGCAAAAAACGTAACAAAAATAAATATACACAAATTTGTGATGCGCTCTTTTTCAGTGTTTTTCGTAGCCCCCCCCCGAAAAAAACCCTGGACATGCCCTTGACATACACAGCTACTCTCCTTCAGAAAAAATAAGTTGACAATAAGAAGACTTTTGAAAAAGAGGGAAGAATATGGTACTTCAAAAGAGAGAATTATTAAAACAAATTACATAGATTTTGAATATTTTCGTAGAAAAAAAAAAAATCAAAAGAAATTTCCTAGACAATACTCAGAGAAATTACACAATACATATTTTGTGGAAGTAAATGTGCCAAAAAAAAAAAATGTAAAAAGGGGAAAAAAGAAGAAAACAACACTACCGAAGTAAAAAAAGAATGAGAAAAACAAGCTCCGGCAGATAGCTTTTAATTCTGGTTGTCAAGAACCTGCCGACTGTCGGCCCTGTTTCCAAAACCTGGCGGAAGGAAATGACTAGAACAATCCAAAAAGCAAACTTTAAACATAAAAAGGAGTTGATATATTCCATCACTGGGTTTAAAGGAGATGCATAATAAATTAGAAACTTATCAAAGAGGATAGGCTTATATAGAGATTGTGTAAATGGGTATTTTTTTTAAGAGACCTAGAAGAAAAACACTTCTAAGCCAATAACGTACATCAATTATTCAAATCTGGCTTCCATCATGGAATGCTAATGAAACAGCAAAAATTGTTCCATAGCAAAAAGGTTTTATATTTCACTTAGAAATGGTTGAAAATTACCAATAAATATATATTTCAAAGGCTATAGAATATCTTACTCCAAATCCTTAGGATAGAAAGCAGTTCATGTAACAATACAGCAGGAGGTTTTTTTTCTAATTTATTTGCTAATTTTCTATTAAATTTATTTTCTTTAACTTTTTTTCTATTAACTCTATTAACTCTATTATTTGCTAATAATTTTCATAATATTCATTTTCATCTTCTATTAAGTTGTACTTCCCTCCCAGAAATAAATTACTTTGTATGTCCCTGCTTTCAAGAATCAGAGGGGCTGATTCTCGTTAAAGAGAAAAACCGAAGCAATACATAGCTAAGAAGCTAATACATAGCTACAAGCTAAGAAGTAAAAAAGACGACCAGGATCTGGAAAAAAATTTTCTTGATTAAAACAGCATGTCTAATGATAAATATGCACCCATAATTTCTGTTTAATTTAACAGCCGCAGTTACAGAACAAAACGTTGAGTACATCTACAAGTAAATACAGGGGTGTGCCACAAGCAGGCTAACCTTTAGCCCAATTTCCAAGCACTGTATATTTAAATATATCATTGCATCTTTAAATCAGCTGACGGGACAAAGTAAAATTTAAGCTGTTTGATTTTCAGTAAAGAACAGGGCGAATCTCCAACATTTTTACTGGGGGGACAAGAGGGATCCATATCTGGATAGTCAAAAAAAAGCATGGGATGTATAATATTTTTGTCTCCAATTATTGGGGGGAGGGGAGGGAACTACCCCTCTTACCACACCCCAAACGACGCCCTGGTAAATAATTAATACCACTCAAACCCTGGAGGGGGGGTGTAGGTGGGTGAAGACATTTTCCCGAGATAATATTGTTCGTTTCAAGTAAACTCTTCATGAAAAATTTGTTGCTTTAATCAAATTAAAAGGGCATGAGTATCTTTAAAAGGGCGGAGCGCAAGGAGGGATGGCAAAGATATCCTCTTCAAATTAATGCTTTTAAAATCTCTTACTTTAAGTTAGGCTTTCAGATTGCCTAAAAAAACAAGGCTTAAACAGAACTAAATGCCAAGTAAAAGAAACTTAACGAAATACGGCATTACTGTTTTAAATTCACATTACACACGTTTTGTAAAAGATACAAACAAAACATAACGAATATTGTTACAAAACAAGAAACAGATAATTTAGAAAATTTATAGCTCTGGAATTACTTGTCTACCCACCAAAAATAAGGGGTAAAATCCTAACCCTCCCCCAAAATTGTGGTTTTCATATCTTGATAACTTAATTTGTGTCCAGAAATGTATAGAAGTACTTCAATTTGGCCACTATATTAAATAATATTCAAGCACAGTAGCCCAAGTAGGCTATACGACCAATAAATTTTTACATTTTCCTCGGTAGCCATTCATCGTATAATACATCTATAAAAAAAACAATAAAAGACGGGAAACATATAGAACCACTTAGGGAAATGATATCATTCCCCAAATTAGCAATTCCGACTGTTGACTAAGCGGGTTAGCCAAGCTGAGGTGGACTTATTCCGCAAAATATATTCGCAATTTCTGCAAAAGCATGTCAACCAACAAATCTTATGAAAATTTTCGGGAATCAATTACGCGTGACATACGAGTCGTATGATACACGTGAGACTCTCAGTAATAACAACATTCCATGTGACCTTGTGGGAGTTCGTGTTCGATTTTAAAAAGGGTATTTTACGGAACTTTCTCCAGCATGGATTTGTTCCCAGCTACACGACCAAAGCCTTCAAAAAGGCATGAGGTGTCTTATTTTCCAATATATGGGTGTTTAATATGACTGGACTCTAATTTCAGCAGAGCAGGAATTTTCTGCTCTGCTGAAATTAGAGATTTTCGACTTAAAAAAAAGACTGTTTTTGGTGCAAGTATTCCAAAATCACCAACTTTAATCTTTCCAAAAAGACAAATTCAAAGGGGAGGTAGACCTTGTAGATTAAAAAAAAAATCCTTGTGCACAAGTTGATCTGAAGGTATAAAATGATTTTAGCCCAAGCATCAGAGCATTTAATACCTTCAAACCCCCTGAAGGAGATCCACCTTGTTCCTATTTCTCACCAGGATAGGCAATTTTTAATCAAAAATTTCAACAAAACAGCGAAATTCAAAGGGTGAACCCCTGTCTTTGCAATAATTGACTTATTGGCTAAATTCCCGTCCGTTCCTGAAGCTCGTATCGAGGAGTCTCTCTCGTATCGAGGATGTGGATATGCCTTCGTGGCTCACGGTCTTCTGCTAGATGAAGACGGTCCCGAAAGGCGGTAAGGTGCGAAGTTTTCCCTACTACTTGACAGGCGATAATCGTGAATTTAGCCTTCAAAGACGATCTTCGGGAGACGAGACCGAACATCATTCAACCGAGGGTCGTCAATCTACAAAATTTAGGCCGAGGGGGGGGGGGGGAAATAAAATATGATTGTCAGAATCAGGAGGGATAATTTTGTAGTTCTTGATCTTCTACAAGAAAATACCGGAAAGGTGCTTTTAAATGTCAATACCAAAAAAGTACCGATAAAAATCTAGGAAGGGGACAATTGTCCCCACCCCTCACAGTTGACGTGTCTGATTTATCCATAAGCGAATTGAATGATCAACCGTTTTTTCGATAACTTTTTATAGCACCACCAGACCGCGTCCTTAAAAAATATAATTTGATCATCATTGGTGTTGGCTATGAGCACCTAAGGCTAGATCCTCTTCGCTCCGACATGAAAATGCGAATAATATTCCCGAGTTTCCGCACATTTCTCTAAATCATCCTCTTTTTTCCTGTTTTCGACAAGCTTGCAAAAACCTTCCCCCTTTTACTAAAATACCCCTAAGTATTAGACCGGGTTGGAGACTTTTAATGTTCTAGTAATCAGTCCTAAACTGCATAGTTCTCAAAACTGAGTAGCTAAAACTACAAACCAACTTTATGGACACTTCATACATGGCAAAAATCCCGGGGAAATCAGACATCCGTCTCAGCATTAGCAAATTGGGAAATTGCACTCGCTCATAAATCCAAAAGTAACTGTCGTAAATGGTATATAACTAAATCACCATGCGCCATCTGTTACTTTACGGCCAGAGTCATAAACCAAATCCCTCGATAAGATCCCCATTTTTTCAAGTTGAAAGTCATCTATTGTGATATTCGTGATAGTACTGAAAATTGACAATGCTGTTTTGATAGTAAAATGGATTTAAAGCCATGTTTATGATGTAGTATTTTTCCATTAGCTGGATACATCATTAAAAAAGTTCCATTATATTATCTACCAAAAACGATGTTAAGCAAGACAGATTCCAAATGTTGGACATGCACAAAAGGACATGATTGTTTTATTTCGTTTCCTTTAGTGTTAGATCACTGGACTTGAACAATGAACGGAATACACAAACACATAATGGAACTATTCCCTAACACAGCACACAGGCAGAGTTGGGGAAGGTAAGGCACTTTCCCCCCCCAAGATCAGTCCAACGGCTACCCCAAAGAAAAACTGAAAGTTGTCGGTCCAAAATGACGAATAATCCGTTTTTTTGACTCTCACCACAAAAATATTCTGACACCCTACACTTCTCAGAGAATCAAATATCAGTAATATGTTAAGGATGGCCAATATCAGGGTTAGCGAACACAAAAATTATAATATAAGCAAGATAAATGAAAACTAACGAAAAAAATTGGCTAAAAAATCGCTAAAAGAACATTCACCAGATATATTAAACTACGGATGCACTTTTAATAACGAGAAATAATAAAAATATTTAATAAATGCATTCTACAACCTAATACACTGTTTTTGTTATTTATTGTTTGAGTCAACAAGTTAAAATAATTCATTCCCTCTGAAGTTTGGTTCTATTCACATATATAAAAGCCTGATGATTCTTTTTGTTTTAAAGGAATTCACAATTTCCCCATTCTAAAAGATATTTCCATAAGCCTTGAAATAGAAACTATTTCTCCAAGAAAACAGCTGTATCTGATAATACTATTTTAGAATGAAAAATACCCCTTACTTTTTTCCTTCTTTCTCCGTTTCGACGTTAATTGCCGAAGAGAAACAGAACAAAAATGTAATCTTTTATCAATAAATTTACACCGTCGAACACAAAAGAAAGCCCAACACATAGCGAATACCGAACCAATCTCAGAGAAAAACTTGGTTTTGTTTTAGCCGGGGATCCCAATATCAGTTCCGAAAGAAAACACCCCCTTTATTTTTTTTTCCATCTTTTTCCGTTTCGATGATAGTTGCTCAACATAAAATAGAAACTATAAATATTTAATACCATACCAACAAATTTACATGACGAATATTAATAATGTCCTATATATATTAAAAACCTATCTAATCTCCAAGGAGAGCTTGGTGCTATCTCAGGCGATGGTTTCAGTACTAGTTTAAAATGAGAAATAAGCCCCTCGCTTTTTGCCAAACTTTCTCCGTTTTTCAACGATAATTGCCAAGGATGATACAGAACACAAAAAGTAATTTATCAATAAAATTTATCTTCTTTATCAATAAATTCATACTGATTAGCAGGACCGTATCCAGGAGGGGGGGGGGGGGTACAAGATGTGAGCCCCCTCCCGAAATTTTCGTCGAACTCGTAAAAAAAAGTAGCAAAAATGCAAGTAAACACATTTAGATGCGTTTTTATTATTTTTTTTTTTATAAACCCCACTCCGAAAAAAGTGCCACCCTCGAATAGAAATTCTGGATACGCTCTTACTGACGAGCATAAAAGAAGCATTAAAATCCTATTGAAAGCGCTGCCTAAGTAAAGAACGATGTGGGCACAAAGTGTTTTTTCTCCACCCGGGCACTTCGTATCGAAGGAGTTGTCACAGAAACTTTGAAAAGGGCTCATTCAATTGGAAATTGGAGTGGCTAGTGCCCTTTTTAATAGTCGAAAGTGATTGGAGGGCAACTAGCCCCCCCACGCCCATCATTCCCCCAAACACATCCAATCAAAATTTTGAGATAGCCATTTTGTTCAGTGTAGTTGATTTTCAGATGGAACATATCTTTTTTTGAGGAGGAGACTCCCCCACAACCCACGGGGCAAGGGTTTTAAGTTATACCTGTGGGCATATAAGGTTTTTTATAGAAGGCGTTGTCGTGGAAACTTCAAGAAAGGCTCATTCGATTGGAATTCAAAGGGCTAGTACCCTTTTCTAATAGTCGAAAGTGATTGGAGGGCAAAACTAGCCCCCCCCCCCCCCCCCCCCCCCACGCCCAATCATTCCCCCAAACACATCCAATCAAAATTTTGAGATAGCCATTTTGTTCAGCGTACTTGATTTCCAGATAGAAAATAGGACACTCCCCCACAAAACCCTCAGGGCAAGGGTTTTAAGTTATACCTGGGGGCATATAGGTTTTTATAGAAGGTGTTGGCGCAGTTCAAACTTCAAAACAGACTCATTCGATTGGAAATAAAGGGCTAGTACCCTTTTTTAATAGTCGAAAATGATTGGAGGGCAACTAGCCCCCCCCCCCCAAGCCCATCATTCCCCCAAACATATCCAATCAAAATTTTTAGATAGCCATTTTATTCAGCGTAGTTGATTTCCAGATAGAAAATTTTTTTCTGAGGAGGACACTCCCCCACAACCCTCAGGGCAAGGGTTTTAAGTTATGCCCTGGGGGCAAATAAGGTTTTTATAGAAGGCGTTGTCGTAGAAACTTCAAAAAAGGCTCATTCGATTGGAAATTCGAAGAGCTAGTACCCTTTTTAATAGTCAAAAGTGATTTGAGTGCAACTAGCCCCCCCCCCCCCCCCCCACGCCCTTCATTCCCCAAACACATCCAATCGAAAAATTTGGAGATAGCCATTTTGTTCAGCGTAGTTGATTTCCAGATAGAAAATATGTTTTTTGAGGAGGACACTCCCCCACATCCCTCAGGGCAAGGGTTTTAAGTTATGCCCGGGGGTATATAAGGTTTTTAGAGAAGGCGTTTTGCCGTAGAAACTTCAATAAAAGCTCATTCGACTGGAAATTCAAAGGGCTAGTGCCCTTTTTAATAGTCGAAAGGGATTGGAGGGCAACTAGCCACTCCCCACACCCATCATTCCCCAAACACATCCAATAAAAATTTTGAGATAGCCATTTTGTTCAGGGTAGTTGATTTCCAGATAGAAAACATATTTTTAAGGAGGACACTCACCCACAACCCTCAGGGCAAGGATTATAAGTTATGCCCTGGGGGCATATAAGGTTTTTATTGAAATCTTTGTCGTAGAAACTTGAAAAAGGGCTCATTCGATTTGAAATTCAAAGGACTAGTACCATTTATAATAGTCAAAAGTGATTTGAGGGCAACTAACCCCCTCTCTCGCCCACCTTTTCCCAAAACACATCCAATAAAATTTTTAGATATCCATTTTATTCAACGTAGTTAAACGTTTTGGAAATTAGGTCTTTAAGGATGACAACCCCTCCCCACAGCCCTCATGGCTGGGGTTGTAAGTTATGCCTGGGGACCAAGGCCGTATCGGGGGGGGGGGGGGGGGGGGGGTTTACCCGGTTTGAACCCCCCCCCCCCCCCCCGAAATTTTTGACCGAGTCGAAAATAAGTCGAAAATTAGTAAAACCTAGGTAAAAATCAGTAAAATTAGTTGAAAAACTGAGTCAAATATTAGTAACCCCCCCCCCCCGAAAAAGTCAAAAAACTAGTAACCCCCCCCCCCCACCCGAAAAAAAATCCTGGATCCGCCCTTGCGGGGACATGTAAAGTTTTTATTGAAAGCGTTGTCGTAGAAACTTCAAAAGGGCTCATTCAATTGGAAATTGAAAGGGCCAGTGATTTTTTTAATAGTTGAAAGTGATTGGATAGCGACTAACGCCCCTCTCACGCCCACCATTTTCCCAAACACATCCAATCAAAACTTTTCAACGTAGTTGAAAGTTCTGGAAATTCGGTCTTTTAGGATGATAACCCCTCAGAGCCCTCAGTGCAAGGGTTGTCAGTTATGCCCTGGGGGCATATAAGGTTTATATAGAAAGTTGTTGTATATGATTTATAGAATAGATTTTAGTCTTCCTCAAATCCAATTTTATATGTTTAAAAATAAATGTTGACTTAAGATTAAATCAAAATGCACTGTGATAATGCTAATTCCTAATAAGGAATCTCAGCAGTATCCCAAGAACGACTGAGGGTATTATGTTAATACTTTCGGGGCTACTTCTGCTCTTAAAATTTAACCAAATCCAAATAGCGTAAGTGTATCCAAGCTATCAAAGAAAGTAAACAGATTTTTTTGCGAATGGTATCAAGTTTTCCATTACAGGTCAACTAGAGGTGTTATGAAACTAAATTAAACAGTACTATTTGTGTCCAGATTTTAAAAGGGGTGTGTGCTGTTAAAAATTGCTGAAAATTTTTCTCCGGCATACAAATAGCAGGCCAAACTATAAAGTCTTAAAAAACGAAAAGATTTAAAGTGTTATTTTCTTTTTCCCTGAAAAGACTATGTCGATATAAAACGAACAGAAATTAATTAAAAAAACTTTTTCCACAAAATAAGTTTTTCAAAGAAAAGTAAAGAACTCCATTAAACAAAAAATGAGCAAAACTAAAATAAAATAATCTACCAAGCGTGAAACTACCACAAATCAGCATTGATAAATAAATGAAACCCAAAACGAACAGAAATTACAATAATTAACAAGTCAAACTCAAAACGAGCAGAAATTAACATAAATTGGGCGCAAAACCCCTAGGCCTTCCCAAGGCCAGAACAAAATTTGCACTTTACTGACAAAATATAAATGTTTTTACTTTTGTAACTTTAATAAATAAAATAATATTAACATTTTGATTACTAAATATCAGTATATGTATATTAAACTGACAATGCACATTCATTTGTATTTTTTTCAGTAAAGTGCAAATTTTGTTCTGGCCTTGGGAAGGCATAGGGGTTTTGTGCCCAACTTATGTTAACTTCTGTTCGTTTTGAGTTTGACTCGGTTAATTATTGTAATTTCTGTTCGTTTGGGTTTCATTTATTTATCAATGCTGATTTGTGGTAGTTTCACGCTTGGTAGATTATTTGATTTAAGTTTTGCTCATTTTTTGTTTAATGGAGTTCTTTACTTTTCTTTGAAAAACTTATTTTGTGGAAAGTTTTTTTTAATTAATCATCGAGAAAAGCTTGAATTATTTTAGGCGAGGGCTACAATCGAATCTTTATTTGGAACTCAATTTCAGTTTCAACATTTATTAAGGCCTTCCAAAATCAATATAAATTCTTGCTTGTTTGCCAATCGTTGGACTAGCCAAAGAGTTTGTCATACGACAGACATAAAAAAAGAAGAAAGAAATAGCGTAAATCTTTTATGATGTCTAAAAAAAAATTAATGCCTCCCTTCTACCAACACAAAATTCAAGTCCAATACACCCTCCCCCTCCATGAAAAAAAAAACACTCCTGAACGTTTCCCCAACCAAAAGCATAATTATTTTTTGTTCATTAATATCAACTCTTCATCCTCCCCCCAAAAAAATATAAATTCAAAAGATGCATATATATTTGTGAATATAAATACATACCTTATTTAAGATCGTAAGAATTAAATATTTCCATGCCTATATATTTTCATATAGGTAGGTAAGGAGGAGAGCCCCCTGTCAAGATCTCAAAATCTGATGAATCCCCAATAATTTTGTGCTTTTTTCCACAGTTCACCTCTTTTGTGCTTGTTTGGTCTCCTTCACGAAATATGTACCACCCTAAATGAGCCCCAACCCAGAGAAACATAGGATGGGACATATAAAATATAATTTTGCCACCTTACTTGATCATATTTTCAATGATGAAGCTGAATACATCACTAAGCGTCAGGCTAGCCTTTTTTTCTTTTTCTCTTTGTGGGGGGTGGAGGGATACTTTGAATTTCCCAGGCGAGGTGATCCAAGAAAGTTCGTTCTTGCACAAGCTTTTCTAATATTCGATTTAATCCTCTTCGTTGTCCCCACTTCTAAGTTTCAGCTTGAGTGAGCTCTCCCTCTGCTTTGTACGGCCTCTAGCTCAATATTATTGCCCGTGAAAAAAGTTTGGACGATGACGCAATCGAAAAACTATTTTTCTTCTTTTCAAACAGTTCGTGGTAACGAACTGTAAGTCAGGAGCGACCCGGCTCAATGGTAACCGAAACTCTAGAAAACGGGTTTTTGATACCAATAGATATATCAAAAGAATCAGATTTCAATGCTGATTTCAAATATATAACTTTCATCAAGTTTAGTGCTACCCATCAAAAGTTACGCACCTGAGAAAATTTGGCTGATTTTCGAAAAAAGGGGAAAGACCCCCTAAAAGTTATAGAACCTTAATGAAAATCACACCATCATATTCAGCGTATCAGAGAACCCTACTGTAGAGGTTTCAAGCTCCTATCTACAAAAATGTGTGAATTTTCCATTTTTTGCCAGAAGAAAGATCACGGATGCGTGTTTATTTTTTTTTTTTTTTTTTTTTTTTTTTTTTTTTTTTTCCCAGGGGTGATCGTATCGACCCAGTGGTCCTAGAATATCGTGGGAGGGCTCATTGGAACGGAAATTAAAAGTTCTAGTGCCCTTTTAAGTGACCAAAAAAAAATGGAGGGCAACTAGGCCCCCTCCCACACTCATTTTTTTCCCAAAGTCACCCGATCAAAATTTTGAGATATCCATTTTGTTCAGCATGGTCGAAAAATATGATAAAAATGTCTTTTAGGATGACTTGATCCCCCAAAGTCCCCCAGGGGGAGGGCTGAAAGTTATGAACTTTACTCAATGTTAACATATAGTATTGGTTATTGGGAAGTATACAGACTTTTTCAGAGGAGATTTTTTTCTGGTAGGTGGGGGAAGGAGAGGGTCGGGGGCTATATGGAAGGATCTTTCCATGAAGGAAGTTTTCATGGGGGAAGGGAAATTGCCATGAAGGGGGGCGCCGGACTTGCCAGCATTATTTATTGGTTATTGGGAAGTATACAACCATTTTCAGGAAGGATTTTTTTCTGGAGGGGGGGGGGCTAGAGGAGGGGATTACTCTGGAGAATATTTCCGTGGAGGATGTTTCTTTGGGGTAAGGGACATTTCTATGAAGGGGGCGCCGGATTTCCAAGCATTATTTAAGAAACGATCAGAAGTAAATAAAAAAAAAACAAGTTTTTTCAACTGAAATGTAAGAAGGAATATTAGAACTTAAAACGAACAGAAATTATAACGTATGTGAGGGGGTTCTCCCCCAAGTCAATACCTCGCTCTTTACGCTACAGTTTTTTTAGTGCTTTCAAAAGAGCTATCTATTCTAATTAAACGGCTTTGTGATTCAGGGGTTTGTGAATCAAAATTTTTTTTTAACTTTTAACGTAAAGAGCGTGGAATTGACTAAGGGGAGAACCCCTTCATATAAGTAATAACATATACGTAATAAAAAAAAAAAACAATAAAAAAACAAGCGATACGGCTCAATAGTAATCGAAACTTTTAAAAACGAAATTTTGATGTCAATAAATGTATCAAAAGAATGTGTTTATAATGCTGATCCTAAATATATAAATTTTATTAAGTTTAGTATTACTCATCAAAGGCTACGAGCCTGAGAAAATTTACTCGATTTTTTAAAGAGGGGGGAAACATCCCCTACAAGTGATGAAAGAATTTTAATGAAAATCACACCGTCAGATTCAGCGTATCAGAAAAACCCTATTACATAGGTTTCAAGCTCATATCTGCAAAAATCTGCAACTTTGTATTTTTTGCCAGAAGAAAAATATACGATATAGAAGTTAGTTACGTAAGTTAATTTGTAAAGACATCCATTTAGCAAAAGAAAAGTAAAATTTTTATGCAAATAAAAGCTGCATTAACTAAAAAACGATCAGAAATTAAAAATAAAAAAAACAAGTTTTTTAAACTGAAAGTAAGGAGCGACATTAAAACTTAAAACGAACAGAAATTATTCCGTATATGAAAGGGGCTGTCCCCTCCTCAACGCCTCGCTCTTTACGCTAAAGTTTGACTCTGTTTCACAACTTTATTTTTTTAAAACAATAAAAAAACTTTAGCGTAAAGAGCGAGGCGTTGAGGAGGGGACAGCCCCTTTCATATACGGAATAATTTCTGTTCGTTTTAAGTTTTAATGTCGCTCCTTACTTTCAGTTTTAAAAAACTTTTTTTTTTTATTTAATTTTTTAACAAGAGCGAAGGCATTAAAATATTGATAGCATACTCCGAGACAGCAAATTCACTGGTAGGATTTTTTTTTTTGAGACCTGACTCCAAAATTTTTGGTGTTAACGCCCATTTTGTTCATCAACCAGATATTTTAATGCAAATTACCTTTTGTGGATATTACCGTCTTGATAAAAGATGAATAACCGTCTTGATAAAATTACCGTCATTACCGTTTTGATAAAAGATGAATATTTGAAATCAGCGTAAAGGCACTTTGTGTTTGACTACCAATATCCCTCCCTTAGCCATCGATTTGTTAATTTGCATAACACCGTACCAGGGTTGCTCTTTACTAGGTGTACGCTGACGCGTACCCACTCACTCTTTTCTTTCTTAGCTCCGGGAAGTAGAATACGGTTCTTTAGAACGTGTGATTAATGTTTTCCAAACAGATTTGAAAAAATTCTATTTGACACAACAGGACCAGTAGCAAAAGACGATGAATTTAACTCGTAAAGGCAAAAAAGCTAAATAATAATTAGGATGCTAAATATTTTTTTTTTGATTTTAGACAGCCATTAAACATACCAGCAGAACGAAAAACTTGTTTTGATTTAAACAAAAAAGGCAGACAAAACCGTTTCAAAAGGGTTCGAGTTGATTCACAGCCATCCAAACCAAATTCAAGACAGGGACAGCTGTTTTCATGAGAACTAATTAGAAATTGCAAAGACCGTCTCTCTCCACAACAACGGACTCTTAGTCTGGCCAAAAGAAATACAGAATTTCTAAGAAAAACACCTCCGAGGAATTTAAGTAGCACGTCCTTGTTTAAATAGGTATTCCACGATTTTGGCAATGAAACATTTATTGATGATCGCTAATATATAGGGTGGAGAAAAAAACTTATTTTGAGGTGAAGAGGACAAGAAAATCTCCATGGGGGATTAAGTATAAGAGGTGGAGCCCCTTTGGGGATCACATAAAATGACATTAGTGAAAATAAATAAATATTTTTAACGTCACAAATGAAGGAAATAAAAAGGTTATTGGTATGAACCTTGAAAAAAATCAAAGGTTTTTTAAACCATAAATGTACGTAAGGGAAAGGGGGCAGCTTCAAACAACCGCTGGAATAGCCCCCATTAGGATCGCGACCTAAAATTATCTTTCCTCTGTTGAACCCTCCCCCCTCGAGGAAAGCATACTTATTAACTCAAAGGATCAGAACTATATGCACCTACGGGATAAACAATTTTTACTTTAGAGCGGGAACACTTTGGTTTCCGTTAGCCTAAAGAAAATATATAGGCTATAATTCCAGAAAATTTCAAAAATTCATATAATTCCAAAAATTCACAACATAGAAAAGAGAAAAAAACAACAAAAAAATAAATTCATATATATATATATATATATATATATATATATATATATATATATATATATATATATATATTTCGTATGACTCACACATTTAGAAAACTGAGAGACAAACTGAGAGAAAATCAAACTTTTTTTTATAAACTTTATCACGAACACTAAATACTTTCTAAAAATGGAGCAATAATATAAGAAAACATTATTTTATTCTTTTTACACACAATTTTGCTGGACGGAGATGCGATTTTAACTTCGAATCAAAATACCGATGAACCGAACATTTAACGACGCGGAGACCCTTTTTTCATCGCACAAACTAAAATCTGAATCGCGAAGCGAAAAAATGACTCCTGTCAGAAACAGGCTTTTAACCAAATGCCCCCGGTATTTGGATTCGTCATCATCCAGTAAATATTTCTGCTGTTACGATTGGAAAAAGAGAAGGTGACAATGCATTATCAAACAAAGTAAAATTCCGTAGGCGGAAAATTTCCGCGTTTCAACGTGCCGTTAGTTACGTCAAAAAACTTAATATAAATATTTCTGCAATAATTTTTCCGCAATATTTTTATATATTTCTCTGCTTTGGCTGTGTTGACGAATTAAGTCCTCTGAAGGAAGTCGCTGAGTAGCTACTGGACAAAAACTAAATATTTCCAAAGATAGATGGCAGTATCCTCTTAATTGAGCTATAACATTGATACGCGTGACATGATCATACCAGAACGGCCACTATATCCAAACGATTCCTATAATAATATACGGAACTTCTAGTTTATGCAAAAAACTCGTTATTTTTAGATTACAATACTAAAGTAAGCGACTCCCAACCCTTTGACTATTTAAAGCACCCACCTTCATTATCAATGAAAATTACTTTCAGAAAAGAGACGAACAATCTTCATTAACTAAGACAAGTTCAGTAGATTTTCAAAATATCTAGGGGAAAACCACCACGTTTCACGATCAATAGAAAGGGAACACATAGGAATCTAACTTAAGAACTCTCCGAGATTTTTTTGAGGAGGGGTACCCTCCCATCAAATTAGAAAAAGGTCTTTAACAGCCATTGAAATAGAAAAGATGTTCTCGAGTTTAACGTTAAGGAGTTTAAGTCAAGTCAAGTATAACTTGTTGATATAAACCTTTTGTAGGAGTTAGGAAAAGAGCTAGTCAAGTATATGCAACTTGAGGTGACTTAAAACTTTTTAAGTAAAGCCCGTAAAAACGGCAAATTGCCAAACATCGCCCTTTTCGGCCAATCATCTAGGGCTAAACGTAAGGCGGGTAATCCCAGAATTGGTTGGAAAACGGTAATAAGGAAATATTTAAGGGAAATTCGAACTTGGTTCAAAGTAGGGCTGGGGAGTCAGAATTTTAGTAAATTTTTGCTGAATGGAGTCAGAGTTGGAGTCGGTTATATCTTATAAAATCTAGTTAAATGTAGCTGTAAAACAGGGCTGGGGAGTCGGAGTTTTAGTAAATGTTTGCTGAATAAAACCGAAGTCGGTATATTAAAAATATCTGGAGCCTGAGTCACTTATAATATACAACCCAACTCCACAGCCATAGTTCAAAGAGGGGCAGAACAGATTGGTCAGTTGTGTAAATTTGGTTTATGTGTAAATTTTTATCAGAGAAAAAAAAACGCTAATACAGGCTATGTTTGAATATTTCTATTTCACGTTAGAACTGTAATTACTTTTGACTAATTATTTATGTGCATAGGTACAGGCCAGGCATGGGCGATGGGATCCATTTCGGAAGGGGGGAGGGGGTATACTTAGAAGTCCAATCACGGGAATAAAGGACGAAATAATACGGAAAACCTAAAATACTAAAGAATTCTAAAAGTGGACAGTAACAATGTCAATTTATGTTACAATATAAGTATATCGGCTAAACAGACTTTCCTTTTTAGCAATCTATTTAGTATAATAAATACAAACGTTTTTTCAATCGAAAGTAAGGAGCAACATAAAAATTTAAAACGAACAGATATTATTCCATATATAAGGGGAGCTGCTCCCTCCTCAATACCCGGCTCTTCGAGCGAAGGTTTTAGTACCCCATTTATAGTTTCTGTTACTATTGAGCCGTGTCACTCCTTATTTACAGTTCGTTACCACGAACTGTTTGATTCAGTAAGAAGAAAATGATATTTTAGCTCTTTGGCCCGTTTGAGGAACGGCAAACACAACCTTTATCTGTGCCAATTTCAGTTCAAATTTTGCTTCATTGTAATTCCGGTTTGAATTTAGCTTTTATTTCCTTATATCCAAGTAATTTCAACTTGTTTAATGGTTGACTTTTTCCACGAGCCAATTTCGACTATTTCAAATGTTCAATTCGCTCCTTATTTATTCATTTTAAAAAAATTTAACACGGCAACTCCTCAGCCTTAAAGCTTACACTTATTCAAATAAGGCGTTATTACATCTGGAGACGAACACTCAGATTTCAGACGCTCCCTTTCCAAAAATCTAGCCCATAACCGATTCAAAGCGGTGGACAAGAGTTACTAGCCCCTTGCATACCTTATTGGCCATTTACAGTTTATTTAACAAGTAGTGGGTCAGGGGCTCTCCTGTCAGAGAAGAAAAAATAACCTTTCCATATGTATACTTCCCCGTGCCCCATGGGAAATTAAGCGCTAGTAGTAGCCCATAAAACGAAAGGTACGGAAAAAAAAAAATCAACGGGGAAAGTTGAATAAGGGCTCGTGTTAAAAGACAAATGAAACAGGAAAGTAGCGACTAACAACAAAGAAAAATTAATTAATTATTAATTACTTCAGTTCATAATTTATTATTCACGCAAAAAAAAACAAAACTTAGTTAAAGGTCACAAATGGTTTCCATATTTGCGTCAAAGAGACAATTGGGAATGCCTTCCAAATTAAAGCAAAAACATTGAAAAAGAAAAACAAAGCCGGGTACTTGTATAGAAAGTGGTAAGTACAAGAGAAGTGAAGTTTCGTTAAAGCTAATAAATAAAACAAAATAGGATGAAAATATAATAGTTTATGAACAAAAATTGCGCTATATATTTGCACATTAGGGGGGGGGTAAAGCATAGCATATAATAAATACGTAACCTAACCCAACCCAAACCTAGGTACCTTTTATCCCCTCTAAACCCCAAAAAACTAAAGTTTAATATAGTTGACAGAGTGAGAAACCCTTTCTTTTTGTAATTACCCGGTAAAACGACTGTCTGTTCTCGCAACACAATTCTCAAGGACTTACCGCTTTCTACACAAGAACCTAAAGCCGTTTCAAAATACTAATGATAAAGGAGGTTGCCGGAAAATGTAAATTTAATAAGCGTTTCACACGTAGGCTACACGTGCACAAGAATGTACTTTGGGAAGAAGAGGTTCACTTGCTGAATGTGACCAGGCCACAAGGGAAAGGAGTGGATTAAACGCCTCTCCTCCAAGAGTGGTGTTTCAAAAAACTCACTATGAAACTCAGAGCTTATAAATGAAATTATTTCCGTATGTGGCGGAATCCTCTTAGAATAAGGAACGAATTTTCGTACACCTTTGCTTACGTAAAATTTAAACTAAACACCCTAAACCCCAATTTCCAGAACGCTTTTACAAATAACAGTCGGCAAAAGAAGAAAATCCGCGCCTTCACATTTAGTGTTTTTGACAAACTCACAAAGGAAGGATACGAGAAACGAAAAATCACGGTTCTGGTAAAAAAAAAAAGAAGACGGTTGTAAACAAGCCTTTCCATAACAGACATTTCATACTTGGTTGCCATCAGATGCGCGATCCTCAACCGTAATGCAATGCTTGTGTCGTACAACAAAAAACGACGCGGTCTTGCGATATTTAATCCCACAGGCCGAGACATTTCGCCTGCGATCAACAGGTTTATTTCAGTTTTCATTGCACCCGGTATATTTTAGCATCGAATAATTCACATACAAAGTTGTATAGAATTCGGTGAGAGCTAAAACCTTACATAAACTTTTTCGCATTCTGATCAATGGTCTACGCAGCGCAGGATTATCTGCCTTCGGCCGGAAGTGGAATACGTGGTTGGGAGCAAATCATCTGACACTCCCGTGCCCCCCCCCAGATTTCGCTGTTACCCGTTTGGAGCTGGGTCGACTGTGGGGAGCTTAAAGAGTATCACCACTGACTCCCGTTCCAAACCAAATAATCAGCGACTCCAGCACTCGAAATCATTGGCTCGTCAAAATAAGAATTCCCGTCAACACGAGTTGTAAGCAATAAATTTTGAAATTTCTACCTTATATGGAAGATAAAGCGTACAAGGACTTTTAATCATAACAATGAAAGGATATATCCAGGACTTCCCAAGACTTCGCTAATCGAATAATAGCAATATCTTTACCATATCTAACTTAAAATAATAAACAAAAAATCATGTAATGTTGACAGTGGAGACACATCTCTGAATGCGATTCAAAATGTATAAGAAGAGTAAATAAACGTGTGATGATTTGCTTTTTACGGAATAAGTTCATACACCTGGTTTTGAGCAAATGTGCAGGAAAAAAATTGAAAAAAGGATCTATGACGATGATTTTATAACCTAGCATCAGTTACATACACGGCGAGTCAATCCTCAACGGTATCTAAAAATTGAGAATTTTAAAATTTTTCATATAGGTTAAATAAATAAAAAATATCTGTTTCTCTGACTAATCCTAAAGAAATATCACAAAAAATATGATAAAAATATAATACTTTAGAAACAAATTAGGACTATATATTTGCACATTAGGGGGGTGGGGTAAAGTGTTGCGGGTCTGCATGCAAAATATGTTAGGTACAATTATTTTGCATATTATGAAGGAAGAATTGTTTTCTAACATCCCATTGCCCAAATACTTTAACCCCCCCCCCTAATGTGCAAATATATAACCCAAATTACATATTTCTCATCTATTCTGTCACTTCTTTTTGTTTAGTCTCACGCTAAGCTGAAAGAAACTAACGAAGAAATCGGTTCTAGAGTGCGTCAATGGATGAAGAACTTAACATAGGCGCTATAACAGAAAAGTACCAAAAACAAAATGAAAACAAGTTAAATTAAAATAAATAAAATTAATAGAAAATAAAATACATAAATATAATTAAATAAATAGGCTAAAATAGAATTCCATGCAAAAAATGTATTCCTGTCGGAAAAAGGTAGCATTTTAGCAAATTCTTTTAATATATTCCAGGGCGGATTTGAGATTCATTCACCATGTTTACGGAACATAAGATCATAAAACAGCTTATTTATGCAGTAGTACGCTCCCGTTTCATTCTAGGTCTGTATTGATATGATAAAAGTTAATAAAACGAAATAGACTATTCTAATCTATATCTATGAAGTTTTTAATAGTTTAATAAAGGAGCTATAAATAAATGGCCTCATAGGACACATTTCCTGGAACATTTCTAAGGAAAAAAAATTCCCCGTCACATAATAAAAGGAAACAGATGCTGATAATGCTTCTTTTTTCCCTAGAAGCCAAGGAAAGAATTGTCTTAATAATTTTAAGATCTTTGCATGCAAAACGATACAAATAGCATCTTGTTTTTATGTGACGGTAGAAAAAAAAAGTTGTTTTCATACTCAGAAACTTATTATAAGAAAATTCAATATAGCGTCTCGAAATATATCAGTGGTACCAAATAAATTCTAAGCTGATACTACTTCTGCCATGATCCACACTACAATCCAAATTAAAATACATTCTGAATGGATGTAAATGTCCATATACAATGAGATTTTACTTAATATCAAGACTTAGTTACCACTGATTCAGGGACGTAATTTGCTATGGGGCAAAGGGGGAGGGGCAACGGCCCCCAGATGAAATTTAGCGTCTTCGATAAACCTACATTTTTCAAGCAGCATCCACCGAAACATATCAATTTTGTTTAGTATACCTTTGCCTTTATGGTATATATGGCTATATGGCTTATTTTTTACTTTCTTGTTGTGTTTCACTTGACTTGGAAAAATCAGCTCCACCTTTGCCCGCACCAAGAATTTTTGACCACTGCACTAATTTGAGCGAATCAGATTTTGAATAGAATACTCTGATTGGCATAAAAAAGCGCTAGCTTAACCCTCGTATTAGCAAAAATCTCGTTGTGAATAGGGCTTAATCGAAACATATGAACGCTTCTGCATTAAAATAAATTGTTATTACAGGCACTTACAGCCAATTCTTTTTTTTGGGGTGAGGCGAATTCGTCAAAAAACAAAATATACGCCATTTGAACGAAATTAGAAGACGCGTATAAACAAAATTATGAAATCTCGGAATATTTTTGGAAAGGCGTCTCCCTCCACGAAGTGTCTACACGCCTGCTACTGAGCGAACCATTGCCCATAAACACAAAATACACGGTGGCAGAGCCCTTAAACACATTGGTAAACCAGCCTTAAATTTTTGGAACTTCACATTCAGAAATTTCATTTTGTCAACAGACTTTTCTTATGCTCTTACGAAAGGCACCTTCCGATGATTCTTCCCGACAATTTTCCCCATTGTGTGTAGACACATAGAAAGAAATCTTTCGCCATTTCATATAAATTAAGGTTGCGAACAAAATAGCAGAAACTATTAAGAATTGGTTCATATTACAATTTTGATTCCTTCAAAACACACCGGGTGTTGAAGGTAAACACTTTTTACCTCCATCTATGTCTCTGAATGAAATCCATCTTTGTACACCTCCTGCTTGGACATAAACATTTTTGCTTGGTGTAAGACCATTGTTTGGAATACGATTTGCGCCGCGGGTTGCATGCAGTTGCTTATACCGTATAGTCATAACGAAAGCTCGAAATAATTTTACATTCAAATCTACAGTGCATTTTCATGTGATTTTGGGTTTAATTTTTTTTTTTTAATTTTTAGTGAATTTACTAAAATGAGTCGGACAAAAAATAATGAAAAGAAATCAAGAAAATGGTAATGATTACCACGGAGCTGAGAAGCATGGAAGTAGAATTCGTGGGCAGAACTTGACATTGGCGTCATTTTCACGGATATCCAGGTGGGGGGGGGGGGAGGAGGAGCAGAATATATTTTCAAAATCAAGAGGGACAAGTTTGTGTTTATTCAGTGTTTCAAAATAAGGTATTTTTCAGTCAAATTACCCCCAAAAAGGTGTTTCCAAATCTAGGGGGAGGGATCTACGCAACCCCTGCCCCCCAAATTATGCCACAAGGACTTGGTGGCCGTATACCACATATAAAAACTATTTCAAAACATCATAAAAATAAAGATGGTATAAAATCACTTATCTTTATGAAAAGGGTTAAATTGATTACCTAACGAACATCAGCGACTTGTAACGAGCAGATTTTTTTTTTTTCTTTTTTTTATCTGGATAGCAGAAAAAGTTTGCTGGTGATCAAACAGTTCGTGGTAACAAACTGTAAGTAAGGGGCGTCTCGGCTCCGAAATAGTAACCGAAACTCTAAAAAGGGAATTTTGATATCAGTAGATACATCAAAAGAATCAGCTTATTATAGCCTACTGATTGCAAATATATAAGATTCATTAAGTTTAGTGTTACTCATCAAAAGCTAGGAGCCCGAGAAAAATTTGACGATTTTTTAAATAGGGGGGAGACCCCCCCCCCCTAGAATTCAAGTGATATTAATGAAAATCACGAAATCATATTTAACATACCAGAGGACCCTACCGTTTAAGTTTCAATCTCCTATACAGAAAAATGTGGAATTTTGCTACTTTTGCCAGAAGACAGATCACGGATGCATGTTCATTTGTTTTCTTGTCTTTTTGTTGTTTTTTTTTGTTTTTTTCAGGGATGATTGTATTGAAATAATGGTTCTAGAAGATCGGGAGACGTTGCATTCGAAAGGAAACTGAAATTTCTAGAGCCCTTTTTAAGTGACCAAAAAGATTGGAGAGGCCACTGGCCCCCCTCCCACGCCCATTTTTTTCCAAAAGTTATCTGGCCAAAATTTTGATATTTTGTCCAGTATAGTTGAAAGATCAAACAACTATGTCTTTAGGTGTAAAATGACCCCCCCCCCCCCACAGTCCATGGGAAGATGCCTACACAAGTTATGAAATTTGTCCATTCTTATTACGTATAGAATTTGTTAATAGGAAGTATACTGACATTTTTCGTGGGAGGAGGGGGATTTTGTGCTTGGGGTGGATTTCTATAGGGAGAATCTTCCTTGGGTAGGGAAATTTCCGGGGGGTGAATTTTCCAGGGGAAATGCTACACTGGGGGGGGGGGGATTTGACAGAATTACTATACGAAATTCTTTTTTAATTGTCTTACATTCTCTTTGCAAAATTTTACATATTTTGATTTCCGGTAAATAATTTCCACGAAAGGGGCATTTCTGGAGTGATCGAGAAACCAATCAGAGATTAAAGTCTTTCAAATGAAAGAATACGAAGGAGAATTTTTCAAGCTGAGTCGTCCGCAATCAATTTTACGGGAGGGGGGATTTTCAGCGAGGATGGAACTGTCTGGAGGGAATTTGACGGGGGGGGGGGGTGAACTTTACGCTGAATGAAATTTACACGGGGGGAGTTTTCCGTAAGGGGAGAAGGGTGCATTTCATGGATGGTGAGCCAGATTTACCGTCATTTTTTTGAAAAACGATCAGAAATTAAATAAAAAATAAATGTTTTAACTGAAAGTAAGGATCAACATTAAAACTCAAAACGAACATAAATTATTCCGTATATAATGGGTTGCCTCCTCCTCAATACCTCGCTCTTTACACTAAGGTTTGACTGTTTGTCCCTTTATTTTTAAGAAAGGCTACTGAAACACACGGGCCGTTTAAAAAGAATAGGACGCTTTTTTTAAAAGTGCTAATAGCTTTAGTGTAAAGAGCAAGGTATTGAGGGGGGGGCAACCCTTCATATACGGACTACATCTGCCAAAATTAATATGCAATTTCGTTTCAATCTCCATGTATGGTGAGCCCAATTCGAACCTGCATTAGTTGAAAAACGTTAAGAAATTAAAGAATTTTTTTTAAACTGAAAGTAAGGACCGACATTAAAACTTAAAACGAAGAGACATTATTCCGTATATGAAGGGGCTGTCCCCTCCTCAACACTCGCTCTTTACGCTAAAGTTTGACTCTTTGTCACAACTCTACTTTTTAAAGCCATAGAAAACTTTGGCGTAAAGAGCGGGGCGTTGAGGAGGGGACATGCCCTTTCATATACGGAATAATTTCTGTTCGTTTTAAGTTTTAATGTCACTCCTTACTTTCAGTTAATTTCTTTATTATTTATTTAATAGCGTATCAGAACTGACGATATAAGAAGAACCAACATGGGCTGATTTTCTAAAAAAAAATAAAAGCATGATCAAGCCAGGAAGGAAAGGTATTCGAAGCTTTCCATGGTTGATCTAATAGTTAAGAAGATGAAAGGCACTCAGAGTAGCGTGAGACATCGACAGGAAATCCATTCTCCAAAAAAAAAAAAAAAAAAAAAAAAAAAAAAAAAAAAAAAAAAAAAAAAAAAAAAAAAAACGCCAATCTTGTCTGCCTAAAAGGATGCATTTAAATATATGAAGTGTTTCTATCATGGTTGTAGCGGCATCTGTAACCTAGTAAAGGACGAACGGATCGAATCCCCAGCATTTCTATTGGGGGGAGGGGGAGGGGGCAAGAAAGGTCCATTTCTGGATAGTCAAAGGCCATGGATGTATAATATTTTTTTATCCACATTATTGGGGGGGGGCAACTGCCCCCCTGACACCCCCAAACGACGCCCATAAGGACGAGCCACAGTCCACAATAACCAAAAAAAAACGCGTTTAAAAAATCGCAGGTGAGAGAAAATTGCCATGTCTAGCTGATTCAAGAATTAGTCTAATTAACTAATTATCTAAATTAGTCTTAGTAGTAAAATGTCATTTCGAAAACAAATTTACGCGAATTTCGGAAATAAGCCTGAAATCCCTAAAAAATGACGTCAGGTCGAAATAAAAAGTAACATATTGGAATTGCCATGGCCAAAAACCCTATTCAGGAAACTTACAATCCCCTGGCTAGAACAACAAGTAAAATCACTTTTTGCATTGGTAGCACTGGTGCATCTTCATTTTTTCTTATTTTTACTTCTCCATTGCTAGTGGGGCGCTGTAAAATCATTAAGAGCTGTTTTAAGGCATAATTTAAAGGAAATTACTACACCTACGTGCTTTTATAATTAACAAAATACAATATTTAAAATAAAACAACTCTTGTCGTCATCTCCATTATAATATCACGCCAGGAAGCTTTCTTGCACCCTCCAGGGCGCCAGGGTGCCACCCACCTGATTGACAGCTTAAACAAAATTTTTGGTACTTTCCCATTATGCAGGCCTCTGGGGTTAACCGCAATAGAGTAGGCAGTGATAAAACCAGTTTTTTTGGCGTGTTAACCGCTATAGAGTAGGCAATGATAGCGTGGTTTTCATTGCGTATACGATATTAAACAGTGTTTTATTGGGTTTAGGAGAGAGAGGAAAGGTACCTAGGTTAGGTATTTAATGTAGGCTATGCTTTACCCCTCATCCCCACCCCCCTAATGTGTAAATATATAGCCCAAATTTGTTTATAAACTATTATATGTTCATCCTATTTTATTTTATTTCATTAGCATTAACCAAACTTGACTTTTTAGAGAAGCCCCCATAATGGGAAAGTACCAAAGTTTTATATACACATGTCAATTGTCCATGTCCAATTGTCCAATTCATTCCAAATTCATTCCAACATGTGTCCAATTCATTTAATTAAAAAATAAATTAATTAGTATTCAATGTCAAAATGATGATTGTCAAATAAATGTCAATAAAATGCCAAAAAATAAATTACTTAGTTGTATTCAATGTAAAACGATGCATTCTTTTTATTTCGGGGTAGCAATGCTTGATTGTTGGTAATTTCTTCTGAAACCCACTAAGGTTATAGTTGATGAGGTGCTTTTTAACGCTGAAACCAAGAAACACTTTTGAGTTATGGATTTGGCCCCTGAAAATTTATCACATTATATACCCCTTACTCCCCTTAATGGAAGATGACCGTTGCAATTATTCTGCGTATTCTTACGTTTCGATTATATGAATATTTACATCGACAATCAAGTGATCATTGTAAGCCATTTGCATGGGAATTTGAACATAAAACATCTTTTGGTATGAACAAATGTTTTCTCTGTTGTCAGAAAATCAAACAAAATCTACACGAGTCATGTCATTTAATGGTTTTTTGAAGGCCAAGGTATTTTGGTTGAGTAATTTTTCAAGATAGATATTATAGTTCCTAAGGCTTTTGTAACTAGACTAAGCAGCTTCATCAACTCTAAATTTTAGCTCGTTTTAAAATCACTACAAACCAGAATTAAAAGATCGGCATAAAATAGAATACCTTTTCTCATAAAAATAATAATTCTATACTTAAAATAGAATTACTTTTATAAGTGGGTTAGGACCACAAACTTGAGCAGAGCCCGAAAGTATAGCACCATGAATAGGTACAATCGAGCGAGGGGAGTAGCCTTCTAGCGAGGGGGTAGTCCTTCAAAAATTCGAGCAGACACCTTCCAAAAAAGAATTATATTCGAACAAATTTTCAGTGAAATTTCCCAGGGTCCTAGGATGGTATTTAGTAGGAGGTCAGCCGTCCCAAATTGAACTAATTCCTAACAAAACAGACAAATAAAGAGAAAAGGTTGTAGGTTGGAGTTTTCTAATTTGTGTGGGTTTGTACCCTATATTATACCCTATACAAAAATAAAAATGAGTTTCTATCCTGTACCCTAAACCCCTTTTCGGGGACGTTGTTCCAAGTTTGGACCACGTTTTCATGCAAGCCGGTTTTCCATGTAAGTCACCCCCCTAGTTTACTCAACTCTCATTCAAGTCAAACCACTCCCCCTGTATTTCATTCCTCATCTAATCCAACCCTGTAACAGGTTACGCCCACTTTGGGTCTTTACACTACTAATCCCCTTAAATTTCCGGTACCTCATAATCTTTACACTATTAATCCCCTTAAATATCCGGTACTTCATAATCTTTACACTATTAACCCCCTTAAATTTTGACAAAAAACCTTATTTATTTGCTGTTTTGTCGAAATTACTACCCTCCTAGTAATAAATTCAAAGAGGTCATTTGTGGCAGATTTTACGCAAACCTAACATCGCACAAGCAACCTAACACCCACGCTAACACCCAATTTTTCAAAACACTGAATTACAGCATCAGAAGAATATGATTCAAAATATCAGTCATTCCTGGAACAACCAACAGTGCTAGATATCGTGTTTATCCTGTCAAAAACACAAGTCTCACAATACACTTCTAATTTGTTTCATCGCGCTTATCAATTTCAAATTAAAAAGGATAGGAATCCTTTCATTCAGTCGGATTCAAATATTTTCCCTTTCGAGCTTAGTGGAATGAGAATCTCCGCTTTCCAGTTATTGAATTTCCTTCCAATTCAATCAGTCTCAGAGACAAGAGCTAGGAATCGTTTCATGGTTTTTCAAAATTTAAATTTCTCCCTTTCCAAAAAACAGGCCCCAAACCAAACAAAATCAATTGGTATTTTACTCACTCAGTTTCAGTTCAGGGCTGCCGCCGTTTTAAGACAGTAATATTGACAGTTTATTGCCAGATTTGTTCAACCCACAAGAAAAAAAAATCGAAGACCTATCGTTCCTGCTTGTGTTTACCAAATCTATCATCTGGTGAGGGAAAATGTTTGCTTTGTTAATTTTAGGTTGCGGAATTTTGTTAGAGACAGTGTCAATTCAAAAAAATGTAGGGAGGTTATGGTTTTTTTTCATTTTTTAATGAAGGAACAAAAAGGTATTATTTAAAACCTACATGGAGAAGGAGGGGGTATGTTTTTATTCAACTTTCTAGATGAAGATAAAAAAAAGTTGTATCTCCAATATCCAGGATACGGAAGTTCCCCCTCCCAATTACCCCCTTGGGTTCAAGATATTCTTTCATGAATATGCAATGTCGAAATGAATTGATGATAAAATCTAAAATGTGAATGAATTCAGAAAAATAACTCCTGCAGGGCCGTATCCGGGGGAGGGGTTACCCGGTCTGACCATCCCCACCAAAATTTTCGTCCGGCCCGGACAAAAGTAACAAGCTAATTTTTGTTGTGTTTTGCAAAGTTTTTGTACCCCCTCCCCCGAAAAAAAATTCTGGATACGGTCCAGATCCTGAACCTAGCCCACATGGTACTAAGTGTATATGTTGTGGATTTGATTAATTACATATTCAAGTTGTGAAAACCGAAAACAGATTTATTGGTACAAGAACCAAGTCCCCTCGATGCCTAGAAAGTCTAAACAAAGTTAATAATGAACTACCTAATGAAACAACAAAAACTACAAAGTCCTCGCGACTTCTAACCTTGGAAACTAAGCAACTTTATTGGAATCTTTACACGAAAAAATTAAATGCAACGTTTTTGCGAGCTCTACATCAAAAAAATGACTAGCAATATTCAATAGGGAAGTCATAAAAATACAACTGTTATCCAACTTGGCAAGGATGTACTTAATACATGACTCAATTCTTTTCTGCTGTGAGCTCCTTAAACCAAAAATACTAAACAGTATGGGGGATATCGCTTGGACTTCAGAGTCTTTTTTTAGAATAGAGAAAAAACTGTTCTTGCCACCAGATGTTTTATATATTTGATATGAATAGCTTAAAAAATGGATTTATTTGATGAAAATAACGACAATTCTGAAAAATAAAACAGGAAAACTGAGTACTTACGCCTAATCCACAAAGGCGTTAAGAATGACGATACAATGCGGCTATGAAACAGATTAACCTATCCAAGGCCGTACTCCAGGGGAGAGTTACCAGGTTTATATTTAAATAAATATCCGACTCGTAAAAACGTAACAAATATATATATAAACAAATTTTTCCTCCCTGAAAAAAATTCTGGATACGCCCTTGAACCTATCCAAATTGTAGAGCACCAGCAACTTCTAAACATGATAGTGAAGCCAAAGCCAAAGGCTTAGTCGTATACACCAGCCACAAATACTACAAGTATATATCCTCAATCTGTCGCAGGGTTCGGAGAAAATGTTCCGGTAATTTTCCGGGGGCTAGCTTTCCTGGGAAAACTTTGCACTGGGGAAATTTTACAGAATTCCTATCCAAAAATCTTTTTATTTGTCTTAGTTTGTCTTTGCCAAATAATTTTAACATGTGGAGATGTTCCGGGGGAAATTTTCAGCGGGATTACAACTGTGGACGATTTTTCTATGGGCGAGGATTTTCGTGGGAGAAAGTTTCCATGTGGGAATCATCCACGGAGCAGCTTTCCACTGGGGGTGGGGGGATTTCCGATACGATTTTAAAAACGATCAGAAATTGGTCTCTTTCAAATGATAGGGGAGCTCTTCAAAAAGAGCAAATTTAGGGTCAGGGGTAGGGCCGGGCAATTGCCAGTGATTACAAAACTAATTCTTGTGGCCAAAGACGAATACCATAGGCAGAAAATAAAAATAAAATCTTTATTTAAACAGAAGCAAATAATAAATTTTATTATTTGCCACAAAAATACACAATTTTTTTCGCGTGTTTTATAATTGACGAAGATGATGACAAAATGAGGAGGGGAGGGGGGGGGGGAATTCAAACTAATTTGCATGTGGTCATGATCTCGACTACGCAAGATCCTTTTGGTGTTCTTCCTTAATCCCACTGTCAACACGATATGACTTGTTACCATTATTCTCTCCTCTCTCATTCTCAACTTCTGTCACATAAATTATTAACAAAATACAAACATTAGCCCCAAAGATCTATATCATAAATTAATTCCACAGTTACATAGACACCCATATCCGAGTACAATTAAAAAAGAAAAAAAAGTATACCCAAATCATACCACCATAAATCAGTCCGAACCACATGCCAAAAATTAGACTAGGACCGGCTCCAGTGATATAATCCATATGACTCAAACATACTTCACCTTTATAACCTTATTTGGTTAAATCAAACTAATCCTTTTATGTCATATCATAAGCAAAAAAAAAGAAGAAGACGAATGCATAAAAAAATGTTTAATGATTCGTTATTTTATTTGATAGATAAATGAAAAACTTGGATTTCATATAAGGATTTAAGTAAAGAACGAATATGGCGCGCCAATCCCAGTTACAACACATGTCACAACCTGTGTTTTGTATGAGGGGTTAGCAACTTCCAAAAAACATGCACCAGATAGAGCCTGCTGCAAGTGTGCCACATTCCGACATGTGTGCTGCAAGTGTGCCACATTCCGACATGTGTGTGCTGCAAGTGTGCCACATTCCGACATGTACTCCAGGTGGCGGAAAGAGGTCAATCCCTCAGTTATGTGTTACAAACAAGGGTGTATACGGGATTTTATTTTTTTTTGGGGGGGGGGACAAAAACACTTTTAAAAACGCATCAGAAAAATTTGTTTAAATACATTTTTTACGAGTCGGGCAAAATTTGGGGGGTTTAAACCCCGTAAAAAGGATACGCCTTTAGTTACCAACTAAGTGGAAAACAGGTTATCCTTTCCAAAACCTTTCGGTGGGGAGAAATATCTCTTTTAAATAGGTGTAAAAAAGCCACAGAATTGACAGATTGCATCTCAAAACTCTTACATCGAAGCCAGTAATGCGAATTTGAGATTTTCTCCATCTCGGCCAGGTCTTAGTAGCTTCATTCCCCATTGGCCTTGCGTACTAAATGATATTTTTGGAGGTTTCTATGACAAAACCTAAAAAGGACACCGCCAGACAATTGACAGGGGGAGGTGTACACGGAGTTAGAAATTCACAATTAATTGTGATGCTAATAAATTAAAATGTTTTAAATGTTTAAATAGATACTAATCTCTCAACAAAATGAAAACAACTTGGTCTTAAATAAATCCAAGGCCAAGGAGAGGGCAGGGGAAAACACAAAGGGGGTTAAGTCTCAGTGCAAAATTGTTTAGTCTGCCTTTACTCATGAAAAACTATTTCCAAAACCTAGCGGTGTAATAGCTCCAAAGAAATATAAAACCCGTCTACCAAATTATTCATAAGCAATTCATGCACACGAATCAGCATATACTTACAACGAGGGTGTAACGTTAAACAAAAAAAGAGATTATGTTGATTTCTGAAATTGCGGTCCACATAATTTAGTTGGCAGACAGTTTTTTGCTCTCGAGAAACAGAGAAAAATATCGCATTATATCGAAATTTAGATCATGTTCTTCCAAATCTAAATTACTATAAAATGAGTTGACTTTATTTTTGACTACAAAAGGAAACGACCACTCAGACTCAAACCAAATTATGACTAAAAGTAATGGTGCATACACTTGACACTTGAAAAGTCCAAATCTTGCTTATACTATATGACCAACGCCAAGGGGAGCCAACATGCGCTCATAGCTCTGAAAATGACTTCCTTAGATCTTTTCTAGCCATAACATAACAAAAAAAAAACTTCATGGTATATGCAAGTTCTTCATATTTTTGGGGCACTGGTTTGAGACAGTTAGCCCCCCCCCAGGTTAGTTTTTTCGATTGGTGATTGCATGATAAAGCGCCGACCTCAAATTCTTTATCTAAGTAGAACATGTTTATCTGACGCTCAATCCTAATGAAATATCACAAAAATATGATGAAAATATAATACCTAACCTAACCAAGCTTGATTTTAATTCAAAAATCAAATGGTATTCCTTTTATATACAATCCTGAAAAAGTTCATGCCACATTTGCATAAGCTTTGCATAAGCAAGACAGATAGTCTGAGCGAAAGGTAAAGCTGGCATAAGCCTTTTTCAGGATTGTATCTTAGGTCGGGCCTATATTATACAAGTACCAAAAAAAAAAAAAAATTCATGGTAGCCTATATGCAAGTTCTTCATATTTTTGGGGCACTAGTTTAAGTCCACTAGTCCCCCCCCAGGTTAGTTCTTTCGAAATGGGAAGGACTAAGTTTACATAAACATTTTCTCATAGAGTAGACAGGGCCGTCTTATCGACAAATTATCCACCTACTTGTTTTACATCTGAACTTCTAGTATAACTTTTAGAGAAGAAAAGAAAAATCTAATGAATAAAAACCCCAAAATTCAAGTATCTAAAGACTGGCATTTTACGGATTAGCATTATAAGGACTTTCTGATTTTTACGACCGATGTGCAAATTGTCCATATTTTTATGGGAGGCAGAAGGGTAAGGTTTCTTGACAAACCTAGAGATTATTTTTCACGTGTATGCAGTAGCCTATTACGTTATACGTATATGCAATTACGTAATATATATGCATATATTACGTATATGTATTGCGTATAAATATATTACGTATATGCAATTATTATTAGTTACGGAAGTGCAGTTTTGTACATCCCAAATTCTCAAAACAATTTCTAGGCAAGGCCGTATCCAGGGGAAGGGGGGTTACCGGGTCTGAGCACTTCCCCTGATAGTTCGACGACCCGTAAAAAATGCCAATAAAAAAATCTGATGCGTTTTGTAAGGAGTTTTTATGTAAGCCCCCCCCCAAACAAAATCCTGGATAGGCTCTTGCTTCTAGGCCATATTTATTTCTTTACATTAATTAAACGAAAAAAAGTGGATACAAGGGAAGTGATACTAAACACAAACGATCAGAAACAAGCTTATGCATTTAGGGCCCCCTAAATCAACTATTCGATTTTTACACTAATGTTTGTCTAGTGCTTTCCTAAAAGCATTTGAGTGCAAAAGTCCTCTGAATGACCTTTCTCCTTTATACAAAGTAAGCAAATGTTCTAATGCTAATATCTTTTGATTATTGAATTTAAACTTAATAAAATCCGCGCATTCGAAATCAAATTAGGATGAAGATTTCTTGGACATCTTATATATATATATATATATATATATATATATATATATATATATATATATATATATATATATATATATATATATATATATATATATATATATATATATATATATATATATATATATATATATATATATATATATATATATATATATATATATATATATATATATATATATATATATATATATATATATATATATATATATATATCTATATCCTCCTGGGACCTGATGTCCAACCGGTTGTATATTCGTTTACGAATTTTTATCGTTCAACCTACTGCAAATCCGGACTTAAAGATTGTCTCCTTTTATGCAAGAGGCGTTTGCTGCCATCTTGATTTTTTTTCAGTCCGGTAACAGTAATGGAGGTCGAACCAGGAGCAAGTGAAATAAAGAAAATCAACTTACAAAAAGATCAAAAGGTAAGAAATTAGATAAAAAATATAAAGAGATAGGCTAGACAATATAAAAAAATCAGGCGATATATTCTAAGACCAAAGTATTGACAGGTTTGATTTTCAACGCATTTACTGTTATTGCTGCCATCTGACAGAAGGACTTTCAGTCTTGTACAATGGGTTGTACATTCGGTCTTACCTTAGAAGTCCAACGGGTTGGAAGATTGTATTTTTGGAGCTAAGTTTTTTTCTGGTTAGGCCTAACATTTTTTTTTCTTCAGTGAGGCTATTTAAATGGAGTTGACGTATGTCTAAAGTTTCCTACTGTGAGGTATAAAGCGCCAACAGTTCCTCTCTTTTGCAATATCCTTAGAAAAAGCCTTGTCCTTGATTGAGAACATCGATATCAGCAACATGGAAGATAGCGGAGACGAAACCGACCCTGAGTGGTGTTTACCCGGCAGCACATGTGCAACAGATGCAGACTAAGTGCCTCTGATAGTGAAGAAGAGTCTCAAGGCTTTCTAGATCGGGCTAATCTCAATGACTTCTCAGTCATATTTGACGAAAAAGAGGACGATATTCCACTAGCGCATTATATTCCAGCATTCAAAACTGATTCCGTACCAGCAAGTTGCTCAGGAAAAAAATCGCCGCCCCAACAAAATGTGGACCAGTTCAGATACCCTGAAGGAGCATCATTCATACCTTCCCTTGTGCTCAGATCAAGTCAACGGGAAAGCTGGAAGCCACATGAATACTTTTTGAAGTACTTTCCTGGCTCATTTTTTGAGACAATGGCTTTCGCAAGGAATTGTCATTACCAGAAGGCCACAAACAAATCTTTGCTCGCTAGTGTCTCCAAACTGGCGGTATTCTTTGGCATTTCAATCGTCATGAGTAATCTGAAGTTTCCTCGTCTTCAAATGTTTTGGAGCAAGAAATTTTGAGTCCCTATCATCTGCGAGAAAATGCCTCGAGATCGGTTTTTCAAGCTTAGACAGAATGTGAAGTTCCTTTTGTATGACGAGGTTGACGAGGATACCAAAAGAAATAATCGTCTTTGGAAAGTGCATCCCTTGCTGAATTTGGTGCGAGTTGAGTGTCTAAAGGTTGAGCAAGAACAATTCGTTTGTATTGACGAGCAAATGATTCCCTTGGCTGGGCGATGCAGCCTGATGCAGTACGTACCAAATAAGCCAAATCCTCTTGGTTTGAAGAAGCTAGTTTTAGCAGGTTCATCAGGTCTGGTGCATTATTTCGTAATCTATCAAGGCAAGACAACCTTTGTGCCAGAACTACAAGCTAAAGGTCTGAGCACTGCACTGTGCCACACCTATGCCAAGATCTAAGTGAAGGTTCATATCTTTTCTTTGATAGGTAGTTCACTAGCATGTCTTTGCTCGAAAAATTATCAGAAAATTGCATAAATGTAACTGGCACTGTCATGAAAAATCGACTGGAAGGTCTACCAGCGAAGACCGGTCGTGGACTAAAGAGAACTGAACGTTGGACGTCCCTTAAGTTCACGCGAGAAGATCTAGTTGTAGCCGTTAGGCAGTGGTACGACAACAAGCCCACTTTTCTAGCTTCAAGCTTTTATGCCAAGGAACCCGAGCTACCTGTGTCAAGATACAACAAGTCTGAAAGAAAATATGTAGATATTCCCGAACAACAAGACAGAACAACAAGTACATGGGCGGAGTCGATCTTTGTGACCGCATGGTGAGCTATTACAGATTCAGCAGCAGGACAAAGAAGTGGCCAGTTTGAGTTCTTCATCATTTCATTGATTTGGCTCTTTCAAAAACCTGGCTACTCTAAAGGCAGGATTCAATCAAAGGGAACAAACCCTACGATCAGCTGATCCCCTTCAGATTTCAGGTAGCTGAATATGTAGTTGAAGATCTTCGGCGATCTACCGAGGGTAACTTCAGCGAATGTGAAGACGATAATGATGAAGATACACTGGAGCAGTCAGCTAAAAGAAGAAAAAAGATGCCCTTTGCCATCCGGACCGGAGAAGAAATCGAATGCAAAGCATCTATATCGCTACAACGCGACGCTGAGGAATTCGGCTCGATGCAGGATGCCTGGATGCAAATGCGGACGAAAGTGTTCTGCGAAGCGCGTCAGGTCTATCTCTGCTTTCAGGTTGGCAAGCAAGTTGGAGAATATTTTTCAGATTTCCATAAATGATAAAGGATGTTTTTGTGTGTTATTGATCGTATGTTTTCTCATGGCATTTTGTAACTTGTGTTTGAAAATTACATGAAGTTGAGTCCCAATGTCCAACGGGTTGTACATCCCCCCCGAACCCTCAGAACGTTAAAAATAAAACTTTCATTCCATCGTCTTGTGCTATTTTTTTTATCGGTAAATTCCAAATTCCATATTCGCCCCTACTCAGGAACATACCCAGGACTCAGGAGGATATATTTCAAAAATTCCGCTTTTTAAAAGCATCAGTTACAATTAAGAGGGGTTATTCTTTACTTACCGTCCATTTTGATTTCTTTAATTATAACAACTAAAATTAGCTAAAATCAATTTTCTTTTTCACCCTTCAGGTTTATTTGTCTGTCTTTGTTGAACGGTGAGCGGTTTTATAAATTCAGCTTCGCTAAGGTTTGGAAAACATTAACAATGGTTGAAGGCCCAGAGTAAAAAAAAAAGTGTGAACTGGGGTTTTCATGAGTCACAAGTAGGCTACATAAAACCTACACAAGTCAGTGATGAATATATCAGTGTGGAAATATTTTCAGGAGAAAATAGGACACGAACTGCTGAGGCTTAGAGGAAATAAAAAAGCCAAGGCCAATTACTTGATCCCGGCCTCGTGAAACCATTATTCTTAATTCACTAACACTTTTGCACTAAAAGTTCAAAAAGTCCGGCAGAAGAGCTAACATGCTTTCACCCTCGTTTGTTTGACCTATGTCTAAATTCAGTACATTGCGAAACTAGCCGCTTTCCAGAAAATGAAGGAGATAAAAAGGATCCCTTTAAACAATTCCCTGCACAGTCAACAATTCGAAACCACGAGAACCTTTGGGCAAATAAGGTTAAATGCAACAGATAAGAGGATCAAAGAGTATTTGCTTCCGAGGACATTCCAGGTCAAACTTTAGAGAAGGATCCCTCTTTAACGATTATTGACAATAACTAAGAGAAATGAAACTAATTACCCACAAGTTCACTCTAGTCTCTTATCCACTGGCTTATCGAAAGAATCCTATATGTGATGAGGTTCACTCACTCCTTTTAAGTATTTACTGATCAAGAATTATAAATGACTGGTAAACAATTCCGCTGCATTAAACAAAGGAAGGAGGACTTCAAACTTCTTTTGAAAGAGAGTTTATTCTGATTGTTAAGCACGTTTATCCTTAAAATTATTACAAAATGCTTAAATTCATACAAACTACTTTGCCCGACAAGGGATGCCGGCTTCACCGCCAACAGTCTAATTCAACACAGTTATAAGATTATTGCGCCTAATCGCAAAGTCTTTTAACTTGTTTTCCTCAACTCATTGACTTTTTATTTGTAGCTTACCGTTTTTTTTTCTGTCAAATTACAAGACTTGACAGCGAAGCGGTAGAATACTTGTGGCCGTGGTAAAGTAGCTTCGAACCTTATACAAGACAATTAAAAAAAAAAAAACAAAAAAAAAACTGAAAATACAACTCGAAATCAAACTGGTTGCAATTGGAAACCGAGAGAGCATATTTGCTAGAAATACGGTATAAAATGCAGACATTTTTGCATTGAAATAAATACATTTTCATGATAATAAAATTGGATGTCAAAAAAGCCAAAAAATAATAAATATTAAGTATTTAAAAAAACACTAGTATTCAAAAATGGAAACAGATTGGGCTGAACATAACTTGCTCTTTTAACTCGTTTCATCAACTAATCGACTTTTTGGATTTATTCATTTACAACTTAGATAAGATTTATATCTGTTATGTAAAGCGCAATCCGTTTTTTACGCCCCTCGTTTTCAATTATGTTATTAGATCAGAAGATTAAAAAAATTTTATATTCATTAAAGTACACATTTTTATTTTGTTGTGGCACTCAGTAGGTCTAGAAATATATCGTACGCCACATCTGCAAGAAGGGTTGGTAAGGCCTCAAACCAAACTTAGTAAGAAAAAACTATATTTTCAATTTGACCTCTGAGAGAAAAAGAGAGGAACTTTTATTATAGTCATCACCGAATCTACTAGAAGAGGACGTCGAATAACCGCCAAAGACAGGGACGTCTAGACTTGGTGGAAAACAAGAGTGAATCTTCTATTTTTGCTTTTGGTGGCTCGTACCGGACCTGCCATTCCGGGGAAAAGCAGTTCCTTCATTTTGTATTACGGCATCACAGTTTTACATAATATACAGATTAATTATATAAACTGTGTACGGCATACACAACTGGTTTCTCAGACATAAGTCGAACCTGTCGGCAACAAAGGGTTAGTGTCCTTAATGATTCTTTGGGGTGTGAAGCCAATCAAGCCTCAGTGGGAGTCACGGGGGGGGGATAAATTCTTGCCACGAGGGTATTTACCGGAAATGATAGTAATATTTCAACGAAATTTGATGAGAAATGAATTTGTTTTCTGCATCGTGCTTTTCTGGGTGCTGACCTGTTCCTACTATAGCTTGAGCAGGGGATGCACAATTCCTTGTAATTATGACATCTATCAGAAGATGTTAGATCTCAACCAAAGTAGATAAGAGGTAACAGCTAATGACTGCCCTGGTTGTGCGTTTCGGTGGTCCAAGACTGAATTCTTGTGATCAGCACGTCTATCAGAAAGCGATGGCAGATTTTGACCCAACTACGCGGGAAGTAAGAGCTATGCTCATAGTTGTGCGGAGCTATGCCTTATCAAATATCTATGGGAGGGGCGTTCGGAGTTTCAAGATCGTTGGTCCTCGAATAATAACTAAGGGGTATAGCTGAACGCATTTAAGCAAAACAGGCCAAAAGCTACAGTTGTTGTTTCGAGTATCCGTACGCAACTAGTCCTCTGCAAGGGAAGGGCAACATTCTAGTCATAGCAACTAGGCTTTCAGCGTCCAGTCCGATCTAATACATAAAGTCGGATGTGTCGCTCTGTAACTATAATAAGTCGCTCTGTAATAAGTCACAGTTGTTGCAACACAAAGCTAGTTAGACAATTGGTGATACATCTTGGTGACAATTGGTGACACTTCAGCTTTGGATTAAGTAGTTAAATTTTACAAGTTTTGACCATTAAACTGGTTTTCTACAATAAAAGAAGGACAAAACATCTTCTATACTTCTTAAAATCAGTTGTGCAGTCAGGGGTGACCTGGGCTTCCAACGACCCTTCAAATACCCAACTTTGTAAAAATGTTGATACAAATATGTACTTTTCCACAGAACAATGGCTATGAAAAGACCATTTTCAAGTCCCCCTACTTATAAATTATTCAATTTATTTGATTCATCCAAATTTATTTTCAATTGTTTGTAGCATATTACACTAGATCCAAATTAAAGCCTCTGAACCCTCCTGGAAAAATTCACGGTACTTATTAATTAAATGAAACACACTCGAGAAATTACGCTCTGAATAGATCTCAGAAAACTAGTTTCGCGGCCACAAGACAAGTGATGGGTGATCAATACATTGGAATTGTATAATTTGGGATATATACTTGCACATTGGGGAGAAGGGGTAAGGTTAGGGGCACTGTCCGAAAACTTTACCCCCTCCACTCTAATGTGCTAATATATAGCCCAAATTACATTATTATATAAACTAAAGGTTATATGAAGGCTATACTTCATTAGGAATAACCAAACTTCACTTCTTGAGTGTGTTTCGTTTAATTAACAAATACCCAATTCATTTTCATTTATATACAATATGTTAGTTTTCTTTAAATAGACTGCTTAATTTATGTTGCTTTTTGGGCAAGCTAGAAACATTTGCTGCATTCATCAAACGCGAGAAAATAATTACCATATGCTGTCCCTCGGGTGAAATAACCAGTTTGCCCTTTTGTGACGTCAGGAAAGGGGGAACACGAAGACAGGAACGAAATTCTAAGTTGACTTGGTTACAGAAAGGAAAAGCGGTGGGGAAGAAACTATAGGTTTGTGTTATAATATAATCCATTTTAACGGTTGCTGAAAATTGGTAGAGAAAAAGTTAACTGTTTTTTGTTAACAAGTTAAGATTGGTAGATAGAACAAATGACACTGGTCAAGAAAGTGGTAAACACGCCATATATTATATATGGAAGATGCTTAATAAACTAGTCAAACGGTTTTTTTTCAATATACAATTAGATTGGAAACCGCGGTTGGTCACTGCGTTTTACAATATTTAAAGTATTGTTTTTTTTGTGGTTTAGGGGGAGAAAAGGCACCTAGGTTAGGTTAAGTATTTAATATATGCTATGCTTTTCCCCTCACCCCCTAATGTGCAAAATATATAGCCCAAATTTGTTTCTAAACTATTATATTTTCATCTTATTTTGTTTTACTTCATTAACATTAACGAAACTCTACTTATCGCGTGTTTGCCGCTTTCTTAACCAGTACTGAACAAAAGTTTGACTCTGTCTCACAACTTTATTTTTCAAAACAATAAAAAACTTTAGCGTAAAGAGCGAGGCGTTGAGGAGGGAACAGCCCCTTTAATATATGGAATAATTTCTGTTCGTTTTAAGTTTTAATGTCGCTCCTTACTTTCAGTTTAAAAAACTTGTTTTTTATTTAATTTCTGATCGTTTTTTAGTTAATGCAGCTTTTATTTTGGCTCACCGTCATTGAATAAGTAAACAAAATTTGCATAAAAAATTTACTTTTCTTTTGCTGAATGGCTGTCTCTAAATTTGCTTCTGACGTAATTTACAAATTAACTTACGTAACGAACTTCTATATTGGTATATTTTTCTTCTGGCAAAAAATACAAAGTTGCAGATTTTTGCAAATACGAGCTTGAAACCTATGTAATAGGTTTTCTGATGCGCTGAATTCGACGGTGTGATTTTCATTAAAATTCTTTCACTTGTAGGGGATATTTCCCCCCTCTTTAAAAAATCAGGTAAATTTTCTCAGGCTCGTAGCCTTTGATGAGTAATGCTAAACTTAATAAAATTTATATATTTAGAATCAGCATTATAAGCCCATTCTTTTGATACATTTATTGACATCAAAATTCCGTTTTTAAAAGTTTCGATTACTATTGAGCCGTATCGCTTGTTTTTTTTTATTGTTTTTTTTTGCGTATATGTTATTACGTATATGAGGGGGTTCTCCCCTTAGTCCCCTTATTCCGTATATGAAAGGGGCTGTCCCCTCCTCAACGCCTCGTTCTTTACGCTAAACTTTAACTATCTCACAACTTTATTTTTTTTTAACATTAAAAAACTTTAGCGAAAAGAGCGAGGCGTTGAGGAGGGGACAGTCCCTTTCATATACGGAATAATGTCTGTTCGTTTTAAGTTTTAACGTCGTTCATTACTTTCAGTTAAAAAAAACTTGTTTTTTTTTATTTAAATGAAAGGGGCTGTCCCCTCCTCAACGCCTCGCTCTTTACGCTAAAGTTTTTCATTGTTTAAAAAATAGAGTTGTGAGAAAGTCAAACTTTAGCGTAAAGAGCGAGGCGTTGAGGAGGGGACAGCCCCTTTCATATACGGAATAATTTCTGTTCGTTTCAAGTTTTAACGTTGTTCCTTACTTTCAGTTAAAAAAAAACTTGTTTTTTTTTTATTTAATTTTTGAGCGTTTTTGAATTAATGCAGGTTTCGATTTGGCTCACCGTACATGAAAAATTAAAACAAAATTTGAATATTAATTTTACTTTTGTTTGGTTAAATGGCTTTCTCGAAACATGTTTAATTTTATTTACGAACGTTTTTTATTACTAACAAATATACGTAACTTACGAATTAACTTACGTAACGAACTTCTATATTCATATATTTTTAATACGTATATTAGAGGGTTCGCCCCAAGTCAATACCTTGCTCTTTAAGCTAAAGTTCGAATTCTGTTCCAATTCTTTAAAAATGACCCCTTAATCACAAAAGCCGTTAATTAGAATAAATAGCTCTTATGAAAGTACTAAATAATCTTTGGCTTAAAGAGCGAGGTATTGACTAGGGGGTGAACCAATCATATACGTAATGTTTTCTGTCGTTTTAAGTTTTGATGTTGCTCCTTACTTTCAGTTGAAAACTTGTTTTTTTATATATATAATTTCCGATCTTTTTTAAATAATACTGGGAAATCCGGCGCCCCCTTCATAGCATAGTCCCTTTCCCCATGAAAACTTCCTTCATGGAAAGATCCTCCCATATAACCCCCGACCCACCCACCCCCCCCACACCCCACTAAGAAAAAAAATCCACCCTGAAAACGTCTGTATACTTCCTAATAACCATACTATATGTTGAACATTGGGTAAAGTTCAGAATTTTCAGCCCTCCCCCCCCAGGGACTTCGGGGGATTAAATCATCCTAAAAGACATAGTTAACATATTTTCGACCATGCTGAACAAAATGGCTATCTCAAAATTTTGATCGGGTGACTTTGGGAAAAAAATGAGCGTGAGAGGGGGCCTAGTTGCCCTCCATTTTTTTTTTGATCACTTAAAAAGCGCACTAGGACTTTTAATTCCGTTTGAATGAGCCCTCCCACGATATTCTAGGACTACTGGGTCTATGCGATCACCCCTGGAAAAAAAAAAAAAAAAAAGAAAAAAAGAAAAACAAACAAATAAACACGCATCCGTGATCTTCTGGCAATAAAATGCAAAATTCCACATTTTTGTAGATAGGAGCTTTAAACTTCTACAGTAGGGTTCTCTGATACGCTGAATATGATGGTGTGATTTTCACTAAGGTTTTATAATTTTTAGGGAGCCTTTCCCCCTTTTTTCGAAAATCAGCCAAATTTTCTAAGGCGCGTAACTTTTGATGGGTAAAATTAAACTTGATGAAACTTATATATTTGAAAGCAGAATTAAAATCTAATTCTTTTGATGTATCTATTGGTATCAAAATTCCTTTTTTTTAGAGTTTTGGTTACCATTGAGCCGGGTCGCTCCTTACTTACAGTTTGTTACCACGAACTGTTTGATAAAGAATTTGTAAAAGCTTATCTTAAATTTGAAAACAATCCTAATATTGCTTAGAATCCTACCCAAATCCTTAAAATTTTGGTTTCAAAGCCTAGAGTCGAAAAAAGAAGATTCAAATAAATCCACTGTTTTTTTTTTGCAAAGTTAAAAAGCAGCTATAGCCTTGTCTTCTACGCAATTTCCTAAGTCTTAGAAATAGAGGAGCACAGATGGAGCTGGCACCTTACAATAGGTGCAAGGTAGAGTCCTGCACCTCACAATATTGAATATTTTTGTTGCATATTGAGTTGAAGTGGAAGAAAGATTATTAATTGACTTACTAGGAACCGGTCTATAGCTTAAATTAAAGCACTTCTTTTTTTCACTTAAACATTCCCCCACTAGGACACTGACTCTTCACGAACTTGGAAAAGTTTCAACGGCGTGTGGAACTTTTATAAATAGGTACTAATGCACAACTGAGGCTCTTCAGAAAAAAACATGTCAGTGACAGTTCTGGCCTCTCTTTCCGTCCAGGGCGAATTTTGAATAGCACCCCCTTCCCCTGTCTACCACAAATTTTTCTGGCCAAGTTTTAATTTGGCCAGAAAAATTTATTTTTAGTTAATTATTTAAGTTATTACTTTGTATTGATAAAAACCAAACTTGAAAAATTACAAAAGTGATTATAACCGTTGTTATTTATTTGAATATTTTACAACCCAAGAATATCTGCACTCGGGACCATTTTGACTTCATAATATCCAGAAAAATTGCAGTTGACACATTTCGAATTTTTCTATCACGATCAATTACCCCCTCCCCTTAATGTGCAAATATATATACCACACTAAATATTCCCTATGTGTTTTTTTCGTTCTTGCTATCGTCAGTGTTGATTCAATTTACGGGCATTAAGTTGAAACAAGAGTGACGCATGACGAAATGCATGGAAAATATATAATTTGGGTTGCATATTTGCACATTAGGGGGTTGGGATGGGGGAGTAAAGTATAGTGGGATAAAAACTAAACTTTGTAAGTTCACCGAGAATTTTGTTCTGAAAATTGTGTCTCCTTTCGATTAAAATAAAGATGTAAGGACTTTCAACAGGAATAGGTGATTGAAACATTACTCCACATGAATATTGTTTATCCTTACTTGTCAATTACCTTATGAAACTAAGAGAGGAAGCAAATAATAAATGAAAATAAAATAAAATAAAGGTGTCAATTAGCTGATACGGAAATGCTTAAGAAACTAGTCAAACGGGTTTTCTTTCAATAGAGTTGGATTACAAACCGTGGTTGTCATTGCGTTTACAATATTTACAATATTTAAACTTTTGTCTTTTGGGGTCTAGGGGGAAAAGGTACGTAGGTTAGGTTACGTATTTAATATATGCTATGCTTTACCCTCCCCCCCCCACCCCCTAATGAGCAAATATATAGCCCAAATTTTTGTTTTTAAACTATTATATTACATCATATTTTGCTTTATTTCATTAGCATTAACAAACTTAACTTCTTGCGTGGGTTCCAGCTAATAGATAACTGGTCATCTAAACTGTGACTGCAAATCACCTTTTATTCTAGCCCTTATCAAAAGTCATTTAAATTTAAAATACAGATTTTATCGTTATACTGATGTATTATTTGTCCAAATAATCGACCCGTCATTAGATTTCGTCCGGTGCTACTAATACGCCAGTTTCGTCATATATGGGACTTGCAGTGTGGCAAGCTTGCTCCAGACTTCTTAACTTAAAATGGCTTAACTCCCTTTCACTGATTTAACTAAGCCATGTTCATAATAGCTTTCTAATCCCATGAATCGGATACCTTCTGAATTATCCAACTAAGCTCCTCAAGTCTACTAGTTTGCATTGACCTCGATGCCAAATTGAAGTAATTTCCGTTTTAAAAATTGATCTCGTTTGACTAAAAACAAGGACAAACAAGCATTTTCGACATGAACAGGTGATAAAAAAACATTTTCGACAGGAATAGTGTTTATCTAATATGGATAACTGAGCAAGGGGAACCAACTTCCCGCCACCAGGTGTACGTCTCGGAAAGCCATATGGGCCATGCAGTTTTGCCACGCTTGGCACGTGCCACCTGGTGTATATTGATTTCCTGACAGAGATCAACACCTCGAACTCATCATAAATTCTTTGACTTCGAATAGCTTTTACTCTAGTCCTCAATGATTTCAACTTAAAATGGAGTTTTATCATTAAATGAATTTATTATCTGTTCAAATAAAGAATTCGTTATTAAATTTCGTCCGGTATTACTAATAAGCCACTTTTGCCGGATATGGGACTTGCAGGGTGCAAGTTTGCTACAGGCTTCTTGACTTAAAAGAAGCTTAACTCCCTATTAGATTACTGGTTTCAAAAGGCAACACACCTTTAAACTCATGAATTATTTATATAAAGCAGATTCGCCATAAATTTCATAATACGGCACGGTTAGAAGACATTAAGTGGCGTTCACATGCATGTCCAGGAAAACTACCAACCCAAACATATTTTTCTTGCCAAGCACTTGCTGAGGTATGGCAGGAGGAGGCTTACTGAGATCGAACACCCCATCCCTGAAATCTTATCCGACTTGTGAGAACATAACAAACTACACAGCAACAAATTTTTCATACGTGATACGTTTTAGACTTAGAGATGCTGAAGATAAAGTTTTAAACTCCCACGAACAAAATCCTGAATATACCCTTGCCAGACATACCGTGAACGGTACTTTAAGCGCAAGATGACAAATATGATTTGTAGATTTTTAGAATACAATAGAATTCGTCTTGATTGGTAGAATTTTGGGATCCTATACAGAGTTTCTAGACTCTAGAACTGGATGCGGTACTTGTGTATTATACGCCACTTACTGAAGTTTACGCTGTGTAAAACTCGAGAGCAAACCGGGTCCCCTTCGTTAGTTTTTTTTCAGCTTAGCGTGAGACAAGACAAAGATAAGTGAGAGAATAGATGTGAAATATATAATTTGGACTATATATTTGCACATTTAGGGGGGGGGGAGTATTTGGACAGTTTGAAGTTCGAAAAATAATTTTTACTTCATAATATGCAGAATATTTGTACAGTACCTAACCAGATTACACGCACACCCGCTATACTTTACCCCCCCCCCCCTAATGTGAGAACATATAGCCCAAATTTGCTTTTAAAGTAACGAAGAAACCGGTTTGTTCTCGAGTTTTACACAGCGTAAACTTGAGTGAGTGGCGTATAATACACAATTACCACGAATGCTTTGCTGCGATGTATTTTAGCCAAGCGCCGAATTTCATAGCCTATGTCAACAAGAGCTGCCTAGAGATTCCGGTCTGGACAAACACGTGTCTAGACATAAAACTCTGACCGGACACGCATGTGAACGTCGTTTTAATCTACATATTAAATAAAAAAAAAAAAACAAGTTTTTTTAAGTGAAAGTAAGGAACGACGTTAAAACTTAAAACGAACATAAATTATTCCGTATATGAAAGGGGCTGTCCCCTCCTCAACGCCTCGCTCTTTACGCTAAAGTTTTTTTTATTGTTTAACAAAAATAGAGTTGTGAGAAAGTCAAATTTTAGCGTAAAGAGCGAGGCGTTGAGGAGGGGATAGCCCCTTTCATATACGGAATAATTTCTGTTCGTTTTTTAAGTTTTAACGTCGTTCCTTACTTTCAGATAAAAAACTTGTTTTTTTTATTTAATTTTTGAACGTTTTTGAATAAACGCAGGTTTTTGATTTTGGCTCACCGTACACGAATAATTAAAAACAAAATTTGCATATTAATTTTACTTTTATTTGGTTAAATGGCTTTCTAGAAACTTGTTTAATTTTATTTACGAACGTTTTTATTAGTAATAAATATACGTAACTTACGAATTAATAAACGTAACGAACTTCTATATTTATAGATTTTTTATACGTATGTTAGGGGGTTCGCCCCTAGTCAATACCTTGCTCTTTAAGCTAAAGTTCGAATTTTGTCCCTATCCTTTAAAATGACCTCTTAATCACAAAGGCCGTTAATTAGAATAAATTGCTCTTATGGAAGTACTAAAAAAGCTTTGGCTTAAAGAGCGAGGTGTTGACTAGGGGGTGAACCCAATCATATACGTAATATTTTCTGTTCGTTTTAAGTTTTGATGTTGCTCCTTACTTTCAGTTGAAAAACTTTTTTTTTACTTATTTAATTTCTGATCTTTTTCTTTAATAATGATGGGAAATCCGGCGCCCCCTTCATAGCAATGTCTCTTCCCCCATGAAAACTTCCTTCATGGAAAGATCCTCCCATATAGCCCCCCCCCCCCCCCCCACCTACCAGAAGAGATCCCCCCTGAAAACGTCTGTTATACTTCCCAATAACCAATACTATATGTTAACATTGGGTAAAGTTCATAATTTTCAGCCCCCCCCCCCCCCCAGGGACTTCGGGGGATTAAATCATCCTAAAAGACATAGTTATCATATTTTTGACCATGCTGAACAAAATGGCTATCTCGAAATTTTGATCGGGTGACTTTGGGAAAAAAGTGAGCGTGGGAGGGGCCTAGCTGCCCTCCATTTTTTGTTCACTTAAAAAGGGCACTAGAACTTTTAACTTCCATTCTAATGAGCCCTCTTACGATATTCTAGGACCACTGGGTCGATACGATCATCCCTGAAAAATAAACAAATAAATAAACACACATCCGTGATCTTTCTTCTGGCAAAAATGCAAAATTCCACATTTTTTTTAGATAGGTGCTTGAAACTTCTACAGTAGGGGTTTCTCGATTATACGCTGAATATGATGATATGATTTTCATTAAGGTTCTATAACTTTTAGGGGGTCTTTCCCCCTTTTTTTCGAAAATCAGCCAAATTTTCTCAGGCGCGTAACTTTTGATGGTAGGACTAAACTTGATGAAACTTATATATTTGAAATCAGCACTAAAATCTGATTCTTTTGATGTATCTATTGGTATCAAAATTCCGTTTTTTAGACTTTCGGTTATCATTGAGCCGGGTCGCTCCTTACTTACAGTTCGTTACCACGAAACTGTTTGATAAACTTTCATCTAGCTGCATTAAGTATTGCACTGGATGGAAATAATACATCCAAAATATTACTCTGTATAAGTAGGTTGAATTCCTATCCCTTTTTCTATGGATGTTTCAGATAGTGCAAATCACAATGTAAGTAGTCCCCTGCTTAGTTTTTGATTTTTGGATTTTTTTTTTTTGCTTCTTTATTTTTATGTGAATCATTGTATTTTATGATTTTTTTTTTATTATTGATTTTTTTTTTTCTTGTGTTGAGTCTCTTAAAGGTGTGAATGTATGATGTTGAAAATGTTTTTGTTTTTTTTCTGTATTTGTTTCATTTTTTGTTAAGGGGGGAGAAAGGGAGGATCTCCCCTGTTTTTTTCCTGGCCATAGAGCATTACGGGAGAGTTTATATTGAAGTGTATTTTGTTGAGTTTATTGATTGAATAAATTGATTGATTGACTGAGAAAAAAAATGAGATTCTAAAATTTCGTAATTAAAAAACTGTTAAAACGTAACCGGTTTTTTGTAAACATATCTTTGAGGGCACACAAAGAGGACAGCCGTCCCCAGGAAAGGCTAATTGTTCTATAGAAATTATAACTTTATATTACCCAAATAAATACGCATCATTTCTGGCGAAAACCCTTTTTGTTACCATTACTGCCCCGAAAAAAATTGGCTTCTTAAATTACGGGCTCAATAGTACGCAGGGGCGAATCTCCAGCATTTTTTACTGGGGGGAGGGGGGCAACAGGGGTTCATATCTGGATTGTCAATGGGAATAAGCTGCATAATTATTGTTTCCTCATAATACGTAAATATCTAAAAAAACAATAGGAGACAAAGGATAGAAAAAAAAGTTTTTTATCCATATCAACCATACATCTACCACTACATACATACTCAACCCAAATACAATACTGAAATAGCGAAACATTTTTCTTGTGCCTTATTTGAATAGAAGTTCTATCTTGCAAGGTTTCCCTTTTATAGAACGAAGATTACTAAAGGTCATCAAAGGTCAGTGCCCTCTGGGGGTAGAAGGAGTGGAGGTAGACACCTAAAACAATCTTCTGAGATCATTTAAGGCTCTGGATCCACTCCTGAAAATCTAACTCAACAAGGCTACTTTCCAAGATAGCAAAAATCTCCTGAATTAGAATTTGGACCAAACAAAGAGGATCTCTTTTTCTCTCTATTTTTACTAACCCGAATGGCAAATGTAGGATTCAAGATCTAATAAAACCGTAACAAGTATCTAATTGGTGGTCCCAATAATTTGATTTGTAATCAGTGAAAACGAAAAAAACCACTTTGAAATGGCAAAGTGATAGCACTGGAAGTGTTTTTCTCATTCCTTAATTGACCTACTACTGTATTTGTTGATCAATAAATTAGGGTTGTCAGTTAAAAGAAATTTGATAAAACTTTCATAATACAAAAGACAACCTCAAATAAGGGCGTGGGCATATTTAACTGAGGGTAGATAAGGCAAAAGGGTACTCGTTTAGTATCCGGGCAACACGCGATAAGTGAAGTTTGCTTAATACTAATAAAATAAAACAAAGTATGATAAAAAATATGGTTCCATTGTAACTGAACCCCCCGTGTAACTGAACCCCCGTATAACCGAACCCCCGTATAACCGAACCTCCAAGCAACTGAATCCCCGGATAACCGAACCCCCGTGCAACTGAACCCTCGTGCTACTGAACCCTCGTGCAACTCAACCCCCGTGCAACTGAACCCTCGTGCTACTGAACCCTCATGCAACTGAACCCCCTTTAACTGAACCCTCGTGCAACTCAACCCCATTTAACTAACCCCCGTGTAACTGAACCCCATTCTTGGGAGACATCTGACAGTTTATACGTGACCATGGAATCCTGTGTTGTTTTAAAGTCACTTTTCTGTAAATAGGCAGCGTGGCGGCAGAGTGCACCTGGCGACGATAAATCACATCAGTCCAGTTTTTGTCAGGAAAAAATTACTCAGTGATAATTTATTGCTCCCGCTAGCATTATGCGCTTCTAGGTCCGGGCCTAGGGACCTAGTGGTAAATCCAGGCCTGAGGGTCCACACATTTCCTTTGGGTGAATTGACTTTCCCGTTAAGCACTCTCTGAAAGTTCCAACTTAATACACAAATCCCTTTTTGAGATATGCCATTTTGAAAATCTGCATGCACATAGTGTCTTTTGATTTAGTTAAAGTTCCACCTCAAATACCTCATTCTGTCAAATTTTTCAACTTGATATGCGTAGCCTTAATAGTGCTAGTTTAATAGTAGCAGAGGTCTTAGTAGGAGCAGTAGAAGTAATAATAGTGTTGAATTAGTAGTAGTAGTAGTAGTAGCAGTAGTAGCAGGTAGATGCCCCAAAGTTTCATCTTGATACACTAAGCTGTTCCAAAAAAGTTGCTGATACACCTGCATCAGCAATCTGTATGTTATTGCAAGTTACCAATTGTTAAAATTTAAGGTTTTTATAGAAGGGATGATCGTAAAAACTTTGAAGGAGGCTCATTAGATTGGAAATTGAAAGTTCAAGTTCAATTTCGAAGAATCAAAGGTAATCACAGGACAATCAGCCTTTCCCTCTTAACCGACCCCCCCCCCCCCAAAAAAAAAACATCCGATCAAAAAGAAAAATAAACATTTTGTTCAAAATAGTCTGAAGATCAAATAACCATGCCTTTGGGGTTAACAACCCCACCAGCAGCATCTGGGGCAAGGGCTGTAAGTTAAGCTAGTTGCTCATTGGTAACACATAATATTTTTTGTAGAAAATTTTTTTTATGAACTTTGGGGGGGAGGGCTCATTCGATTGGAAATCAAAATTTTCAGTGCACTTTTTCAGAGTTAAAAGTGATCGGAGGGCTTCCACTCCACCCTATTTTCCCCAAAATACATCCGATCTAAATTTTGGGACGGCCATTGTATTTAAAACAGTTTAAAGGTTAAATAACTATACCATAGTTAAATAAGTATGGTTCATAGCCCTATTGTGTTTTACCCAATGTAAGTACGGTGGTTGAGTTGCACGGGGGTTCGGTTATACGGGGGTTCAGTTACACGGGGGTTTAGCTAAATGGGGTTGAGTTGCACGGGCTTGAGTTGCACGAGGGTTCAGTTAAAGGGGGTTCAGTTGCATGAAGTTTCAGTGGCACGAGGGTTCAGTTGCACGGGGGTTCAGTTACACGGTGGTTCAGTTACATTGTGGTTCAGTTACACGGGGGTTCAGTTGCTTGGGGTTCAGTTACACGGGGTTCAGTTACACGCACACCAAAAATATAATAGTTCAGAAACAATTTTGGGCTATATATGTGCACACTAGGTGGGTGGGGGTAAAGCATAGCATATATTAAATACGTAACCTTACCTAGGTACCTTTTTTTGCCCCTTTAACCCCAAAAAAACTAAAGTTTAAATCTTGGTCATGGTGTGAGCAATACCTCACTAGGCAGCGGAAACCTGTTTTTCATATAGCATCTTTGAGATTCTATATGCGCTTCTTCTTACGTGATGCCCGGATTCTAAACAAGTACCGGCAAAAGATAGCAATACTAGCCTACAACAATAAATTTGAGTAGCTACTGAAGGTTCATTTTAATTCCGGTAAAATTCTAGATAAGGGGCCTTTGTTGATCTTGGAAAGGATAGCAGTGTAAAATTAGGCCTGTTGAGAAAAAAAATGTTAAGAAAATATTTCTTACTCCATAACATGAAGAAAAATTGTAATTAATCATTCAAAAAAAACGCTTAAGTTTACTTTACCCCACCCCCCTAATGCACAATTATATAGCCCAAACTACATATCCGTGCATTTTGCCACTCTTTTGTTTCCACTTAATACACGCAAATTGACGAAATCATGAAACAAAAAAATTCATGGAAAGTATTCAATTTGGGAAAATATTTCCACATAAGGGGGGTTGGAGGTAAAGTTTAAGCACTTTTTAAAATGATTGACAGCAATTTTTCTGCACATTATAAACTAAGAAATGTTTTTTAACCCGTTTCCTTCTGAATAAGCCCCCGAAAAGTACCCGTAGTACAACACTGATACCTTAGAAAGTAGTCGAGGAAGGCAAATGAAACTCTCAAGAGTGTAATTTGGTATTTTGAAATGCATACCTGGACTCTTTCCTGCCTAAGTTGACATTTGATGACCTTTTACAATATGTGTTATAAAAGCGAATAATAGATCTTCTATTAAACTAAGGCACAAGAAAAGTATTTTGAGCCTCAAAATTCGTTCAATCTTGATTTGTAAGATTTTTTAGATCTGCTGCTTAAATTTAAGAAAACTCTAGATATGACTTAAAATTCTAATGAAATTATAGGAATTTTATTTTCAAACCTAGGCTAAAGCGAATGAAGGAGAGAGAATGAAAAACTCCAAACTAAGGTAATTTTTCTGTCATATATGCAATCTTCTAAGCCCTGGAAATGAGAAGAGTTGATATATTAGCTCGGTAATGCCTTCCGAAGGTATATTTTAGGTTTCTAGATTCCATCCTAAAAGGTTAATTCACCTAGCTTTTCCAACAACTTTCCAAGGTAGTAAGAAGCCCCTCGACTAAAGCTTTACCTTAATTTCTTTATCACAGCCCAAATAGGTCTATCATAAATAGGTAATCACTGCTGCTACAATTTCTTCTCATCCTCTCCCCCCACGGTACCAGATACAACCGCAGGCTATATAGCCTACAAAATTAAAAAGACAAAAATGCAAACCCACAAAATCAGCCGATGGCTATATATCTCACCCTATTAGGGAAGATAGGGGTAAAATTCTAGACGAGCATACTATTCACAATCTTGGAAAGGGTTTAGGTTAGGAAAATAAAACTTTCAGTAAGGTAATGGATCCAGGGTCAAAAAACATACTCTGGGGAGGTATTGCCAAGCTACTATGCTAACCCCCTTTTGATTTCTAAGTATTAGAAATTTGCCTACTCGACAGGATTGGAATTTTGACAAAACAACATTATACCTTAATTTTCAGTTTCTTTTTCTCTGGTTTTAGTATTGAAAATCCAATTCCTATTATTTGAGTACAATTATAAGCCAGATAATTTTTTTTCTTCTAAATTTAGGAAATGTTCAGATCTTTGAAACCTCATAAATCGGGATTGACCAAAGTTGCGAAGCTGACAATACTTTTCTTGTACTTCATTTAAGCAGAAGATCTATTTTGCAAGGTTTCAATTTTATAACACAAATATTTTTTAAAGGTCATCAATGGCCAGTGCCCTCTAGAAAAATAAGGAGTGGAGGTAGGTACTTCACAGAAAAAACTTTAGTTTGTATAAACATCCCTGAAAGTTTCATTTTCCTAACCTAACCGTTTTCAAGATAGCAAAAATTAGCTTGTCTAGAATTTTACCCAGATATAGTATTAAATGCATTATATATTGGTACTTCGGTCTATATTTCCTTTTGGTACTGTTCTATTAGCTGTAAGACACGCGATAATGCGAGTTTGATTAATGCTAATGAAATAAAACAAAATATGATGAAAAATATAACAGTTTAGAAACAAATTTCGGCTATATATTTGCACATTAGGGGGGGGGGGGGGTGGGTAAAGCATAGCATATATTAAATACGTAACCTAACCTAACCTAGGTACCTTATCCCCCTAAACCCCAAAAAACTAAAGCTTAAATATTGTAAACGGAGAGATAAACCACTGTTTGCCATGTTCGGCATGAATTCTCCGTTGAAAGAACCTGTTTGACTAGTTTGCATTATCGCTCCCAATTTATAAGGTTTTTAAAGATATGCAAATACATTTCCTAAATTTTGGAAATAAACTATTTATATGTCTTAAAATTCTGCTCAAATAACTGAAATTGTATTTTCAGAGCTAAAGCCAGAGAAAAAGAAACTGATAACTGAAAATTAAGGTAAATGTTGTTTTGTCAAAATTTCAATGGGTATAGACCTGTCATGTAGGCAAATTTCATGACCCTCTAGAGGGAGGAGTGAAGGTAGGTACTTCAAAATACCCTTCCCGGGACATACTTTAGCCAGTAGACCCATCCCTGAAAGTCTCATTTTCCTAACCTAACCCCTTCCCAAGAGAGCCAAAAGTAGCTAAAGTAGAATTTTACCCAAAGATCATATAACAAGGCCGTTGGCGTTGAAACAAACCCCTAGAGTCTGGGGACAAGCATTGTAAGTTTTGACCTAAGGGCATAGGTTCTAGGCCTATAAGGTTTTTATGCAAGGGGTGGGTGGACGGAGTATTCAGATTACCTCTGAGTGTCCTAGGATAAGTAACCTTAAGTTTCCTTCCTGTCATAGCCTAGGCTATTTTTCACACCTCCATTAGGACATGGCCTTCAACATAAATGGCGCCTCTAGCTCTAGCATAATTAAAGCTTCACAACAAATCAATGAAAAAAGAATGTGGAGCTATAACCCTCGGGGCAGATCTTGAGCAAAATCTTGGGGGGGGGGGGACATGACAAGGGCGCCAATAAGCAAAAATCTTGGGTGAGGGATGTGAAAAGGGCGCCAATCAACTAAATCTTAAGGGGGGGTTAATGTGATAAGGGTGCCAATAATTGACTAAATTGACTTAAAAGAAAGAGTGAAAACAGAAAAAAAACAAGGAATAAGGGAACCAGAAAAAATCTTAGGGGGATCCGGAGTACCCCTGGATCCGCCAGTGATCCCTTGTCTTCAAGTAGAACCATCCGTTAAAAAAAAACACCAAAAAGGATAAGAGGAATGGCTTACCTTGATACTATCATAGCAGGCAGTGACTCGTCCATTTTGAACTTCAACATGAGCTGGTGGATGTGCAAACTTGCATTCCGTGTCAGGTCGTGTGTGCACTTATTCCTCTGAAATTCTCTACACACTTCCAGTTGAAGCCATCGGGAATCTTTCACGTTAAGCATATTATTAAGATTAGCGTTAACAACGGCTAGTGCCGAGTTAGCAGCAGAAGTATCAATAACACTTAAGGGATCCAGTTTGGCTTTGTGGGAAGAATAAATAAAGCTTGACTTAAAATATTATCACTGAAAGCGTTAGTCACACTTGCATACAAAGCAAACGGTTAGTCTTCAGTTTCCTCACTGACGGGAACAGTTTTTCTTTAATGTCTGCTCTGGATTGCAACGCGAGCGCAAGAGTAATAAAGCCTTCTGGGCGTTTAGGTGGCGCTTTTAGAATTTAAACAAACCATGGGATACTAAGGTGCACAATGTTTCCGTGCCTGGTATACAAAAGTAAACTTCTAAAAAGCCCCTTAGAAAAGCGATGGTGTCACAGGCCAAGGCTGGTTTTTCCTATGGAAGAGATGGATCATTAACCGCCAAACCTATGAAAACAAATATAGGGGTAGGAGTGTACATAAAATACCTAAGTCACAAAAAGAACTACTTTCAACAAGTTTCGTATAGCCAGCATTTAGCTCTGACATGCATGCAGAGGTGGAGTTCCAGACCCACCCCCCTAATGCCGAAATGTTTATAATTCTTAAGATATTTCTATATTTTGGTTGATATAAACTATATATTTTCGCAGGGTTTTTTTTTTCAAATTCGATTACCACTTTCCTGGAATGCAATCCTTGCATATTTGCCTGATATAATTATACCGTTTTTACAATGACAAAGAACTATTGACAATAACAAATTATTGGGTTGCCATCAAGGATGGCATTCTATGAAAAACTATTTTAAATGCACCCCTACCCACAAGTACATACCCAAGAGGTCGAGATCCTTGAGGCCAACCCGAAAATCCCATTATTGGGTTACTATTCTCTTTTTTACTAGCATTTTTCATGTAATTCACCGTGATTTTTGTTGTTATTTTCCCTATAGGCCTACTTTACGCACCATTTTATACAATTGTTTAATCTCTTCGAATAAATTACACAAAACACTTATTTGACTTAAATATAATAGTTGAAAACTGCTGCATGACAAAAAACAGTGCTCCTCTTAATTGTGATAATGTTTACTTATTTAAAGTTTGACTTGATTATTCATCTTAATTTGTGTTTTATTTTAGGAAAAATTTGTATCCGGACAGCTTGTATCAATTGGGTTAAAGGTTGTTACTTTTACGGTGAATTTATTCACTTATAATAATTTCTATTCGCTACAAACTTGGCTTATTCTATAATTTTTATTCTGATCTTTCAAGGTTTTATAATAGCTCCTTTTACAGAATTGCATTTCTTAAATAATACTTTAATTAATAAAAAACAAGAACTAATAATATTATGCTAAGCTTCTTTTTCTAAATGATCAAATAAAAGTCTCTTACTTAGAGAAATTATTGTCTTACTTGAATAAAACTGGTATCTCTAAGGAAATCAAGTTTAAGAACAATACAAAGCGATGGAATGGGTTAGTAATGCCACCCATTAATAGGTTGAATCATATTCACAAATATTACATTTCTTAATCAATAGGTCATATGCACATTTACAATGAAGAAAATTATCAGCATTTAGATTTGTTAAAATCAGGTCAAGTCTTTTTGTAGCAACATCGGCCCACAACAATCAAATCAAAACAGATCGCCTATATTTTACAAATATTAAGCATAAATGTCGCATATACGATGTACACGGATAGCAGTCATGGACGTAATCAGGGGGCGATGACTCGCATATAATAACACACAATTTGCGAAGTAATGTAAAACTGTAACGTGTCATTAAATCTGAGATTGAAGAAAATGTTTTTCGGTACTTGTCTAGAATCCGATAAACACGCGACAATTGTATTGGAGATCATATTGTATTGGGTAATGCCTAGACGTTTTAAAACTAAGAGTTTCTCATTCGGGAACTAAATTTAAACTTTAGTTTTTGGGGTTTAGGGGGAATAAAAGGTATCTAGGTTTGGTTAGGCTAGGTTACGTATTGATATATATGCTCTGTTTTACCTCCATCCCCCTTAATGTGAAAATATGTAGCCCAAATTTGTTTCTAAACTATTATATTTTTATCCTATATCGTTTTATTTCATTAGCATTAACGAAACTTCACTTCTCGCGTGTTTACCGGATTCTAGACAAGTGCCTGTTTTTCTTTGCTTTTGCGTCGGCACAACAAATCAAAAGGGTTGTCCACTCTTTACCACCTGGTGTACCTACCGTGGCACCACTTGATCCACTACGCGTGGCACAATCCCACAAGCCGTAGCGCATGCCACCTACTCTGCTATGATTCTGAAAGTGAGTAGTCGAAGAGAAAAAATTTATAGTTTGTCCCCTCCCCCTAAAGGCTTTTTCACATTGAGATTTTACTAATACTGAGATTTAACTATCTCTAATTTGAGCCAATCAGAATTTTTCATAGATTATTCCAGGCAATTAACCTTATTGGCTGAAACTAGCGTTAGCTTAATCTCTATTCAGTAAAATTTTAATGTAAGTGGCCCATAAGCATAAGGCCCCAAGAATGGTTTTTAAAGGCAGGCCTAACTCTATATAGCGGAACTTGTGTAATATACGCCACTTACTCAAGTTTATACTGCGTAAAACACGATAATAAACGATTTCTTCGTTAGTTTAGCAATAAAACTTGGGCTAAATATTTGCACATTAGGGGGGGGGTAAAGCATAACGGGTCTGCATGTAAAATGTGTTAGGTACAATTATTTTGCATTAAATGAAGTAAGAATTGTTTTCTAACTTCAAACTGTCTAAATACTTTAACAACCCCCCCCCCCCTAATGTGCAAATATATAGCCAAAATTTACATTTTCCATCTATTCTGTCACTTGTCTCCCGCTAAGCTGAAAGAAACTAACGAAGAAACCGGCTTGTTCTTGATTTTTACACAGCGTAAACGTGAGTAAGCGGTGTATAACACACAAGTATCTATATAGCATATATCATTTAAATCGATTTCTAAAAATGTATTTGATGTTATTTGGTTATGGAATGCCAAAGTATATATTTCCATAAATTTTGGAAATTCTAAAATATATTTCTAAAAATGATTTTTAGAAATTTATGGTCCTATGTCAATTCTAAATCTTGGTCAAACCTTCTTAAGACCATAGGCGGGCGTACCTTGTTCGCCTCTCATTACAGGCAATCTAATGGTCTTATGTCAATTTTAAATTCTTGGTCAGCATGCCTGAGACTCAAGGCAGGCATGCCTTTCCAAAAACTAACAAACAAGTATGTGTCCAATAAGAGAGTCATGCATACTCCTGCCATTTACCCGTGCCCCAGCCATTTAAACATTTGCCTCTCAAATACTTGGACTATCTGTCCTGGCTTTTCTCTGTCTACAATTGGCTATGTCTTGATGCGACCTACTGCAAAATACTTGATAACTTTAATTCGATTTCTAAAAATGTATTTGATGTTATTTGGTTATGGAATGCCAAAGTATATATTTCCAAAATTTGTTGACGATAAATACAGGAGTGTTATCAAAAAACAATTTTTTTTTCGACACTAATGCCAATTTCAACTCTTATAAATTTCCCTTTCTTCTCGTTAGCAGCCATGATTTCAAAGAAAAGGCCCAAGCTGATGGATGCCTCAATGTTCTTATACCACGTCTTGTATCACTCTAGGGGAGCTTTCGGTATAGCTGTATGGCCTTCCTAAAGTTATAGGCCAAAAAGTCCTGTGAATAAACTAATGTACATTTCGAGAAGATTCTTTTGTGGGGTTTTCGCTTGGTTCACTATGTTTTCACTTGGTTCACTGTGTTTTCACTTGGTTCACTATAACTATATGTTAAAGGGTTCGGTTGTCTTTTTTTTTATCAAAAAACAAAGTGATGATGTCAAAATATGCTTATGAAATACACGTTTCCAAAAAAAGGCTGCCTTCTTGATGATGACACTGAAAACGGCGCAACTAAGCCCATGCATTTGAATACTAACGACCAATTAATTCTTCTAGGATTTTCTAGTAACATAACGAAGTTACTAAATTATTTGCCTCATTTATAATGGTCAGCCTCTACGCAAGACCTATGGTCACCAGTTGTCAATTGTCAGTTGCTTATTCTGTGTTTTCAACTCAACTGGCAAACGGTCGCATACAAAGTTTCCTATACTGGCGATAGGCGCTAACAATTGACAAGAGTCCCTTCCAAAAAACACACCGATTACGACCTTGGTTTGAAAAAAAAAAATAAGAAGTCGAACTATCAGCTTCTTGTACCTTAGCTTTAGAAGCTTTGAGTCAATACTTGAACATTCTATAATACGTACTAAAACCCAAGACCTTACCTAGAACTTTTTCTAGGGGGGGGGGGGGGGGTTACACACAAAAAATAAAAATATAAAACATAAAAAAAATGTTTATATCCGAGTCAGACAAACATTTCAGGGGAGGGGGGTTCAAACCCCTATCCTCCCCCATGGGTACGGCCTAGCTAAAACCTACTTCGGTACTTATATGGTCGCTTTTATATGTTGTGCAAGGAAACCAGTCACGAGGGAAACTCACCAGGCGGGTTAAATGCAAGAGACCGCTATAGAGAAATGCAATACAAAGCGTGGTTTTCATTGCGTTTACGATATTTAAACCAAGGCCGTATCCAGGGGGAGGGGGGGGGGTTACCCGGTTTGAAACCCCCCCCCCCCCCCCGAAATTTTTGATCAACTCGAAAATAACTCGAAAATTAGTAAAACCTAGGTAAAAATCAGTAAAATTAGTCGAAAACTGAGTCAAAAAATTAGTAACCCCCCCCCCCAAAAAAAAGACAAAATTAGTAAAAACCCCCTGAACAAAAATCCTGGATACGGCCCTGATTTAAACTGTTGTTTTTTTGGGGGGTTTGGGGGGAAAAGGTACCTAGGTTAGGTTACGTATTTAATATATGCTATGCTTTGCACCCCACCCCACCCCCTAATGTGCAAGTATATAGCCCAAATTTCTTTATAAACTATTATATATACATCCTATTTTATTTCATTAGCATTAACCAAACTTGACTTTTTAGAAGTGACCATATAATGCACCAGTACCCCTACTTCCACAAGAAAATGGACTAATACTAAATATTATTTCTCTTTACATTTGCATTGTGCTACTACTCATATATTAGCTATTTTCAAGTCCGTCGTCAATTCTACTTTCATCAAATTATACCAACACTCATGATAACAACAGCTGAACTTTTGAGATGTTTTGGAAGTGTTTTTCAAGGAAAAAAAGCCCAATAGTTACTTTAAACTTCATCTCAGATGAATTTCAGAATTAAATTTGGGAAAAAATTACCTTGCTGAGAAATAAAATGAGCATTTTCAAGAACGTTTCAAAGCACGCTGTAAAATTCCAGGGCGGTATTTTCAAAGACAAGAGTCGATTTCTCTTAAAATCCTAAATTTATAATTTACAATCTTTACGTATAGTGTCGTCATGAATCTTGCTGGTAGCTAATCAAAAAGGAAGCAGCAGAACTTTACGTAAAACTTGATGTAATAAAGATCGGATACTTTTCTAAAATCTGTACATTACGCGACGCATTGTGCAGCGAAGATGCTAAATAAACTAGTCAAACAGGTTTTTTTTTTTTCAACGGAGATTTCCTATGCCGAGGATTAGAAACAGTGATATATCACTGCTTTTACACTATTCAAACTTTTATTTTTTGGGGTTTAGGGGGGGGGGAGGAAGGTACCTAGGTTAGGTGAGGTTACGTATTTAATATATGCTATGCTTTACCCCCACCCCACCCCCTAATGTGCCAATATATAGCCCAATTTAGTTCTATAAACTATTATATTTTCATCATATTTGTTTTATTTCATTAGTATTAACCAAACTTCAATTCTCGCGTGTTGTACAGATGTTAGGAAACACTACCAAAGATCGTTCACAACGGATTTAGCTGATGGTCTAAAGTGTCGTGTAAGGTTATTTAGAATGCCTGGACACAATACATCCTCTGCAGGTGGAGAGGAGCTCCTTAATTCATATTATCAAGAAACCTGGAAAAAAAAGATCGCTGGATCTCATCCAACCTTTGTCAAAAGTAAGAGCTAGTGTCCTGGTTACGTATTTTGAGGATCCAAACCCCATGCAACCTTTGTGAGAGAGGGACCCCCTTACTCTTGTCATCTGGACATCAGCCAAAACTTGGTACTTTCCGCACTTCTGGTTATGGCTCCAAACCTACCCAGATTACTAAATTTATACCTCTGTTTCACCAAAGGTACGTTTACCAAATCTTAATGTTTTTACGATTTAACGATAATCTCCTACAATTTTTTGACTGATATTCCCCACCACCACACCCCGAATAAATTATAGCACAAATGCCTATCCTAAACTTCCAAATTTGATATGCTGGACGGCTCCAGTGACAGAAACATACTTCAGTAAAAATATACGGAAAGCCTTATATCTCAAGATTTCTTATTTGATAGCTATAATTGCCTTTCTTTATCACACAGGGGGTCAAATATCATTCCACCTGAAAGATTTCAACAGCGGACTTATTAAAGTAATGTAATGACATAGACCAGATTGTTAGGCACAATAAACTTCTGGCGAACCTTGCAACTTAAATTAACATCCTAGGACGAACCCCATAAGTTTGGCCATCTACAAGTATTTTCCATAATTAATCCAGAAATTATAATTACTTTATTCCCTTTGAAGTGCATTGCAGTTTCTAAACAGATTTGCATTTCTGCTGTTCAATGCGTTTTAGGTTCATTTAATTTTTTATTAACACAGCACATAAGATACTTTATATTTTAATGTTTACAGCACAGTTCATATAATTATCCAGTAAGCTTATCGCAGATCATTTCTGGTCTTCGTTCTCAGTGCGAACAAAAAGCTCCTCCTACTTCTTCGTGCAGTTATGGATCAGTGTGTTTGCGTCTATCAATGAGAAATGGTTACTAAGTGCATTATTCGTAATAGCGGGTTTCCACTTGTTTCCGATTGTTTCGCGTCTGACTTGTCTACCCGTGAAAAGATCTGATGCCGCCTATGTTTCTACGTTCTCTGGAGCACTCGCACCCGGTCCGGGTTTTTATAATGGGTGAGATAGAGAATGATCATACTGGATAATTATATAAACTGTGGTTTACAGTTTTCTAGTCTTGAATCACAGAGTACTGTTGATATCAATATACACGTCAAAGACCTCCAGTTGAATGTGTTCATTTCCAGCGTTGTTCGGCTGCCCAGTCTGAACGATGTGCTTAAACTGTTCAAAGACTTAAAAAAACACCTAGTTCTCGCTTTTTCTTCAAAATTCAAGGTGACAACGGCAGCGACGATATAGCATTAGTCTCTGTATCAGCTATTTTATAATTGAGTGTTTTAGCCATAATTTTAAATTTTTTACCGTTGAAACACCTTTTTACAAGTAAAATATTGGTAATTTCTCACTTGCCTCGTTTTTTCTTTCTTCAATTTTGAGCAATAAAACATGCGAAATACATAAAGGTACTGACTTTAAACTATCTACAAATTTTTTTCGAAAATGTGTGCTACCTGGATTAGGTTTAGAGGGGGTGGTTTCTCTGCATACGCTTTTCATTGTGTTTACATCAGGCTTTATTCCTCCTCTGTTTAGGAGCTAAAAAAAACGAAATTCGGGGGGTCAACATTTTGTATATATATATATATATATATATATATATATATATATATATATATATATATATATATATATATATATATATATATATATATAATATATATATATATATATATATATACATATATATAGTCAGCTTTTTTGATTTAATGCAAGGTTTGATGATGACAGGGTAGTTAGTTAGATTAGGTTCGGTTAGGTCTGTTAGCTTGGGTTAGGTCTTTAACCCATTTATGATATTATAACCAAATTTAACCTAATATAATCTAACCTAAACTACATATTCTTACCTAACTTTAACTTTTGCCATCATAGTTGGATGTCTCAAAATTTGTTTTCCTCGTAAAAAAATAGTATACATTTTATTAACTTATAGTCACCAACTGGAGACATCGCCTAAGAAAATATCTTGGAAAAAAGTAAATTCTTCGAAACACACTTATTTGCAAAGTGATATTTAGCAATTGGCTCGAACTTTATCAAATGAATATATTCGGAATAAGTGTCAAAAGGAAAACTATTTTGAAATACAAACTCAAAACGACAATTTTGGTGTTATAGCCAAATTTCAAAGCTTGAAACCCCCCCCCCCTACAGGTAACAAACCTTTCCCAAAACTAGAGCGGTAAACATAATATTTCTTTCATTTTTGAAATAAAATGAGTTAACGACGGGAATTGCATTTTACACCCGTTTTTTTAAGTAAAAAAAAAAACAATGCATGTACATTTCGTACCATTTATTTTACCTAAAAAGGGGTTGGGTGGGGAGGTTCGATCTCTAAATGTCAAGGAAAAGCCTGATAACAAATAATTTATTCTTAGAAAGCGAATATTGAAACTAAAGTTCTCTTATAGCCTATACTATAAATATAGGAATTCTTCATAAAGAAGTTGAAAACCAAAAAGCCCTTTCCCGCGAGATACAGAATGTATACATTATATAAAATATTAAATATCTTACAAAAAGAAACTTATCAAAACAATCATGGGCTAGAATAAACTAAAGCGTCTTAGGCAAGTTGGATTTCGTTTATTGCATTACAATTCCATTTATCTGACTTTCAGAAGTTGATAACATAATATCCGGTGCTCTTGCGGCTTGCAGATAATTTACTCAATCAACAGAGACAAAACAAACAATCAAGAAAACATGATTCGTGATATTACAAAAAATCATGTATTTTCGGCGTTTTTTTTTTAATGTTGATTTTATTATTGACACTTAGAACTCCCACCTTTGTCTGTTAACTAGAATCCAGTATGGCGAAAAGGCGAATACGTAACCTAACCTAGGTGCCTTTCCCCCTAAACCCCCCCAAAACTCAAGTTTGTTCCCGGAGTGAGAAACCCCTTGTTATACAGTGTCAGTAGGAAATTACCGGGTGATGTCTATCTGATCTTTGTTTTTCTTTAGTCGCATTCTCACGTGTTTTCACATATTTTAGAACAGTACCTTTTAATGAATAATGCTCTACAGAATTTTAGTAGGTAATAAAACATTGTTTCTTCATAGGTATAAAGAACATAAAATCATGTTAGCTCGTCCTGAGTTCGAGATAAAGGGTTGGGCCACTCCCAAAAAATCGTGTAGACCAGGTGGCGCGCGGTACATGTGGTGGTAGTGTACCAAACGCGACAAAGAGTTTGCCATGCGTGGCTGAATAAATGGCGCTCCAAGATATACACTTGGTGGCGAAGGGTGGATGAACACGCACACAAGACTCGAAAGTGGTCTTTTTTTTTTATCTCAATCATTATTAGTCTCCATTTTCTACTAAGAAGTACATGAGTTATTGCAGATACGACCAGGTGATAAAATTAACTAGATCAGTGATTCACGATCTTATTGACGTTGCGGAGCCCTTAAAATAAATTATATGTCTCATGGAACCTCTACACAATACATATTTTATTTTTTTCATATATCCTCGTTATAGTTTGATGTGGTTTCATTATATTTCATCGTAGCTTACTCTTTTCTCGTGGAGCCTCTAAGGACCTTCTGGGGAAGTCCAGAGTTTTCGGGACAAAAACTCCGGACTAGAAGAATCTTTCTCACTTTCTAACTCATTGAAAAGTAGGAGTGTGGATAAGGTTTTGCTTTTTTAATATATTGTATAGCTAATAATATATAAAACATAGTTCTTTATACCATTTTAACCTAGCGGGCAAAGGAAAGATACCGCAAGCGGTATTTTCAATTAATAAAGATAAAACAACTGGGGAGATTTTCCAAGACTATCTTTTGCTTTCCTATTGTTCTTGCGAATTTGTTACAAGGTGAGGCCAAAATTCGTCAATAGAGATAAAACCATGTATAGTTTATAAAAATCATTAGATTTTGGTACAGGGACCGATCACCTTCCGGGTACGTGTTTGCTTTCTCAGTGCTAAGCTTCTCCAGGACGACAATTTCCCACCACTTTTTCTCCCTTGCTCAATATCTTTGATGATTTAGCTATATTGGAACCAGCAATAAGCTTCCCCATGTCTATTCCCCTCACCTCTTTAGGCTCTTTTTGAGGCACAGCATGGTTATGCAGTGGGCCAAATCTTTGCAATCCTCGCGGTGACCACAATGTCTATTTAGACACATATTTTTCATCTAACATATAATGAAAAAAGTAGTTACAGAATACAAATTCCAGTCACCGGGGATGAGTCATAGATGCCGCTGAGAGTCTTCTTAATTACTGATCTAAGAATCTTCGGATCTCATTGGTGGAAAAGGGATTTAAAATACAAAATCAAAATTCAGCAAAACCAAGTGGAAATTTTCATACTTGCTATAGCCAGCTTATAATACAGCTGATTTTTGGATTGTTAAACGAGTACCCACGGATTTGTATCTCATAAAAAATGAGACTAAAAATAATTGTAGCAACCTCAGGGCAACCGGCCCCTCTAAAAGAGGCTTTACGAGAATGATCGGCTTCCACTTCAAGCCATTTTTTATCAGTTTTTAGGAAAACTATAGGATTTATGGCTGATAACAACAAAAAACTCAATTATTATAAAAGATGATTGAATTTTTGAAAAATTTTTAAAATAGTTACAATCTATTAGTAGTTGTGGATAATCTGGAGAATAGTAACGGCCAATCTATATGGTGACACTGGAATAGATCAAGGGCTACACTGCCGACATGCATGTAGGTGGTTGACCTTTGTACACCCTATCTCCTCAAAAATTCGAGATGGTGCCCCATTTCCTATGTTTTTAATGTATATTCTCCTATAATTGGCTTATTTTTGTGTGATTGCAAACTCATGCCCCAACTTCCCCAAATTACCTTATACGTCCCTGGTCAAAAGTTAGTCTTCAAGACAGACCCAAGGATGGAAAGAAAACTTCTCAAAAAGAAAAAAAATGTTTAATATTTTGAATATTAGCTCTAAATATCGAATTTATACAGCTAGTCAGGGCAATATTCAGGATTTTTTCGTGGGGTTACAAAAGAACTTCACAAACGCATAAAAAATTTGTTTATATTCATTTTTTTACGTTTATACAAGTTGGACAAAAATTTCAGGGGGGGGGGTAAAACCCCCTAACCCCCTCCCTGAATATGGCCTTGCAGCTAGGGTTAAAGGCGATGAAAAAGAAGGGCGTCCGACATGAACTAATTCTCATGACGAACTTAAATAAGGTCTGCCCATGAACCACTTCTGAATTACATTCTATTGTGGTGTATTTGTTACTAGTAAAAAGGAAGTAAAAAAACACGAAAAAGACGAAAGAGGGAGAGTTTTCAAGGACCCAAACAAAGTGTCTTTCATTTTCATCTAGCCACTTAATTCCACCTACTTCAGTTCCTCCGTTTCTTATTACCAAGACAATGGTAACCCAATTTCGAAAATAATGCCTTCCCCATGTTCAAATATCTTTTGGGATCTTTACTAGAAAATCCTCTGAATGAAAAGAAAATGTTTTCCAAGCTTTTTGGAAATGCAATCCAAGAGACTAGAAATGACAGTACAGACCAAGATAAATGGGAAGGGGGCATGGGAACGTTTTTCCCCTCCCGCCTAATTGTCAAATATCTAAACAAAGACACTTTCTATCATCATAAAGTACATTCTTTCTTCATTGTGCTCCATTAAATAATCACTCTTTCTTGAATATTTGATAAGCAGGAACTATTGAACGGTATCGAGAGTGGGATTGAGGTGTGGTGCAGAGAGGACATCATAAATTAGATCCGGATATACATTCAGAGTGCGCTCCCATTTTAACTCCAAGTGACTTATGATCAGGGTTGCCAATTGGACCCATTTTATGTCAAAAGGATACATCCCCATGTACCAGGACACAATGATATAAAAGGGCAAAAATGTCACTTCACCAAAGTAGGTCTAGTGCTTATATATATATATATATATATATATATATATATATATATATATATATATATATATATATATATAGTATAATATATATATATATATATATATATATATATATATATATATATATAATATATATATATATATATATATATATATATATATATTATATATATATATATATATATATATGCATATATATATGGTCAATAATACCTTTGGTCAATAATACAGCCTGTGAAATAAAATAGCTTCTAGTTTTTGAGATTTCAAGATGGACACATTTTAGCTAAAAATGACACATTTTTGGATGCTCCCGAGGACATATTCATGAGTCAAAAAAGTCGACAACCCTGCTTAGGACCGTTCCAGAAGCATGAATAACCTCAAGAGTTAGTTTTAAAACTCTCGGAACAATAACACTCTGACTAACTGGAATTCCTAAGAGTTAGACTGCGTTCTGATCTAACTCTGGGTGAATGTTCCCAACGTTCATGCTAATATCAACACGTACTCTATCCCGAGTTCATGGGAACGCAATTGAGCTAATTTTCGAACTATTAGCAGCTGAGATGGCAAAGAATACGCAGTGCTGAATCTTTTCAATACATAAAAGGTTTAATGAAAATATCAAATAAGTCAATAAGTAAGTTCCTCTGACCGATTGTTTAAATCAAGATAGTTGATCAGAATTGACTGGGTAACCTTCCTTCACTCCAAGAGTTTCTAATTCTTAACTTCGAAGTTAATTTTTTGGTTTTTGGAACGTTTGAGAGTTGTCAAAAGTAACTATTAACTATCAAGGGAAACTTCGATCAGAATTAGCGCCAAATTGGAGTAGAATGGGAAAACCAAGGAAGACGTATTGAAAATGAACATCTAATGATGGTAAAAAGGAGGCAAAATTGTGAATAAGACTTATTTGAATACTTTAGCTTGGAGAAAGTTGGCCATTCACATAATGAATATTTAACATCAGTTTAACTAATGACAAGTTATCTGACAATTTTATACTTTACCCTGCAATTTCAATTTTCAAAACTGAGATTTATTTATTATCTTTGTTTCCTTGAAACTGATCAAGATAAATTGGGAACTCTCTTGGGAATATTCTCTCCCCTCCCCTTATTCCTATACATCTAAACAAAGTCACTTCGTACCGTCATCAAATACATTGTTTTTATTGATCTCTATTAAATAATCATTCATGTTCGGGTATTTCCTAAAAACGTAAATATCAAACGAGAATGAGGGTGAGAGTAGACCTCAGCGCGCAAAGGGGGATTTAATAAACAGAGGATACTCCATTATTTATTTCCCGGATAATCATTTTTCATCCATAACCCGCATATGGAAACGAAAACCGCTCTCTTTGTAAGGTAAATATAGGCTTCTGTCACTATTACGACAAACTACGATAATGAATGCTACTAAAGAGCAAAACTTAAAATCGCGGGGTAGGGGGAAATGCAAATTCAAGGACAAATGTACGCTTATACAAACTGGATTTCAATTACGTCAAAATTCTGAGTCATCAAAAGTACTATTTTCTTCATTTTTTAATAATAAAACTATTACTAGTACTACTAACAACTCGCCGCAGCACAAGAGGCCAACACAGCTACACACGCCTCTCCACCTGGCATCCCAATCTATTCAAAACCTCCCTCTTTAAACCCCCCAGAAAGTTCCAATTTCCCTTAAATATTTCTTGCTTTGGCGACACCCTTCCACCCCAAACAGTGCCTGCTTTCCGTTTAGCCCCAGACGGTTGGCCCAAAAGGACAATCTTTAGCAATCTGTCATCCTTCCATCTGCAGAACGTGCCCTAGCCATCTCAACCTTCTTCAATATAGCTCTAGAATCTGGATCGAACCAAACTTTTGGTGTGGTTCAATCCTAACTTTTACGTTACACATTTTGCAAAAAAAAAAAACACATTTAGAGTATTGGATCGGTGTTTTGATAGGGCAATATAAATATTTTTAGTTTTTCTTTCGTTTAAAGCATACTTGGTTTTGGAACAACAAATCAAAACCAATTTAAACTGAATATACTCGTAGAAATAAGAAATAGGCAGCTACTTCGGTAGCTTAAAGCTACCAAAAAAAGACAAAAGAAAGAAGGAATACCTGTTACTCCTTCTTATCAAAGAAGATGACCCTCATAAGAGATTTGAAGTAAATTTTAGCCAATATTTTCAATTAACTGTATTCACCTGAATTTATTTTACTTAAAGTTACAAAAATGGAATGAAAGTCAATAGAAGTCCCCTTTCAGGTCACGCATTGCATGATATATACCTATTTGAAGGAATTTGTTCAAAGATATGTAAAATTCTCTATAATGAAAGGCCACACATTCCCATTCCAATGAATTACAACAAAAAGGCATATGGAACATCTGATATTCTATTTAACTCGGATCAATGTACGTCCATAGGATTTGATTGGGCTGGGGGTCAAAAATTCGTCAAAACCCCATAACAATCAAATAAGAGAAATATGAGGAAATCGAACAAATTTGGTATTTTTATAAGTGGGTAAGGGGGTTGGTAAGAATATGACTAGAAAAACCAAAAAGTTAGGCTATAAAGCTTCTTCCCACTTTCCAGGTGAAATTCGAAGAGTCAATTTCAATACACTAGCAACGTTCACTTAAATCAAAGGAGAAAAAAACTCCTTTATGTAACCAAGCAATACATTGATAGTGGATATTTATACGCTAACCACACAACGTGCAAAACCCACCGACTAATCTTGAATACATGGCCTATGATTTGATTGTCCAGTACCGCCGTTGAAAAAACTTTTGGGCAAAAAAAACTTCATATTTTAGTTACAATCAAATATTTTAGCCCTAAAAGCAGGGATGAACCACTTTTTGCACAGCTTACTGTCAATACATAATCGTTAGTTAGTGAGTGCTGAAAAGTGCCCTTCGAAAATTCCTCCCTTAAACTTACAACGTATCTTACACAGCCTTCTGAAGCGCCCTCTTCAGAGTCAAACCTAAGCATTGATTCCAAACTTTTTTTTTTACTGCGAAAAAATACCCTATGTCTTGCCAATTCCACTTTTTTCATCTCCACTGCATCAACGACCATTACCAATAATTCTGTTGAGTAGACCTATCCAATCGGTCATTTTCTCGTTCTCTAACATCACCGCTCATCCTCATTTCTTCCTAATATATATTACCTATTAATTTTCAAACCTATTTTTACTTCCTGATCTATCAAGAAACTTCGAAAATTCTTTTTTTGGTAGTCTCAAATCATCTGCATAGTCATACGAATCAAAACGCCTGTATATATTAAATAAGACTCGAGACAAAGAGGACGGACAACTCAGAGTTTTATCAATTATTAATATGGGTGGATGTTTCGTCAACAAACCCTCTCTTTTCTAAAGCCACGATCGTCTTTTCTTAAGACACAAGTATCACCATGCTAAGCAATTTCCTTTTCACCAAAATCAAGCCAATACCTATACAGTTACTAAATTCATTCTTTTCGTTTTTTTATGAGCGAGTTTAATTACAGTTTTTTTTTCTAAAATCACTGCAAACTTCCCTTTTATCAAAAATCATATTAATACTAGTCATTATCTTATCTCTTTTATCACAAACTCGTTTACCATCATCTCAGTACTTGTACTTTTTTCATTTTTTAATCCCTCCTAATACCATCTCTAACTCATTCTTAAAAAAATAAATTTTACGTCACTTCTAAATTATCAAGAATTATCTTAATATTTTCTGTGTTATTTTAAGGACTTTATCACGATTCAAAACTCAAAATTTTCACTGGGGCTTGCCTGGAGTAAGTTCTTATCTTCAACTTTTTTAAATATTAACAAAATATCTTACTGCTATAACACTTGGCTACACGCTCCAGATCTTCAGCAATTATATCTGTGTTCCCATTTCAGAGCTCTTTAATTCATTCATTGAGATTTTTTCAACTTCCCTTATATTCTTGTAATATCTATCATTCATGGACTTCTTGCACAAAACCCTCTTTTCTTTTACCAAGCCTAATGCTTTTCCGATAATATTCCTAGCGGCTTTTCTAACTTTCCCCCCTAAAACCGTTGCTTACTAGCTCATAGAATATTTTCCAGAAAAAAATCTGCCTATCTTCTAGATTCTCGAATTCTAAGCTCTTCAATTCCGCAACAAACTGTCTTTGGAAGATTTTCTAAATTTTCATTATGCAAGTCATCAACACTGTGCCTACCTGTCAAGTAGTTACCCTTCCAAAATTTCAAATCAACTGTGGATACTACTAGATGCCGATATTTGTTTTTTAACATTCATAGCAAAATTCCTGTACACCCTACTGGCCTGTATCGATCCTGTTAATTTTCGATTTAAAAATAACATGATCAATAAAGTTAGCCACCTTATCCTCGCGTGAGTATCTTGTTAACTTTCTTGGTCATTTTATGACCAAATGCCGTATTGTTTATAACTAAACTATTGCAGCACTCTGCTGCCCTACACTCATTCTCCTTTCCTGTACCAAATGCGTATTGTTTATAAGCTAACTAGACACACTCTGCTGCCCTATACTCCTTTCTCCTTTTGTAACAAGCGGTGTAAGCTAAGACACCGCACGTATATCCTTTGTTGTAAACCTGGGCATAAAAGCATCATACAAATTGGTCTATTTCTACCTGCAATAGTGTCTATTTGTTCTTGCAGCTGTGTGTAAATTTCATTTCAGCAACTACTATCCCGTCAGTCGGTTCAATAAGAGCATATACCACCATGACTGACATCTTCCAGTTGTTAGTCATATAAGTGTGTAACTGAAATTCTATTATTTGCACCAACCCAACCTAAACAAGACTTAGAAGCTTCCTTCTTAATAAAGAGTCCTACAACCTACCCAAACTACTTCCTTCAACCATTAAGAAAAACAAATTCTAAATCACCCAATTTCATGTTTTCCCAACACTGGGAGGTAATTCTTCGAAACTCTTAATAATTTCAGATCAAAACGTCTAAGTTCGTATGTCAAATCTCTATACGGTATTCGCCCTTTGACAACTTAACCTTCCATGCGGCAGTTTCCATGTTGTTATAAATTATTGTAAGCACTCTGGGCCTCTAAAAAGCAAACGGCCCCACTAGCGCAGGACAGAGGCCCATATTCCCTTCTCAAGTCGCCATAAAATGCTTAAGTCGGTTAAAATTAGATAAACAGAAATCTCCAGCGCATCCAGTTGAATGGTAATAATCAACAAGAGAAGGAAATGATAAAAAGTTAGGGGAAATTTGATAAAAGGGGCAGTAACAACAAAACACCGAGAGTTTTCAATTTATGGAAACCTATAGTGGAAAAAATCATTCAAGTTCGACAGCTGATTAATTAAGCAGAGACTTTGAGCTAATGGGACAATTTAAAACCGTTGTCTCTAAAAAAATTCTTAAAGGGATGTAGTTCCTTAAAAATTCCACAGCTTCGGAATAAAGTTGTGGAATTATTATTTAAATTCGATCATTATTATCAATCCCCTAATCAAGAACAATCAAAATAGAATAATTTAATGGATGCATCCCTAACTAGCAGCTTCCAAATAGCAACTTTGTCACATAAACATTTTATCAGTTGATAGGCTCCTCCCCCTAATTTTGAGAATATCTTTACTTATTACAGAGACCGTCATCACCGTAATACCACACACACGAATAACATAATGACATCAGGAGCAGCAACTAGTCTTTTGTACTTCACTATTAAGGTCATCATACTAAGAAAATACTACTAGTGTGTGAAAGATGCCTCTACCGTTCCTGCCTTTAGTCAAGGACAAAGGACTTCGTTTTATCCAGGAGTGAATTTGGTAAATAACACATAAAAAATTATCATTTTATTCAAGGCATTAACCTCCGTTTTTCCATTTGCTAATTCAATTTCTAGCGTTTTGAGTAGTTTAGGATGAGCGTGTTGAGTAAATGCAATTGGTTATCCCCCGTTTGGCATTCCAAGCTTCGTTCCCTTTGCTGGCAGGCAAAATGTGAATAGTGTTTATTTGTCAATAAATGATTCTCTATCTCCAACGAAGGTTTTGTGCAGATCTGGGCCCATCTTGGTCACAACATGGTTTTCAGCACTTGGCGATACATTCATATCAACAAGAGTCGATATCCTGCGCAATCAATCCCAGATCTGTTACCTCTGATTCTCTGTATATTCATGCCTGTAAATATTACAGTACAATGAGCAAAGTACCAATTATCAAATAAATGATCAAGGACGGGGTCAAACCATTAACAAATTAGCAAGGGCAAGTTTAAATAGACTACTACCCCTCCCCTTCCAAGAAGAACTATATATTACTGAAAACGCCTGTATGTTTCCTCGAGGAGTGATGCTCCTCAAATTCACCTCGCAATGCAGCTCGCAGTGGCGGATCCAAGGGGCGAGGGGGGGGGCGAGCGCCTCCCTAACATAGTCTAAAATAGTGTAATTTACGTAATTAACGCAAGTTTGCGTTAATTAAACTTGCTCCTAACGCAAGTTTATCGGATCAACCTATTTTGCCCCCCCCCCCCTAAAACATTCTGGATCCGTCTCTGGCAGCTAGTAGTTACGATTCTGATAAGTCAAACTTGTGAAACCCCCCTCCCTCCTTCTGACATTGCCAAGATATCATTTGTTAGCAGAAAATGAGCTAGAACCTAAATATCTGACACAGTTATATTTATGCAAGCTCTAGTTTTTTGGGAGGAAAATGTAATTTTAAAATATCTCTAGTTTGCCAATACCGAGACATAGAGGTATGACTGGATAAACAGATACCATACCAGAGGCGACATTCACGTACATCTCAAAGACAGAGCAAGATCCCTTGCAATCTGCAATAAGTAAGCGGGCACAGTCTCACAAAACCATGTCAATAGAACTGTTCCCACAAAAAAATTAAGAAAGATCATTGGTTTGAACTTTACTCTGACAGTATCTGCATTTTACCACACTCATCTCTACTTTATAATTAATTTAAAAAAAAAATTTTCCCACAAAATAATTTTTTCAAAGGAAAGTAGAAAACTCTCCATTAAACCAAAAATGAGCAAACCTAAAATCAAATAATCTACCAAGCATGAAACTACCACAAATCAGCATCGATAAATAAATGAAAAACCAAAACGAACAGAAATTACAATAAATAACCGAGTCATACTCAAAACGAGCAGAAAATAACATGAGTAGGGCTCAAACCCCTATGCCTTCCCAAGGCCAGGACATAATTTGCACTTACTGAAAAATATAAATGATTTTACTTTTATAACTTTAATAAATCAAATAATATTAACATTTTGATTACTAAATATCAGTATATGTATATTAAACTGACAATGCACATTCATTTGTATTTTTTTTCAGTAAAGTGCAAATTATAATCTGACCTTGGGAAGGCATAGGGTTTTGAGACCTACTCATGTTAATTTCTCCTCATTTTGAGTTTGACTCGGTTATTTACTGTAATTTCTGTTCGTTTTGGGTTTCATTTATTTATCGATGCTGATTTGTGGCAGTTTCATGCTTGGTAGATTATTTGATTTTAGGTTTGCTCATTTTTGGTTTAATGGAGAGTTCTCTACTTTTCTTTGAAAAACTTATTTTGTGGAAAAAGTTTTTTTTTTTTAATTACTTTCTGTTCGTTTTATATTGACATAGTCTTTTCAGGGAAAAAAGAAAATAATTCTTTAAATCGTTTCATTTTTTTAAGACTTTATAGTTTAACCTGCTATTTGTATGCTGGAGAAATATTTTCAGCCATTTTTAACAAGATACACCCTTTTAAAAATCTGGACACAAATAGTAGTTTTTAATTTAGTTTCATACCTCCTCTGGTTGACCTGAAATAGAAAACTTGATACCATTCGCAAAAATAAATCTGTTTACTTTCTTTGACAGCTTGGATACACTTACGCTATATTGATTTGGTGAAATTTTAAGAGCAGAAGTAGCCCCGAAAGTTTGTGCCTAATACCCTCAGTCGTTCTTGGGATACTGCTGAGATGCCTTAATGGGAATTAGCATTAACACAATGCATTTTGATTTAATCTTAAGGCAACATTTAGTTTTTAAAACATAATGGGCAAATGGGAGGGTGGGCGTGGGAGGGGAACTAGTTGCCCTCCAATCACTTTCGACTATTAAAAAGGGCATTAACCCTTTCTATTTTCAATCGAATGAGCCCTTTCCGAAAATCCTAAGACAACTTCTTTGATACGAAGTGCCCTGGTCTAAACGAAAAAAAAAGAAAAAAAGAAAAAAAATAATAAAACATGTACCCACATCGATCTTTACTATAAAAATGTCAAGCCTTCCAATCACTTTCTACTATTAAAAAAGGGCACTAGCCCTTTCAATAGTTGCCTCCAATCACTTTTGACTATTAAAAAGGGCACTAGCCATTTCAATTTCCAATCAAATGAGCCTTTAACTACGAGCTCAAATGAGCTTTTAACTACGTTGAACAAAATGGTTATCTAAAAATTTTGATTGGATGTGTTTGGGGAAAAGATGGGTGTGAGAGGGGGGTTGCCCTCAAATAACTATCGAATATTAAAAAAAGCAGTAGCCCTTTGAATTTCCAATCTAATGAGCCCTTTTTCAAGTTTCTAGGAAAAAGCTTTCAATAAGAACCTTATATGCCCCCAGGGCATAACTTACAACCCTTACCCTGAGGGCTCTGGGGGAGTGTCATCCTCTTAGATATAATTTCCGGACCTTTCAACTACTTTGAACAAAATGGCTATCTAAAAATTTTGATTGGATTTGTTTGGATAAATGGTGGGCGTGGAAGGGGTGTTACTTGCCTTTTAATCCCTTTTGACTATTAAAAAGGGAACTAACCATTTCAATTTCCCATCAAATGAGCCCTTTTTGAAGTTTCTACGACAACGCTTTCTATAAACACCTTATATGCCCCCAGGGCATAGATTACAACCCTTGCCCTGAGGGCTGTGGGGGGGGGGTTGTCATCCTCAAAGACCTAATTTCCAGAACTTTCAACTACGTTAAACAAAATGACTATCTCAAAATTTTAATTGGATGTGTTTGGGAAATGGTGGGCGTGAAAGGGGCGTTAGTTGCTCTCCAATCACTTACAACTATTAAAAAGGCACTAGTCCTTTCAATTTCCAATCAAATGAGCCCTTTGAAGTTTCTACGACAACACTTTCAATAAAAACCTTATATGCCCTCAGGGCATAACTTACAACCCTTGCCCTGAGGGATGGGGGGGGGGGATGTCTTCCTGAAAGACCTAATTTCCAGAACTTTCAACTACGTTGAAGAAAATTGCTATCTCAAAATTTTGATTGGATGTGTTTGGGGAAATAGTGGGCGTGAGAGGGGGTTTAGTTGCCCACCAATCACTTCCGACTATTAAAAAGGGCACTAGCCCTTCCGATTTCCAGTCGAATGAACCCTTTTTTGAAGTTTCTACGACAACGCTTTCTATAAAACCTTTTATGCCCCAGGGCCTAACTTACAACCCTTTCCCTGAGGACTGTGGGGGGAGTGTCATCCTCAAAAACATAATTTTCAGACTTTTTAACTACGTCGAACAAAATGGCTATCTCAAAATTTTGATTGGATGTGTTTGGGGAAATGGTGGGTGTGAGAGAAGTGTTAGTTATCCTCTACACTCTCGACTATAAAAAGAGCACAAGCCCTTCTAATTTCAAATCGAATGAGCCTTTTTGAAGTTCCTACGACAACTCCTTCGATACGAAGTGCCCTGGTCTAAGACCAAGAAAAAAAATAGTACATTGTACCAGCATCGTTCTTTACTTAGGCAGCGCTATTGCGCTGCCTATGATTAAATGACGATTAACTTATTCGGCTCTATATATGTCTCCCAAATAATACTAGCTGAATGCTCATTTTTTTTTCTTTGCTGTTCACTCTTTGTGTCTGCTAAGACCAATGCAATTAACTTTCGGTTTTATGAGAATTCTTCAATCGTCCATTGCCCTACTAGAACTAAGAAGAAAAAAGAATTCAATACGGTTTAGTAGTCTTTTCTTTATGTTTTTGTCCCTGCGATGCATGCTATATTTGAAAATAATTGATTGGAAGAAGATAAACTCAAATTTCAAAACTTCTGTTTAAGGAACTAACATGGAGGGATAATCCAGGGGTGATCTAAGAGGTACTGCTATGCAAAGTATCTAAGATTAACTTGAACTTTTATTCTTTTATAATAGCTTCTATCCATCTTAATGAATAGGAAATGAAAAGTAAGGGATTGGTCATTTAGCTTTATTCCTAGAAATGATGTTGAATTACTATACTATAGGACATATATTAAGTGGGCGCATGACTGACCATTAAACTAAACTTAGGAGGTAAGTCAAGCAGTCAATGAAAGACACATTCCTCAATAGAAGTAATGTATTGCCCAAGATCGATATGATATTATTTAAACTACAAATATTACTGAAGAATAGTCTAGTTAATGTAAAGATTAGAATAAGTGTTGATTTTTCCAGTGAGGAGTGCGACAGATGTTTGAAATTTTGAGCCTTCTAATAGGAGTAACATACGCTTTAGGTCATCCAAAATATTGCTAATAAACATAGAGATGCAATTTGGCCGAGAGCCAATAAAGTTATCTCCACAAATTATCGATGCTTACGGTTAAGTTAGGTGAAATTATCAATTAGGTGAAAACTAATATATAATCTGTGTTATCTGGACCTCCTGGCTGGTACGCAAAAAGTTGTGGGGGCCTTCAGGCTCGTGCCTCCTTGATTTAGGATTTCTAATATTTCCCCTAAGGTTTCGGACATTTTTCGTATAATTCCCCCACTATTACTATGTTTTTCGAATCTACTTCCCCTTCCTTCAGAAATAAATCCATACATGCATGCCTGAAACTATACTATAAGTGGACTATATCGAGTGCCTGAGACTATATTCCTAGACGGTGTAAAAAAAACAGTTTTGTACGGTCTTTCCACCACCCAGCCAACCCCTAGACCTTTCCTCTCCCCCAACAAGAAACATGAAATAGCGCTCCTGGCAAATACGTGGAGGTTCGAAAAATTTAACAGAGATCTCTGCCAATTTTTTTTCTTTTTACCTGGCGACTTAGATGTCACATTTTTGAGTGAGACCAATGTCTGCAACTTCGCAAAAAAGGCTGAGTTAATTTCATAGCTTTTAAGAAGTTTCATGCAAGATGTAATGACACCTTGCATAATTTGGGAGCTGATGAACTCGTGATTAAGACAAATTAAGATAATAAATATGTTTCTTGAGGCGGAATAAAAAAAGAAGAGCAAGGAGTAAGAAACAATCAGTAAGAAACAAAATAAATACGTGTTGCTGATGGTGCAACCTGAATGAGGGTTTGTTGAGTTCTACTTGTGGAGAGGTAAGAAACATAAGAAACAATCAGTAAGAAACATAATAAATACGTGTTGCTAGTGGTGCAACCTGAATGAGGGTTTGTGGAGTTCTACTTGTGGAGAGGTAAGAAACATAATAAATACGTGTTGCTAGTGGTGCAACCTGAATGAGGGTTTGTGGAGTTTTACTTGTGGAGAGGTAAGAAACAATCAGTAAGAAACATAATAAATACGTGTTGCTAGTGGTGCAACCTGAATGAGGGTTTGTGGAGTTCTACTTGTGGAGAGGTAAGAAACATAAGAAACAATCAGTAAGATACATAATAAATACGTGTTACTAGTGGTGCAACCTAAATGAGGGTTTGTGGAGTTCTACTTGTGGGAGGTAAGAAACATAAGAAACAATCAGTAAGAAACATAATAAATACGTGTTGCTAGTGGTGCAACCTGAATGAGGGTTTGTGGGGGTTTAACCCCTTTGAGATGCAGAGAATTAAAAAAAAAGTACAACATATTTGGCGATATAACCAAAAATGGACTATGTCCCGCAGTTGGATCCTACCCCTTCAAAATTGACAAGATCCTGAGGAAACCGAATGCTTACTCTGCAGGAATTCTTGCGGGTACTTATCGGTTTGCTGGAAACACACGCGCGACGTGAAGTTTGGTTAATGCTAATCAAATAAAACAAAATATGATGAAAATATAATAGTTTAGAAACAAATTTCGGATATATATTTGAACATTAGGGGTGGGGTGGGGGGGTAAAGCATAGCATATATTAAATACATAACCTAACTTAACCTAGATACCTTTTTTTGCCCCTTCAACCCCCCAAGAAACTAAAGTTTAAATATTTTTCACGGAGTGAGCAATACCTCATTAGGCAGAGGAAACCTGTTTTTCATTAGGATCTTTGAGATTCTACATGCGGTTGGTCGCGTGTGTTCCAGCTAGCCGAAAAGTACCTTCTTGCCTCCTCCAAAAGCTTATTATTTTTAGAAGAATTTCTATCCTTCCCATTTGATATCTTCATGGTTTGCCCCCTCTCCTTAAATAGAATATTGCATACACGACCTGCTGTCTGTATGTATTTAGGCGATTGCGGATTATTGCGTTTACACCTTCCTCAGGTCCATTTTATAGCACATGCACCATTGCTCAGTTAAGCTGGTTCCCATGTCACTTATTCCCCAACGCTTAATTTCAAAATCAGGAAAGTAATCCCCTCATTTTAAGAGCGGAAACTAAAACTCATTTTAAAACTGCTGATGAAATGATTCCAACTGGGTATTCGCATGTCTACGATGTTCAGGACGAGGACAATTCTAATGTTCAAAAATAAGACTATAAACGGGGAATCGTTTTCAGTCAATCTAAAGTTGGTTTTCCTATTGCCTGGTAACGCCATAATATTGCATGACATAGCAGGGATTTTATACTTCTTTCCCGAGAATCGTGACCGCCAAAAAACCAAAAATATAAATAAAACACAATCTGATTGCAAAGGCCTTCTTTTTGTTGAAGGAATAGGCATCTAAAGAAAGAAAAGCTCCCGAAAATAATGCTGAATTGCAATTTATTTCGCTAAAAAGGACGATGTCTTATATTATAAACAACACACATAGAAGATGTGACAGATCAGAAAAAAACGGTACTTATTAAGAATCCAAAAAAATACGCGAGAAGTGAAGTTCCGTTAATCCTAATAAAACAAAATAGGATGAAAATACATTAGTTCAGAAACAAATTTGGGCTATATATTTACACATTAGAGGGGGGGGGGTAGGGGAAAATCAGAGCATATATCAAATACGTAACCTAACCCAACCTTTACCCCCAACCTAGGTACCTTTTAGTCCCCCTAAACCCCAAAAACAAAAGTTTAAATATAGTTCCTGGAGTGAGAAACCCTTTGTTTATACCTCACAAGGCAGCGTAAACCTGTTTTTCATTAAGCGTCTCGGTCTTTCTCGACGCAGTCTTTGTCGCGTGTTCTAGATTCTTAACAAGTACCAAAAAACATTCACATCAAGGCCATATCCAGAATTTTTTCGAAGGGGGGGGGGAGTATAAATTTTGTTAAAAAACACACATCAAATTTATTTCTTTGCATTATGTGAAGTTTTACGAGTCAGACAAAAATTTCGAAGGGGGGAGGGTTTAAACCCCTAGCCCCCCCCGTATACGGCCTTGCTTCACATTATGTCCGTTATATGACATAATGTCGGATATATGAAATTGTTCATTCCATCTATACAATTTGGTCGATCAGGAACGAATTACACCTTACCATTGCATTTTAGCCATAGAGAGACAGCGAAACGTTCTTTTTCAGTGTGCTTTTCCGGGTGTGCGTGTAACTGAACACCAAGCAACTGAACCCCCGTGTAACTGAACCCCCGTGTAACTGAACCACCGTGTAACTGAACCCCCGTATAACAAAACCACCGTGCAATTGAACCCCGTATAACCGAACCCTCGTGCAACTGAACCCCCGTGCAGCTGAACCCTCGTGCTACTGAACCCTCATGCAACTGACCCTCGTGCAACTCAACCCCCGTGCAACATGGGGCTTGAGTCTTCAGGTTCGGGAGCAGACATTTTAGAGGCCCAAATTTCAAATATGTAATCTAACGGTTATAATCGTTTTGTAATATTTCAAATTTTATTTTTATCAAAATAAAGTAGAGGGCGCAGTTGACAGTAAGTATATGCAAATTGAATCCGAAATTTTCATTTTTCCCTAACCTTCATCACTATTCCTTGAAGTATTTCACGCTGAAGTATTTTAGAACTTCTAAAAAAACTTCTTATTCTAATTAAGACCCTTGTGTTTCAGGAGTCGTTCTTAAAAAATTTGGACAGATTCAAACTTTAGCGTAAATAGAAAGGTATTGAAGAGGGGTTTAAAACCCCTCATATACGGACTAATTTCCGTTCATTTGAGTTTTAACATTGTTCCTTACTTTCAGTTGGAAAATTTTTTTTGTTTAATTTAATTTCTGGTCGTTTTTCAAACGATGCTGAGAAATCCAGCTCCCCTCCATGGCAAATTCCCTCCCCCCATATGAAATTTTTTAAAATAAAATTTCTCCCACTTAAGATACCCCCCCTAAAAATCCCCTAAGAAAATTTCTCGCGGACGGTTCCCCCTTAAAAATTCTTCTTAGCATGCTTTCATTTGAAAAAGACTTTAATTCCTGATTGTTTTTCAAAACATGTTGGAAATCCACCTCTGTGGAAAACGTTTCTCAAAAATCCCGCTACTCCCAGTGAAAATTTATCCATCTGAAAATTTCCTCATCAATAATTTCTCAAGAATAATCCAACCCTCCCCTCTATGGAAAAATTTTCCAGACAATTCCAACCCTGCTGAAAATTTCCCCCCAGAACATCTCCACATGTTAAATATAGTTGACAAAGACAAAGCAAGACAAATAAAAAAATCATATAGGAATTCTGACAAATCCCTCCCGTGTAAAATTTCCCATGGAAAGCTAACCCCCGGAAACTTTTTTCCCCATGGAAAAATTCCTACCCAGGAAAAAAACGTAAACAATGGGTAAATTTAGTAACTTACAGCCCTATCTCAAGTGGCTGTAGGGGGTCATGTTATCCCCAAAGGCATAGTTATTGAACATTTCAATCGTATTGAACAAAATGGCTATCTCAAAATTATGCTCGGACGACTTTGGGGGAAGGGGAAGGGTGTGGGAGGAAGGCTAACTACCCTCCAATCTTTTTGGTCATTTAAAAAGGGCACTAGAGCTTTTGATTTCTGATCAAATGAGCCCTCTCCCGATCTCCCAACTGGTTCGATATGATTACCCCTGGGGAAAAAAACAAGAATCCGTGATCATTCTTCTGGCAAAAAATTGCAAAATTCCGTATTTTTGTATATAGGAGCTTGAAACCTCTACAGTGGAATTCTTTGATATGCAGAATCTGATGGTGTGATTTCCATTAAGATCCGTTGACGTTTTAGGGTGTTTCCCTTTAATACTGCAGAGTTATTTCTAGATGACGCGAATGTTGATGAAATTAAAGTGAATTGCCTCAAACTTGGTGAAAAATATTGCGATGATTTAGATCCCATGCAATTGTTTCATTAACTCCAAGATATGAAAATATATGATTCAACGCTAACACATTTTTTTTTTTAAGAAACCTATAGACGTGTTAGAATTAATTGCGCAATGCGGAGATGAAGGGATCTTCGCAAACGCAAGAGTTGCCTATCAAATATCATTAGCAATTACAGTGTCATTGGCCAGTAATAAGAGGTCGTTTAGAAAACTTGCATTAATATTAACGTACCTCAGATAGACTATGGGCTAGGAGTGACAAAATGATTTAGCGTTAATGAGCTTAGAACGCGAAGAATTCCATGCAATAAAATTAGGACGAGATAATTAATAATTTTGCTGAAGCTAAAGTAGAAAAGCCAGGTTTAAATAAATGAGAAATTTAGTTAAGAAGTCAAATTTGGCCTGAAAATTTTTGGTTGACAGGAGGAGGGGCGCTAATCAAGATGTTGCCCCGGGCACAAGATAGGCCAGAACCACCACTGATTTTGTGAATTTTTTTTTTTTATCCAAACCATCGTTAATTTCGATTTTTGCGCTTGTTTCGCATAAACGGTGATTTTGCTTTTCTGATTCGTATATTCTTACAAAATAGGGATTTTGGGGTACTGGTGCATTATACCTAACAAAGCGCTATAGACTGTCCAAGGAATGCAGACATGGAAACCCGTAAAACGGGTACTTTCTATCTAAATTGATCGCAAAGCGTGGTTTTTCATTGAATTTACAATATTTAAACTGTTGCTTTTTGGGATTTTAGGGGGGGAGGTACCTAGGTTAGGTTAGGTTACGTATTTAATATATGCTATGCTTTACCCCCCACCCCCTAATGTGCAAATATATAGCCCAAATACTTGACTTCTTTCGTGTGTACCATATAATGCACCCGTACCAATTTTTGTTTTATTCGTTTCGATGAAGTACTCCTTTCTTTGCTTTCCATATAATGGCAAACCTAACCAAAATTTAAGCTGGATAAAAAAATGTGACGGATAAAAAGAAAATAATCAAGCAAGTAGAACTAGAGCTCTCAAATTTGAATTCGAGTCCAGCAAAACCGCGAGTTTTAGTTCCGCCGGTTTTTCATCAGGAACACTCAGTGTTCTTTTTTGCTCGTTTTGACACTTTAGCCCCAAATATTTTGACAATCCTGGCTTCATGAGAGACATTTGCGACTTAACGTTAACTAGAATGTTTTGTGAGCAATAGTTCGATTTTTAATATTTGGACAAAGCCATAAAACTGAGTTATCACTTATTGTCATGAAGTAATAAAAAGCTTTATGCTTCATCAAACATCAATGCAGTAGCTAGGCTCAGTTATTGTCACAGTTTCTTCAAAATTTTCGAGAATCAAGGTAGTAGGCCAAAAATCTTTAATTAGTTGCGTATTGGAGAGTCAAATTAAGCTGAACGGGGTTTCACAGAGAGTACAGTTTATTCTTTTTTAATTCAAGAAAATCCTAACGTTTGGAAAAGGGGCGCAATTTTCTATGGGACAGGGGGAACTGCCCCAGACCCCAGTTTGCCCCCTAGCTAAAATTTAGCGTCTTCAAAAATCTTGTCAAAACTAAGATATGCCTACATAATTCAAGCATCCACAGAAATAGGTCAGTTTTCTTTAGTACACCTTTGCCTTTATGACACTATATGACTAATTTTTCATTTTTCACTTGTTCACTTTCATTTGAACTGGAAAAATCGGCTCCAACTTCCCCCCTCTCCCCAGGATTTGAAAAAAAAATGCTCCCATCGTTTGGAATACTTTCAAAAACATCGAGACATGACCCTTAGATTAGGACTGTGACGAATTGTTCACCATATCTTTGTCATCGTAAATAGAGGGGATATACCCTTTAAGGATCATTCAGAACTCCCATATGAAATCATAAGAAAATTACAAGAAAGGCTAAAAAAAAAATAATAATGTTGGGATAAAAAATTCACATTATAGAGAAACTTCAAATTTAAAAAAAAGAAAAGAAATGAAACATTGGTTATACGATGGGTTCTCTTAGATGATGTTGGAAACGTTTTCAAAAATTGACACAAAGAAGCAACGTTTTTCCCGAATTGTAATAATAGAGAGATAAAGCAAATCAGTCAGGAAGAGAACATACTTTTGTTTAAATTAGATAGTTCTTGTTTTAGTGGCGCTAACTTTGTTAGAGCAGTTATAATTCGCAACTGTTGAATTCTTATTTCAATGATAAAAACAATTATCGTTCTTATTCGATCAAACTTAATCTCTGCAACTTTTCCGTTTATTCACTACCCTCCTTCATTGACTTGTAATTCTGTTAGCTTACTTACACTAACGTTCTAGAAATATTCTGTTTATTTAAGAAAATAAACGAAAACGCAAGAAGAACACCTAAGCCGGTATTAATCGGTTAGCTGGCACACACGCGATTTTTGGGTATAGCATCTGTGCTTATTACCCGATGTTCATTCCGGTTAGTATACATTGTATAGTGGCCTGACAACACTAGTGAGGTGTTGCTCACTCCGTAACAAAGATTTAAACTTTAGTTTTTTTGGGTTTAGGGGGACTAAACCCCAGTATTTTGGGGTTTGTTAGCTAGATTAGGTTAGATTAGGTTACGTATTTAATATACGCTATGTTTTACCCCCACCCCTAATGTGCAAATATATAGCCCAAATTTTGTTTCTAAACTATTATATTTTCATCCTATTTTGTTTTATTTCATTAGCATTAACGAAACTTCACTTCTCGCGTGTGTTCCAGCTAACCGATAAGTTACGAAGGTAGGTTAGCTAACCAGCTAACCTATCTCGTACCGTTACGAAGAAAAAAAAAAAGAGATATATATCCCAAAGTGGCGTGCAAGGCCGTATCCATGGGAGTATAGGGGGTTTGAAACCCCCCCCCCCCCCCCCAAAACGTTTGTCTGACTCGTAAAACGTAGCAAAAACGGAAATAAAGAAATTTTGTATTTCGCTTGTGTAATCTCAAAATTTTAGTCTCTGGTTCCATAATCAATGCCAAATTTATACAATTACCAAAAAAGTATTTGGACCAAAATATATCGTAAACGATAAGTACCCCTAATCCTACCTAATTAAATATAATTTAAAAGATTAGAAAAAAACTTAATGTAAAATCATCATAATATATCGGCTTGAAAACAAAAATAAACGCAACATTTTTGAACACAAAAATTTAAGAAGCATCTTTGCCACGTCCTTCCAACGGTGTTTGTATTTTGTATGTGCCAAATGTAAACGATACAGTCGTTCCAAAGATACCGGAAAAACGGGACTGGTGCGTTATATGGACACTTTTATATATTGTACAAGGAAGCCAGTCAAGAACAACCCGTCAAACAGGCTATTCTCAAGAGACCGCTATACATAAATGACTACAAAGCCGTGGTTTCTCAATGATTTACAATATTTTAAACGATTGTTTTTTTGGGGTTTAAGGGGGGGGGGAAGGTACCTAGGTTAGGTTTACGTATTTAATATATGCTATGCTTTACCCCCTCCCCCCCTCCCCTCCCACCCAACCCCCTAATGTGCAAATATATAGCCCAAATTAGTTTATATAACTATTATATATTCATCCTATTTTATTTCATTAGCATTAACCAAACTTGACTTTTTAGAAGTGTCCGTATAATGCACCAGCACCGGAAAAACTAATATGTATAAAATAACAGAAAAACAAAAAAGTAGTGGGTAGTGAATTAACGAGAATGTCCCTGATCCTCTAAGCTGGAGTTTCAAAAGCAATCATAATCCAAGTACAATTCTTTACAATCTATATTGAAGAGCAGAAGTGTACACAGGTTTGGCCTACACAGAGGGGGGAGGGCAGATTATGTTTCAGCAGGAATCCATTAAACAAATCACATGGAGCAGGGGGTAGTTCACGTTGAGCTGATAATTAAATATTTTTTGCATTTCAGAAAGACCTGTTTTTTCTTGTTTTTGTCTGAATTAAAAAAAAAAAAAAAAAAAAAACTGGTGGCGAAATATGAAACACAATGGAAGCAGTGGGTATCTTACAAATTCAAAACAATTTTCTCTAGCCTCGCCCTTTTCATTAGTTTATCTGGAAATGTCAATAAACGAGGCATACAAGACAGGCATCCCAACCAATCTTTTATTGTTGAACTACCTACTTGACACCTCTAATCTTTCAGCCGCAGATGTGACGCCTGAAGACTTAAAATCTTTTGTCCCAATGTTTTCAACCCGAACTTACCTGGAAAATGTTGGTCATCTACATAATCACTAAATCTCGAGGAAGTGAAGTTACAATACTACCAAAATACCTGACTTTAAAGCTCCTCTAGATGGAAAAGGGATGATTATAATCGCTAGAGGAAAGTCCCCTAAAAGTTTTGCAATGGGTCTCTCTCAGGAGTATTACATCTAACTGGGGGCATAAGGCGAGAAAGTAACTTTCAATTCAAGCTCAAACCCAATTCTCTACCATATACCTGCCGGTAAACAACCTTCAGAAGGCAAAAACCGATTTGGGAGGTAAAGTAAAATCAATTTTGTTTATCCACCAGGGAAATAGCCAAAAAATTATACCAGGGAGCCCCAGAGGTTTTCGCAACTGGCAGCAGAAGTAGAGAAAGTGAATCTTTCAGATCCAGAAAATAAATTCACTTCACTACCATATGTTAATGAAGAAAGGAATGGGAGAAAAAAATAGATGATATTTAAGGATGTATTACCACAACCTGAAATCCCGTTCTAGTCCTGAATCCCATCCTGAAATCCCATCCTTAACACCAGTTGTCAAGGTATGTTAATGCTACTGCGAGCAATTCTTCCTCAATATGTCTGAACTAATCTACGAACTAAAATTGATCCTCTGGCGATGCTGCACTGGATGACAATAAGCCATTATAGCAATTCAAAAGGGGTTATGTTGCACTTTAAGTCTGAGTGGCATTTTTAGCCCATCCTATTGGACGAAATGCACTCGATTGCCTGGTTTTTAATCTGTCTTTCTATGTCTTATTTTGCTCAAAAGATCGAACAGTTCGTGGTAATGAACTGTAAGTAAGAGAGATGCGGCTCAGTAGTAACCGAAAATCTAAAAAATGGAATTTTGATATCAATAGGATATGAAAAAAATGTCTTATGTTGATTCCAAATATATAAAATTCATTAAGTTTAGTGTTACCCATCACAAGCTACGAGCCTGAGAAAATTTGCCTGATTTTCGAAAAAAAGGGGGGACACCCACTAAAAGTCAAGGAATCCTAATGAAAATCACACCATCAGATTCAGCGTATCTAAGAATTCTGATTTAGAAGTTTCAAGCCTCCATCTGCAAAAATGTGGAATTTGTATTTTTTTTTTTGCCAGAAGAAAGATCACGGATGCGTGTTTATTTGTTTTTTTTTGTCCAGGGGTGATCGCATCGAACCAATAGTCCTAGAATATCGAGAAAGGGCTCATTCGAACGGAAATTAAAAGTTCTAGTGCCCCTTTTAAGTGACCAAAAAGATTTTTAACAATCAAATTGTTATTTTTCAATGATTGCCTCTTTGTCACAACTCTAATTTTTAAAATAAAAAAATCTTTAGCGTAAAGAGCGAGGCCTTGAGGAGGGGACAGACCCTTTCATATACGGAATAATTTCTGTTCGTTTTGAGTTTTTAATGTCGCTCCTTAATTTCAGTTAATTTTTCTTTTTAATTTAATAACTAGAAGTGTCTATTTCTTCAAAATATGTTATGTTTCCTTCTGCTAATAGTTTTTATCTCCTTTTCTAAGGGGTTCAAATAGTTGGAATTCGGAGTTTTTGATAATGAAATTGTGTTTAACCTGCTTTCAAGGTTACAAAATTTAAACTTGGCCTAAAAAATCATTTTTTAATAGTATCAAAAACCAAAACTTTGTTTTTAGTTTTTATCGCAGCCCTGTAAAGATTATACTGCGTAACATACCGCTCTTAAAATTATCTCAGCCGATATTTACACTCTACGAAACCAGAAAGGGGGCTTCCACAGAAAGCTTGGTGTGAAGAATAAAACTTCTTCAGAAAATCCAGCTTTAAATACTAGAAAGTACTGATGTTGGACCCACTGGTGGATCCAGGGGACCGGGGGACCCTGGCTCCTCCAAGACTTTTCTGGCACCCTCATTCTTCGCTTTTTTCTGTTTTCACTTTTTTTTTTTAATTTGTCAATTTGGTCAATTAGTAACGCCCTTGTCACATTATCCTCTCCCCCAAGATTTTGCATATTAGCGACCTTATCACATTGACCCCTAAACCAAGATTTTGCTCTGGATCCGTCCCTGATTAAGCCTAAAAAAAGACTTTTAAGCGTCACGCGCCCTTCTTGGAAAGACATCTTGATTACACCCTGGTCTGAGGTGTTTACCCCCCGAGGCAAAATAAATTTGTTACCAGCCTGTTTTTTAAAAAGTCACGTCATTAAATTAATGCGATATTTTTTAAGTTTCAAAAAAAGAAAAAAAAACTGTCTTCCACAATCAGCTCAAAAGCATTTCATTTACTATTCTCTTTCAAAATTACTACAGGGAAGTCGCCATCTAACAAAAAGATTATATTACACCTGAAGGCATACTCTCAAATCCGAAGGGAAAAGTTTTCTCCAGTACCAACAGCCTGGAATCCTAGAGGAGCTAAATTCAATCTTGTTTCTTCCAGGATTAAATTAGGCTTTTGATATCAAAGTAACCTCTTCTAAAGAAACGTGATATGTTTACTTAAACCTAAAAATTCCTGATCATTTTACCCCTCGACACGCTTTTTCTGTTTCTTTCAACTCACTCTTGGGACGACAAAGAAGCTTTTACTAAACTTAAATCTTAGAAACTTGGAAATGCTAGTACAGAATATAGGGAAAGACCATGTTCGTAAAAACTGTTCTTATCTTAAAAAAAAAACCTATTATGTTTATTGATACAATTCGGCAGAAGAGTGGAAATAAAGAAAAAAAAAGTTGTCAAAGCATATTTCTCAAAGTTTCCTAAATCTAAAAGTACGAATTTATTTCCCAAAAACAGTGTGAAATATACTCTTTGGCTTCGCATATAATGATATGATAATGATCACATTGTACACAAGACAAACATTTAATGAATCGAACGTTTATAAATTTCAGTTCCTGACATTAAAACTGAACAACTGCCGGATTCCCCAGTTTTTGGTTGAATATGACATATTCTCTTCTTTTTTTTGTGTTTTTCGACGATTTACAATATTTGCCGATTTTACAGATATTTTTAGAATGGCTGAAATTTGCAGGCTCAAAATTTAAATTAAATAAGAAGAAATTTGACTAATTTTCAAACAAGCGAACATTGAACCAACTTTCAAAGGAACTATAAAACACTGGCAATATCTACAGGAACTTTTTTTGTGCCCCAGAGACAAGAAATTCTAGTAGATTATCCAGTTTCACAGGCAATCCATGAAATATCCTTTAGAATTGGGCCACAAAAACGAAAAAAAAAAACTCAAAATACATAAAAATCTGGATATTAATGAAAAAACCACAATTTTCCAGTGAGGTATCAAACTTGGAGACGCCATTTGTTTTAGATAACCATAGCAATATGGCCTACACCTTTCGTGGGGATCACAAAAATTATAACAAAAGAATTTTGTGTCTAAAAATAGAGGTTTTTGCAGTTTTAGCCATCCTTGGAAAAGTTTTAGATCTTGCCCCCTCCCCCACTCAAACGACAAACGTAAAAAAATATCTCTAATAGCAACTATTAAATGCTCGCACGACCCCCATCCCCCATGGACTTAAAATACACTAACTGTCGCATAGACATTATATAATTTTATATAATCTAGGAATCATGTGGGTGAGATTTTCCAAAAAGCATATCAGGCTTCCTTTGAATTGGACGAGAATATTTTTTTTGCAGTCTTGGATTATCTGGTGGGGATTACAGTCTCTTGTCCCTTTCCTCCAATGTATAACTAAAATGTTGCATGAGCTGATTTTACACATTTTTAACAAAGAAATCCAAGTAAGAAAACAAATTTTGTTTCAAGTTTGTAAGAAATATAAATGAAAAAACCACCCCGACCCCGACAGAAAAATAATAGCAAATCCAATATATCGTCAAGAAACATAAAGAGTTGACTTTCAAAATTAGGTCCCTATGATAAACGTTCAGACATAAACTAAGCCTTTCTCTCAAGTTTCAGAAGAGAAAAGAAATTACTTTCCAAAACAGATACCATTTTCTTCTTAGGGAAAGAAGGCAATCTCATACATAGATCCCAGGATAAAGTTCTTACATCCCCCATTGCAGGGCATAATTCATTCTAAAAAGAAAAAACTTGTGACAAAAAAACGGATAGAAATATTCCATAGATTATTGTAAACGACCATTATGACAAGCCAAATACTAATTAAAAAAATTGTTATCAGGAAAATGAAAAAATAAAAAATGGTGAATAAGGCAATAAATTACAAGAATCATATAATAGGATAAAAGTTGGTGAAGTGAAGGAAAGCCCAAAGCAGAAATAATGAAAGGTATAAATCCCTTACGACCCGTACACACATTTATTTATTAAATCATGCAATAAAGGATACGATTAGAAAGAAACATGTGAAAGTTGCAATAACTTTCCCGTCTGTACGGTGAAAAAAAAAAAAACAAAAAAAACACCAAACTGATTAATCCTTTAAAGACAGTAAATGAGAATTAATACCACCAACAACGAAACTTGTGTTTGCTGTTTACCAATAACACACTACTCTGTTTCATTAAAAGAGAAGTAAATTCGAAGTTATAAATATGAAAAAAGTTTTAGAAAGCAGAGAGCTGCTTTCTTATACGCTTTACGTCTGAAAAGCAGCAAACTTTGGCACGGATTTTTTTCTTTCGACAAATAGAGTTCTATGCCTCCGACTGGAATCGGACCAAAGCCTGTTAAAAATTGAAAATTAAAGCCATAAACACCATGAATCTATTCCTGGGGAGTTACATTTCCATATTTCAAGTTATGTTCCTAAACTTATAATTTTCCCATTCATTTTCATTCTTATAAAGACAAAATCGTGTAGATGCTTTAATTTATCTTTGGAATTGGAATCAGGGCCGGATAAAAGGCGATTGGAGCGATTGGGCCCAAAAGGGTCCCGCGTTTGAAAGGACTCCAAGTTACCATCAAAACGACAAAATATTTTGAAATTTAAAGCAAATTGTTTTTTGACTATAAGAAATAAATTATGAGCTATTCAAATAGTAACAAAAAATATATTTTAAGTTTGCATTGCTGAATGAGATTCATCAATATGTTTATTATTATATAATATATACTTTATAATATAGATAACTGATGCCCGTAACAATTCAGAGTAAATTTATTGAATTTGATCGGGATAGTCCTATATTAGAGAGATTTTGTACTACGTACGTGAACTAATTTACGTACGTAAACTATTATACAAGTATATTTTATTTAAATATTTAATATATAGAGGGCACAAAAAAGTGCAATCGGGCCCAGCACCTCTTCAATCCGGCCCTGATTGGAATTAATTTATTTGATTTTGGATATTCTAACTGAATCTGTTAAAATCATTGATTAAAATCATTGATAAAATCATTGATAAGAAACCTCTTGATTAAAATCATTGTCGAAGAGAAGAGGTGGTTGAACCACAAACAACCGGAACCTATAAAATTATTGGAACTACGGAAGTGAAAAAAAAAAAAAAAAAAAAGCGTTAAAGACAGAATAACTGCGACATTCTTAAGCTTGAACGAGCCAAAAAGAAGTTACTCTCCCAAAATAGAACGCTTGTTTATCCCTTGAACCTAAATAAACAATCCAGGGCTTAAACCCCCCGAAATAAACATTTTCCTGCAAAGATGTATGCGTTTTTTTTTTCTATCCAGTTGAACTCATATATATCTTAGTTATCAAGTGTAGATCTGAGGCTCTAAAGTGGCAAGATAAGATAGCAAAGTGGTAATAGTCGGGGAGCCAAGTTGAAAAAGTCGTCAAATAACGATTTGTAAAAAACATTTTGGTACATGAGTTCTGACTTTTGGAAACAATGTTTTTTTGAACATGCTGATTCCATTTATTTCGGGAATTGCGACCACCAAAGTGCGCTTCATAGTTTAACATGAGGTCAAAGTTTCGACTCAATCATCTATGGTAAAAAATTATAAGCCAATTTCTAGAATTTTAATTTAAGATATTATGCTAGATGGCGATTGCAAGAACAACTGCAACGCCATCGCCTACGTATGTTTTTTCATTTTTGTTTACAAACAGAAAATAAAAAACGAAAAAGAAGGTATAGTTTTTTTCGCTTCTTTTTATTATTATTGTTAATTATTCTAAGATTAATGCTTAAGTATACCTAGTTAAATAACTGACAGATAATTCTGCTTTAAGCTTCTTATACGCTAGGCTGGTCCAGCCTATTTCATGTAGACTAGCATATGCTTAAATTAACTGCTGTGGAAGAAACCTTGCCACTAGCCTAGTAAATCTCCAGATAAAAATTACATTATGGTTAGATAAAAGCTTCTTGTTCTAAGAATTCAATTCAAATGTTTTTAAGTTAGGCAATAGCCCATTAAATACCAAAATGTGGCCCATGTTTAGCTAAAGCAAGTAATCCCAATCCTATGGGATCCCACCTATGGGTACTTCTGGTAGATTATAGGATCTGATGGATGGCAGTGTGTGTTTTTAAAATGTTTTGTTGTAAAGTGTCTTTCTTATGGCAGTGTATGTTTTTAAAATGTCTTGCTTAAAATGCCTTGGTTAATACTTTTACAAGAATATCAGATTGGATCATGTTTTATGGTTATTAAATCTGGTATTTTTGCTCAATTTTTGTCTAAAGGCCTGCACCTAATTACTAAAACTAGAAAAGCCATAAACTCACATTGTATTCTCTTATTATTTGCCTGTCTTTTGGCAGCTTCCAAAACATGCCATCTTGCTGGTTTGCTGTTTACATTTTCATCCTGTGATGGTGAATTCCTATGATTGCTCACAATACCCAAGGTAGGTTCAGCATGCCATACCAAGGTGTCCACAAGTGGACTATGCTTGTAAAAGCTGTGCAAACAGCACATTTTAAGGCTGAAGGCAAGCTCAAAACACAAAACCTAATTCTGGTGTTGTTTAACCCTGTCAGACCAGTAGGTGAATTGAAATTCTATTGTTTCCTGTTAAATTTCATTCAAGATAAAATGCTTAAAAATAAACAGAGGAAAAAAGAAAGATAAGGGACTGGGGTCCACAAGGAAAAAAGGCAGTTTTTTTCTGTCTTACTTCACAAAATGTTGGTTGGATTCTCTGCAAGTGCCATGGGTGTCCCAAGATAAATACTGCAGGGGTACATGAACAAAGTTTGAGAAGCTGAATATCCCTCTACAAAGTCTGTACCTGAGTTTCTTTATACCCTGTTACAACACATACCATAATAAATATCTGCAGAGGAACAAGAAAAAGGATTAAAAACATGCTTGAAAATGATAGCTGGTCTGCATTTTGACTGTTTTCCCCTAGAAGCACATGAACTTGCATACACTTATGCCATTACTAAGAGCATAAAAGGACCTGATAACAGGAAATGTAAAGGAAGTTGAGACAGTGGAGGAATTGCAGGTAAAGATTGGTACCATGGTTCTATGGATTGCTGTAAAACTCTATTGGCTAGAATGCCATAAGGTACAAGCTTAGGACAGGCAACTACTTTCAACTGTCACTCTGTAGGAGCTTTTTCTTTGACAACTTGGAGCAAGGTATAGATAAACACATGTTCAAACCACAAGACATTTGGAATGTTGACAATGTGAGTCTGAATAACATTTACAAGCATGGTAAGATCATTGCACAGTGAGGCCAGACATAATTAGGGAAGCTCATGTCAGCAGAAAGAGGTCAGTTGACCATCATTTGTGCTGGTGTTAATGCATTGGATAAATACAGTCCCTCCTCTACTTGTTTCTCCAGGAAAACAGTGCCTGGACTGGAAATTTTGCTCAAGGGAGCTTTACTAGGAGATATCATGATCAGCTCAGAAAGTACTTCTGGCTGGATGACTGCCTCCCATTTTTTGCTTAACTAGTTAACTTACAGCAGTTTTATCAATCAAGTCAAACCCTCCAAATAGTCACCTGTACTTCTGAAAATAGATGACCAGTGCCTTATACAATTGCATGCACACTCTAAGATGCTGGGTTTAGATTGTCCTTTTGGTAATGGCAAGGAATTGAGAGGACGATGATAACACAGTCTTGGTATGGATGCAGAAATTTTATTTGTCATCAACAATGACTCCATGATCTCTTTCTTCAGAAACTGCCAAGAGAAGACTGGCTTTAAGGAAATACTACTGGTGTTTTGATTGTTTTTGCTTTTAATTGTTGATTGTTTTTAGTTTTTTACCAATAATGAATGCAAGAAGCCATTTATCACCCCCAATTTCCAAGACTGTCAAGATCAATCTGGATAGATTGCAAATCAGAAGCTATGGTAGCTTTACCCACTAATTTAGAGTCCTCTGTATACAGAGTTAGAAGATTAGGAGCATCATAGGTATAGAAGTTGAGGAGGCTTGGTCCAAAAATAGTACCCTGAGGGACACCACTTAAATCTATTACCTTAAATTACCTTAAATCGCACTTGCTAGCGATAGGACAAATCCTGTGTCCTGTGAGCAATATTGGAAGTAAAAGTAAGAACTTTGATATTATACTTGCTGGAGGTTTCCCTGATCGTCGACATGTTGGGATATTGCCTAGAAAAGGATCCCTGGAACCTTTGCCTCCTCTTAGTCTTGAGCTTGCAAGCACACATGAAGAAGCAGACATGCGTGTAGCAGTCCATGTTGCTTCCAGCTTTAGGAATGGAAGTTCTTCTGTCATTGTTCGGGCCAATGACACAGATATTCTGGTGATACTTTTGCAACACTCCTCTACGCTGTTAGCTACGAAAGAGACAAAAAGAAGGAGCTATTCCTCCAATTCCCTGACAGAGTTTTCCCTGTGCACGAGCTAGCTATTTCTCTTCCACGGGACTTTATTGACAGCATTGGACTTCTACACTGCCTTAGTGGCACTGACACGACGAGCTTTGCATATTCTGTGGGGAAGAAGACATTTGTGAAAGCAGCTTTGAAATTTGATCTTGTTAGTGACATGGCGAAACTGACGAGAAAAGTCAAGATTGACCTCGTCAACATATCAAATTATATTTAGGAAGTGACGGAGGTGGCAAGAAAAGTAACAATCGCAGCCTATGGAAAGAATCCTACTGACTTTAACTCCTTGAATGACTTGCGAGTGCACTTATTCCATAGGAAAAAATCATTAAAAAATCTTCCGCCCACTGAAAACAGCTTTAAATATCACATCCTTAGTATATCAGTGGGGAATCGTTTTACAGACCAATAGTTTTAGACCCCCTAAATTTCAGATGGGTATACAGTGACGCTTTCGGGGTTATTCCTCTGACAAATTCATTGTCGCAGTGGCCGATTTCTATAAACCGTATTGCAGTTCATTGCAAGTGTAGAAATATGTGTATTGGAAAGTGCTCCTCTGCTGGAATCCGCAAGTGCGACTTGCTTTGTGCTTGTGCTGGGTCATGCGATCTTTCTGAAAGTGACGACGAGTTTGACTAAATAATAACTTAAAAAACATTGCTAAACATATTTAAATTATGTATATTCGACCAATCGTATGTTAATAAAATTGTAAAAAGCAAAAGCTTGTAAAAGCAGTTTGAAGCATATTGAAGCTGTTGTGCTTGAAGCAGGATTTTTTTTTTTTTTTTTTTTTTTTTTTTTTTTTTTTTTTTTTACTGATGTGGTAAATTAACGATCGCCTAATGTTTTGGCTAGGTATAAAAAAGACAACTACAATATTCTAGTAGAAAGCTGGACTTAGTCTGAGTGAAATAGAAAAATCAACGAACTTAGTTGCAAAAAACCACCAAGCGCACCTTTGGCGCTTATATTCCCGAGATATTCGTAATCAGCATGGTCGATTTAGTCTAAAACCTCTCTCAAATCACTTGTCCCCCTCAGATTGCTATTTTGTCAGATTTTCAACTTTGGCTCCCCGACTATAAGTGGCAAGAAAAGACAAAAACTTCCATCAGGAATTCGAGAGAAACCCTTTGAGTTCTGATTTTTAAACGGTTTTACACAAAAATAAAGGGGGAGAAGGGCAAAGTTTTTTTTTTTTTGTAAAATCTAAGGATTACAATCTTGCTGTTTTTTTTTTATTTTCTTTTTCAACGGAAATACCTAAAAAGGGTATTTTTTATTACTCTGATGGAAGATAGGTAAACAAAAATATAGGAGGACAATTACCCCCTCCAAAATTGACGCCCCTGGTCCAAGATAGAAATCTGGGTACTTTCACGTTATATGGGGCCTTTCTAAAAGTCAAGTTTGGTTAATGCTAATGAAATAATATGAAATAGGATGAATATATAATAGTTTATAAGCAAATTTGGGCTATATATTTGCACATTAGGGGGGTGGGGGGGGTGTTGGGTAAAGCATAGCATATATTAAATACATAACCTAACCTAGGTACCTCCCCCCCAAACACCAAAAAACAACAGTTTAAATATCGTATACGCAATGAAAATCACGCTATGCATTGCATTACTCTATAGCCGTCTCTTGAATTAACCCGTCAAAAACGGGTTTTTCGTGATTTGTTTCCTTGTAAGGGCCCATATAATGGGAAAGTACCGGTTTCTGTCGTAAATATAGATTGGTTTAGCTTAGCTCATCCAAATGTACATAAACAAGCAACAGAACTTGCCAGGTGACGAACATAAAAAAAAAAAAAAAAAAAAAACGATGTTTATATGGCACTCTCTCGATCATCGGAAACCTACTGAGTACTGACTTAACTGACTTGACTAAACAATGAGAAACACTCGCATGGTAGGATCGGATAGGTATCCGTTGTGTTACGACACACAATTGTTTTCAGAATTGAGAATTACGAATGTTAGTAAATTACATAGGTAGATATAGTCCCCGAAGCCGTACCGCGCCGACATGACGGCAGCGAATGTGTGATTTAGTATCGCCGGCGGCGCGCCACCAGGCGCGCCGAAATTCTATTGGCGGCGCGCCGATTTTTCTGATTAAAATAATAATAAAAATTCCATTTCACCAAGCACGTTCAATCTCAAATTGATTTTAGTAAGGACTTTTAAATGGTTGGCTAAAAACATACAAGAACAAAATGACAAAACAGAAATTTGTTGGGCCGTGCGGAAGTATTTATGTTCACCGTCGATCAGACCAAGTAGAATTTTTCATTTTTAGCCACTAGACCCAGTGAACCTATGTTGTCTTTATGTTTAACATCGCATTGTTCCTATAAAATCCCGTGTTTAGTCATTTTCTTCTTGTTATTGATTTGGGCTAATGTGTGTATAACTTTTAAAGTTTGAACTTCAAACATCTCCTGTTCATCAAATACATACGAAAAGGAAGTGAAAAAACAAATAACAACATAAAAAAACACTGTATACAAGTCAGATACCATGGCTTAACAACACCAAAAATTTTAAATCAGCGGTTACAAGAAGGTTAATTCAGAGATGACACTCTGAACAAATTTATTGTTGTCATGGACAAAAGTGAGTTTGTTCACTCTATTTGGAGCCAGCATTGATATTTTTTGCAGTCACTATCAGTCCTGTCGTGCTAAAAAGCCGTTTAGCTGGGGCACTTGTGGCTGATATAACCAGAACTTTGACGTGCATAAACTGCCACTCGCAGGATCTGATACTAGCATTAGACCTTGGGGTCCCACAGAATGCCGCAAATGGGCTTCTTCTTTGTATCCGCTGAAATAAGTTGTTTTTATCAGGGATAACTAACCTGCACCTTTACCATAGGCCCCTGCGCCCTACACTACGGGGAGAACTAAACTGCACCTTTACCCTCTTTTCTTATCAACACGGAATAACCCTCCAAAATTCTCATTTTCTTTTCTGGAAGAAGTGGTCGAGTTATGAAGTTTCAAGTCAAAGTTTAAGGCTACTTCAACATCAGTGTGCTCTGCTCACTGTGCAAAAAAAAAAAAATGTCATTCATTTCTATAGATATATTCCTATACTAGCTCTAGCTCTTTTCCAGATAACATCCTGAATTGCCTAATGCTCTTTTACCTACCTCTTTTCATCCGAAAAATCAGAAAGAAAAATGAACAGAATTTCAAAGTGGAAGGTAGAATTTTTGTTTCAAGCAACATTTCTTCTTCTTCTTCCTATTAACCGATATGCATGGCGAGCCCATGATGACAGCATTTATCTTTAAGAAACAGAATAGCCGGAATGACGGTTGAAGCCCGGAGGTCGATATCGATAAGAAAAAAGGGAGAAAAAAAAAAAAACAAAAAACGGCGGATGCAAGCTCGGCAGCGCGCCACCGTTTTTTTCTGAAGCGCGCCGCCGACTTTTCGGCGCGGCTTCGGGGTCTAGATAGATAGCAAACGGGGGGCTAATATTGTCACTCATCAAGAAAACGTTTTTATTCGTTTCTTTTTAATACGGGTGATTTGTCATAAAAAATTTCAAAAACATTTGAAAGACTTCTTTGTTTTCACAGCCTTCCATGAAATACAGCTTTTTACAAAAATCCTCCAGAAACTTTTGAATAGATATTATAGAAACTTTCACTGGTTCTCTCAATAGGAAAAAGTAGAAATACGAGTTGCTACACATGTTCTACATGACTGACTAAAATATGCCCTAAATACTTTTTTTATTTTTGTCAACTGAAACAGGATTGTCAACGTTTTTTCTATTAAACCGTTCCAGGTTTTAGCGACATCCTTTTTTTTTACAGCTATGAGTCACTTTTTGTTATCTTACATAAACGTCAGGGAATGTCAGAGACAAGCCCAGGTTTCTGAGGAACGAAAGAAGAAATCTACAATTTTTGCAATTTTAGGAGTAGACATACTTGATTCTGAGTTCTCATTTTTATTTTTAGGAGAGGCATAAACATAATTAATCTTCATTTTCACCCACTTAGGGAGAGTATAAAGAGTTTTCGGCATTTGCATGAAACCATTAACATATTTCCGTCATTTGATTTCATTCTACTCAATCAGGCAAATGTAATATTGTGTTCCTTGAGGGGGGAGGGGGTCAGTTTCAGAAGCATCTTTATTGACAAACTGCAAACCCTCCCCCTTGAAAGCCGTTACAATTTTACTATTTGAACCTAGTAGGTCAATTTACTGATGCCCCCCCCCCCTGACGGAGTCACATTTTTTTAAAATCACATTTGGATACAAAATAATAACTCATGCAATTAGCTTTCAGACCAGGAGTCGAAGGGAATAGGCAGTACCAGAAAAATTTCGACTAAAGTAAGAGTCAAAATATTGCTAGGGCGGCGATACTGCAGATAAATCTCCGTTTAATGTTTTTAGACAAGAGTCTCCCTTTTAAAACATACGATTTCATCCTCAAAGCCGTCGTCGTGGGAGAGGCAGCGAGGCTATCTTAGACTTCCTTTTACACAGGAGTCTTACTTATAAAACAGCAATATTTATAGCGAGCTTCTTTTTGACGTTTTAAACTAATTTAGGAGGCACATTTCACAAATCTGATTGGCTCAGACTCTTTACCGCCGAGTGACACCATAAGAAAAGCGAGAAAAAGAAAAAGCGAGAAAGTAAAGTAGAGTTGAGTATTACAAAGGATCTGCAGGTAAACTAAAGCAGGAAACTCATAGGAACTGCAGGAAAAATATGCGAGTTAGAGGAGCACATTGGAAAGTGGAAACTCTGGACTTCTTGAGAAGCGTACTTTTACTCTTATTTTTTTTACATTTAAATTTTAAGCTACTGAATATTAATACAAAATTTTGTAAAGCTTGCCAACCAATAAGTAATCCAGTCAATCATGTGTCTTCATTGACACGCGCTTAAATTAGTGAGCTTAATCGACCGAGTGATTCAGTTTTAGGATATCTAAGAATAATTAATATAAAAACTAGACATCTTTTGATGACAATAGGCATTAATATGACTCCAAAACATGTCCAGTCTCTATACTGGCAATTGATTTAACGGCTTACTGCAGTCGACATCAAGAGCCCCAGTACTACCCCAGACGGGTTAGGCGATTCCCCCCGCCCAAAGGAGGTCTAGTGTAATAACATCAAGACGTCTGGATTTTTGCATATTTGATGTCCCATGTGTCAAGAGAGGTCCTAAGCTCACCCCTAGGGAGGAAGAGTACTATTCTTCACCCCAACCTCCCATACCTATGTCAGACCTATGTCAAGTTGAAGTAAACTTGGGTCTAAATTTAAACTTCAGAGCTTATTAAGTTCTTGGGACCCACATTCCAGATCAGTTCTGAATCACTCAAATAGGTAGCTCACTGACTTTGTACTTGAGTACAATTTGGCCCTTCTCACCTCAAAGGTACCCTACTGAAATCTAATCTTTCAGCAGCAACATTTCCATCTATATATCCCCATCGATCAGAACCAGCACAAGACATTTTAGCCGGGTTTCCGCTGTCAAATCAAAATTGTTAGATAATCACAATTGTCCGAAACCACAATTCGGATTTTTTTTTTTCATCGATGGAAACGACGCAGAATGGACTTGAGGGGAGCCGTTGGGCCTAATCCCTTCCCAACTCTAAAATCTACTAATTTTTACCATCTCACTACAATCAAATTTTGTAAACGTGGAAGCTTATTTTGCAAATTTTTTATCTTCAGGGGAAGAGTGATGCCCTCTACCATTGATATTCTTTAAAAGAATTTTGCTTCGAAACTTGCTTTTAATGCGCCAAAAAAGACAAGGGTAGGATGAGGTCCAAACAAAATCACGTTTAGTTAACTACACAAATTAGCTATTTTATCTGCAGATTGTATTAAGACATATATCGTTGATGGAGAATTTGAAGAATTATGTTCAAAAACTGATACTGCAGCAGAGCAGGAGAATGACTAGTCTCAGCGCTAAAAGTATTGAAAGAGAATCCATAACTGCTAATAATTCTTAGTTAACAAGTTGTTCTGCTGGTTTCCTACAAACACTGGCTGATCTAGGGGGAGGGGGGGGGGCAGATTTCTTCTGGCGTCCTCATTCTGTGATTTTCCGTTTTCACTTTTTTTAAATAAACTTACCAAATTGGTAAATTATTGGCGCCCTTGTCACATTAGCCCCCTCCCAAGATTTTGCTCCAGATTCGCCTTTACCTACAAATATCTTCTGAGATAAACTGGCCTAGTAGGCTGTGCTGAATTTTCTTTCTAAGCTTATCTTTTTTCTTTAATTTGCCGCAGAATTAATACTTTTTTTGGGAATTAATACTTTGAGAATTCTGAGAATTCTTTGAGAATTCATGACTGAACAACGGAAGATATTCACAGTCTCACCAAATTAAAGAAGAATAAAAGGGAGGTTTAGTTTTAGATCCCCCTCGACCCCTAATAATATATTTAATTCCAACAATTCCTAGCCATGTTCATTAAAGCAGTTTGGAATATTCTGCCTTAGCAAATTATAGAAGCTAAACTAGTGTTATTCAAAAATATATTAAACCAAACTTTCAAAGATACTGACGCCTCATCTATCAATAACACCTTTCAGATCCAGATACTTTCCATCTATCAACAAGAATATCAGACATTTAATCGCATCCAATTTAGTTAAAGGTAGTATCGATATAGAAGCTTTTCGAGTGGTAGCATATTTTATCGCCCAGGTCAAAATCTCTTGATCTGTCTCCAAATGTCGTTTCTTTTCCCAATAAATAAACTTTAGAAACACATTTTGGCATGATATGTCACGAGATTTCACAGTAAGGGGTTTGCAAACTACTCAACGTAATTTTCATCGATGAAATCGGAGAAACTTTGGTCGAGGTATAAGTCCGCCTTTGTTTCAACTTTTTTATTGTTTTATCCTAATTAACTAATAAAATAAATAAGATTGTCCTAATTAATCAATAAAATAAACAAGATTACTAACAAAATATACGCATTTAAATATTACAAATGGCTTCATTACAATAATGATAGATCAAAGATCGGTGTTATTAATATTCATCCATTTATGCACACAGGGAAAGTTATTTTAGGGGGAGATGCGAATTCAAGAAAAAATAGGCAAAATACATTGCAAAATCTACCCAGTGTCCTTAAATATAAGAGGAAAGGTCAAGGACATATCAAGGACTTTCGTTTGTGGGGGAGGGTACAAAAAAGACTTGAAAAAAAACACATCTAAAATTTGTTTTTATCCATTTCGTTACGTTTTTTTACCAACCAAATTTTTCGAGGGGGGTTCAAACCCGGTATCCACCCTCCCCGAATACTGTCTTGAGTAGAATATAAATCTCAATTTAGTAAAGAACAATCAAATGCTGCTTGAATTACTGAAATTAAGCAGCATCAACAATCCAGTAACGGTTTTTAGGCCTCATAATCTGAAGGGACAAGGTATACCATAGGAGTGTAAAAATATAAAATAAAAGGAACTTAATGTCAGATGTCAGAAAAACTGGGAGATTGAAGCATGTGTGATAAATAGAATAAGACAAACTGTGGATAGAATGAATGATGATTGCTTGAAAACCGATTTGACTGAAATATGAAAGTATCAGTTTCGGGGAGGGGTGTTATTCGAACACCGATTACTAAAAAAAAACGAGTATATGAACATCTACTGATTACAATAAGAATGGCAAATTAGTTTCACCCCTGGTGAACATCTGGGAGCGCCATGTGTGCCACACAGTTCCGTCACGCATTGCACAGTCCCCGCAACACTTGGCACAGTTCATCCATGCTTGGCACGCGGACCCGGGTGTAAGTGATTTTTGCAAGTAGGGGATCACTCATTTTTTACCAAGAATTAAAAACCTACGTAAAAAATTAATTTACAAATTGAATAGAAAAATAACAAATGTTGAAAAATCTAATGCTTTAGCTTCTTTTGATGAAATGTGTCTCACAATGCAACCAATTCCAAGGAAAGAAGGCTAATGTCTACTATTTCAAATTTTATTTGTCATTAGGGCTTTTCTTTTTATCAATATAAACGTACAAAAAATGTTTAAATATCAAATAATATAAATATTTTGTCGGTAGTTCTGTATTATTCAGTACACACTAGAGAATTTGGATCTGCAGATCAGACAATAACCGTTTATACCTGTCAGTATTCGAAGAAAATTAGCTTAGGCTCAGTTTGAAATCTACGTTGTAGGTATATTTTTATAAAATTTAATGTATAGAGATTGTATTTTGGTTGGGTTAGGTTATGTTAGGTATTTAACATAGTGCGTTCTGTACGGCCCTCCTACCATAATTCTTTGTTGTAGTTTCCATAATTTTGTTAATAAAGTATTATATTTTCATCATATTTTGGTATTTTTTATTATGTTTAACCCAACTTCATTTCTCGAGAGTGTACTGGATATACACAAGCACCATTTTGTCTTATGCCTTTACGCTTTCATTACATGATATCATCCTTAAAAATCCCGATTCAGTGACGCAAGTTTTTGTATCTTTTGCTACCTGTCATTTTTTTTCTTGCTGTCTAACCTTGATTTTGCCAAAGTTTATTACGTTTTGGCAAAGTTCCCTCCCTCTCTGGCTACATTTCAGCATTAGATCAGCTGTTCACATTTTTTGTTCTATTTAAAATAGGGGGAATCCCCTCAAAAGAAAACGTCTCATCACTGAATTTTCAAAAGGGCACAGTTTGTTCAAAACAATGACACAATTTAGAAAGATTACTTTTATTAATTGATCAATAAAATGAAAACAAATTATCCAATATTTGACTCTCGCTGTGTCATACTTGAATTTTTTCCACCAAAAGAACCCGCGCCAAAATGGCGACATGCCAATCTAAGAAGTCTCTAAGAGGTTTTAGTCACGTATTACTCAGTGACTATTAATTGCGGCATTCTCGGAACCAAATTAAAACCACTGATAAAAATAAACATTTAAAAATAGCAACATCTAATGTTTGGAATCAAAATATGCAACAAAATAAGACTGGAAGAGATTTGGCACTTAAAGCTTGGATTCTTAACCTCTTTCTACAAGGAATGAAGAGGTAAAACAGAGAAAAAGAGTAAAGAATACGGCATTAAACTTTACAGTCCCCCACCGACGGTGCTGATCTCCGTTTCTTAGCCCTTCAGCCAGGAGATGCAATGGGGAGCTGGGGGCTAACCATCCTATGCTTTCACACACCCTTCCTGTTTACCTTCCCCAGATTTCTCCACGTACCCATTTAGAGCTGGGTCGACTTTGGCTGAGATTAAAGAGTCACGCCACTGACCCCCTTTCCAAACCAAATAATTGGATACACTATGATTCGAACCCTCGCCCTCTCAGACAAAGAGTCCTAAATCCAGCGCACCAATCCACTCATCCAACAATCCAGCGCCCAACAGTAAAAAACGTAGAAGACACATGGTTGTGGGTTACATCCCCCTCCCTCCAAAGGTTTATATGAACATTCTTTCCTATATTTCAGTGATTACTTGTCGAATTGATAAAAAACAGAAAGGAGAAGAGGTCTAAGAATATAAATCTACGAAGCAAGATTAGAACATTGGAAGCTACAATGATGACAGTGGTCAAGTATGGTTCTGAAGCGTGGGCGCTACGAAAAACGGAGGAGAATTTGTTGGACGTTTCCCATAGAAATTGTCTACAGATTGTTTTAGGTACCCGTCTGACTGACCGTATTTCAAACAGCAAGCTGTACGAAAAATGTGGTTTTAATCCCGCTTTTCAGAGCTATAATGAAAGAAAGGTTGACATGGCTAGGACACGTTCTGCGGGCGAAGGATGACAGATTGCCGAAGATTATCCTTGTCAGCCAACCATCATGGGCCGAACGAAAAGCAGGTCGTCCCCCATAGGGAGAGAGGAGGAAGTAAAGAAAGATTTAAGAGAAACTGGAACTTCCTGTGAGGGTGTAAACAGGGAGGCTTTGAACAGGTTGGGATAAAGGAAGAGCGTGCACAGCTGTGTTGGCCTCAGGTGGCTTGGTGCTGCAGTGAGTTGTTCGTAGTAGTTGTAGAAGCGGGCAGACAAGATACACTGTTGGAGAATAAATATTCAGGATTTATTCATGTTTCCTGATGTGTTTGAATATTTGAAACATGTTTAAGCACATTTCCATACGGAGTTTCGTCGCATTGGTTACTTTACAAGGGTTGCAATACCAAAGTTGTACTTCATATATAAATCAAGCCTTTTTGTAGTTACAGCTTAGTCCGAGTTACGCAGGCACACGTACAGGGAGGGGGAGGGCTTGTAGCTCCCTCTCCCCCAAAAACCCTACAATCTTTTCAAATTTATGTAAGCTTCTAATTAAATTTAGTCTGTTTTATCTCCCTACCCCCTTAAGAAATTACTGCGTGCGTCCCGAGAGTTATGTATATATTTATTTTAAATATCACTGAAGTTGATACAGTCTCATCCATAGTAATTATGGTTTTAGGCGTTTACCCCCCCCCCCACCCCGCGGAAAATACCCCCTGGAAATTAAGGCTTTCCAAATTTGAAAATTTTATTTGAGTTTTTTTTTATTTCCATAGGGGAAACGAATTTGGTACTTGTCTATTATGCGCCATTCACTCTAGTTTATGCTGCGTAAAATTCGAGAACACACCAGCTTTTTCGTTACTTTAGAAATAAATTTGGGCTACAGATTTGCATATTATGGGGGGGGGTATAGCGGGTCTGCATGCAAAATGTGTTTGGTACAATTATGCTGCATAGGTTATTAAGTAGATAGGTAGAGAAGTGTATTTTAAAGTCAAATATACCGCCATGAACATAGTAAAATAATATAAATGAAAGGCACAAATAACATAAACTTTGATCAGCGATCATCATAAAACACTTAAATGAAACACTACATTAACCTAATAATAGCACTTTATACCTGGAAAATCGGTCACTGAAAAAAAAAACTTAACACTTGAAAAAAAAACACTTAAATGAAACATTACATTTACTTTACACGAGATTTTTTTTTTTTTTTTTTTTTTTTTTTAGTTAACAAAATTTCCAGATACCTCGCTATTCTTCTGTAACTTTTTAGTGGCCATACCTAGAAGGAATTACTTTCTGACTTCAAACTGTCCAAATACTTTACCCCCCCCCCCCCTCCATTATGTGCAAATATATAGCCCAAATTATGTTTCCCATCTATTCTGTCACTTGTCTTTGTCTTGTCTCATGCTAAGATAAAAGAAATTAACGAAGAAACCGGTTTGTTCTCGAGTTTTGCACAGTGTAAACTTGAGTGAGTGGCGCATAATCCACAAGTACCAAAATTCCTTCCCCTACGGAAATAATAAAACAAAACTCAAATAGAATTCTCAAATTTGCAAAGCCTTATTTTCCACGGGGGGTATTAACCGGGGGGGGGTATTTTCTGCGGGCGGTATTTTCCACGAGAGGTATTTTCCAGGGGGTACTTTCCGGGGGGTAATCGCCGCCGGGGGGGGGGGGTAAACGCCGGCCACCAGAAATTATTTATAGCAGTCAAACTTTTACGACGGCCAGTGGGTCGCACACAGTCTGTCGAACCCACACGTGAACAGAAACTTATTTTACAGGGCGGGGGTAGCCAAAATTTAAAAAAAAACAATAGACGGATTGTAAGAACCATGTTGGAAATTAAAGGGGTATCAAAAGAAATGTTGATGTTAAGTGAGGGGGGAGATCCTCTACTACCCTCCGTGTACACCTTCTGTTAATTTATTTTTGTTGTCCAAACCCCTTAATACTATTGTCGGATTGGGCAGCTCATTAAATATTCATAGATAGTTTTGTTTTTTTAAATATGATATACTATCCGCTTAACAAAAAAAAGTAACAATAATAGCAATAATAATAGAAAATGTAGAACCGAAAGAATGATATGGTATAGCCGGTTCAAAGCCTTCCTTCTGAGGAATGACCTGGGCACCGATGCCAGGCCGTAAAACTTCACATAGGCCAGCTAGCTAATAACAGGAAATAGCATATATTTTTATTTCAATACGAGCTCTAAGCTTATCAGAAAATGTAATCGGTTGTTCTCCTTCTCTAAACTTATAAAACGTTAGTAACGCTGGTATTTAGTACGTACATACGTAGGACTTTATTTCGGGGGGGTGGGGGCACATTTCGAGGGGCAAAGTTAGAAAAACGTGCAAAAAGGGAAGAATACTGGTATAACAGGAGAAGTGATGAATATCTTGATGTTATCGGGAGAAGGTAAGGCCTCGACTACCCTTGCGCATATTCCGGGTTTAGGCAGTATGTAAAAAAAAGAATGAATACTAAGGTCCATTCACATTGATTTTTGCTGGTAACGAAATTCAACCCGTTCCAAACCTGGAATTTACTGACGCTAGTAACCAGGTTTCACCATTCGTGATGGATAATTTATATACTGAAATCAACTAATCAACTAATGATCTTATGTGTTTGTCTTATCTCAGATCTCATACACTCCTTGTTTCTCTTGTCGTACGAATGATCTTGAGCTCCGACGAACTCCAGTACCTCCTCAATATATTTCAGTCATTTTCTATTCCTCTTTTCCATTTATTAATTTAAAAAAAAAACTTTCCCAAAAATAAGTTTTTCAAAGAAAAGTAAAGGCCATTTTAAACTTAAGCTCAGGAGATACAAATACCTGTTTAAAATGCAAACTCAAAACGACCAGAAATTACTATTAAAGAATAAATGAAACCCAAAACCATCAGAAATAAAATAAACAATCATAGCAAAAAACATACAACAAGTAATAATATAAATGAATAAATAAATCTTAAAGCGAGTAATGCTTAGATTAAATATGAAAATCAAGCTTAAAACGAAAAAAAATATTTTGCTATTAAAGTATAAATGAAACTTAAAACGAACAGAAATTAAATAAACAATCAATGCGAACAAACATACAATATAAATATTAATGTAAATGAATAAATAAATCTTAAAACGAGTGAAACTTAAATTGAATATGCAAATCAAGTTTGAATCGAATAAAAATAACTACAAACAAGAGTTTTTGGGTATCGTCTCACTGCAGAAGCCTAAAACCTACTGCGTCATTGGCGCTTTACTGAAAACGAATTATATTACAAATGTTTTCTTTTGTACTTAATATTGAAAATAAATATTAAAATTACAGTAAAATTTTTTAATTACAGTAAAATCTTAATTAATTTTTGATTTCTTAAAGTTACAAAAGTGAAAAATATTTCAAAGAATTGTTTTCAGTAAAGCGCCAATGACGCAGTAGGTTTTAGGCTTCTGCAGTGAGACGATACCCAAACTATTGTTTGTAGTTATTTTTATTCGATTCAAACTTGATTTGCATATTCAATTTAAGTTTCACTCGTTTTAAGATTTATTTATTCATTTACATTAATATATATATTGTGTGTTTGTTCGCATTGATTGTTTATTTAATTTCTGTTCGTTTTAAGTTTCATTTATACTTTAATAGCAAAATATTTTTTTTCGTTTTAGGCTTGATTTTCATATTCAATCTAAGCATTACTCGCTTTAAGATCTATTTATTCATTTATATTATTACTTGTTGTATGTTTTTTGCTATGATTGTTTATTTAATTTCTGTTCGTTTTGGGTTTCATTTATTATTTAATAGTAATTTCTGGTCGTTTTGAGTTTGAATTTTAACAGGTATTTTGTATCTCCTGAGCTTAAGTTTAAAATGGCCTTTACTTTTCTTTAAAAAACTTATTTTTCGGAAAGTTTTTTTTTTTTAATTAATTTTTGTTCGTTTTTGATAGCAAAAAGTTTCAAGTTTTTATGGCATGGGGGGGGGGGCTAACTGTCCGATTATTCTTGACTTTAAAAAACGGATCTAGAACTTTCAATTTTAAATCGAATGAGGCTTTTTTTTCAAAGTCTATACGATTACCTCTTTGATAAAAACCTTATATATGAACAATAGACAGCTTCCATAACTTGTGGACAGCGATTGACAAAAATGAATGGATTGAAAAAATAGCTCCAATAAGGGGGTTTAGACCGTTTCACTAGCTGACACAAAGGGATCACGACTGTTTGGAATTAACCTTAATAAGAATTTGTGTGCCAAAGCAATTTTGCATCTATCACAGAGAATGTATTTTAACCTTATAATTGGATAATTATAATAGATTTCCTATGTGTTCTTCCCATACAAACCCCTTCCCATAAGTTATAAACCCCCTTAATAAGTTATGCCCAGGGCATAACTTACAACGCCTACCCCTGGGCCCTGGTGGGCTGTGTCGACACCGGAGTTTTTTGTTATCAGAACTTTGAACAATTTTAACAAAATGTCTATCTCAAAATTTTTATCTGATGCATTTAGGGCGTGGAGGAGGGAGAGGGGCTAGTTGCCCTTCAATCTCTTTTGACTCTTAAAAGGTGAACAAGAACTTTCAATTTTCAATCAAATGAGCCCTCTCTAAAGTTTATACGAGCATCCCTTCCATAAGAAATAATATGAAGGATTCGGAGAATCCTTAAATTACAACCCTTGCCCTGAGGGTTTTGGGGGAGTTGTAATCCTCAAAGACCTAATTTCCAGAACTTAAAACTACGTTTAATAAAATGGCTGTCTTAAAATTTTGATTGGATGTGTTTGGGGAAAAGGTGCGCGTGAGAGGGGGGTTAGTTGCCCTCAAATCACTTTCGACTATTACAAAGGGCACTAGCCCTCGGAATTTCCAATCGAATGAGCCTATTTTGAAGTTTCTACGACACCGCCTTCTGTAAAAACCTTATATGCCCCCAGGGCATAACTTAAAACCCTTGCCCTGAGGGTTGTGGGGGATTGTCCTCCTCAAAAACATATTCTCTATCTGGAAATCAACTACGCTGAACAAAATGGCTATCTCCAAATTTTGATTGGATGTTTTGGGGGGGGGGGGGGGTGATGGGCGTGTGGGGGGGGGGCTAGTTGCCCTCCAATCACTTTCGACTATTAAAAAGGGCACTATTCTTTGAATTTCCAATTGAATGTGCTTGTTTTGAAGTTTCTACGGCAACACCTTCTATAAAAACCTTATATGCCCCCAGGGCATAACTTAAAACTCTTGCCCTGAGGGCTGTGGGGGAGTGTCCTCCTCAAAAACATATTTTCTATCTGGAAATCAACTACACTGAACAAAATAGCTATCTCAAAAGTTTAATTGGATGTGTTTGGGGGAATGATGGGCGTAGGGGGGGGGCTAGTTGCCCTCCAATCACTTTTGACTATTAAAAAGGGCACTATCCCTTTGAATTTCCAATCGAATGAGCCTTTTTTGAAGTTTCTATGACAACACCTTCTATAAAAACCTTATATGCCCCCAGGGCATAACTCAAAACCCTTGCCCTGAAGGTTGTGGGGGATTGTCCTCCTCAAAAACATGTTCTGTGTCTGAAAATCAACTACGCTGAAAAAAAAATGGCTATCTCAAAATTTTGATTGGGTGTGTTTGGGGGAATGATGTGCGTGGGGGGGGGGGCTAGTTGCACTCCAATCACTTTCGACTATTAAAAAGGGCACTAGCCCTTTAATTTCTAATCGAATTAGCCTGTTTTAAAGTTTTCTACGACAACGCCTTCTATAAAAACCTTATATGCCCCCAGGGCATAACTTAAAACCCTTGCCCTGAGGGTTGTGGGGGAGTGTCCTCCTCAAAAATATATTTTCTATCTGGAAATCAACTACGCTGAACAAAATGGCTATCTGAAAATTTTGATTGGATGTGTTTGGGGAAATGATGCGCGTGGGGGGGGGGGAGGGGGCTAGTTACACTCCAATCACTTTCGACTATTAAAAAGGGCACTAGCCCTTTAATTTCCAATCGAATGAGCATGTTTTGAAGTTTTCTACGACAACGCCTTCTATAAAAACCTTATATGCCCCCAGGGCATAACTTAAAACCCTTGCCCTGAGGGTTGTGGGGGAGTATCCTCCTCAAAAATATATTTCTATTTGGAAATCAACTACGCTGAACAAAATGGCTATCTCAAAATTTTGATTGGATGTGTGTTTGGGGGAATGATAGGCGTGGGGGGGGGGGCTAGTTGCCCTCCAATCATTTTCGACTATTAAAAAGGGCACTAGCTTTTTGAATTTCCAACCGAATGAGCCTTTTTTGAAGTTTCTACGACAACGCCTTTTATAAAAACCTTATATGCCCCCAGGGCATAACTTAAAACCCTTGCCCTGAGGGTTGTGGGGGAGTGTCCTCCTCAAAAAATATATTTTCTATCTGGAAATCAACTACGCTGAACAAAATGGCTATCTAAAATTTTGATTGGATGTGTTTGGACGAATGGTGGCGTGGGGGGGGGGCTAGTTGCCCTCCAATCATTTTTTGACTATTAAAAAGGGCACTAGAACTCTCGATTTCCAATCGAATGAGCCCCCTTTGAAGTTCCTACGACCCCTTCCATATGAAGTGCCTCTGGGAAAAAAAATAAATAAATAAATAATAAATAATAAAACATTGGAGCCGTATGGCCTTTACTATAGGCAACGCTACAGCGTTGCCTCTGATTATCTATTTTTTTGTTTGTAATTGTTTATCTCTCAGAAAATCCTATGAAAATTGGTATAAATCGGTTGAATATCAGTTTTGACTCGATCCAGTTCTGGACGCTAGCACAATCTCTGTTGTGAACGGGTTTGGTTTCAACTAATTCCCGAAATTAGCGCTAGGTAAGTCTCGGTATTAGTAAAATATCAGTGTGAATGGGTCTTTAGCCCGTTGGATTTTGAAGTTAACAAGAATAAAATATCTATCAGGTCATCTTTTGTGCAACACTATCTATGATAGTGCTTATAGATTGGATTAGAAAATAAGAAAAAAAAACAAAAACAACACGAAGCTTGAAAAGAGAAATATAGCAAGGCACAAAACAATTAGATTAGAATAACAAAAAAAAAAAAACCTTTATGTTATATCATAAACAAGGGCGCGTTCAATACTTTTCTCGGACGTTATTTTTTTTTTTTTTTTTGGGGGGGGGGGTACAAAAAACTTAAAAAACGCATCGAAAAATTTATTTAGAAGCATTTTTCTTACGTTTTTAAGAGTCAGACAAAATTACGGGGGGAGGAGGGGTTTCAAACCCTGAAACCTCTGGATACTGCCTTGATCAGACATCTGTTTTCTTCTTTCAAATAGAAAAGCGTTGACAAAGAATGCGCGTTCTTACAAGTTTGTTACAAACCAACGAAGTTTAAACTTTGACTTTCCTTATTAAAAGTAGAGGAGATTTTTCAAGAGCTCATAGAAGAAACTAGGAAAGGGACAAAGAGGACTTGCTTCCAGATGAATAATTTCATTCTTAGCCAAACTTATGCCTCACGGATGAATTACCATAAAATCCACCAAGCAATCATCTGGGGTCCAGAAAAATAATCACAAATACAAAATTTTCAAGTCTTTCATTTTTCTTCTTTCAATAAAAAAAAAATTTAATTATAGGGTAACATCGAGATGAATTTTTTTTTATTAATCTGAGATTCTAAACAGAGGGAGATTATTCTTGGACGCGTGTGCTTTGATTTAGTATTTTTATGACCACTGTTTAATGGTTCGATCATGATTCAATTAAGTTTAACTCAATCCTGCTGTATCCTAACACCCCTTTCAACTCCACCCACAACAAACTCGACCCCAATTTAATTCTATTATATTTAATTCCACCCTAGCTCAATCCCATTCTAACTAAACCAAATTCAACTCAACTCTCTTTACATGACCACATCCAATTCAACCGCCATTCAATTCAACTCCATAGTTGAGTTGACGGCACAACCACCCTTTCTATTGTAACAACTTCAATTTAAATTAACCCTAAATTCAACAATATAACTGAACAGCATACATATATTTGTTGGAAGTGATATATATGTATAAATTTCGTATTCATTAGTAAAGAATTGCATGAGTGTTAATTATTTCGCACTACTTTTAGGGATTATGGGAAAATATGTTTCAAGCTAATCGGAAACATTATTTTTTTTTCAGCCTTCCCGGACCCCCTGAGAAAATTTGCTCAACCCGACAAATTAATTCCAGACAGATATCTGACTGATCGACTGACTGACTGACCGCATCTCAAAGAGTAAGCTGCACAAAATGTGTTTCAGTCCCACTTTCTAGGGCTATGATGAGAGATAGGTTGAGATGGCTAGGGCACGTACTGCGGATAAAGGCTGACAGATTGCCAACAATCATACTTGTCGGTCAAATTTCAAAGGTCAAATGAAAAAACAGGTCGTTCTGGAATGCGGTAGGAGAATGTCATGAGGAAAGATTTTAAGAGAAATAGGAAATTCTTGGGAGGTGTAAAGAGGGAGACTTTGAATAGATTGGGATGGAAGAGGAGAGTGAATAGCTGTGTTGGATCCAGGCGGCTTGATGATGCAGTGAGTTGATAGTAGTAGTAGTTAGCTATGCGGTATTGAGATGAATGGGATTGAATATCTTGAATTTGCACTAAATGAATATTGAGTTGAATAAGTGTTTAAAGCGAGTGGAGTTGAGTTACACAGTTGCCATTGATTGTACATAGATGTACATATAGATTTATCTCTGTATGCAAGATTTTTCGTGCAGAATAATTTTCCGGCAGCTGCCTTTTGGAGTGGTCAATGCGTCAGATTTTGTCAAGCGTAGCTCTCACACATACCACGTTTCCCGAATTATTACGGTCGAATTGTATCAATTTTCTATTCAAAGCAGAACATGCTGCTCAGGAGTTTAATACTCAGACATGAATAATTGTTCTGTTTAGAAGAGAATTATGTCAGCAAAGTTTCAACCGAATGCAAAATAAACTAGCATTCCCTTGCGATACTAGTAACCACAAAGCGTGCGACGTTTTCCCACTGCGTCATAGTAAACAACATTACAAGAGCAAAAATATGCCGGCGGTATAATTTCCAAGCAGAAATTCACTTTGGAAATATGTTCTTGGAAATATAATTTCCAAGCAGAAATTCACTTTGGAAAATTCACTGACGTGGAGAGGCTACTGCCCAACCGCATCTCTGGAAAATACATAAATGGCAAAAATGTACCCTATCTGACTATCTGGCAGTACTGATAAGCACTTACTGTTAATGGCCTATGCGGAGCCCTGGAGCCCGGGCTTTGCTCGGTTCCCGGCACTTGCAAAATAAAGCTTAGCCCGGGCCCGGCAAAATGCAACTGTCCCAAAAAAGTAAAGAGCAAATTTATAATTAGAATGGACACTTCCAAGCAAATGCACTATGCGAGTTGCATCTATCTATATAATAATTGCAAATAAACTAACTACTCATATTTCCCTATATTTGAAGGATTATAAAAAAAAGTCATGATATAAACAGTGCATCAGTTGAATTACCTTAAAAACTCAAGCAAAACAAAGAAACGAATAAAAAAGAAGCGATTTTAAGTACTGTAGCCGAAAAAGCCATTAAGTCGACTAAAAGTATGAAACACAAATTAAAAAGGCACCTCATTTTTCCACCCGTCGTCACACAAATAGCTGAAAACTACAAATTTTTAAACCGTAGAAATACGCCTTAGAAAAACTCGAAATCATGAGTCAAAAAACCATTACAGAAAGAAGAAATTCAGCTATACCTGTATATACTACGGAAAATCTCAGTCACTGATGAGAATTTTTTAAGTTTGTCTACAGTCCTAACCCTACCAAGACAGCTTAACTTCGGATTTGTGCACATATGACCATGAATTAATCATTTTAATACCCATACACTCTTTCATTGGAGAGCTCATTTCCCAAAAGTCGAACAAAATAAAGCGAATTCAAACAATATAATAAGAACCTGATTTTTTTTTACAAAAAAAAAAAAAAAAAAAAAAAAAAAGTGCTTTACATTTCGACAGTACAAAGATCCGTTGCTATTTTGCGTGTATACCAGAGTGCTAGTTTTGCATAATTCTACAACTCTAGGGGAATATCCAGTAGCCGGTACACTTGCACTAATTGTATAGATTTATGCTGCATTGGTTTAGAAACAATAGTTTTTGCTCTTTTCAAGGTTCAATCTAGCTCCTTACTTACATGGAAATTTTTTTTTTCGTTAAAGCCCATGGGCAATAAGTCCAGAACGATATCAGCACTTTATGCATTTTGTTCTCTTCAATTCTGCTATTAGCACGAATAAAAATCCCCCGGTGATCACTCAGAATCGAGGAGAATTGTTCTTTGTTTGACAGTTGCTTGGACTTCAGTACGGTCAACATTTTTGCCATGCTTGGCACAGTTTACGCGACTCTTGGCACACTTCCACCACGCTTAGCACACGTCACCTGATTTCTTAAAGTGAGCACCCCCTCGATCAATAAGTTTTTACAAGAAACAGCATAACGCTCAAAAGTCATTAATCAGACTGCAGGTCATAGCTAATTATTCTGTACGACACTCTTGGTCTTTGGGATGTATATTTGACAACCCTTGGCCCTGAATCGCCAGCTCGGAAACGTACGTACTAATAGCGGATAGAAATCAGTATCTCACAGTTTCCAAAATTACGGACCCAGTTAAGACCGACTGCTCCTCTTGTCACTTTTTGATTAATAGAAGGCTCCATATTGGAAACTACATTTGTCTGTCAAAATTTTTTCAACGTCGGCTCTGATAAGATATACGGCGTTATGTCAAATTTTTGGGTACACTGACATTCGAAATCCAATCCCGAAAACTGGTTTCACTCGAGCAATCCCTCTACTACTGTTTCAGTATCTCAAGTGGTTCTCGATATGCTTAGACCACATATTAAAAAACATACAGGCACAACAAAGCCATGTATTTCTTCAAAATACCGCCCCAAAAAACGTTTGGTCTGAACAATCTGATCTCAGCAACAGCAGGATGCCAAAAAATGGAAACATGAAACACAAGTCTCGCTATTTCGGAGCACGATTACCAAAGTAATGGTGTTGGAACCACCAGTTTCAAAAACTGGACGCGCAAGTCTCAAATTTGAACCGTGAATCTAACGAAATTTGATTTTTTTTTTTTTTTTTTTTTTTTACTCTTCTCTGCCTAGTTGTTAAATTTTCCAACTAAGACTCCCTTTTAAGGTAGTACGAAAGCATTACAGACGCAATAATTTTGGTTACAGTTTAGCCATTACGAGAATGAAGTCCTCTGAATAGCCACTATATACATAAGAAAGCTAGATAAGTAAAAAGATAAATAAGCAAAAGATAAATTAAATTCGTCCAGAGGTGGCATATTTATGGCAGCAAGGGTAAGCCAGTTCAGAATTTTAGCAGGTAATTGCACAGGAGGATAAACAATCATTTTTAGAACAAAAGTATATAGGGTAGATATTACTTTCCAGACAAACTTTCGTTAATATTTAAAGAAAAAAACACTCGACCTAGGCGAGTAAAACTTTCAGATGTTGATATTTACGGTGATTTCCAAAAGTTTTATTGGCATATCTCAACTACTTTCTATGAAACATTAAAGGAATTTAGTTTAGGAAAACAATTGTTTACCCTAGATTCAGGGCCGTATCCAGGATTTTTGTTCAGGGGGGGGTTTACTAATTTTTACTTTTTTTTGGGGGGGGGGGGGTTACTAATTTTTGACTCAGTTTTCGACTAATTTTACTGATTTTTACCTAGGTTTTACTAATTTTCGACTTATTTTCGAGTTGGTCAAAAATTTCGGGAGGGGAGGGGGTTCAAACCGGGTACCCCCCCCCCCCCCCTGGATACGGCCTTGCCTAGATTACTATTTAAGCACCTACTAAAAATTTTGAATTAGGTCAATATATTTATATATTCATTTCAAAAATGAAAAACAATTAAAAAATCAGTCCCACCTCCCAGTTTATAGAGAAGCTACAAAAAACCTGGACAAACTCCTTCCCACTGCCTATTGGAATAGAGGTAAGAATAGATACAGAAACGAATCGTCCTAATTACTTGAACATGCATTAGTTAGATAGACCTCGAGGGGTCAATAAAAATTGATCTCCTGGATTTTAGCAGTGGCGTGGTTCTTGGAAACCGTGGCAGTGGCGTGGAAATTTAGCAGTTTTTTTTAATATTTTTCAATGAAAATACCAAAAAAGGGCATTTTCAACGGAATTGCCTCAATAAAGGTATTTTTCAAAAACCCAGGGAAGGGAAAGGGATGCCCCTGCCCACAACTGAGGCCAGTAATATTTGCCACAAATTCATTCGCACTGATGCAAGGAACAATCCTACTTTGGAATTACGCTAAATATTTGAACAAACTTACCCACACCGACATAAATAGCACCCTGAAGTAATTGAGCCAATTAAATCAAGATATTCCATCTTCCAATTCTGCCTGCCTATTAAGAACACTCATTGTTCTCCTAGTGGTTAAACCTCTAGCCTAAATTGGCATATATATATAACATTAGGGAAAAAAATAAGAATGATTATGTTTATTTACCCCCAAAAAACTAAATTCCACGAGACTAGCGTTTCAATTGAGACTTGCCGGTTCAGTTTCCGAGACTGGTAGTTCCTGTGCCATTATCCTTTTCTTTTTTAGACTCATCGTGCGAGGGGGGAGGCGTGTCTTAAGCGAATGAGACGGTCGGACCACGTTCAACATTTCAAGTGTCCACTTCTAAAGATGTTATTGAGGTTTGAACACCTTACAAGTTTTTTTTTTATACGCTATCTGACACCAACTTAGGTGTGATTGGCTCCGCTCTTTTTGCCAACTTTATCATTACTGGCAAACATGAAAACTAACAAAAGGTATCAAATGGTGACTACACATTTTTATGTTTAGTAAAAAGCCATCGGAACGTAAATAATATAAATTATTCCCTGATTACGGTTTCATTCCCAGAAATATCTTGTAAAATGAGTTTGTTGACACCAACGTTAATTAAATCATATCCAAAAACCAAAAATAACAACACCCCCTTTAAAAAACACTGAAAAAAACATTGCTATCAGCTTAACGACTGGAAAGTCTCTGGCCCAAGGAAAAAAAATCCATGCAAAATTTACGTTTTGTAACTTAAATACAAATCTGAAATGCTTTCAGGACAATAGATGGATAGAAGATCAGGAAAAAAACCTTACCAAACCTGAGACAGCCGCAAAATTAAACTTAAAAGCAAGGTTAAAGCACACCAAACAAGAGCTCACTATTGGAACTGGACAAGAGCTAGTATGTACTGAAAGCCTACCATTGAGCTGGGAAATTCTGAGGCAGACAGACATTCCTCCAAAAGCAAAGACCTTGCGTACTAGACTCTTCGCTATTTGAGATAGGGAACGAGGGGTCAACAGTTCCTAACAGGAAATCATAATATGACAATATGGCGGATTTCTGGTCCAGCTTTAGCATTCAAAAGGACAAAACAAACTAGTTAATCAATTATGATAATGGAATAAAATATTTTTTGCCCTTGAGAATAAAATAGTAAGATCGCTGTATGAAGTAACACAACAAACCATGCATTAATTCAACATGTGATAGGAAAAAAAAGGGGGAATGGCTAGCAACCGAAGAGAAACTTCAAATTGAGAGACATATAGCTTCCTCAAAGAGATTCCTTGTTATATTTTATTTCATGAGTACTTTAAGACCATAGGAACGTAAGTGCCGGAAATTTTTTGAGAACTAGAACGCTTAGACTATACGCGACTCCGCGAACATCCCTCCACCGTGAAAATAATTTTAAGGGGTGACCGACATTCTGGAGACGACAGATGTTTAGTTTAGATTATGTAAAAAATATAGCCATTAAAATACAAATTATGATGGAAATAGGAGAATTTTTGGGAAATTGTAAGTCTTAGAATATATTGAGGGCTCGGCCTGCAGACTCCCTCCCTCCTTGCAAGATGGTATGGCCATTCTTGACGATGACCATTGATGACAGAGAATCCCGATCTTTGTTAATTCACACAGATACATACAGCCAGGAGCGCATATTGGAGGTAGGGGATTCAGGCTCATACATCCCTCCCCAAAACTTTTAGTTTTTACGAATTCTCCCAATTTTACTAATACTTTCCATATAATTCACTTATTCCAAACGCTTTAGTGAAAGGTACACCCTTCCTAAAAAACAACAACAACAACAAAAACGTGCATACGTGACATCAAACATCCAAGACTCTTAGGAGAAGACGAATAAATATTTCCAGACGTGTTAATTGCCCAAAAACTTTCCACGCCTCAATATATAGCTGTTCATGTAATTTTTTGAACAAGTTATAGAGTGGACCCATAAGGATTCCTCTTTAGGGTTAGCCCCATTTTCCTGTGCGCAATTCTGATGACAGCTATATATAGCTGTTCATGCAATTTTTTGAACAAGTCATATAGTGGACCCCTAAGGATTCCTCTTTAGGGTTAGCCCCATTTTCCTCTGCGCAATTCTGATAATAGTTAGTGATTGATTTTATAATGCTTCTAAATATTATAACTGCTTTCCATTACCAATGAATGAATCACTTTGTAACTACATCTGAATAGCAAGTATTTTTTACTCAATGATTTAACTCATTAATTATTTAACAATTAAATTCTTTGGGGGGAGAGATGTAGAAACAGTTCAACGCTTGAGATTCTGTGTTGGCATATAATTCAAGAGACTTGTGGCAGACACAGTAAAAAGAAATACGCTATAATCCTCTAGGGTCCGGGGTCCACAGGCATAAATCACGATTGGAGTGATAAAGGTTTCGAGTCTTGTTTTAAACCACGGCAATATATTCTTATTTCTCCAAATGGGCAAAAGAGCTATTGAAATTGAGACCGAGAGGGCTGTCTCTCGTAGTATATTGCGAAACTCAAAATGTTGATTTAGTTGACAAAGTCCATGTTCAACACATTTTTCACAGCCGAAAAAGAGAAACCGAATACTGATGCAACAAGCATAAATCAATGAATCTGATTATACGCTTCCTGATATGAAAAGGCAACTTCATCGTTGCTTTAGAAAAGGCTTCTAATCTTTTATTTTGGGATTTTGTCCTTTTTCTGTTGTCCCTTCGACTTTCATATCCTTTTTATTCTTCTTTTTGCGCTGAATAGGGCTGAAAGAGGTCTTGGCCGAAAGATTAGTTTTTTTTCTTTTCCCCTTTTCTCCCTAGCTATGAATTACGTAGTTTTTCATAAATACCTTACATTTTTTTTTCGTTTTGCCTAGTTTAGCCACAGTGGTCTCAGAAATCATTTACCACGGATTCTGCTATTTTTGAAGAAGCCAGTGGCGTCAATTGAGAGGGTACTGGCCCCTAAAACCCCCTGGATATTCAAAATACCTTTTTGAGGAGCGAGGGCATTTTTACCTAAAAATGTCTTTTTTGGTATTTTCAATTAAAAACTGAAAAAAATTGCCCCACTAGATACTAAAATACATGTTGCCCCCCCCCCCCTTAACTTTTCATAAATTGATGCCACTGAAAGATACCATATTTACAGATATAATATGATAATATCAAATCAGGTGATACAATATAATATTAAAAACTTAATAAACAAAATTAAATTATCCTACTAAACTCTTAAACTACTGTTATTTCCCAATAGCTGCACTGCACGTAAATAAATTCATGTGATACACCGCACCATAGTACTCGGTATCACGTCCTAGTGACCCACAGAAGAGGTACTAGTGAAAATTTCCAACGAACTATTGAGCAGAAACTCCAACTATTTGCTAGAAAAACAATTTTTAGCACTCATAGTTTCCCATCATATCATAGAGATCTAAAATGGCTTCAGCGAGCCTTTAACCCTCGCGAATAATGAAGGTCTAGTGGTACATCAATACTGACATAAACTACCATTACCTTTCATTATATCGACATAATAAGCCAATGCCATGTTAGGATCTCAAGCCTAAAATAATTACACGACAAGATATTCCTGCAATAAAATATGCAGGACTTGCCTGAACATTATCCCTCAGACAGCTCTAATAAGGAGTTGTACAAGGGGCAAAATTTCAGCAAAACTTAGGCCCCTGGGAGAACATAAAGCAGATGAATGTATCCTATAAATGTATATTAACAGAAGGGAGCGTGGTAATAGAGCTTATTCGTTGTGAAGTCCTTGTCTTAATTCAGAAGGACCGCAATAAATTCCTTTAGCACCAGGCAGAGTTGAAACCATCTGATTATTTATTTCAAAATGTCATGTTTTTTTTTAGAAAATTAAAATTTGAATTTCACAAATGTTAGCTAAAGTCAAGCTCCAAAGACAATTTAAGCTTCACAAAAGCTCATGACTTAACAAAATGTAAAGAGCTACTAAAATAAATTCGTTCTAAAACCAAGTTTGAAATAAAAATTTATAAATTTTTTAAGTAGTAAAGTAGTAAAGAAAACTAATTTTTTACTAAAAAAAAGTAGTAAATAAAACTATTTTTTGAGGCGTGGTAGCACTTGCTGAGCTTAAAGCGATCTAACAAGAGTTATAAATCATGGTAATATTTGCGTAAGCTTCAGAAAACTAGCAAAACACCCTGAAAACAGGGCCAGTTATATCGGGACCATTAGGGGGTGGGTGCATTGTCACAGTTATTTTGCAAAACAATACAAAATATAAGGAATCAAACGGTACTACTCTTTTCGCTTTATAGTGTTGTCTAGAAAAGAGCCCCTCTCGCCCAGTGGCACCCCAAAATTTCTAGGATAACAATCGTAAATGAATCTCATAGGCTTTGATAAAAGTGAGATAAATCCCATCCCAACTACGAAGTAATAAATTGCATAAATATTTAGCAAATAATGAACGATAATTTTAACAAATTGCTTGCTAAAATAAACTTTAGAAAATCCAAACTTACGTAAGATAAAACCCCCGATCCTAAAAGTAGGTAAATAAAAAACCTATTATAGCTTCATGGTTAAAACTTTAGATTCTCTCGATTTTAAATATAGCTTCAATTTAGAGCTTAAAATCCTCTTTAAAAGCCTTATTCAAGCCATACTTCTTTAAAACATAAATTTAAGGGCGTGTGAAGCTAAAATTCTTCAAAAAATGCTATTTTGATAGGCAAATGTTTAAGTAAAGACTTAGACGGGATTTTATTCCTGTGGAGAAAAATATACCGTTAAATAACTTATCATTATTGCATAAATAGAACAAAATGAGACTTGTTGAAAGAAGAAGATTCTTTTCACGTTTTCAAAAAAGTAAAAACTTTTCATACGAAAAAAAAAAAGTAAAAAAAAAAGTCTCCTACGAAGAGCTTACACAGGCTATTTTGCCACCTTATCATAATACACCAATTTAGAGCTTAAAGCATTTTAAATCTGACCTGACCTGACAAAACGAAATCATGGGCCTAAGGTAATTTAATTTTGAACGGCCTTACTATCAAACAGTTTACGGTAACGAACTAAAAGAAATGAGCGACTCGGCCTAATAGTAACCGAAACTGTTAAAAAACGGAACGGAATTTTGATAACAATTGATACATCAAATGAATTGGATTTTGATGCTAATTCAAAATATATAAAAGTCATTAACTTTAATGTTAGCAATCTAAAGCTACTGTTCAAATCGAATGAGAAGTATTTTTAAAAAAATTCAAGACTTTAGTGTTAAGAGCGAGGGCTGAGGAAAGGGCAGCCCCCCTCATATACGAAATAGTATCTGTTCGCTTTAAGTTTTAATGTTGCTACTTACTTTCAGTTGAAAAAACTTTTTTTTTTTATTTAGCGACTAATGTCTTCAAAACAATGATGCAACATCTTTGAAAGCACAACAAATTATCATTCAAAGCAGCCTTAACTTTATCAGTATCTGACCAGTTTTTGCGAATCATAAAAAAATTCACAAGGTATTTATTTCTCGTGTCTGAATTTACGATAACATCACACTAGCATAACATAACACAAACTGTTCTGGGTTATTTAAATACTAACAATTCATTAAATTTCATATTAAAGGACCAAAAGAGTACATAAACACTATCATAAAGTCAAAGCTGACGAAAGTTTATATTGTGGAATTTCGAGGCTATTTGCACTTGATGCAGGGCAAATTTGGGAGCTTTTACCTTCAATCTTACCTTCAAATTTTTTTACCTTCAATTTTTACCTTCAAATTTTAGCTTTACCTTCAATCTTAACGAATTCTGTGTGCTTTCACTAAAGCAGCTATGTCAAGCCTAGATTCCCAGGGCCATATGATAATATATGTGTAGGAGCAAGCCAAGGCCTGTGATAACTATAACCAGGGCGTATCCAGGATTTTGTTAGTGAGGGGGGGGGGGTATAAATTAAAAACTTTAAAAAACGCATCACAATTTGTTTATATACATTTGTGTTATGTTTTTAAGAGTCGAGCAAAAATTTCGATGGGGAGAGGGGGAGGGTCAAAACCGGAAACCCCCCTGGCTACGTAGTTGACCATTACTATCTAAACAATAAATTTAAACCTTTTTTTTTACAGCTCGAAAAATTACAATCAGTTTGATAGAGCCTTTTTTGCTTATTTCAATAGTACACTCATACTTTTGACAGCAAATATTGTTCTCCGCGAAAACTGCTGGGAGTTTTACCTTTTCAAAATTGGGGCAAATTCATTCATTTTAGAACTGAATATACACCCTATGATTGTTATACTTTACTGTGCTTCTATTACAATGTCATTTCGCTTATTGTAATAGTATAATCAAAATCTTTCCAACAAAGATTTTTTTCCTATAATAAATTTCCTTTCAGTGCGCCAAATAAGGATATTTTCGGTGCTTTTTCAAAGAACTACTTCTCCGGTTGTTTACTCTGAACTAAACGTAATCAAAATTTCATGCGGCATATTTTCCACACCATGTAGGCTTTAAGGCACATTCACAATGAGATTTCCCTAGTGTCAAGATAGCGCGAATTTGACCCAATCAGATTTTGTACCGAATTTTCTGGGTTGAAAATGCTATAAAAAATCCTGACTGGCTCAAACTGGTGCTAGTTAAGTCTTGGTATTAATAAAATACCATTGTGAATGGGCCTCTAGCAAAGGCTAACCAAAGAGTAGCAGCGACTTTAACTGCAGCACCATCTACAAACTTTATTGAAAAATCGCACTGAACTCCCTTTTGGCTTTTATTCATTACGCAGTGCATATAACTAAGAGCTTGGGGTACTCACAGTTTTATTTTGCACGAGTAATTTGTTACGAAGCAAGAGCACAAGAACAAGCCTATTAAAATTGAAATTGCATAATAACCTCAAGTGGTAGAGAATTATTCAGATATTAAACAAAACCATGTTTATTCAGGGCATGATAAATACCCATATAAAATAATCAATATTCAGGTTTTCGATAATGTAGCCCACTACTTGATGTTTTATAGGTAGTGTACTCATTGGAGAGAAGTTTTTTTAAACTTTTAACTATCTGTAAATGTTCTTTGTTAGGTTCCTTTTTTTTCGCTTGCATTCACTGTTATGCCTAGCCGGAATGGCATTAAACCCATTTTGGTTATAAACTAATTTAAATGAATATAAACAAGAGGTTCTGCTAATAATATTTTGAGTAATAGATAACCATCACATGGGTAGACTAAAGTTTTAAATAATATTGATTTTATCCTTTTTTTTCTGTACAAACCATACAAAAAAGCGGGCTATTTAGGGCCATCTACAATAATTTTTTAGCAAAAACCTACCGTAGAAAGTTGGAATGGTTTTTAAAAACGGCGAATTACCAGCGTAAAAATGGTTTCGAATGCACAGAGAAGTGGATACGGAGGATTTCCCTTTAAAACCTTCTCAAGATCATCCCCCCCCCCAAAAAAAAATAAATAAGAAGAAAAGACAAAAAAGCACAAGAACCGAATATTTTAGACTGAACCGTAACCATTTTAAGTACCAGACCCTCAAAAATCCCTCTAAATACTAATTATAGCGACGTATTCCAATATCTTTGTTTATCTATCTATTAGAAAGAGCAAATTCTACCCTTAAATCTGTTTTTAAGCCAAGCAGGGTCGTTTAATCTGAAGTTAGCTATTTCCAGGAGCGGATCTAGAGCAAAATCTTGGGTGAGAACCAATGTGACAAGGGCGCCAATGAGCAAAATCTTGGGGGGGGGGGGGGGGGTAATTGACCAAATTGACAAAACTTATTCTGAAAAACAGAGTTAAAAAAAGGAATGAGGGCGCCAGAAAAAATAGGGGGGTCCCCCCGGCCCCCTGGATCCCCCACTGGCTATTTCTAATATTGTTTTGATCCAAACGAAAATAAGTATCTTGTGTTTAAAGAATTTACGGAATGGCGAAGATTAAACTTTGGATTTTTAAGGTTTTGAAACTTTTTGTTGAAATATGTGCAACTACATATTTTATAAGGTTTTAGATAAGAAAAATCTATAGGAAATAATAGGACATGGCTAAATAATGAGTCTACAGCTAAACACACAGTACATGAATCCTGTTAATTAGTTTCTGACCTAAAGGTACTGAAACAGTCCCAATTTGTCCCAATCATTGGTGTGGTCTACCCCCTCTCATATAAAACACAAACATATCTGTACATGCAGCTTGTGAATAATGATCAAACTGGAAACTTTGTCTCAATTTCTTAATTTATCCAGAAAATATGAGACTTTGTTTTTGGCAAAATGAATGTACATTTCCCTTGGGAATGAACCTAGACCCTACAGTCAATAGGTACATTTAAGTTAATCTTTGTAATTTTTAGCGTTCAATAGACAATTGTAGTTTTTGCATTGCGTTCAAGAGCCCATATTGAAACCTATTGAAATTAATTATTTGCTTATTGTGGTTCACAGCTCAATAAGTTGTAGTTCGTCCTTTTACAGATAGAAACTCCTTGGAATATTTCTCTATTGGTATAACAGTGGTTGAACTCAGCTGCAGCAACACACTGCAGGGCTCAGAATTTGGTTCCAGTGATGAAATTACGCTAAAGCGTCTCCATACTAATCCGAACAAGAAGAAGAAGAAAATATTGGTATAAGCTAACAAGACCTTCGGTTAATTTCAAAGTTTGTATGGGTATGTTATATTCTTTATTTTTTTTTAGAAAATACATTCTGAAAGTTCAAACCACATTCTTTAGAGCATATTAATGTCGCTTATTCGATAAGTTATTGCAATTAACTATTATTAATTGCAATAAACTATGTTGAATGAGGGGCCGATGAATTACAAATAAAAGCAAAAACTAAGACAACTTCTGGCAGCCTACTCCATCAAAATATTTGGAACAAAGACGTTCCGTGTCTCTCTAAACCCGGTGCATTTCCACTGCAATGTTTTTTGCTACGCCAGGCATCTTTCAACTTTAATTTCCTTTCTAGACATAACACGAAGCGTCCTCCGACAGATCATCATTTTACAACTACAAAATTCAAGCCTTTTTGCTCTATCCATTAAGAGATTCAGAAAAGAATAGAATAAAGAAATACAGAAAAGAATAAAGAATAGAATACAGAAAAGAATAAAGAAAGAAAGACTGATAACACAAAAACAGATTAAAAAAGGGACGGGAGGCAAGAAACTTGGGAGGATTGAAATTGGCCTTTACAGGATCAATATTATTTGGTTCAAGTGTTCCAAACGCCGAATACCTTCGACAGTTTATGTCTGGTTGTTGTAAACTTGTTAAGTCACACAAAATAAGTGGCAACTACAGGATCAATAATAATTAATATTGTCAACTACATGAGGCCGGAATACCATGCAGACGCTAAGGGTGGCAAAAAATGGCAAATATTTAGATTTACATCGAGACACTTTTTATAAATGACATCCATCAATGACACAATCAATTATTCTGTAGATCATATCATTCGGGTATTGCTTGAGTAAATGTGTTGATTGATATGTCAATCCTCTTAACCAGATTGATATTGCAGTAATAATTTGATATATAAATAAATATACAACAATATCAAATACAATTATTCTGTAGATCAAATCGGATATTGCTTGAAGTGAAATGTATAAATGATTGATATATTATTGTCAATCCGGCTCTTAAGCAGTCGATAATGTTGCCCGAGAGCTCTAGACAACAACAAATTTTTATTCTCCATTGCAAATTTCTAAAAGCTGTGAAGTGCTCCTATAAGCCGAATAGCTGTGACTAAGAAAGATGCTTATACAAGAAGTCATTACTGGATTGTTCTATGGCTTACAAATCATGCAGAGAGATCTCCTGCCAGAATGCATTGAAAGCTGAAGACGATGATTTTGCCTTTAATGCCAACGATTTTTAAAAGTTTTCTCTTCTTAAGTTTTGACAAAGTGAAAATAATTGAAAATAAAGTTTTCAGTAACCAAAAAGCTTTCCTCAGCTTAGAGTTTCAGCAAAAATATAGCAGATTCTAGAGAAACAGCATATAATTTACATTCCTTAACATTGCATAGCAGGTTTTTTTTGCACGTTGGAAGTCTTTTTCTTTTCCCTTTTCGTTTCCTACGATCAGGAAAACCCTAGAAAAGGCTCTTTACTCACTAAAATAGGATTTTTCGTTGATTTTTCGAACTTAGCCCCTCTCACTTCAGAGGGGTGACCGTTCTCACTATGTATATTAAAATTATATATATTAAACTGTCAATCCACATTCATTTGTTTTTTTCGGTAATCTTAGTTATAATGGTGATTATCTTTGTCACTTTACCCAACTCAAAGGGAGAATTTTTGAAAAAAACTATCCCTGTAACAAAGGTTCTGGACCCTTTTTACCTTCATTTTCATTTTGTACGACCTCAATAACTCCATAAAAAGACATCTCTTTCTATGTTTTGTCACGAAATAATCTTTCTATCTTTTCGTCCCCTCCATCGTACTTTAAGGGCAAATTTGACCCCTTTCAACTCGGGGTAGTAAGGCCAATTTCGGACATGCTAATTAGCACGTTTTCTCTATGGATTGGTATAAAAATCATTTCTGTTGCAATTTGTTCATGGTCTAACCGTATTTTGACTGTGCTATTAACAAACATTTCAGTTTAGATTCAGTTGCTGTAGAATTTACATATCATAAAATAATATTTTATTGCTCTCTGACGGGGATAAGAATGAAATACCTACCTTCCAAGTTCAGTATTGCAAGCATCAGAAAAAAATCCTATTACCAGCTAAAGCTTTCGATGGGAAATACGGCAAAACCATCATCGAACTTTCATGAGGAGGGAGTTTTTAATTTGTATCTCGTCAGAGGAAAGCCATATTTATTTATAATATAGCAATTTTATAGACTACATGTATTTCAGTCTTTCTAAGGGGCGGTGCCTCTTGGTCTCCCTTGTGGCGCACCTTAATAGACAAAAATTGCTATTACAGCAGACTGAATTATTGGCAAAACCCTTATCTTGTCAGAACCGCTTAAAGGATTTAGGATTTCCCGAGAGAAAATACAACTTTTTTCCCAGGGTTAAGGGTAGAAAGGAACAACATAAAAAAGAATAATAATATTATATAAGACAAAAAATCTCTCTTGTATACAAAGGAAATTCCCAAGAGACAGAACTTTGAATGAAATGTTTGTGGAAAGTAGGATTTTTTTTCAAGGGGAATAAACGGTCATACATTTGATTTGCATTTATAATAGCTTAGGAAATAAATCACTTCAAAGATAACAGAAACAGCTTACACTGATGAAATGCTAGTCCCAGGAGTTGAAAAGTTTCCGTTTAAGAAAGGGGGGTGCATTACAACTCCAACAGGGATTGCAAAAAAGGCTTCAAACATAGGATTTCTGGAGCGTTCCTTGTTTTCATACAGGAATTAAATTAGATTTCCATTTCGAAAAGCATAAAGTTGAAACAGAACAAAGAATAAGGAAAACGAGGATGCACTAAGTATTTTAGTTCAGAGCAAAGGCATCAAACTCATTTCGTAAAACAAATGCGTACGAGGGAATTTATTTCGGGGGGGAGGGAATTAATTTTTTTAAAAATAGGCAAAATTTTCGGAAAACAGTCGTAAAAAAATTATGAGGAAAATAAGGAAAATACAAAAGTCGGTCAATTTTAATTTCAAAATGTATCAGCGAATTAGAATTTACTGAAATGCATATTTTACATAGAAAACCGATAAACGAAAATTTATAACAAAGCTTATGTTTTCCATATAATAAAGTTGAAACAGAACAAAATGACAAGGAAAGCGAGGATGCACTAATTATTTTAATTCAGAGCAAAGGCGTCAAAATCATTCTTTGATACAGGTGTGCAAGAGGAAATTTATTTTGGGGGAGGGAAGTAAACTGAAAAAAATGCAAAAATAGACGGATTATTTGGAAAATAGTTTTGTACAAGAAATTACGGGGAAAATCGGGGAAATACAAAAATTGTTTCTCTGGTAAATTTTAATTTAAAAACGCGTCAAATTAATATGGTCAACATGCATCAACTCTAGGCGCATTAACACAGAGCGGAATTCTATTTTTCTACAAAGAAGGGTAAGACAATCTAAGTTGTTGGGTCGAGCGATTTCTCACAATTTTAATAATTTTTCATCAATTTAAAATATGATAATTAGTATTTACATTTGTAGTATTCAATTTTATAGTACTTACTGGAGGGGTCAACGATGATCTTACCGATTGTAGTTCATAGAGGTGCAAACTCTGCACAGAAAATGTTATGGAGGAAGAGGCCGTGCAAAAGATCCAGTCAGAATACAACAATAAAATTGCTGTATCTGTTTTTTTTTCAGCCAGCCATGTATTGACTGCGTCAAGTCCAGAATAAGCATGGGCACTGTTTCTGATTTCTGTTTTCAAAGTACCTGTTTTCTGTTCTGTTCATACAAATTAACAGAAAGAGAACAGAAGCAGATGACCTGTTTTTTATTTACCTGTTCTGTTACTGTTTTTTTTAATAGCTATTTTATACTGTTTCTGCTTTTTTCCTACCTGTTCCTGATTTTATTTTAGTATTACGAGAATAAAATATTCACTAATTTCAAACTTACAAAAATAGTGTTTAAAGCATAATTGGAAATTGTGAAGAAGCGTGGTTACGCCCCATACAATTTTTGGAATTGGAGCGTCTTGTCTTGAAAATGCGATGGAATAGCACATTAGAAATGATTGAGTCTACAACAAAACGTAGGGAGCCTGGAAATCGTTTTTTTTTATTCGACAAATGCAACGATTAAATGAAGAGTCTCTGGCTTATGTTTAATGGCTGGACTGCGCTAGAAGCTACTATTACCGTACTTGCTCCCGTGCGCAATGCCACCGTATTGATAAGTGCTTCCTTATATCCAACTGGCAGTCAAGAACATAGAGAGAGTGGCAGAGAGTGATTATGGATCACTCTCTGGCCCCTCAATCTTTAACGCTATTACTGTGGGATAAAATTAAGTAATGCTGTAGAAACCATAAGAGCGCCCACCCCAACTCGCCCTTGTACAGCTGAAGTCCTTGAATCTATTGTAGTATCCAGTGAGGAAAGCTTGTTCCAGTCGTTTTTTGGACATAAAAGGTATCAAAACCATAAGACAACTCAGCGTCAGCGACTCTGCCGTAAATGCCTTAAAATCGTTTGAGGAGAAACTCCTAGTCTAGCTTTCTGAGCGACGTGGAGCTTTCCAGTACCGTAAGCTTTTCTTTTTTCAATTACTGTGCATAAATACACTAGTGCAAATTTATATAAATCCTGGGGAGCCAAAAAATGCATTTTTTTGCATTATTTACACCTATGAAATATTGACAGATCTAAAGTTTCTGAAGGGGGGATGGACTTGGCTGAGAAATAAAATTAGTATTCCTAGATTGAGTACTTAGAGTTAGTTGTAGTCAAGAGTATCACTACCCTTTTTCTTTGGAAATGGACGACAACAAAATGCCTGCATAATCAAAGTTAGGCCCACTCTTTATTTTAGTTTGAAATGGTAACAATTTCTATAATAGAGCAAGCGTATGGGTTGGAGAAAGTATTTTCCGCTGCAAAGCAACATAAATTTTCAAAATAAGTTATCAAAGAGTGCAATTGTCTTTTTATTTGCATCCTTTGAAAAGACTTAAGAGAAAAAAAATACTTAAACAGAGTATTGTGCAGCAAAGGGTCCTAGTTTTTCTTTGAAATTAAATTTGAGAAATTTCATTTTACTTGAGAATGAATCTGTGGATGGCCTAGAACAGTATTTTTTTTTAAAGCGAAGCACCATAAAAATTTGCGAAGTACCCTTAAACCATAAATCTTTCTTTTGATTTATATCTCACACACACTTTCTACGAAATAATTAATCTTAAAGGCTGTTTCAAGCCGCGAGGTAACGAAAATTTTTTGAATTGGCAGTAAGAAGTGTATTTTTCCTGTGCATTTTTTCTTCTTTTATACTTTTGTTTAAGATGGCTTCCGAACATCAGAATGGGGAAAGGGCAAAGCACGGTCTGGAAGGGGGAGACAGCCCCCTCTCAAAGCAACTATGGGCTCTGCCTAAACACTAATGACTTTTAGCTGACTGCATAAATTAATGACGAAAATTATTTTATTATCGAAATGTCTCAAACAACTAGTAGGCTATACATTCCCGAGAAGTTCGAGGAGATGCTGTATAAACATAATAGCCCATTTTTGGAAAAAAAGGAAAAGGAAAATGGAAGAAAATAACCACGAAGAAAAAAGGATGGCGATATTTGTGCGCATAGACCGTTTTTTTTGCCTCTATATTAGGAAAACTATTCTTTTTTTTGCGGAAAAAGTGCTGCAATAGTGCAAAGTCTTCTCAAAGGTGTTACCGCCAGAGAAAAGTACTACCATTTTATGTGGTAACCCTGACGAGAAGTTAATGAGAGGCTAAAAGTTAATGTTTTCAGATTTGAGAACCGTTCATTTTCTGGACTTAAAAGCGCATGTTTTGAATGACAAAGTAATCACTTATCACAGCTTGAACAAATGATCCCATTATTAGCTTTTTGATAATAAATCAAAACTTACCGCCTACAAACTTATTTTTAATTAAAGATTTAAGTATTCAAAAAACGGCTGTTTTCTTTTTACAAAAAAAAAAAAAAAAAATAAAAAAAAAAAAAAAAAAAAAAAACAGAACAGGAACAGGTATTTCGTTTTTTTTTTTTTTGTTGACCTGTTCAGTTTCTCTTCTGTTCAATTCCAAGCCCTGTTTATTTTTTTCTGTTTCTTAAGAAAAACAGAACAGTGCCCATGCTTAGTCCAGAATTATTAAAAAAAAAAGAAAGAAAAATACTGCCAATAGTAAGACCGACAATCAATATACAACTACATCAGTGTTGGCAATGCTTTGAAATAAACTGTACCGGTTTTTTTCAAATAAAATTGTACCACAAGAGATTAATCTGTACCATCTGCTGAGTAGGTTAGAATTTTACCGCAAAAAGAAGAAATTTTTCAATAGAATAAAACCTGAACAGATATCTGAGTTAGAAAAGATCAAGTAAATCCAACATATAATGGAAAATTTGATTGTATTAAAAATTTCCAAAATTTCCAAGTGTACCGTATTGTATCAGGACCTCCAAATTGTACCAAATCGGTACAATTGTAAGTGTTGGCAACAGTGAGCTACATTTATTTTCCAATAGAGAGATAACCTTGGGCATAGGAACTACATCAGACCTAAATGGTTAGTTCATTCAAAACATCATATTAATGAGGCTTCACGTACAAAATTAGCCATTACTGATATCCCCTTAAGTTCAAACTTTGTAGATTTGTTGCCACAACCAGCCTTCAGCCCTCCTTTTAAAAAATCCCCCCCCCCTTGAGGAAGACCCTGAGATAGAGCATATCCTCAAGAAAGAAGAAAACAAAGTATTTAACAAACTTTCTACTGAATTCTAGGTTATTTTTCAAAAATAGAACCAGGTTCAGAAAAATTGAAGCATAGCTATAAAAAATATTTCTTTTCTATTCATAGCATATCTTTTTAAGTCAGTAAGCCCCCAACGGCTACAGTTATTCTAGGCGACAATGTTTTTTCTATTCAAAAGACGAGACTCAAGAAAAAACTTCTGTAAGAGGCTTCAAATACAAATTTTCTCAGATAACAGCAGACTTTTGAAAATAAATTTGATTTTCTAGCTTCGTACCAAAACGGAATGATTTGGAGAAGGATATCAACGTGACAAGGATTTTGAGCAATTGAAAGTTGCAAATATGCTAATCCATATGACAACAGACTTTCAGCCGTTCCGCAGGCAAAACTTTATAGGTTAAAACTTCAAACTAAGATAATAGGATTAGATTTAGAAGCATACAAAGATGGTAAACGAATGTGATTTATAGACGCAGAAAAGCAACCGAATATCAGATTGAGAAGATTTTCTTCCAACGTGAGCAAGACCAAGAAATCAACCTTCAATTCAAATGCCCATGTGCAGAAACATAACTTCTGGAAGAACACCAACTTCATAGGAAGTCTTTGCTAAGTAGAACAGCTTCAAAACTTTGAACTAAAGGATGAACAACTTGATTTCTAATTTTTCTTCCCAGAGCTGAAAGAAAACTCTCTTTTTCATGCGTTTTTTTTCCTTAAAAAATAAGATCAGTCCTTTGATATTGAGAATAATATAAGAAAAGAACACATTACTTGTTAACTTTTTTTAAAGGTTTTTGTCTCTGAGAATTCCTTGGAAGGCTGTTCTTCTTGCAAAAAAAAAAAAAAAAAAAAAAAAAAAAAAAAAAAATCAACATTCAAAAATTCAAGTTTTGGCGTCAGTCTCTTTTTTTTATTTTGTGTAACCATCATTAGGTAATCAAAATATAAAAAAGAAACAAAATGACTTTCAAAATTCATCTAATACTACCGTTTAAAGCCCGATGGTGCATCTCAATAGTTTTTACTTTAGATAGCGAGCATTATGTGAGGAATTCGTATACTGCCTTCCAGATACATTTCTTTTATATTGCTATTATTATATTCATTTTCACAAAATTCATTTTGTTAAGAACTCATTTTAACAGTTCTAGGTGGAACCTTATACATGCATTACGATCCATTTGATCATGTTGCGATTCCCTAATGATAATTTGGAAGCTAAAAATGGTTGTTTTCTTAATAGCTATGTATGGTTTAATTTTCACAGATAAACAACAAGCACTACCCATGCTACCCTTAAACCCAACAGACAAAGTGCATCCAATAGTTTAGGATACAGATGTGACGCACAGATAGAAAAGAATCTAAGCACAATATATAAGATCTTCTATAAAAAAGAAAAAAAAAAAAATTACTTTGATATCTCATCTTCTCTCAACGACTTTCCACTACTATAATCTCCAACAAACTTTAAACGGTTTTCTTTTTCTCTATCTTCAATCTGCCTGTCCAAAGCAAAATGTTAGTGCAATAGTCCCTTTTCCCATTATAAACGCTCTCATAACCTTCCAAAATGCTGACTTAGTGTTATTTTCACAAGACTTGAGCCCCCCTCTCTCCTGTCCAGTAAGGAACTATCCTTTTGGGATCTATCCTTCCGGACTAAAACATAGAGGATAGAGAAGAGTTTATGATACTTGAGCTCCAAAAACAAGAACCAAGTATAATAAGAGCACAGAGAAGAGGAATAAATACTGAATTTCTTCGATGAAAAGATGTTAAGTAAATCGTAAAAGGAACCATATTCAGAGAGCAAATAGTGTTAAAATTTAAAAGTAATTTGTTTTTTTTAGCAAAATTTAAGGGTTTTTCATCTGGAAATATCCATGTAATATCCCCCTTGGAATTTTTATCTTAAAAAATAATTTAAAGTAACTTTTCATAGGTTGTAGATGTTAGTCCTTGGATTCTTCCTTAAATGTCCATCAAGGGATGTGAATGAGACAGTGTCGTTAAGACTAGATGCAGGGATAAAGGCACGGGTGGAGCCATGAAGTAGTTTAGAACCAGAATGGGGTGACTCCTGTTAGGCTAAGTATAAACAACTATACTACATCTATTGGTAAACCCACTAGAAAGAAACAAAAAACACACCAAATCCGATGGTCACACCCAGGGCATTAATACCTAAACAGTATACAATGGTCCAATCTCATTCGCTGAAAGTTCCCTGACACCCATTCATTTTGTGGATTTAATCCTCTGTGAGTAATAAGACAGTGGGAAGAAAATCTAGGCAGCAGCGCATATGATGTATAACCGACAGCTCAAGCTGAATGCCCCCATCTGCCTCTACCGGCAAAAGGGGAACTAATGTCTAAGGCAAGGATTATTCCACTATTTTGGGTTTAATACTGCCACGTAAAAAGCTTAGTGACTTTAGATACGCAACAATCCATCATCGCTCATAGGAAGACTATCTCATTTGTGAGATGAGCTGGGATGCCATTGCTGTTCATCATGGGCGTCGTTTAGCGGTGGCAAAGGGGGGGGGGGGGGGAGTTGCCCCCCAATAATGTGTGGAGAAAAATATTATAAACCCCATGCCCTTCGACTCTCCAGATATGGACCCCTCTTGTCCCCCGAAAATAAAAATGCTAGAGATTCGCCCCTGCTGTTCATTCATTGCATGCTTCAGAAAAAACAACAATGTGCACCGACCCCTCCTAATAAACGACACAGAATTCACTGCCTTACTAAGAAGAAACCGTTGGCCAGAGATACTGTTCCTGATTTGTCAGCGACTGTTCATTGTAGTACATATGCATTGTATTCAATATAGCCCACATTTAAGTCATACGGATCAGCATGAATCTTGGGCTAAAATATCGTACTTACAAAGTGCTATGAATCCGAAGGCTATCAAACGTGTTTGACGAACTGGGAATTCAAGAAGTAATTAAATTTCTTGCATTTTTATTTCATAAGGAATTAGAGAAATAAAGTTTGGAGCTGGCAAAAATAAGGAGAAAAAAATGATACGCAATATTGAGTAGTTTTTGTTATCAAAGCTACAGAGAAGAAGTATTTTAAGATTTTCTTAGTCTGTACCAGAACAAATCATCGTGTACGTCTAAAAGTTTTGCCGTGTGAACAAAGTATATCTTTCAAAAGATATCCTGAAGAGACAGGAACAGAGGCGAAAGGTTACCCTGTGCTTAAGTTACGTACAATAGAGGAAAGGAACTTTCTGATAGCACAACGTTTCTACCTTTTCTAAGGTTTATACAGTCCCTATCTGTCTCTCTCCCCAACGTTTAAAGAAAAGGTTGACAAAGTAAGTTAGTCTTTCAGCTAATTTAGTAACTTGCCGGCGGTGGCAGTCCTGACTTAGAACTTTATATCTTCAAACTGATGTCAGCAAAATATTTGTGTTCTCTATCTCGAGATCGATTGTGCTTTTGAAGAGACATAAAATAAAATCATATTGGATCGTAAAAAAGACATTCAACAAGTTACAACTTTTTTTTTATTTGAATCCCATAATATATTGCAATACATACTACTTCCACTCTAACAAAAACAAAATAAATATATATAAAAGCGTAATAAAATTTATGAAAATGGCTGAAAATTTTAGACAACTAATCAGAAATGGAAAAAACAAAGACATAAGAAAAGACAGTTGTAAATCAAATAATTAGCTTAAGAAACAGAAAACTCAAAACCAGTCCAACGATGAAAAAATCCTTCCCTGGAAAACAATCAAAACATAATCTTCGAGTTTAGTTTCAAAAGGGAAAAAATAATTGCCAAGACAAGGATGAGTTCCAGATACGAAAGGACCGAAAATCGAGTCCACTACATGTTGAATTTTTAGAATAGCGTGTTTTTTTCCCTTTTTACGTGGGTGCTAACTGATGTCGAAAAACTTCATAAACTTTTTTTTTTTTTTTTTTTTTTTTTTTTTTTTTTTTTTTTTTTTTTTTTTTTTTTATTTCTTTCTTTTAGCATTCCTGACGCTTTTGAGACAGTATATCACGGTTTGAGGAAGGAACTCCGTGCATAAAGTGTCTTTGGATACCTTTTCCGTGAGATCGTTCACAGCGGGTTGTCCTCGACAGACGCATTCTTCGAGACCACGCAATGAATACAAGCACATCCCAGAGCAGTATCTTGGGGCCTAAGCTTTTTCCTTGCCTACTTCAAGGGCATGGGATGCAATCTCAAAGTCCACTGTATCGCTTGCCAACACTACCCCAGCACAAGCAGTGGTCCCAAAACACGAAGACCAGCTCAGGCTTCGCAGTACCTACATTTCGATCTCTTGTAAATGTAAAAAATGTTCTGATGTTCGGATAGTCAGCTTCAACGCTTTGAAAATAAGGATCTGTTAATCTCTCTGGGGCACGCCACCCACATTCTAACTTAATCCACGATTTATGTGATTCAGAGAATAGGCAAGCTCCAATCCCTGGGAATTCACTTTCCCAAAGATATGTCTTGTACTGGCCATCTCTATCGAAAGAAAACTTTCTGTGCAAGAAAGCTCGGACCCCCCTTCACTGTAAAAATGTTCTTCATAGGTTCTACATCGGGCCTATTGTCGAATATGTATTCCCTCAGCATGCTGGTGCTCTTAAGATGGTGTATTCCCTCAGCATGCTGGTGCATTCCCTCAGCATGCTGGTGCTCTTTTGAAGCAGTTCGCACTGCTTCAAAAGATTCGTAATGGGGTTAAAAAAGCGGCCTACGCTGTTACCCATGGCTCCCTCAAGTCTCTTAGGACAAGTTTTAATGTAGCGTCGGTGGCGGTTTTCTGCAAGCAGGAACTACCTCGTTTCAATCCCCTTCGTGCTCAACTGGTAAAACAGACATGAAAATACATTAGTCAGTCAAATTATCTTAAGCCGGACACGGCCAAAACCAAAGCACCTGAGGAAAAGCTTCATTTGACACTATATGTCGGCTTGATCTTCCTGGGGACATTTCCCAGCAAAAACCTCTATGGCTTACTTAAAAAGAAGGTGCAATAGGCACTTGAAGCCTCGAAGTGGACAAGATAAAGAATTTGCGGCACACAAGAAACTACCAACTATCTGGTGCTTTGAATCTGTGTACAAAAAGGGTTAAAAATAATGAAGCTGAGAACGTGGAAAATATTACGCAATTGTCTAGAAGTCACGAAGATGGCCATATGCTACAAGATTCCAATACATTTCTTAAAAAGAAAACTTAGAAAACTCGGTTTGGAATGATGCCATGATTACGTTATGCGAGGGTCAATCAAAGAGCATAAGACTGTTATTTAAGAGAGCCAAAGGCCCAAGCTGCTAACCATAGGGAGCAGAGAAAGGCAATGATAAGCCTAAGTTAGATTTTTGCTTGCTAATGAGCAGTCAAAGCCGGCTCTTGCTAGTATTTACATAAAAATTCAAAGTATTACTGTATTAAGAGATAAACTATAATAGCTATAAATATGAAATATCTGCAGAAAAATTTCGAAACTATAAGAATAGTTTGAACCACAGAGGGCAGAAAGCTTGAGCTGGCACCCACAACGAGCGAGCGGACGGAGGAAGGAAAGATTAACGTGTGGCGAAGCATAATATAAGAGCCAGAGCCAGAGTTTTTGCTATAATAAGGGTCAGTATTACTACTATCGTCTATTAAAACTTTTCCCGAATTTTCCAGGTGCAGTCTGCTAGGATTGGGTGTGGATTGAAACAGAACCTCTCCCAGTCAATAAACACACTTGACCTAATTAAAAGACAACCAATAAAAAGTAAAGTTGCTACATCTTTAACGGGTTTAGTCTACCTATGCCTAAATGCACGCGAAGTTTTTTGTTTCCGGAGAAGCGGGGGGGGAGGCATAGCTTCCCAAAAACTACGAACTACGTGAAAAAAAAACAAGAGAATATACGAACAATAGTAAAAGCTAAAAATTTCAACAGGGGGAAGGGGCCATGGCCCAAATATCCCCCTCCTTTATGTGGGTTTACCTATGTACGCTCGCGTAATACCCTACAAAATAACATATTTTATTTTAGAAACAGTATTCCTAGAATTGGCAAAAATAAACATAAAGAAACATCCATTTATTTTTCAAATTACAGTCACAGTGCAGCACTGATGGACCGAAGATGTGTGCTATTAACTCTTACATCGAGAACAGAATATATTTCACTTTCACACAATAATCATTTCCCCGTTTCTCTCTAATTCGTCAGATACAAAACTGTCTCCATCTATTTCCCAGCTAATAACAAAAGTGTTACTGTTGAAACGAAAAATGTGTACTTAATTGTCAGAGAAATTTCCTAACAAAACACTATAGAATGGAAGGGACTAAACACTAGCCCACCCTGTGTGTACCAAAACGTAAAGGTAAGACTGGAGGCACTCAAGTATAATTGGATAAAAATCCAGAAGCAACACAGGCAAGGTCATAGAGATATAAGCCATTGACGGAAGACTGTGTACACATTAATAAGATGTATACACCAACAATAGAAACTGCAGAGCCCCTTGGTATTATTTCCAACTTTAGAAAATGAATAGGCTTAGAAAATTTAAAGAAATTCTCAATTCTCTGGGAAATGGAAAGTCATCTTAAATCACTTATGCTGCAAAGGATAACACTATTAGAAAATTAGTTAGTCTTGTTTACAGAAACCTGAGAGTAATTATAAAGAATCTTTATGATTTTGTCGTCCCATATACCATGTAAAACTTAATATAGAAAGTAAAAAAAAATGCATGGATTCAGAATTTTCACACAAATTTAGGAGAAAGCTTCTGTTTTTTAAAAATTAAAGTAACAATAAAAAAAATGCATTATATTCCTACTTTTTCATCAAGCTTTTTCGAATGTTGAAAATTATGAGTCGCTAAGATCATAGTCTGACCGTCACAAATCAGAACACCACATGTTCCACAAACGGGTTTCAATTTTCATCAACTAAAATTTGAGGGTTTCTGAGCTTGTTGACTTCATTTGAGGCAAATATTGCGCTATAGCAGTCCGAAAGCAGAGGACAATAAGTATATGTTTTAAAAATTCTGCTTGATTTCCAATCAAGTCAGAATTTAAGTTTGTCTGGTATTGCAAATTACAAATATGCGGCCCGTCGTGCAAAAAGTGGGGCGGTATAGTAGCAATACTACTTTGCAGTTTTCATGGCCTAGTGAAATTTTGTTGGCAGATTTTGTCAAAAAAAAAAACCATTTTTACATTTAAAAATAATTTTGCTCAATGAAAAGTTGTCAAAATACAAGCTTTTAGAATTCTGTCGAATTCTGCTACTGGCAGCTATGGAACTTCTCCCATACCCGTATGCGGCCAATATTACAATATAGATTTAAAAAAGAGAAAAAAGTATTAATTCAAATATGGTGGACAGGTTACACTATTGAAAATCAGAGTCAAGCAAGGATTACAATCTGTATGATTCGAAGGCCCAAATGGGACCATTTGGCCCATACCCTCCCAATAAAAATTACCCCCCTCTCAATTACCCCCAATTATTGTATCTCACTGTGACCGCCTAGAATCCAATCAAACCAAGTATATATTTCTCAAATTATGTTGGTTTCTCTATCGAGATGGGTATTTTAGGGCTCCTGAGCTTGCTGATTATGAATCTGAGACGAATATTGCAATTTGTCAGCGCAAAAAATAAACAAACCAAGTGAATATTTAACATTTAAGCAAGGTACACTGCACAAAATAGTGTTTGATTTTCCAATAAGCGGGTAAGTGACTGTTTTTGAGCTTGGTTAGTAATCTGAGACTTGTATAGCAATGTAAAAACCAAAATCAAATTAATTTAAAACAACCCACACATATTTCACAAATAATGCTTGATTTTCCCCCAAAATAAATTTAAGTACTTTCAGCTTTTTGTATAGTTAAGTATATTTTTTTCCTCTACACTTTTTTCATATCGGTATTACCAATCACTGGCAGAAGATTACCTGCCACCCGTTGAAGATTCGTTCTAAGGTCTTGAAGACATATTCCCTCTTTCTGCATTAGTTCAATATTAAACGACGCAAGGCCATATCCAGGTGGTAAGAGGATTTGAACCCCCACCCTCTGGAAATGTTTGTCGGACTCGTAAAAAACGTAACAAAAATGAATATAAACAAGTTTTTGATGCGTCTTTTCAAAGTTATTTTTTGCCCCCTCCCCAAAAAAACAAAAAACTGTTGTAAAGCCCCCCCCCCCCATTCGAAAAAAAATCCTGGATACGACCCTGAAATGACCACCAAAAAGTTTGCTTTCGGAGCAAGGACAATTTCGTCATGTTTCTCTTTTTATACTATTCAGCACACTAAAAAGGATGTCGCGATTTATCATATAAAAAATAAGTTTTGAATTTTATCTCTTATCTTTTCCAAACCTACCCATCGATCAGGAAAAAGAATCTACAGAAACAGCAGTGTTGTTCCACAAAACAATGAAAAGTTATTCTGAAATCTAATAAAAAAAATAGAAAATTCCTTGAAAAAAATATTTATACTAAAAAAAACTTTAATATAGAGTAGAGTTGCCATAAAAAAAATATATTCCATTTAGTTTTAGTTAAGTTACACTGGAATGGTTGTCTTTGCGTGCTAATATTACAGACTATTTATAAAATATACAGTGTAAAAAAGAAAACTGAAGGTATAAATCCGTGGTTGGGTGCAAATCATGCGACCCTTCCAGTGTTTTCCCCCAGATTTCTCTAAGTAACCATTTGGGGCTAGGTCGACTCTGGCTGAAACTGTAGAGTCACACCGCAACCCTTCCTGGCCAAATAATATGTGACACCGAACTCAAGATTACAAGTCTAGTGGGCTGTAGCCACTCGCCGAGTGGCCACTCGGCTAGTGCGACTTAATATTGCAGTGTACAATCAAAATATATAGAATTATCACTGAAAAAGAAAATCAAGAAATATCGATTATAATTGACGTCATGTGAGGGCCCTTCCGTCCGAGTTGCCGAACAGAGAAAGGGAGATGGTAGGACAAGGACCTTTTTGGGAGCCAAAAGTTCCCTGAAAGCTCCTGTTTCCTGGATCAGATTTCTCCTCCCTAGACAGGACTAACGACCATAAGCTGAAACCTTCCGACTGAAAGTTAGAGGTCATCCCATCCCATGAAATTTGGTTTCTAGGTCAGTCCACAGTTCTTGAGGAGACAACCCAGAAAACTTCAAATACAGAAAAAAGTCATACAAAGACTTCAAACTTATTTTAACAAAACAGACGAGTTGAATGTATATAAGAGGTTTAAAATACTGGACAAGTGACTACTTTCCTAATCTACTAACTCTTAGTCATAATCAAATTCCTACAATAAAAGTTCCGTTCAAATTTTAATTCCTGAGGACACCTAAAGGATGAAAAAATCTCCTCTTAAAAGGCTCGTCTTCAGGACGACCTCCATGAAACAAAACTACAATGTAGATTGAAAAGCTTCAATCGCAAGACATGTCAAATCCAGTGAATTTCTGTACAAATGCCAGTCACATACAGCCTGAGGGCTGTGAGTGGCCCCATAGAGCATTGAGATGTGGTCTTGAAATATGAACGGATAATATTTGAGCACAATGATGTTTTCATAAAAAATAAATTGGTCAGTAGAAATATGACAAGATCAAGAAGTATTTTAATTCAAAGCATATCTGAGGGGGTTTATATGCGACTTAGTTACCACTGCTTTCAGAAGTCCAAATTAATATATTAAGATCTGGCATCATTCAGGACTTACAGACGAGTCTAGAAAATACCAAAAGCAGCGCCACGGATTTAAACAGCAAAATCGGCAAATCCCCTCCCCATATATTTTGAAAAAAGTTTTTGGTATTTTTAATAAGGTATACTTCTTTTTCAGTATTTCACAGAACAGAATCGAAGAAACAACAGAAATGCCCCCTCCCCCTAGAATTTAAAAAAAACTAAATTTTATCTCTCCTACATTTTTGCGACTTGTCGCTCTTGCAGCCAACTTATTTTTCAAACCAGCTTCAATTCAGTTCCACTGTAAGTCTTCAAACTCTAACCAATCCAGATGTAGTTAGTTCTGATTTCAATGACTCCACTGTGAGTCCCCCATATTCGAGCAGTGAGGTTTGGAACTCAACGCCTTCCAATCTTAAGGATTGTCATTCACTCATTAGATCTATTTGATTTTTTTTTTCACTAATTCAATCTTTTATATTGTTTTGATACTTTTGCCACAGCCAGTTCAATCTAGTGCATTAGAAATAATTTATTGTCAGTTAAATTATTGTGTTCTTTGTAGAATTATTCTTTTCTGAATAATTTTGTGTAATTGTTATAATAATAATAGTAATATATTTATAATACACATTTAAACAAAACAAACGGAGTGATTTACATTAAAAAGTAGATTACACTTATTTGTATTTCCCTACATTATATGCCTCTGAACCTTTTATGCAGGGAAATAAGAGTTTATGAGTTCAAATAATGAGATTCTGAATCTTCAAAATAATGAGACATTTTCTATCTTTCTTTAATCTTTCTATCTATCTTTCTATCTATCTATCTATCTTTTATCTTTCTATCTATCTTTCTATCTTTAAGGTAATGCCATCTAAATTTTATGTTTGTCTTAAGTTTTGATTTATATCCCTTTCTATGTAAAAAAATAAGCATTTAATTAAATTCTGGCCTGCTGTTACACATATAAACAAAAGACTGGCCCTTCAAAAAGACTGAGTTAGAGTTCCATGCCTTAAACAAACTTCCACAAAACAGGCGAATTGTATGCATAAAAGAGGTTTAAAATGTAGGATGAAATGACATACTTTTACTGCTTTGTAGACAGCCAGTCATAAACTAAATTCCAGTATAATTTATCAAAGCACGGAACAAAGGAGAATATTACTAAAAAATAGGCACACGTAGTAAAGTTTTTAAAAGTTAATTAAGAAACTTTTATTAGTAATCAAAGCTTTGAAAGTGAAGTTGCTGTAATACAGTAGCGCGAGCTATAAAACTCGCAATTCCTTTCAATTTTATAATTTTGTCTTCATTCGGATTGCTTCTTTTACTTCATTCAAGATACTGCTAAGAAGGGACGTAATTTTGTCAAAATCATGGGGGGGGGGGGGGGGCAAAGTTGGAGCCGATTTTCCCAAGTCAAGTAAAAATGACCAAGAGAAAAATGAGCCAAATAGCACCATAAAGGCAAAAGTATACCAAAGAAAACTGATCTGTATCTGTGAATGCTTGAAATATGTAGAACTATCTCAGTTTTAACAAGATACTTGAAGATGCTAAATTTCAGCTGGAGGGTAACTGGGGTCTGTGAGACAGTTTCCCCCCTGGTCCTGACATTACGCCCCTGCTGCTAAGGTATATATAAGGGATTACGAATAGAAATGGCACAATTGGACGTATTTTGTAATTTTTTTGGTACTGTCAATTAGCTGGAACCAACACGATATATTGTATATGGAAGATGCTTAAGAAACTAGTCAAACGGATTTCTTTCAATAGAGAATTGGATTGCAAACCGTGGTTTCTCATTGCGTTTACAATATTTAAACTTTTGATTTTTGGGGTTTAGGGGAGAAAAGGTACCTAGGTTAGGCTAGCTTACGTATTTAATATATGCTAGGCTTTACCCCCCCACACCCCTAATGTACAAATATATAGCCCAAATTTGTTTCTAAACTATTATATTTTCATCATATTTTATTTATTTCACTGGCCAAACTTGACTTCTTGCGTGGGTTCCAGCTAATTGACAAGTACCATTTTTTTTAAAGAATTGCACACAGAACAAACGGTGTTACATTGTTACAAACGGTGTTACATTCGAGGTGGTCATGGACCATCTCGAGCAATATGTGAAAAGAAAAACCAACAATGATTTATTTTAGTCAAGGGATATCATGTGCTTTTCGAATATACTTTGGGAAAGGTTGACACATGTCGTAGCAACGAATTAATTCTTACTCGTGTTTTGGCTAGTTATCATATACAGGCTCATATGTCGGTCGTGGAAAATCAAAATCTACTATTTGCAATAAAAAACCTTTGAGCAACTTCATTCTTATGTTTTGACGTTGCGTAGTAAGTGACAACAATGTGTTATAAACGAGGATAAATAAAAAAAACAGATGTTTGGCAATTCTGAAAATTTCACACGTCTAAGCAACAGGATTAGTCAGATTTTTATTTTTGCTGGGAGGTATTTGAATTTGGACTGCTCGTACTTCCTTCAACTTCTAAGTTTTATTAAAGCTGACTTAAAATAAAGTTCATATAAGAGAAAACTTTTTCTACACAAGTCACAGTGACAAAAAGTCATTCTCTAAAAATCTTTAATGAATCAATCTGGCACTTTGAGATCCATTCACTGGGCTCTAATAAGCCGTTAAGCCAGAATGGGTGCAGATGATGCTACTTATTGCATATGATGTGCCCTGATGATGCCAGATTTCCCAAATAAACTCTCCAGTGACGCCAGAAGGCATCTCTCACAGAGGAAGACCGAACAAAGAGTTATAGCTTTAATTCTGTGTTGATACGTGTTTATTTGTTTGTTTTTTCTCCAGGGGTGATCGTATCGAACCAGTAGTCCTAGAATATCGCGAGAAGGCTCATTCGAACGGAAATTAAAAGTTCTAGTGCCCTTATAAAGTGACAAAAAAATGGAAGGCAAATAGGCCCCCCCCCCCCAAGCTCATTTTTTTCTCAAAGTCACCCGATCAAAATTTTTAGATAGCCATTTTGTTCAGTATGGTCGAAAAATATATAATAACTATGTCTTTGAGGATGACTTAATCCCCCACAGTCCCCGGGGGAAGGTCTGCAAGTTTATGAACTTTGCCCAATGTTTTACATATAGTATTGTAAACTATACAGAAGTTTTCAGGGGTGATTTTTTTTCTGGTAGTTAGGGGGGGGGGGGGGTCGAGGGTTACGTGGGAGGATCTTTCCATGGAGGGAGTTCTCATGGGGGAAGGGACATTGCTATGAAGGGGCACCAGATTTCCCAGCATTATTAAAAAAAACGATCAGAAATTAAATAACAAAAAAAAACAAATTTTTCAACTGAAAGTAAGGAGCAATGTCAAAATTTAAAACGATCAGAAATTATTACGTAATATGCATAATAAAAAATACGAATATAGAAGTTCGTTACGTAAGTTAATCCGCACTAGTTTTTTTAACTGAAAGTAAGGAGCGATACTAAAACTTAAAACGAACAGAAATTATTCTGTATATGAAAGGCGATATCCCCTCCTCAACGCCTCGCTCTCTACGCTAAAGTTTCACTCTGTCTCACAACTTTATTTTTTAAAAACATAAAAAACTTTAGCGTAAAGAGTGAGGCGTTGAGGAGGGGACAGCCCCTTTTATATACGGAATAATTTCTGTTCGTTTTAAGTTCTAATGTCGCTCCTTACTTTCAGTTAAAAATAAACTAGTTTTTTTTTTTATTATTTAATCTCACTAAGCAGCGGAAACCTGTTTATCAATAGCGGCTTTGAGACTTCGATTGCGTCTTTGTTTCGTGTGTACCCAGATTCTACATAAGTACCCCCAAATTATATATTTCCCATATGATCTGTCACTTGTCTTGTCTCGCGCTAAGCTGAAAGAAACTAACGAGGAAACCGGTTTGTTCTCGAGTTTTACACACCGTAAACTTGAGTGAATGGCGCATAATACATAAGTACCAAAATTCCTCCCACTACGGAAATAAAAAAAAAAACTAAACTCAAATAGAATTCTCAAATTTGGAAAGCTTTATTTTCCACGGGGGTATTTTCTCGGGGGGGGGGGGGAGGTAACGCCTAGAACTATTTTATTAGTTATTCTCTTCTCATGCACTTCCTTTTCAAATTATCAAAAACTTTCGGCCATTTCAAGACAAGATATCTTGTCCAAGACAAGATTTGATATCTCCTCGAAGCCACTCGAAGCTTGTCCTTTGCTTGCTGATTTGACAAGTGTCAATTCCCTGTACTATTACCTCTGAAGATGTAGGTTTTTTTTATTATGATACCGTGTGTTTACTATTGATGGGTGATACTATTCCAGTTTTTGGGCCGTGACGTTGTCATCTGAAAGGCTGTCCCAATGAAAAAGCTACATTGGCCATAACGGCCTGGGTGCTTCTGCAGGCATTTCACGCAAAAAAATTCGAGGTCTGAGACCTCTTCAGACTGATTTTTTTTTTTTTATTTTTCTTTACAGAGATACGAGAGGATATTTTCGATTGTATGTTGAATTCGAAAGGGATGCGATCTTCAGAGGTCTTGCAATAAAGCATAAGTCCTTGTTTTGACTTGAGACTTCCCCTGACATATACCGGTGCTTCTGTATTGCCTCTAATACTCTGATACTTTAATTGCCTCTAATACTTTTTAAACGCTTTTTTGTCATAATGTCAATTTGTAAAGAAGGAAAATTCTGTGGTTAGTTCTCATATTTTTGTTGGGGAAGTCTCATATTCTCATTTGGATGATTCCCCGCCCACGGATTCAAAGGCTATTACCTTAAATTACCTTAAATCGCACTTGCTAGCGATATGGACGAGTCCAGTGTACGCCAGTTAGTGATGATAGGGCCACGGGACATCAGCTTCATCCCATTGCGTGAGCCATAGTTTGGTTTCCCATTCCTTATCGAGATTGGCTTTGAAACTGTCAACGGATGGTGAACTCACTGTCGTTTCGCTCAGATCGTTCCAGAGGCTTATGATGCGATTGGAGAAGAAATGGTTCCTCTTCCTTGTATTAGCACGCTTCCGAAAAAGCTTCGCTGAATGACCCCTGGTTCTTGACGATTGGGCAGGCTGAAAGAGGTCCTTGTCGTCAGACTTGAGCAGTTTGTAGGTCATTATCATATCACCTCTTCGTCGACGGTATGTCAGAGTTGGTAGCTTGAGGCTCTGCAGTCGGCATGCATACTCTTTGTCTCTGAGCCCCTTTACGCATTTTGACGCCCGTCTTTGGACAGACTCGAGAGCCATCTGGTCTGTTTTTATTAATTGGCGTGGCGACATGTTTCCTTTATAATATATATATTGTTCGTTTTTGAATATTGTACGCCAGACCCCATAAGTTTAATAGTATTTCAGGATTGTCTTCGATTCAACCCCCAAAATTTGCATCCAATATTTAAACAAAATATTTGAATTTTATATAGACAAGTATCCCAGTGGGCAAACACAGGTTGCCAAAATTGAAAAACATAACTAAAAAGATTTCCAAACAAGAAACATAGTTTACGTACTAAGCCATTCCTACCAATAGAAGGCACTGATGTAACCAAGACAGGGCAAGAGACAAAAAAACCAAGGGTACCGGTGACTAGAAAATCACTAGAAAAATACTCGGTACTTATATACATAGTGGTACACCTTATCTGTCTGTATTACGAGACAATTATTAAATTACGTTCACGACGACGTGACGGGTGACAAAATACAATGGACTTGTATAACTTGGGCTATATATTTGCACACTAGGGGGGGGGTATACAGTATTTGGACAGCGTGAAGTTAGAAAACAATTCTCACTTCATAATATGCAGAATAATCGTAGCTAACACATTTTGCAAGCAAACCCGCTATAATTTACCCTCACACCCTAATGTGCAAACATTTAGCCCAAATTTGTTTCTAATTATTATATTTTCATCATATTTTGGTATATTTCATTAGGATTAACCTAACTTTACTTCTCGAGTGTGTACCATTATTCACAAGTACCAAATACTCAAGCATGATTAAACTAGAGAAGAATTTTTACCACAAACCTAATAGAGTCAGTTTTTCATTCGGTTCTAAAAAATATTTCGGTACTTGTGCATTATATGCTACACACGAAAGAAGTCAAGTTTTGGTCAATGATAATGAAATAAAATAGGATGAATATATAATAGTTTAGAAACAAATTTGGGCTACATATTTGCACACTAGGGGGGGGGATGGATGGGGGGTATAGCATAGCATATATTAAATACGTAAACTAACCTAACCTAGGTACCCCCCTAAACCCCAAAAAACAATCGTTTAAATATTATAAACTCAATAAGAAACCTCGCTTTGCAATCAATTTAGATAGCAAATACCCGTTTGACGGGTCTCCATGTCTGGTTTACTTGTACAGTCTATAGCACTGTGTAGCCTATGATGCACCAGTACCAATATTTCTAAAAAAAAATGTTTCTATAAAAATATTTCTAAAAAAATAAGCAGCTGAGTTTTAGCGTTAAGAGGGGTTCGTATTGTAAAAGTTATTTTTTCCCCTCCCTTTTGGAATGACTGGAAATGTAACTTGTTTTTAAACTATAGAACCTTATAAATAGCGGTAATACAAATTAATTCCAGCATAAACAAGAATAAAATCCTAAGAATCATTAAAGAAAAAATTTTCACTATGACTAAAACAAAATCACTAAAAGTAAACCATCAGGGTTGGCTACCCTGCAAATCACATGTACAAACAGTAGTCATGCTTACTCCCGCCATTTACCCGTACCCCAGCCATTTAAACATTTGCCTCTCAATTACTTGGACTATCTGTTTTGGCTTTTCTCTTTATTAACTAAAAAAAAAACTTTCCGAAAAATAAGTTTTTCAAAGAAAAGTAAAGGCCATTTTAAACTTAAGCTCAGGAGATACAAATACCTGTTAAAATTCAAACTCAAAACGACCAGAAATTACTATTAAAGAATAAATGAAACCCAAAACGACCAGAAATTAAATAAACAATCATAGCAAAAAACATACAACAAGTAATAATATAAATGAATAAATAGATCTTAAAGCGAGTAATGCTTAGATTGAATAATAAAATCAAGCTTAAAAGAAAAAAAAATAGTTTGCTATTAAGTATAAATGAAACTTAAAAACGAATAGAAATTAAATAAGCAATCAATGTGAACAAACATACAATATATATTAATGTAAATGAATAAATAAATCTTAAAACAAGTGAAACTTAAATTGAATATGCAAATCAAGTTTGAATCGAAGAAAAATAACTACAAACAAGAGTTTGGGTATCGCCTTATGGCCTTTCCTATAGACAGCTTAATTTCATGCCTCTGAAAAATCAAACCTGATTTGTTCACGTAACAATGAATGGATCGAAATAATAATAGCTTCTAAAAACAGTAGCTAGGTTTATTCCATTTGTTGATGTAGAAAGAACAGGATCGTTTTGATTAGACCATTTTTCGGATTTTTTGTGCCACAATAATTTAGCATTTATCGCAAAGTATGTATTTTCGTCCCCTCCCTGAATAATTCACATTTGGAAAACTCACCCCCTGGGAAATTCCTCCCCCTTCTTTTCCTGCTCTTTCCCCCCTCTTTTCCTGCTGATAATTCCCCCATGTTAAACCCCACCCAGCAGAAATTTCCCAGCCGTGGAATATGCTCCCCCAAACATATTTGCATCCGCCATCGACTTATTCCCCTCAGATAATTTCGGATGTTCACAAAATAAATAAAAATTTATTTTTCCAGGGGCACTTTATGTGGAACAGGTGGTCGCATAAACTTTGGAACGGGGTTAATTGAATTACAAATTAAAAGTTATAGTGCCCTTACACCAGGGGCGGATCCAGGATTTTTTTAGGGGGGGGGGGGCGCAAAATAGGTTGATCCGATAAACTTGCGTTAGAAAGCAAGTTTTTAATTTAACGCGATCTTGCGTTAATTAAGTAAATTACATCACATTAGACTACGTTATGGGGGGGGAGGGGCTAGTTGCCCTCCAATCACTTTTGACTCTTAAAAAGTGAACAAGAACTTTCAATTTTCCAATCAAATAAGCCCTCTCTAAAGTTTATACGAGCATCCCTTCCATAAGAAATAATATGAAGGATTCGGAGAATCCTTAAATTACAACCCTTGCCCTGAGGGCTGTGGGGGAGTTGTCATCCTCAAAGACCTAATTTACAGAACTTAAAACTACGTTTAATAAAATGACTGTCTCAAAATTTTGATTGTATGTGTTTGGGGAAAAGGTGGCCGTGAGAAGGGGGTTAGTTGCCCTCAAATCACTTTCGACTATTAAAAAGGGCAATAGCCCTTTGAATTTCTAATTGAATGAGCCTTTTTTTAAGTTTCTACGACACCACCTTCTATAAAAACCTTATATGCCCCCAGGGTATAACTTAAAACCCTTGCATTGAGGGTTGTGGGGGAGTGTCCTCCTCAAAAACATATTTTCTATCTGAAAATCAACTACGCTGAACAAAATGGCCATCTCAAAATTTTGATTGGATGTGTTTGGGGGAATGATGGGCGTGAGGGGGGGCTAGTTGCCCTCCAATCACTTTCGACTATCAAAAAGGGCACTAGCCCTTTGAATTTCAAATCGAATGAGCCTTTTTTGAAGTTTCTACGACAACGCCTTCTATAAAAACCTTATATGCCCCCAGTGCATAGCTTAAAACCCTTGCCCTGAGGGTTGTGGGGGATTGTCCTCCTCAAAAACATATTTTCTATGTCGAAATCAACTACGCTGACAAAATGGCTATCTAAAAATTTTGATTGGATGTGTTTGGGGGAATGATGAGCGTGGGGGGGGGGCTAGTTGCCCTCCAATCACTTTCGACTATTCAAAGCGCGCAAAATATGAACTATACTTAAAAAGATTTAAATGCACTATCCCTTTGAATTTCCAATCGAATGAAGCAAAAAATTTTTTTGAAGTTTCTACGACAACACCTACTATAAAAAAACCTTATATGCCCCCAGGGCATAACTTAAAACCCTTGCCCTGAGGGTTGTGGGGAGTGTCCTCCTCAAAAACATATTTTCTATCTGGAAATCAACTACGCTGAACAAAATGGCTATCTCAAAATTTTGATTGGATGTGTTTGGGGGAATGATGGGCGTGGGGGGGGCTAGTTGCCCTCCAATCATTTTCGACTATTAAAAAGGGCACTAGAACTCTCGATTTCCAATCGAATGAGCCCCCTTTGAAGTTTATACGACGACCCTTCCGTATGAAGTGCCTCTGGAAAAAAAAATAAAAAAATAAAACATTGGAGCCGTAAGGCCTTTACTATAGGCAACACTACAGCGTTGCCTCTGATACAATTAGCCATGTCTTGATGCAAACCTACTGAAAAATACTTGATAACTTCAATTCAAAATCAATTGCATCAAGACATGACTAATTGTAGAAAGAGAAAATCCAAGACAGATAGTCCAAGTAATTGAGAGACAAATGTTAAATGGCTGGGGCCCGGGTAAATGGCGGGAGTAAGCACGACTACTGTTTGGACACATACTTGTTTGTTAGTTTTTGGAAAGGCATGCCTGCCTAGAGTCTCAGGCATGTTGACCAAGAATTTTTAAAATTGACCTAAGACCGTTAGATTGCCTGTAATGAGAGGGCAAATAAGGCACACGCCCGCCTATGGTCTAAAGAAGGTTGACCAAAAATTTAGAATTGACATAGGACCAATAATTTGCTTGAAATAACAGGCAAACCATCGATTAAAGCCACCTTTATCTTTCAAATAGTACCTATTTGTTGCCTAAGCTCAGCCGCACATTCTGAGAAAATTTCAATTTTTCACAATTTTTTTCAAAAAATTTTTGGGTCAGGTTAAGCAACCAGTCCCAACATAATAAATGAAATAAAAAACTGTTTAGCCAATTTTAGAAAGGTTATGTAATGTACACTTTCAAACAAAAAGTGAACAAATTTAATGGTAAAAAAAATAAGATTGTTGTATTATTCTTTCTCATAAGAAAGTTTTGGTCATTACCAGTTTTTCCTTCCCAAAAATAAATGAAATTTTTCTGTTCCGCCATAATTAAAGAAAAAAAAAAAAGGTTCTTAATCAAAAAAAAAAAATAACTAAAATTCAAACAAAAAGTGAAAAATTGTTAGTTTTTAAAAAAAAAATAAAAAACTTGTATGTACGCCCCCCCCGCCTATGGTCAAAAGAAAATAAAATTAAAAAAAAATAATGCTTCTCATCAAAAAACTGTATAATAAAATAAAAAGAAAGTTTTGGTCAATTAATCCTGTTTTTCTTCCCGCCACAAATATTCTTATGATAGTATTGAAGCCATTCAGAGAACTTAATCCCTTCCTCTTCTCAGAGGCTTTTGACCCATATAAGTAAAACTTTTCAATAGAACCGATGTAGTTAAAAACTTTTTCGCAACAATAAATTCAGTGATCCGTAGCGAATTCGCCTTTTCGCCGGGAGCTTTTGTACGAAATAAAATCCAACTTTTATTGCTTATTTAATGGATGTAAATCTCCCCTCGCCTCTGATAATAATCTAAGAATATAAATTGCACATGACATTTTAACTATTCAACATAAATCTATTTTGCAATTAATGCTCCCGTATGAATCTTGCTGCAAATCCAATAGCACAATTTTCCAATCCATTTACATGGATATAAAAATCATGTACGAGTTTATGCAAATTTATATACTTGTACCTTGGAGAATAAAGTACTAAGGGATTCATTCTCCCTAAAAATAGCCTAAGAACCCGAAAAAGAAACGTTTTTCTAAAATGTGAAAACACAAGAAAATGAGCACACAAGACCCAGATATGGAAATAAAATTAACTTTTCAAGCAATACTCAAAACTTTCTTTTCGGTCCCTAGAAGGTCACTAGAATATCAAATTAGTCCCACGCAATAAAAGCTCCTTGAAGTTCACTAGTAAAGTACTGAGCCCACGATCATCAATTAATGAAGTTATGAAGAAAGATGCTGGCGTTTTCTAGAATACATACTACACTGTTATGAAGCACAAAAGACAAACTCAAAATCAGCAAAATGTGCTAGATGACCGCTTCAATGAAGTCTAGGTCCCTTTTGATTCGTCAATTTAGCCTTTCAGAAGCCAAACGAAACCAGGCGTACTTTTTATTTTGAGTTTAAATCATTAAAATACTTAACCACTCATTAACTTCACGCAAAACATTTTTGTCATTTTAGCAATACACCATATTTGAAGTTACTTTGAGTAAGACCACTCTAAAATGTCTTTAATTGCCCTTTAAATAATTTTAAGAGTATTTATCAAGCTGAAGCACATAAGTAAACACACAAAGAAATATTACACAACAATGTGCATTAAATCAAAACCATCACCGAATCTTCTATTGAATTTCCTCTACTGCTTGTTTCACCGACTTGGTCAAATCCGTTCCTTGGCGGTTCAGTTACTAGCCCACTTTTACAGAGTATGACATCTCTACTAATTATTAAGAACAATGATTCCATAACCTATCCGTTAACCCCTAAAAGACAATTTCTACGTCAAGAAACGATTTCTTTTGTAAGGGGGCAATTTCGAAAAAACAATCAAATGCACCCGCCCCAAATATGTCTTAGTTGGTAGTTATTTAGATCATTTCTGTTAGTTAGACCATTCTAACTAGGCATAGGATTGACCTACTCCTTTAGATTAAAAAAAAAAAAGAGAAAAAAACTGAGGTAAGCAACATATCTTTTGGGCTTAGCATGGGAGTATACTATCAAAGAGTACCTGACACAATGTTATCTAATACCATACTCCAGTAGTAATTAGAAAGCTCTAGACAAAGAGATGGACTAGAGAGAGAATCCGGGGCGTAAGATGTGTTTCTGTGGATGCTTGAATTATGTAAGCCTATCTTAGTTTTAAGGAGATTTCCGAACACACTAAATTTAAGATGCGGGGGCAAACTGGATCCTGGGGGCAGTTGCCCCTTGCCCCACAGCAAATTACGCCCTATAGTGAATACACCAAAAGCTAAATCAAGGTGGAATACAGATATTGATTTCAAACACTACAAACTTCAGAGGGGGGGGATTCGGCAAAACAATAAAACAGACGAAACATTGCCTAAGGTAATTAGAGGTACTCGTAGACAAAATCGAAAAAAAAAAAAAACCCATGAGATTATAGGAGAACCTGACCCTCCCTTCCAATCAAGCATGACTGAGCAGATGAAATGAAGATGAAAGAAAAAAAGGTACTGGTGTATTATACGGACACTTCTAAAAAGTCAAGTTTGGTTAATGCTAACGAAATAAAATAAAATAGGATGAATATATAATAGTTTATAAACAAATTTGGGCTATATATTTGCACACTAGGGGGGTGGGGGATAAAGCATAACATATATTAAATACATAACCTAACCTAGCCTAGGTACCTTCCCCCCCCCTTAAACGCCTACAAACAATCGTTTAGATATTGTAACTCATTGAGAAACTACGGCTTTGCAGTCATTTATGTATAACGGTCTCTTGAGAATAGCTTGTTTGACGAGTTTTTTCGTGACTGGTTTCCTTGTACAATGGATAAAAGTGTCCGTATAACGCACCAGTACCGAAAAAAAAAAAAAATATCAATTTAACATTCGTTTCCCATGTTTTTTTTTTTTTTTCCATTTTGCGTTGCTGCTGAAACGTTACAAGAAGGTTTAGTTCTTAACAAACAAATTTATTAGGTACTTTCCCATTATGTGGACACCTCTAAAAGTCAAGTTTGGTCAATGCTAACAGTGAAACGAGTGAGACAGATATCGACCCGGTACTACAACAGTTTGTTAGAGTAGAGAGTAGAATTGATCTAATATGAATGCTAAAATTACAATTTGTGATTTGCCAAAGACAGAAAAAGAGGCAGTTGAATTTTTACAGGATAAGGGATTATTGCCCAAGACAAAAGAGTGCGAAAATGGACACACAATGACTTCAAGCTTGTATGGGAAGCATATTGATTGGACAATTTTGGAGATGTTGTAAATCGGTTTGTAAAAAGAAAAAAGTTGGACAAATATCGATAATTGTACCATGTAATTCTTGTAATTTTGTTAATAAACCATTATAACCGGGTATCTGTCTCTGGTTTAATATACGTATTAAACGTATTTAATATATACGATGCTCTGCCCCCCCCCCCCCCTAATGTGCAAATATATAGCCCCAAATTTGTTTATAAACTATTATATATTCATCCTATTTTGTTTTATTTCATTAGCATTAACCAAACTTGACTTTTTAGAGGTGTCCACATAATGGGAAAGTAACATTTATTCTGAAGCATTTGGCAATTGCGTCGCACCTCCGAAGCACGTGAACGAAATTACCACGTGAACCGAAATTACCTAACGTCAGTTTATTGAACAATAACATTGACCATTTATGGGCTACTTCTCTTATACAAAGAAGAGAACAACCCTAGTAAAATACGAGAAACTGTGAATAAAAGAGCACGTGTCTTCTAAAAAAAAAAATGAGCAAGCTATTTTACAGACGATATCGCCTGAAGTCCATCAACAATAAATCACTTTTAATAATTGTCCACAATCTTTATACACGAGATATACGACTCGGATTATTTTGCAAACTCTGAAAACACTACAAATATAACGTTTTCCCTTGTATCTCCCCATTTGTCTTTTTCTTCCCTAGGGCAATTTGAGTTTTAAAAACTGATGAAATACAATGGAGAACGACAGTTATAAAAAAAACGGCAGACATACAGGGTCATTTCATGCAAAAGTCATGTAAGAGGCAAAAAGGACTGAATAAATTGACGATTCAACAGAAAAAAGGTTAATGACCTCATTCTCTTAACGTCTCAGACAGAAAAACTGCAAGCTTTTCCCAATTGGAAAATTCTTTGCGAGTAGAAGCTAAGCCAAATCTCAGATCAACTGGTACAAAAGGGAGTTTTAAAAAAATGAATGACCTCTCCACATTTCTTACGATAAATTCTTCAAGTAGGGATAGGGACATACAAATAATAAAATTTGGTTCTTCCGTATTACATGGCACATACTCGAGAATTTGGATGAGACTGTAACCGGTTTTCACTGTGTAAGTTAGGTGTTTAATACAATGCGTTCTGTGCGGCCCCCCTACCCTAATTCTTGTTGTAGGTTTCATCATTTTGTTACTAAAGTATTGTATTTTCATCATATTTTGTTTTATTTCATTAGCATTCACTAAACTTCACTTTTCGAGTGTGAACCATATAATACGGAAGTACATGACTTAGAAATAAAGTAATTCTAAGATAATTGAAGTGATGGTAGTTTAAGATTTTTTTTTTTTTTTTTTTTTTTTTTTTTTTTTTTTTTTTTACAAAAAAATTTATTTTTTTACAAATCCACTTAAAATCAGCCAATTAAGATGCTCAAGTTTTTTACTTCGGGAAAAAACTCATTTTTTGTCCACAATCGCTTTACACATCAGTCACCAGACACAACCTAACTTTTAATTTAACAAAAAAGTCAGGTTTCATTACTACGTTGAAAACACTTTCTTGGTTTGTTTCCCCAGGAATGGTCGGAGTCAGCGATGACGGAAAATCTCAAAACAAAGAAACACTGACTAGAAAAATTATGCTTCTAAGGGAAAAAAAGATTCTCCTAATTCACTTTTGTCATCTCTTTTTTAAGCAGCTTGGGGTGTAATCCCGAATATTTTTGTATAATATGGCACCTGATGCTAGGAGAATTAAACAAACACCCTAAGGAAACGAGGAAAAGGGATACGAGATAGGTCAGACCAGGGTGTATTGATTCTTAGAGTGAGGGCTACAGACTACGAACATCATTCAGTGATATGTTATCAACAAACCAACATTATTATTAATATTTTTTTTTTTTTTATTGTACCACTTTGGCCGAGGAACTAGTGATCATGCGTATGTATAATTGCATTTTATTTTGCTGTTTTTGTTTGTCTATATTCTTTTCAAAGGGATGGTATTAAACAAGTTAAAGGTTTTATGTAATAGCCGAGAAAATACAATTTGGCCAGAGGAGAATGTTAGGAGTACCGCGGATTCTACACAGCTCAGAGTCCTTATTTATTTAAAAATGTAACTTAAAAAAAACATAGGCTATATAGAGAGGTTTGAGAAAAAAAAGATAATCGAAGGCGGAGGTCAGCCTAAATTTTTGAAAATATATTTTTTTGTATTTTCACATGTATTTTTTTATATTGCATTTAAGAAAAACTAAAATTTTATTCAGTGTTAACAGAGTTAAGAGTTAACAGCACTCGGCAAGGGTTGTAAGTTATGCCCTGGGGGCATAAATTACAACCCTCTCTCTGAGGGCTGGGGGGGGGGGAGGGTTTTCGTCCTTAAAGACCTAATTTCTAAAACTTTCAACTATGTTGAATAAAATGGCTATCTAAAAATTTTGATTGGATGAGTAAAAAAAAAAAAAAAAAAAAAAATTTGGGGAAAAGGTGGGTGTAAGAGGGGGGTTAGTTGCCCTCAAATATCTTTCTACTATTAAAAAGGGCACTAGCCCTTTGAATTTCCAATCGAATGAGCCCTTTTTCAATTTTCTACGACAAAGATTTCAATAAAAACCTTATATGTCCCCAGAGCGTGACTTATAACCCATGCCCTGAAGACTGTGGGGGGAGTGTCCTGCTCAAAGGTATAATTTCCTGAACTTTGAAACTGCGTGGAACAAAATGTCTATCTCAAAATTTTGATTGGATGTGTTTGGGGAAATGGTGGGCATGGAAGGGGTGTGTTAGTTGCCTTCCAATCACTTTCGACTACTAAACAGGGCACTAGCCATTTCAATTTCCAATCGAATGAGCCCTTTTTGAAGTTTGTACGACAGCGCGTTGTATAAAAACCTTATATGCCCCCAGGGCATAACTTACAACCATTGCCCTGAGGGCTGTGGGGAAGTTGTCATCCTCAAAGACCTAACTTCCAGAACTTAAAAACTACGTTGAATAAAATGGCTATCTCAAAATTTTGATTGGATGTGTTTGGGGAAAATGTGAACGTGAGAGGGGAGTTAGTTGCCCGCTTCTATAAAAACCTTACATGCCCCCAGGGCATAACTTACAACCCTTGCCCTGAGGGCTGTTGGAGAGTGTCCTCCTCTAAACATAATTTCTATCAGGAAAATCATCTACGCTGAACAAAATGGTTATCTCAAAATTTTGATTGGATGCGTTTCGGTAAATGGTGGGCGTGGAAGGGGTGTTAGTCGCCTTCCAATCACTTTCGACTATTAAAAAGGGCACAAGCCACTTCAATTTCCAATTGAATGAGCCCTTTTCGAAGTCTCTACGACAACTTCTTCGATACGAAGTGCCCTGCTCTAAAGAAAAAAAATAATAAATAATACATTGTGCCAACATCGTTCTTATATGCCCCCAGGGCATAACTTAAAACCCTTGCCCTGAGAGTTGTGGGGGAATATCCTCCTCAAAAACATATTTTCTATCTGGAAATCGACTACGTTGAACAAATTGGCTATCTCAAAATTTTGATTGGATGTGTCTGGGGGAATGATGGGCGTGGGGGGTTAGTTGCTCTCCAATCACTTTCGACTATTAAAAAGGAAATTTCCAATCGAATGAGTCCTTTTCGAAGTTTCTACAACAACTCCTTCGATACGAAGTGCCCTGGTCTAAAACCAAGAAAAAAAAAAAAAAAAATACATTGTGCCAACATCGTTCTTTACTTAGGCAGCGCGATTGCGGGGCCTATGATTATTTAGACGACATTTTTCGCAAGAATGACAGTTGAGTCTTACCTACTGCAGGCAGCAATTTTAAGTTTTGTGCCTGTATAATCATAAGTTTATTTCTTCTTATGCTAGACTAGTTCACGAGGGCCAGTCTAGTTTAAAAAAAAAAAAATGATAGGAAAAGATTGATTGTTTCTTCTTCTATTGTTTTAAAACTGAACTGACTTCGTAACCGAATAGTTCAGGTTGTTATTTTTCGAATGATGTGTTCACAGGTCCAAAGTTGTAACTTTATATTTGTGTTCTATAACCGTCTGGGGAAGATTTTTAACTAGCTAGGGTATGTTTGGATAGTATATGTCTGCATGTAATTTTGAGATTTGATGAGTCAACCTTACTTGCTAACAGTAGCGCCAATTCATTAAAGTTTAGGGGAGGCGGACAAGTATTTTTTTTTATGAATTTTCAAAAAAAACAATTCTCAAAAAGCTGTTTTTTTTTTTTTTGGGGGGGGGGAGGGAATCTTTTCGATTTTTTTAAATGTAATACAAAAATACACGCGAAAATACAAAAAAACAATATTTTAAAAAATTTAGGCTGACCCCTGCCTTCGATTGGCGTCCCTGATAGTTAAACCGTTGACAAAAAATATCGAATTGAGAAATGGTCTTTTGATTTCATAAGAGGCTTTTTAGCTAACCACACCCTAGATGAATGTCATAGCTGCTTCTGCTTTTTTTTCTTTTTTTTCATCAAAACTCTCCATTGTAGCCTATGTTTTTTAAGTTATATTTAAATTAAATAATGACTCTGATCTGTGGAGGATCCAGGCTCCACCCAACATTCTTCTCGGGCCAAAATGTATGTTCTTAGCCATTACATAACACCTTTAACTTGTGTAATAACATCTCTTTGAGAAAAAAAAAAGAAAAACACAATACAAAAATGCAATTACACCATAGGTATGATCTCTAATTCCTCAGCCAAAGAGGTACAATACAAAAAAAAAAACGCGACTAACGCCCCTCTCACGCCCACCATTTCCCAAACACACATCCAATGAAAATTTTGAGAAATTCATTTTGTTCAACGTAGTTGAAAGTTCTGGAAATTACGATTTTGAGGATGACAAACCTCCCAAACCCCTCAGGGCAAGGGTTGTAAGTTATGCCCTGGGGGCATATAAGTTTTTTTTTATAGAAAGTGTTTTCGTTTAGACTTCAAAAAGGGCTGATTCGATTGGAAATTAAAAGGGCTAGTGCCATTTTTAAACAGTCGAAAGTGATTGGAGGGCAACTAGCCCCCCTCTCAAGCTCACTATTTCCCCAAACACATCCAATCAAAATTTTGAGATAGCCATTTTGTTCAACGTAGATGAAAGTTCTGGAAATTAGGTCTTTGAGGATGACACTGCCCCCAGAGCCCTCAGAGCTAAGGTTATAAGTTATGCCCTGGGGGCACATAAGGTTTTTTTATAGAAAAAGTTGTCGTAGAAACTTCAAAAAAGGCTCATTCAATTGGAAATTGAAAGGGCTAGTGCCATTTTTAACAGTCGAAAGTGATTGGGGCAACTAGCCCCCCTCTCAAGCTCACTATTTCCCAAACACACATCCAATCAAATTTTGAGATAGCCATTTTGTTCAACGTAGATGAAAGTTCTGGAAATTAGGTCTTTGAGGATGACACTCCCCCAGAGCCCTCAGAGCTAAGGTTATAAGTTATGCCCTGGGGGCATATAAGGTTTTTTTTATAGAAAAAGTTGTCGTAGAAACTTCAAAAAAGGCTCATTCAATTGGAAATTGAAAGGGCTAGTGCCCTTTTTAATAGGCTAGTCAAAACTGATTGGAGGACAACTAACATCCCTCTCACGCCTACCATTTCCCCAAACACATCCAATCAAAATTTTGAGATAGCCATTTCTTTCAACGTAGTTGAAAGTTCTGGATATTATGTCTTTGAGATGATCACCCCCCCCCCCCCCGCCCACGCCTCTTAGGGAATAGGATATAAGTTATGCCCTAGGGGCATATAAGGTTTTTATAGAGCGTTTGTGTAAAAGAAACTTTGAAAACTTTTTAATAGTCAAAAGTGGTTGGGGGAAAACTAACACCCCTCCCACGCCCACCATTTCCCAAAAACATCCAATAAAAATTTTGAGACAGCCATTTTTGTTCAACGTAGTTGAAAATTCCGTAAATTATGTCTTTGAGGATGACACTCCACCCCCCCCCCCCCAGACCTCAGCGCAAGGGTCGTATGCTATGCCCTGGGGACATATAAGGTTTTATAGAAAGCGTTGTCGTAGAAACTTCAAAAAAGGTTCATTCGATTGGAAATTGAAAGCGCTAGTCCCCTATTTAATAGTCGAAACTGATTGCAGGGCAACTAACGCCCCTCTCAAGCCTTTCATTTTCCTAAATACATCCAATCAAAATTTTGAGTTGGACATTTTGTTCAACGTAGTTGAAGGTTCTGGAAATTAGGTCTTTGCCAGCGTTGTCGTAGAAACTTCAAAAAGGACTCATTCAATTGGGAATTAAGAGGGCTAGTGCCCTTATTAATAGTCAAAAGCGATCGGAGGGCGAATACCCCCCCATACCCATCTTTTCCCCAAACGCTTCCGATCAACATTTTGATATAGCAATCTTGTTGAACGTAGTTGAAGGGTCCTACTACGATACGAACAGTACGGAAAAAAAAAATAATACGGAAATTATATTTTTGAGTATGACAGCCCCCAATAGCCCTCAAGGCTAAGATTGTAAGTTATGCCCCGGGGGCATATAATGTCATATGGAAAGTGTTGTTGTAAAAACTTCAAAAGGGGCTCTTTCGATCGAAATTGAGAGGGATAATGCAATTTTTAATAGCCGAAAGTAATCAGAGGGATAATAGTCCCCCCCACGCCAATCATTTCCCCAAACATTTCCGATCAACATTGATATGGCCATTTTGTTCAACGTAGTTGAAAGGTCTGGAAATTATGGTTTTGAGGATGACAACCATCCTCCCACAGCCCTCATGACAAGGGTCGTAAGTTATGCCCTTGGGGTATATAACGTTTTTTTTTATAGAAAGTTTTGTCGCAGAAACTTGAAAAAAGGGCTCATTCGATTAAAAATTGAGAGGACTAGTGCCTTTTTTATTGGTCGAAAAGTGATCAGAGGCCAAATGTCTCCCTCCACGCCTATCATTTCCCCAAGCACTTCCAATCAAAATTTTGATATAGCCATTTTGTTAAGCCTATCAGAAAGGTCTGGAAATTATGTCTTTGAGGATAAAAAATCCCCCCAGCCCTCAGGACAAGGGTTGTAAGTTGTGCCTGGGGACATATAGTTTTTTTTTTATAGAAAGTGTGGTCACATAAACTTCAAAGGGGCTCATTGGATTGGTAATCAGACGCTCTAGTTCTCTTTTAAAGAGTCAAAGGGATCAGAGGGCAGCTACGCTCTCACCCCCTACACACACGTCACATTGTCCCGAAATGCGTCTAATAGAAATTTTGAGAAAGCCATTCTATTCAAAATAGTCTAAATACCATATAACAAGGCTTTTGGGGTTGAAACAAACCCCAGAGTTTATAGGGAAGGGTTGTAAGTTATGCCCAGGGGGTATTAAAAGTTTTTATGGAAGGAATGGTTGTTTAGCTTCAGAAGAGGCTCAGTCTTTCTTCCTAAAAGACTATGTCAATATAAAACGAACAGAAATTAATCAAAGACTTTTTTTTGCACAAAATAAGTTTTTCAAAAAAAAGTAAAGAACTCCATTAAACCAAAAATGAACAAAAATGACATCAAATAATCTACCAAGCATACAACTACCACAAATCAGTAATCAATAAAGAAATGAAACCCAAAACAAACAGAAATTAAAATAAGTCAAACTCAAAACGAGCAGAAATTAATCTGAATAGGGTTCTAAACCTTATGCTTTCTAAAAGCCAGAATATAATTTGTACTTTACTGAAAAATAACCCTTTTAAATGTTTTCACTTATAACTTTAAGACAACAAAAATTAATTAAGATTTTAAGGAATAAATATCAGCATATGTATATTAAGCTGACAATGCACATTTTTATCAGTGAATTCATATGAATTTTTTTCAGTAAAGTACCAATTATATTCTGGCTTTTAGAAAGCATAGGGTTTAGAACCCTACTCAGATTAATGTCTGCTCGTTTTGAGTTTGACTTATTTTAATTTCTGTTTGTTTTGGGTTTCATTTCTTTATTGATTACTGATTTGTGGTAGTTCTATGCTTGGTAGATTATTTGATTCTATTTTTGTTCATTTTTAGTTTAATGGAGTTCTTTACTTTTTTTTGAAAAACTTATTTTGTGCAAAAAGTTTTTTTGATTATTAATAATAAAAAAAACTATTCATGTTAGCCTGCTCTGTTTTACAGCGAGGATAAGTTAAGTTAGTGCGCGAGCCAACTTTTCCTTTAATACTCACTTTAAAGAAGGTGTCTCATAAATTATTTGGATTTTTCATTGAAAAATTTAATATAACTACGGCTACAATCTACACTGTACTTGTGCTATTTTTTAGTACCCTTTCCTCAAAAACAGATGCTTAAATGATTACCTTAAAAACAAATTAGTACTTTTACTAACTGGAAGGGGGGGGGGTGTGGTGGTGGTCAAAAATATGATAAAGGTAATCATAATCCCATTTTTGGCCTCAAGCATTGTTTGGCCGTCAAAGCCAGTTTTTTCCCAAGTGATAAATATGTACTGTTCATAAACGTATCAATTTTCATAGACTAAAGGAGACCCCATAACTGTCAATCATTTTGAGCAAAAGCTTCCGTCAATCGATTGACTCAAGCATGATTGACCGTCTAGGAACTTGTTTAACGCTTGAGTCAAGCGCTGACGGTGATTGATAGAAAGTTTGAATGAATCAATCATTTTGATCAAAAGCAGTGTGTTAGATTAGCTTTGGTCGAGATTGAAGGGTCAATTGAAGGTTGATTCAAGCACACGTCAATCGACTGACGGAAACTTTTGATCGAAATGATTGACCGTCTACGGTCTCCTGAAGACCGTGTGTGTCTTGGAGAGCTCCTTGCGCTTATTCTACCACGCCACCAGCAATGGTTTCCGTAAGGAGTTTCAAGCAGACAAAACCGGTTATTTAGGTCGATGTTGTTTGCCACTATTATTTTTAGCTGTTTGCTTGCTCAGGTTCTGCAATGCTGTTGCTAAATTATCTGATATCTATTCGGGCAATAAATCTTTGGACACTGTTATGGGATTTTATAGTCGTATTGGGAAGAATAACTATTCGTTGGAAATAGAACAAAAATGTCCAAAATGAAGACTCAAAATTAATGGAAAAAATAAAACACTAAGAAAACTGAATGATAATTACAGCCTTAGAGGGGTTAATAGCGTAATGATTTACAAATTACGATGCAATCCATGCAGCCATTCAAATTCTTGTTAAATATAAGCAATATACTCATAAATCAAAACAAAGCCAAACCGGATCCAATTCTAAAAATAGCTAAGCACAGTTAAAAGGAGATGTATACTTTTCAAAATTTTACTCACAGGCACAAATTCACGAAAATGTCGGAGGGTGGAGAGGTTTACCTTTTTTGGATTCTTCTTCCAATAAAGGTTATTTTCACAGAGAATGCCAAAACAAGGTTTTTTTTTGTAAATTTGGGGGGGGGGGAGGCGAGGGGAAAATATCCCCATCCATTTGGCGTCACTGACTCTACCACGAGTTGCTGCAGCTATATTACTAATTCTTATAATTGCTCATTTTACCATAACAATGTAACTGAATTATTCCAAATGGTAAGTTATATTAATGAATTCCAATACATATTTTATTTTAAAAATGTTTAGTACTTAAGCTCATAGTCGCGTTATCTTCCAATTAACTCGTTTTCATCATTCACACCCAAACTAACGATAATGACTGTTTTCTTAAATTTTGGACAAATTAACCGGAAAGCAAAATCTCTGCAGATTATAAGGTTAAGATAAGAAAATGGAAGTAACTTGAGTAACAACATCGTTGTCCAGCCAACTTTGGCAGCACACGGAATTCCATTCTTTGATATAACAGAAACATCAGTGCTATGTACTAAGACTCGACCGATATGGATGTTTCGGGTCCGATAGCGATACCGATATAATTTGCCGATTTTCCCCTCCGGAAAAAAATCTTACCTAAAGTTTAACCCCCCCCCCCCATTTTCTGCCCATATTCAAACTCACATGTTTTTTTCCTGATCTATTACACACCAAAGAACAACCTCAATAATTCACTGTGAATTCCAAAAATTAGGCCATTTACAAGAACTGTTTGATTTCTTTACGTTTTCTGATCAGTAGCTTCTGAGCACACAAATGAAATGGCGGATATTTGCGGAAGAGACAAACAAGAAAAAAAAAACTAATAAAAGAAGCCAGTTTAGTTACTTAAACACAAATACCTGAAAATCTGACTGAAAGAAGCGCAAGATATTTATTGAAATTGATTATTCACAACCCAAATTTCAATAGCGGGAACCTGAATTTTAATCCTTCATATATTAATGTGAAAACTTTACATTCATATGGATGGTCGCTTACTGGATACGTGTGCCATGCTAGGCACACTGGATACGGTGATGCAGCTAGAGTTTTTAAGTTTAGACGGGGGGGGGGGGGGGGGGTTTAAAGAATATGTCGACAAAATCGTCCAGTATGCCGACAAATACGGACACACAAGCTAAATTTTCCAAAGTGTTGACACGCAGCAGCGACACCTTGGAACTGCCCTCTCCCAGCGTTTGTAGTATCTCATAACGTTAAAACACCCCCTCTCCTCCTTAGCTACGCCAAGGACTTGGCAAGCAAAAATTGCATAAGGAAATCTGGTGCCATCTTCTGGACAAGTTGCTCAATATGTATATCTATATATATATATATATATATATATATATATATATATATATATATATATATATATATATATATATATATATATATATATATATATATATATATATATATATATAATACATATATATATATACATATATATATATATATATACATATATATATATATATATATATATATATATATATATATATATATATATATATATATATATATCTATATATATATATATATATATATATATATATATATATATATATATATATATATATATATATATAATATATATATATATATATATATATATATATATATATATCTATATATATATATATATATTATATCGGCCGATAACCAATATTTTTTCCCGATATCCGATAATAACACTGACCCTCATATCGGCACAATAATATCGGTCGGCCGATATTTAGGTCGGGCCCTACTATGAACGCACATTCCAGGGGCTTTAATGGGGAAATGAAGCAGTGCCCCCTCCTGGATTTTAAAAATACACTTTTACCGTATTTTCATTGAAAAATGCCTTTGTTGGTATCTTCATTAAAAAAATAGAAAAAAAATGGTAAATTACCAATCCTCTAGATTGAAAAAAAATCTGATCCCCTAGATTAAAAAAATACACTTTGAACTCCCCCTTCGTTTTTATGAATTTGACTCTGCTGGCAACGCCAGAAGCGCTGTTTAGAGCTGGCCTCTAAACATTTCTTTCGAGAAAACCATTGGTACTGAGACACGGAGGGAAGTTAACGAATTACATGACAGGGATTAATTTGAAAAAAATTCAGAGATGGTGTATATTCCATTGGATAGCAGAATGATAAAAGTGTCGGACACGAGCTTTTTCATGACACTTCTTTTTTTAAAGCATATTTTGTGTAAATTAGGACCTAAAATTTTTGTATCCGAAAATTGAATCGTTACTATATATTATTTATAATTGGCTTGAATCGTATTTGGCAATGCTCAAGCAAATTGAGGTTGAGCTACGAAGCATATGAAGTTGCCCTGTTATGATATTGTCTTTACTAAATATGAAAAGCATACATCTCCCAGAAGAAACAACAAATATAACTACACAAAACAAGAAATATATTTAAAACCGTATATTAAAAATCGGTTTTTCTTATTTGAGAGCAATTGGATACTAACTTACAAGTTATGTGGTATAATTCTCTTTCATAGCATCTTTAAGAGTTTAAAACATCCATGTTGATACATTTCATAACTTATGTTTTTTAATACTATATTTTGCGTGACTAAATACAATAAAAAACTTAAAATTTAGATTTTTTCAGTTATAATTGATAAAATAGTTATATTAAAATAGGATAAAAGTAAAAGTTTTATTTCAATTCACACCAACGACTAAAACAAGTCCGAAATTTAATACACATTAAATAAGGAAAATGGTTTAATTACATTCACACATCTGATTAAAGCCATAATAATGCTCGATAATTATATTAAATAGGAAGTCTTATATATCTAACTTTACTGCCTAGAAGAAATTCGTTTGTATCTCAGGCAATGTGAAACAAAAAAAGATATATTGCCATAATACCTGCTAAAAACTAGGCACCAGCTTGAAAGCTAAATCAATTTTCACAATAATCACTGCAATATAATTTCCTTAATTTACTATTATACAAGTAAAGAAACAAAAAAGCTGTCTCATTGCCTTAAGCTCTGAGTAGAGAAATTTACAAAGTTAAGTCTTTTTTTTTCATTGAAGTTTCTATAAAAATTGTACCACGATTAACCCTTACCGCTCACCAGTCAAAATAGGCTAACTACTGATGTTAGTAAAAAAAGCAGTCAAAATTACATATAAAAGCTTTATTTTAAGTTTAAGTAACTCTGAACTTTTGAGTGATTTAAATATAAATGTTGAATAAGCTAACACTAAGCATACGTTTCTACCAGTTTATCACGAGGCCATAATCACGAATTGAAATGGCCATAATCACGTTGAAATGGTCTCTTTTAGGGCTTGATAAATACAATAGGAAAAGAAATGTTGCGAATCGTGTGCTATGTCCCTATCAGGTGTTGTGAGGCGTCTTCTATGTTCCTATTACATGTTGCGAGACATACGCTGTCTCTCAATAGTAAAAAAATCCCGTTATACGGCCATTAGATTTGCCAAAAAAAAAAAAAATACTAAACTGTGTCTGTATAGGGAATGAGGCTATAAAGTATTATCAGGGTCAGTACTATATTAGATAAATTAAATTTTTATATATTATTGTCATTGTCTATTATTGTATGTTTGTTTTAGGACGAGGCCATTTCAACGAATTTTATGTACCACAGCGGAGTTATGTCTCCAGAGCTATCCCGAGGCGAGGATAAAATTAGGCAAAAACTCCCAACAATAGCGAAGCCCTCCAAACAATAAAACTACCCGTCATGAATAAATTTGCCGGTTTCAAAGATCTTCTTGAATGAAGTCTTCTAGTCCTTATTCCAGTCTTCCAGTCCCTCCCCAAGAATAAGGTCTTCCAGTCCTTATTCTTCAGCACAGACAAAACTTAAGTAATAATGGTTTAACTGAAATAATTTAAGGCCCTCAAAGAAGAGGGACAACTAAGAAAACAAACAAAAAGTATCATATACTTTTAGTCTGTGTTCTTCAGTTAGGTCTTCTCTTTGCGGGCCTTAAATTATTTCAATTAAACTATACCATCGTTCCCAAAACGAAAAGAGTGTATTTCATGTCCTGAAGCAGCAAAGTTTATGGGATTGTCTTTTAGTAGCTGATTTAGGACAGCAACATTTTTTTTATCAGTGTTGCCACGCTGGAGCGCGAAAATAAATAGCCAACACTACGCTGTTAAGTTTGACAGCGCGTTTCGTCCGTAAAAATCGAAAAATTAACAACACATTGATTACCAAAGACCTTCAAGTGAAAAACTAAACTTTCTTGAACTGTCACATATCATGTGTTCTTAGCCCTTTTTTTTGCCACACATGACTGTCAAAAACTACAGAGCTTCGTATGAAGTTCTTTTTCACTAAAAATTACATTTCCAATTTTTTTCTATTTTTTTAAGGCATAAATGGCAGTATAAGTTTTCTGTTAACCAACTCAAATGGTCAAATCTCATGTTAACTGCCGGTGGTTCTCTAAGTTTTCTGGCATTATTAGTTATTTCATTTCAATTTAAAGTTTGGTCTTGCAAAGCTACAGGTTTGGTTCCAAATCCGGTCAAATTATCTTCCTTTCTAGAAAACTTCTGAAGCAGATTGGGCCAGTTTCAGATCCAGACGTATTTTGTCCCATTGTGAGAATCGGATGGAAAGATTTTGCAAAATAGTTCATGCCAAAGTCAGTGTCTTTCTCACGTAAGAGAAAGCCTGTTTCGGGACACTAAACTTGAATTTCCAGTTGACAAATAGAGGAACCATCGTCGATATTTGTAAGCTTATAAGTAGAGGAGTCAATCCCTGAAGACTGCAGGGAACAACTCCGTGCCGAAATAAAGACGAAGGCAAAACCCGTTGGGTTCCAAATCAAAGCCAACAATACTAGTTCAAACTCACTACTTCAGACCAAGTGCAGTGATGCCAAGTTGAAACAAGAGGTCAAATTTAAATAACTGGGAAGCATAACGGAAACACTGACTCATTGCAGAAAGAAATAGCGTTCCGTTTAGATCAAGCAAATAGAGCTTTCCACAGGATAATGAAAATCTGGCGATCAGCAGTCTTCTCACTTTATGTCAAAATTAGACCCCTAAATAGCAATGCTCCGTCAATTATAACGTATCCAGAAGAACCATGGCATATTAACATAAAGCAAAAGCGTCAACCTTTAGAAATTCTTGTCTCCAAAGAATTTTTAGCATACACTGGACACATGGAGTCTCAAATGTTGAGATCCAAAAATGACCAACCAGGCTCTCATTATGTATATTATTCGCCAATATCAATGGCAATATCTGGGGAATGTCATGAGAATAGGAGACCCTTAGAACTCCAAATGCAACCTTTCAGTGACGGCCTACAGGACCTAGTAAGATATGTCGTCTCAAAGCACCGTACACCACAGGTGCCAGTCAGATATTCGTTCTCTTGAAACGTTCCTGCAACCCGAGTGGAAAGATATACTGGAGGCAGCAGGATACTGCGACGACTGGAGACTCCTCGTTGATGCCCTAGGTGCCGCATGAGGCACAGGGGGATCTGGTTAGGTCTAAGTAGTGCATAGTAATGTATTGCATGCATACGTTTCGGAATATTCCTCTTTCATTTTAAAATCTTTTATTATTTCGCGTTCATTGAGCAACAAACTATCTATATATAAAAAGTGCATTCGATTATGTTATGCAGTCTTTTAGCGTGAAGCGCTGAAACTTTTTGTATTCCGAATCAAAGCTTGTCTTCCCTGTCCATTTGTAGTAAATACGCCTCTGCCAGAGGGACCAGTGAACAAAGACTCACTAGGTAAACTATTTCCAGGCTCTTACTCGTTTGTCTCGTTGTCTCCCCTGTCCATTTGTAGTAAATACGCCTCAGCCAGAGGGACCAGTGGACAAAGACCCACTAGTTAAACTATTTCCAGGTTCTTACTCGTTTATCTCGTTGTCTGCCCTGTCCATTTGTAGTAAATACACCTCTGCCAGAGGGACCAGTGGACAAAGACGCACTAGGTAAACTATTTCCAGGTTCTTACTCGTTTATCTCGTTGTCTCCCCTGTCCATTTGTAGTAAATATGCCTCTGCCAGATGGACCAGTGGACAAAGACCCACTATGTAAACTATTTCCAGGTTCTTACTCGTTTGCGGGAAAAAAAAAAGTACGAGATACATCCTTCGTTTTGGGCTCGAAAATTTATTGCAAAAGAAAAATTGAACTCCATTTTTCATGTTATTCTTTGATAACTATGCTAGTATTTATAACGGACCTATTCAAACGGATCCTATTCGGTGATAATCGGATTGTAAAGGTAATTTTTTTCGCTGACGATTCAAATTGAGTTATTATTTTCATTGAAAATCTTTAAAATTAGATTACTAATGACCGCTAGTCAGAAATTATATAGTCAACTTAATGAGAAAAAAAAACTACTACACTAGAAAACCCAAAAAGCGCTTAAAAGTAAAAATTGAATAATTGTGAATAATTATGCATAAATTGGCCAGTGTCCATTTCGCTTTGTTTCTTTTTCTCGTACTCCTCTTAGTACGTTATTGTTATGTCCAGAGGGTAAAAATTAATTATTATTACTGTTTTGCTTATGTACAGACGCATTAAAAGACCATAATGAAAAAAAATACCTATAATAATAATGGAAACTAGAAAAACGAAACAGATTGTTCTGACACCGTCATAAATAATTTCAAAAATATTATCAAATGCGATTCTTGTGGGAAAATGTACCATAAAACCTTTAAAAACACCTACATGATTAATTTTGAAAATCTAATCTGGGTTATTACATTTTTTCTTTTCACAATCTGTCAATACAAAGCAAGAATCCAAATTATCAGGGTTGCAGTTGTAGGTAGCAACCTAGTAAGAGACGATCACGTCTCATACTAAGAAATAAAACAGCCAATAACTTTTAAAAATAGTGTCAGATCAAAACAAGAAGTAAACTATTAGAACCGCCTTGTCCAAACCCCTATAAAAGAAATCAACGAAAGAGGCTCCGAGTGTCCGAAACGACCCTATTCCAGCTCAGTACTGCCATGCGGAGCGCTTTATTTACAACTCTCATTTTGTTACTATCGTCACTAGTAAAATAATTTTTACAATTAGTAACTTTTAATTTTTACAAATTTTACTATTTACAATTAATAGCTTTTAAAATTAGTAAAATAACTTTTACAATTAATTCACGTTTCCAGAAGCACACTTTAAGTCTAAAACATTAATTTACAATGCCATTCCATCAATTAATAATTACATTAGCATTACAGTTAATCATAATTAACTAAAAAAATTAATCTATAATTACACTCAATTAATTTATAGTTAATTTTACAATTTCTGATGATGGTGACGAAAAAGGTAGGGGGAAGAGGCTATTCAAACTAATCCGCTGGTAGCAGAACTCGTCTAGGACAAATTACCCTTATCCCTTAGCAACGACAAATTTGAAAGGGCCCGTACTAAAACTTTACGGAAACTCACAAATTTCAAAACATTCTTGCAGCAAAATATGTTGGCCAAATTCTTTGTGGTATTTAATAAAAATAACTATACGCATTCACCAACACTCCCGCATCAAAATCGAATTCACTTACGAATAATTCATTTACAAATTAAATTAGAGCCACTAGCCTTCACGAAATGTTAAAAATTTAATTATTAAATATTTTCAAAGAGTCAAATGCATATGCGGAAATTATCCTTACCGTCAAGTATGGAAACCATCTGTTATACCGATTCACGGAATGATGATATTTCCAGAAAAGCAAGTTCCACAAAACAATCAACGGCGGTGATTGACAAATAATTAAAGATCCGCTAGTCCCTGTTTATATCTGATTCCCTGTAAGATAATGAATTAGAAAATTAGAAAAACAGACACGGGTTGTTTTCAGATGTACTGAGTTTAAATTAAAATCTTAATTAGGCTGTAAATCCAGAGCACAAGAGACGGGGGGGGGGATACAGAGGAAGAACAGCGATCCCAAACAGGTAAAAAAAAACATTCCAAAAATAAAGTACTGAAGCCTAAATATGTACTTTTTTCATCCCCCCTCCCCTAACCCAAGGGAAATCCTCTGACTTGCAAAAAAAAAAAAAAAAAAAAAAAAAAATGCGAATTATATTGATGATATAAAAAATTATCTATTAGAGATTTTGGGAGCGGGCCCGGACCCCTTGGATCCAGAACTACCTGTGTGAATGAGAACGAAGTCGCATCTAGTTTGAAAATGGTTTTACATTACTAGATTAGGCGATATCTCGGCGCAAGGCTTAGTGTATCAAATTGAAACTGATTTCAACATTTAGGAGGGGAATATAGAGAGGATTATTGAACGTTCAACTATGACTTGAGGCGGGGGATAGAGCTAAATCAAAAAACGCTATATGCATTTAGGTTATCAAAACACCATATTCCACTACATTTCAGAAACAGCTTAAGAATTTGAAGAGACGTAGTTCAAACTTCCAGGTATTGCAGGGGAAGGAAGGGGGAGGGGAGGAGACTTGAATAATGCGTTAGATAGAAAATGTTATTGCACTTTAAGCCCCTATCAGAATTAGAAATTATGGCACTTGTCAAGAATCCAGGTACACACGCGAGAAGAACCGCATATAGAATGTCAAGGATCCTAATGAAAAACAAGTTTCCGCAACATAGTGAGGAATTGCTCACTCTGTGACAGATATTTAAACTTTAGTTTTTTGGGATTAAAGGGGCAAAAAAGGGTACCTAGGTTAGGTTAGTTTACGTATTTAATATATGCTATGCTTTACCCCCACCCCTCCCCCCTAATGTGCAAATATATAGCCCAAATTTGTTCATAAACTATTATATTTTCATCCTATTTTGTTTTATTTCATTAGCATTAACGAAACTTCACTTCTCACGTGTGTACCGGATTCTAGACATGTACCGAAATTATTCACTTCTTGGTAGCGAGGTAAATCAGAAGACATTTTGTCCTACCATGTTACTAAAACAGTCTATCTGCAGTACTCACTGCATTCATGGTTGCAGCGGCAGCTGCAACCTAGTAAAGAGCGAACCACAGCCCATAGAAATCAAAAGTTGAAAAACGTGTTTTCAAAAAAAACTGTCTCGTGAAAAAAAAATTGCCATTTGACACTGAATCAGGAATGGTAACTATTGTTTCGTTTAATCTTAGAAGTAAAAGTTTATTGCGAAAAGAAATTTATGGTGATTTCGAAAAAGAGCCTGGAAACCCCTTGAAAATGGCGTCAAATCGAAATGAAAAGTGCACCATTGGAATCAGCATGGTCGAAAACCTATTGGAGGATAATTACAGTCCCCCACCTTTAACACGAAGGAAAATGACTTTTTTTGCATGGGTAGCACTGATCTTGTCTCCATTTTTTTCTTTTTTTTTTCTAGAAGGACTAGGGGTGGCCAGAGCATCATAGAGAGGTGTGTAATAGCTCATTCAAAAAGGAATTAAATTTGTAAGTGCCCCTTTTAAGTGACCAAAAAAATTGGAGGGCAAATTCCCCCCCCCCCCTACAAGCCCCCCCCCCCAAGTAGTCCTATAAAAATTTTGAGATTGCCATTTTGTTTAACATAGTTCAAAGGTCCAATATATAAGGTTTTGATAATGATATGGCCCTCCATAGTCCCTGGGGAAGGGCTGTATGTGGTATCGGGCGTATCGAGATCGCGCGTATCGGTATCGTGCGTATTGGTATCGCATGTATCGTATCGGGAATATCGGTATCCACTGTTGTTTTTTTTTTCAGTCATTTTCTAGGCTCATTTTTTTTTTAAAACGTGTCCCGGCAAGGTATCATGGTTGCAGCGGCAGCTGCAACCTAGTAAAGAGCGAACCACAGCCCATAGTAACCAAAAGTTAAAAAACACGTTTTGAAAAAAAAACTGCCTAATGAAAAAAAAAATTCCCATCTGACACTGACTCAGGAGCGTTAACCATTATTTCGGTTCGTCTTAAAAGTAAAAGTTTATTGCGAAAAGAAATTTATGTTGATTCCGAAAAAAAGGCCTCACACTCCTCGAAAATGGCGTCATATCAAAATGAAAAGTGTACCATTGGAATCAACATCGTCAAAACCTTATACAGGGAAGTTTCAGTCCCCCTCCCTGAACAACAAGGAAAATTACTTTTTTGCATCGGTAGCACTGATCTGTCTCCTTTTTTTTTTTTTTTTTTTTTTTTTTTTTTTTTTTTTTTTTTTTTTTTTTTTTTTTTTTTTTTTTTTTTTTTTTTTTTTTTTTTTTTTTTTTTGTCAACAGGTCTAGGGGGCTACCAGAACATCATAAAGAGATTCTTAATGGCTCATTCAAAAGCTATTTCTCATATCTACGCGCTTTTTATAAATTTCGCCATCTGCAAGTGCCATATGGCACTAAAATGGCACCTTTTTGTGCTATTTGTCAAAGGGTGGCACTAGCAGGCTACCAGAACATCGTTGGTAGATCTTTTATAGCCCATATAAAAGATATTGTACATATCTACGTCTTTCATATAAATTCCACCATCATCAAGTTCAAACGGCACTTTTGGTGTCATGTCTAAAGTGGAAAAGCTGCACTGTAAAAAAAAAAAAAAAAAAAAAAAAAAAAAAAAAAAAAAAAAAAAAAAAAAAAAAAAAAAAAAAAAAAAAAAAAAAAAAAAAAAGATTTCCAACAAAATGTTTTGCTCGAATTCAAACAAGTCAAAAAATATCCAATTTTTCTGTTGGAATTGTGACTTGCTTATTTAATTCAAACAAGTCACAAAAAAAAATCCAATTTTTCTGTTGGAATTGTGACTTGCTTATTGAATTCCAACAAATTATTGAAATTACTAAGATTTATGTACTTTTCAGTAGAAAAAAAAAAAAAATGTAATTTTCACCGTAAATAGGCTATATCAATCAACACGGATTGAACTTCAACAGTAGTTTTGAAGTTCCTTGAATATCATTTTAAATTTGACTATAGGACCATTGAAAGTAATATGTTCAGTATTGAGTTCATTTCAAATATTTGAATTATAGCAGAAAAAGGGGAATGCTAATTGAATTTTGAGTATAAAAAGATAATTATAAAAATAAGGAAATATATTTTTACTTTGAAATAAGTTGAGCTTTCTTGTTTGCAAAATGAACACGCAGAAATTTATGTACAAAAATTATCTTTTAACTTTTACAATCGCTTTTTTTAAATACATTTTTTTTTGTGAGTTTCTGTAGGTAGAAAATTTCTTAAGATGCTACCCTAACCTTAACAGTACTAACGGTGAAATATATTGCTTTCTGAATTCAATTTTTTCTAATTAAGAACGAAAATCCTTTTGTGTTTCAAAAAATTCTTCCCTGGATTTGCCATAAATTTGCTGCTAACGCTGAATAACCAGGTATGCAAATATATCGAAGAAAGAAGACGCCTGTAAGGGCATTTCAGTCATTTACGTACACGTAAAGGAACCAAAAGCTTCCCCAAAAAAGAGAATTTTCTAAAATGGTGCACATTTCAACAGGACTCAGAAATACTACACTTTAATAGCACGAATCGTGCTTCAAAAACTCGGTTTGCTACAGGATTAATTAAAAAATAGGACGTTAGCCCAATAAGTTTTATCAAACAGTTCATAGTGTTAAACTGTAATTAAGGAGCGACTTAGCTCAATTGTAACCGAAACTCAAAAATGGAATGTTGATAACAATTGATAAGAATTGTGTTTTTATGCAAATTGCAAATATATAAATTTCATTACGTTTAATATCTACCCACCAAAGGCTCCAAGCCTCAGAAGAAAAAGGGATTTTGAAAACAGGGAGCCTGATTTTCGAAAAAGGGAGAAACACCCCCCCCAAAAATCAATACATCTTTATGTAAATCAGACCTTCAGATTCAGCGTATCCGAAAATGTTATTGTGGGGGTTATGATCTCCTATCTGCACAAATGTGGAATTTATGTTTTTGCCAGAAGACTGATCACGGATGCGTTTCTATTTTTTTTTTTTTTTTTTTTTTTTTTTGTTCTAGTGTCCTTTTTAAGAGACCGTAAAGATTGGAGGGTAACTAAACCTCCTCCCAAGACCTAATTGTCTCTTATTTTGTTTTCGAATGTTATGATTTAAGATCAATTTGACAGACAAACAAAAAAAATCATTATCCTTCAACTACCTACAAACGTATAATACAGAAGTAGATTTAATTTTAGACCTTCAAATGACAAAGCGACGATTTTACCTATGGGGCATTCAGATCAGAGAGAAAAGATATTCTGATTGTGATGGTAAGTATTCAGTTTAGTTTATTAATATTGATAACTTGTGTCTTATGTTTCCCAAAATGTTTAAGATAGTACATTTTTATAAATAAAAAAAAGTTTGGTAAATTCTATGGTACTGTTCTATTAGCTGTAAACCATACAAGAAGTGAAGTTCGGTTAATGCTAATGAAATAAAACAAAATAGGATAAAAATGTAATAGTTTAGAAACAAAATTCGGTTATATATTTGAACATTATGGGAGTGAGGGGGGAAAGCATAGCATATACTAAATACGTAACCTAACCTAGGTACCTTTTTACCCCCTAAACCCCCAAAAACTAAAGTTTAAATATTGTAAACGCAGTTAGAAACCACTGTTCGCAATCAAATTCTCCGTTGAGAGAACCTGTTTGACTAGTTTCTTTTATCATCTATCTTGCATGGCTTACAGCTAATAGAACAGTACTAATTCTACTTTAGCTACTATTGGCTATCTTGGAAAAGGGTTAGGTTAGGAAAATGAAACTTTCAGGGATGGGTCTACAGGCTTTCGCGTGGAACACACGTGAAAAATGAAGTTTGGTTGATGCTAATGGAGTAAAACAAAATAGGATAAAAATATAATAGTTTAGAAACAAATTTCGGCTATATATTTGCAAATTAGGGGGGGGTGGGGGGTAAAGCATAGCATATATCAAATACCTAACCTAACCAAACCTAGGTAACTTTTTTTTCCCCTAAACCCCACAAAACAATAGTTTAAATATTGTAAACCCAATAACAAACCACGCTTTACAATCCATTTCATAGGCAGCGCACTAGCGCTGCCTAAGTATAGAACGATGTGGCCACAATGTGTTTTTTTTTCTATAAGGCACTTCGTATCGAAGGAGTTGTCGTAGAAACTTCGAAAAGGGCTTATTCGATTGGAAATTGGGGTGGCTAGTGCCCTTTTTAATAGTCGAAAGGGATTGGAGGGCAACTAGCCCCCTCTCGCCCATCATTCCCCCAAACACATCCAATCAAAATTTTGAGATAGCCATTTTGTTCAGCGTAGTTGATTTTCAGATAGAAAATATCTTTTTGAGGAGGACACTCCCCCACAACCCTCGGGGCAAGGGTTTTAAGTTATGCCCTGAGGGCATATAAGAACAATGTTGGCACAATGTACCATATATTATTTTTTTTACTTTAGAGCAGGGCACTTCATAAGGAAGGGGTCGTCGTAGAGACTTCAAAAGGGGCTCATTCGTTTGGAAATAGAGAGTTCTAGGGCCCTTTTTAATAGTCGAAAGTGATTGGAGGGCAACTAGCCCCCCCCCCACGCCCGTCATTCCCCCAAACACATCCAATCAAAATTTCGAGATAGCCATTTTGCTAAGCGTAGTTGATTTCAAGATAGAAAATGAGTTTTTGAGGAGGACACTCCCCCAAAACCCTCAGGGCAAGGGTTTTAAGTTATGCCCTGAGGGCATATAAGAACAATGTTGGCACAATGTACCATATATTATTTTTTTACTTTAGAGCAGGGCACTTCATATGGAAGGGGTCGTTGGAACACATCCAATCAAAATTTCGAGATAGCCATTTTGCTCAGCGTAGTTGATTTCCAGATAGAAAATGTATTTTTGAGGAGGACACTCCCCCACAACCCTCAGGGCAAGGGTTTTTAATTATGCCCTGGGGGCATATAAGGTTTTTTATAGAAGGCGTTGTCGTAGAAACTTCAAAAACAGGCTCTTTCGATTGGAAATTCGAAGGGCTAGTACCCTTTTTAACAGTCGAAAGTGGTTGGAGGGCAACTAGCCCCCCCCCCACGCCCATCATTCCCCCAAACACATCCAATCAAAATTTTGAGATAGCCATTTTGTTCAGCGTAGTTGATTTCCAGATAGAAAATATGTTTTTGAGAAGGACACTCCCCCACAACCCTCGGGCAAGGGTTTTAAGTTATGCCCTGGGGGCATATATGGTTTTTATATAAGGCGTTATCGTAGAAACTTCAAAAAAGGCTCATTCGATTGGAAATTCAAAGGGCTAGTGCCCTTTTTAATAATCGAAAGTGATTGGAGGGCAACTAGCCCCCCCCGCCTATTATTCCCCCAAACATCCAATCAAAATTTGAGATAGCCATTTTGTTCAGCGTAATCGATTTCCAGGTAGAAAATTTTTTGACGAGTTTTGAGGAGGACACTCCCCCACTACCCTCAGAGCAAGGGTTTTAAGTTATGCCCTGGGGGCATATAAGGTTTTATAGAAGGCGTTGTCATAGAAACTTCAAAAAAGGCTCATTCGATTGGAAATTCAAAGGGCTAGTGCCCTTTTTAATAGTCAAAAGTGCAACTAGCCCCCCCCCCACGCCCATCATTTCTCTCCAAACACATCCAATCAAAACACATCCAATCAAAATAGTGTCCTCCTCAAAAACATATTTTCTATCAGGAAATAGACTACGCTGAACAAAATGGCTATCTCAAAATTTTGATTGGATGTGCTTGGGGGAATAATGGGCTTAGGGGGGGGGGGGCTGCTAGTTACCCTCCAACCACTTTCGACTATTAAAAAGGGCACTATCCCTTTGAATTTCCAATCGAATGAGCCTTTTTTGAAGTTTCTACGACAACGCCTTATATAAAAACCTTATATGCCTCCAGGGCATAACTTAAAACCCTTGCCCTGAGGGTTGTGGGGGAGTGTCCTTCTCAAAAACAGATTTTCTATCTGGAAATCAACTACGTTGAACAAAATGGCTATCTCAAAATTTTGATTGGATATGTTTGGGGGAATGATGGGCGTGGGGGGGGGGGGGGCTAGTTGCCCTCCAATCACTTTCGACTATTGAAAATAGTACTAGCCCTTCGAATTTCCAATCGAATGAGCCTGTTTTTGAAGTTTCTTCGACAACGCCTTCCATAAAAACCTTATATGCCCCCAGGGCATAACTTAAAACCCTTGCCCTGAGGGTTGTGGGGGAGTGTCCTCCTCAAAAACACATTTTCTATCTGGAAATCAACTACGCTGAACAAAATGGCTATCTCGAAATTTTGATTGGATGTGTCTGGGGGAATGATGGGAGTGGGAGGGGGGGGGGGGGTTAGTTGCCCTCCAATCACTTTCGACTATTAAAAAGAGCCCTAGAACTCTCGATTTCCAATCGAATGAGCCCCTTTTGAAGTCTCTACGAAGACCCCTTCCATATGAAGTGCCTTGCTCTAAAGTGAAAAAATAATATATGGTACATTGTGCCAGCATAGTTCTTATATGCCCTCAGGGCATAACTTAAAACCCTTGCCCCGAGGGTTGTGGGGGAGTGTCCTCCTCAAAAAATATTTTCTATATGGAAATCAACTACGCTGAACAAAATGGCTATCTCAAAATTTTGATTGGATGTGTTTGGGGGAATGATGGGCATGGGGGGCTAGTTGCCCTCCAGTCACTTTCGACTATTAAAAAGGGCACTAGCCACCCCGATTTCCAATCGAATGAGCCCTTTTCGAAGTTTCTATGAAAACTCTTCGATACGAAGTGCCTGTCGAAGAAAAAAAAACACATTGTAGCCACATCGTTCTTATATTAAATTTATATTAAATTTTATTTAATTGAAAGAAACTCGTTTCGAAAGAAACCCGCATCTTCCCTATATAATATAGCACATGTGTTCCAGATAGTACATAAGTATCAAAGTATGTCCCGGGAAGGTATTTTGAAGTACCTACCTCCACTCCTTCTCCCTCTAGAGGGTCCTTAAATTTGCCTACATGACAGGTCTATACTTATTGAAATTTTTACAAAACAACATTTTACCTTAATTTTCAGTTATTAGTTTCTTTTTCTCAAGGTTTAGTTCCAAAATGCAATTCCTGTTATTTGAGCAGAATTTTAAGCCGCATCAATGTTCTTTTTCTTCAAAATTTAGGAAATGTATTTGCATATCTTTAAAACCTTATAAATTGGGATTGAGCAAAGTTGTGAAGCTGAGAACAATTTTGTTGTACTTCATCTAAGCAGAAGATCTATTTTGCAAGGTTTCAATTTTATAACACACAGATTTTGTGAGGCGGCGAACAAGAGATTTGATGAGATCTGATGAGTAAGTCCAAGGTATTCAGAAAAGATAGGATTCGTGGATTATTATTGCAACCGTTCACCTCTGGAGGTAGAAAAAAGGGGGAAGCCTTTCTTTTATTTGTGCCTCGATTTGATTTCATCTTCACTTCAGGTCCGAGTGTCACTGTTTTCCTGATTGGAAGATATTTCTTACTCAAGCGTCTTCTGTCGGCCTGCCATTGATTTACTGTTTTCCACCATGAAAAAATGCAGCCGCTAAGAGATGTCATATTATCTGGGAGAAATTGTTTGTTGTAATTTTCTGTTCTTGTAAAATAAATGAGATTTATTTTTTTGTATTTATTGATGCTTCAGAAAGAAGAAAGGGAAACTGAATCCTGAGAACTAGATATTAGACTGTAGACCTAGGAAATTGAACAACGCTAGTGATGGAAATCCAATAAAAGAACGGGAAATCCAGCAAACAAGATGGAAATCCAATAAGGATCTTAAAATCCAAAATGTTGTTTAGTCAACCAACTGAAAATTCAATTCGGGTATAGGAATTCAACATTTTTGTTTCTCAACAAACTGGAAATTCAATAATGACCATGGAATTCCAAAATGGTCTCCAATATTCAACTTCAGCTGTTGAAATTCAAATTTTGTTGTTGATAAACATTACAAGCAATTTTTGTTGAATCTCAAACTTTTGTTTTACAGTGTGGGGCTATTGGGCTAGCAGAACTTTAAAAAGTGATGTTTAATGGCACTAATTTTTAAGGCATATCCGAAGAAGGCAGATTTTAAACCTATTACTCATATCTACGTGCTTTTTATCAATTTTACCATCCAAAAGTGCCATATAGCGCTAAAAACGGCACTTTTGGTACCACTTCTTAAGTGGAAGAGTTTGGAGCATGAAACTGTACCATTGCAATAATTATAGTCCAAAGCCCTTAACTGGAGGCTTATAAGATCCCCTCACATATTTCCCCCATCCAGACCCTCTTAGGAAGTTTCATAAATCAACTAGTCATATTAAAAGTAAAAGATTATTGCGAAAGCAAATTAACTAAAACTAAAAACTTTTCAACTAAACATCTACCAAAAATTAAGCTTGATTGGTCAACAGTTTTAAATTGAACCTTCAAACTTCACTCTATGATGAAGCCGTTCTAACGGCGGTAATTGAGGGGAAGGGGACGTCCTTGAAACCCCCCTTAGTTTTTGCTTTTGCCCCTTAGTTTTTGCTCTGGCCTAGGTTTTGAAACCACCTTTTTTGGTTATGTCATTGGAAAAGGCACTTGTTTCATTTAAAAAAGTTGGGGAAACAACCGGAAGTGCACTTTGTGGGAATGTGCTATCAAGTCAAATTTATAAAAAGCGATTAAGTGTAAATATAAGCTTTTAAATGAGCCCTTAAACAGCTTTCTTTTATTACAGAAGCCTTCTAGTTTCTGCTAGTCAGTAGGTGATTTATAAAGCCCTGTCTTCAAAATGGCTTTTTCAGGCGAAGTCGGCCGAGTAAAAACAGCTTTTTGCTCGTCGAAAAACAAACGTTCCTGAAAAACATGTATTGTTTTTTGAAGTATGGATAAAGAACTTTATGTTATAGACTAAATTTTTTCTTAGCTGTCAAGGTTGTTTGCAGTATTTTCTAGAGCTGCCTTATCTCCCTAGATCAGTGATAATTACAAATTATATTAAAAATAAGTTTTCAACTGAAACTAAGAAGTGACATTAAAACTTAAAACGAGCATACATTATTCCGTATAAATATAAAAGATCATGGCAGCGTTGTTTCTGCATTAAATTTTAATAAAAAACGAACAAAGATTAATAAAAAAAAACAAAGTTTTTCCGAGGGAAGCAAAGAGCGAAGTTGAAACTTAAAACGGACAAAAAATTATTACTTCACAGCCTATTTAATATATATTAATATAACTAGCTCAAATAAACCAACTAATTATGTTTCCCTATGCTTTTATGATTATACAAAACTAGCGCTTTACTGAAAACTCAAAATAATATAGGAGTTTTGGTAGAGTAAAAGCAAACCAATTAAGGATACCTTTTATAGAATCAAAATATTATCAATCCCTTTTAGGATCAATCCCTTTCAAGATAAAGCAACAATCCATTTTAGGATTTTCTTTATTTTTTTTTCGTTTAATTTGGTATCACTTCTGCACAATGGCTCAGTTCAATGACTGGCTCTCGTTTTGGTTCTTAAAAGGACAGGTCATGATTAGTTTGAACACAAGTTCAAATTAAGGCCATCTTTATAGTATTAGGACTATAGACTAGCTTTAGATTTGTATCATAGCTTGAAATTCACTCTTGTATAGAGAGAAATAATCTGATTTCCAGAGTTCATATTATGTCTGATTTGATCTTCATTTCAAGGGATAATAAAGCATATTTCTTACAATTTAAGACTGCATATTACCCACTATTGGTATTATAGCTGGTGAGAGCAAAATGCTGCTTGATAAATCAATTCAATATTTCTGTATGCTGCTCAGTTACTTCTCGGTTATTAAAAAATATTTATTTTACGCTTATGTTTTTAAGAGAATTTTAATGGTATACTGAAAGTTACTAATGTTTCAACTGGTGTAAGACTATGAAAAGCTTTATAGATTCGTTTAGTGTTGTCAGGCTACATACTCACTTTTGACTCTTAAATCAATAATCCTGTTTTTTATACGTGACTTTTGTGTTTTAAGTAAAGCGCTAGTTTTGTATAACTATAAAAGCATAGGGAAACATAATTAGTTGGTTTATTTGCACTACTACTACTACTACTACTACTAACAACTCACCGCAGCACCAAGCCGCCGGAGGCCAACACAGCTACGCACGCTCCTCCTCCACCCCAATCTATTCAAAGCCTCCCTTTTTACACCCGCCCACGAAGTTCCCATTTCCTTTAAATCTTTCTTTATGACGTCCTCCCACCCCAGACGGGGACGACCTGCTTTCCGTTTAGCCCTAGATGGTTGGCCGAAAAGGACAATCTTCGGCAATCTTTCATCCTTCATCCGCACAACGTGCCCTAGCCACCTCAACCTTTCTTTCATTATAGCCCTAGAGAGCGGTATTAAACCACATTTTTCGTATAGCCTATTGTTTGAAATACGGTCAGTCAGCGGGTACCCAGAACAATCCTTAAGCAATTTCTCTGGAAAACATCTAGCAAATCTTCATCCGCTTTTCGGAGCGTTAGTTACATTAATATATATTAAATAGGCTGTGAAGTAATAATTTTTGTCCGTTTTTAAGTTTCAACTTCGCTCTTTGCTTCCCTCGGAAAAACTTTGTTTTTTTTTTTTCAAATTAATACCTATTAGCAACAGCTAATGGGATCAACCTGAAACTTTCTTGTCTGTTTTTCTGCTTCTTGATTTTGTCATCATTGATTCAATCTAAGGATACACAGTGAAAACAAGAGTGACGCATGGCAAAATGCATGGGACATTAGGGGGCTGGGGGTAAAGTATAGAAGAAGTCAAAGCTTTTTCCTCAAAATTTATTTAGTTGGTCTAACGTTGACCAATTTTCAACTATGTTATGATGCCAGCCTAAGAAAACTAACCGTCATGTTTGAATATTTTAAAAGCGGGTTGTATAATCAAAAAATCAGCATATAATGAAAAATATATCACATAATAGAATATTACAGTCCTAGAAGTAAAAAAGAAAAAAACAACCGAAGGCACACAGGAAATTGGGAAATTCAAGAAAGAAGAGCTAATTTGCATTATCAACATATAGAAAAACAATTTCATTTATTACTTTTAAGGCATTTTGCCACAAGGCCTTCAAAAATCGCGTACATGATTTTGTTTCTCATGAATTCCCCGGGATTATTAGAAAAAACGATCAGAAATTAAATTAAAAAAGTAAGTTTTTTTTCCACTTAAGTTTTAATATCTCTCCTTGCTTTCAGTTGAAAAAACTTATTTTATTTTATCTATTAACGTTAATAAATCCATTTGCTTAAAACTTTGGGAATGAATATTGATATATATTATATATATATATATATATATATATATATATATATATATATATATATATATATATATATATATATATATATTATATATATATATATATATATATATATATATATATATATATATATATATATAAATATATATTAAACTTTCAATCTACATTCTTTCTTTCTTTTCAGTTGAAAATCAGTAATCTTGGTTATTGTGGTAATTTCCTTTCTTTTTTTGTTTGTGTTACGACATTTAAAAACACATTGCTTAAAAAATTGTTTTCAATGAAGCGCAAATGAAGTTTTGGCCTTTACAAGGCACACAGGCATTAACCCTTCTCGTGTTTGTTGTAATTTCTGTTCGTTGTTAGTTTGACTTGGCTATTTTTTGTAATGACAATAAAATACCCCACTACTTGAAATAAAATCGTTTTCAGTAAAGCCTAAACAGGCATAGCAAGAGGGTTCGTGAGGGGATGAAAAAAAGAGCACGGTGGTTCTGGTTCACTTTCTATCACACCTCTGATCAGTGAAAGTTTATTTCGGTAAATTGTTAATCTTGTGTGTTATTTTGTTGTTGTTTTTCGTCAGTTCAGTCTTTTAGATTGTCTCATTTTTTTTTCTCGCCAGTCCAATGTAGTGTATGACAAATAGTCTAGCGTTTGTTAAATAATTGAGTTTTTGTGTGGTTGTTATTTTCTTTTCACGGCAACTTTTTGTGTAATTAACATTTAAGTTCCCCTACATTACAAGCCATTGAACCTTCTAAGGGGGGGGGGGGTTAAAATAGCGTTTTTGCTTTCTTTTTGTGTGCTTAAATAAGGAAATCTTGAAAGACAAACACTAAATTGTCGGTTTTCCTTTACTAGAAACAGAAAATAAATTCACAATTTTTTTTTCGCATTGTAATGTCGTGAAATACAATATGAAATAACTACGCAATGAAAATGCATTAAAATTTTCCATCTTTGGCTACAAATTGAGGGCCGCAATTAAAAAAAGAACGAACAAAATTGCACTCAGTTACAGTTGAAGCTGAATCATCACAAAACAAACATTGCTAAGACAGAACATAACCAACGCGGCTGAACTACTGAAGGGATTGAAACAGGACCGTATCCAGGATTTTCTTTGGGGGTGTGTTTTCAATGATTTTTTCGGGGAGGGGGGTACACAAAAACACCCATCAAAACGCACAAAAATTTGTTTATATCCGTTTCTGTGACGTTTTTACGAGTCAGACAGACATTTCGGGGGGGGGGGTCAAACCTCCCCCCTGGACACGGCTTTGGGTTGGAAATATTATTGAGTTTTCCGCCATCCAGATGTTTGCTAACAATGTTAGCTAACAGGTACTTGTTTGGACGGCGGAAACACAATTGTTAGCTAACAGAAACAAATTCTCCAAAAATTTTCTCCAATTAGTATGCGATTGTTAAAGAAATTCTCTAAAAATGTTGGCTAACAGTTTTTAGTTGGACGACGGTATCACTATGGTTGGAAAAATTGTTAGCTAACAGTTTTTGTTTGGTCGGCGAAAACCCCCTATTATGTTTAAAGTTTCAACACAGACAAATCAATTCAATACAGAATAGATTTTTTTTTTTTTTTTTTTTTTAAGATATTGCGTCTTTCGATGCTGCCCTAGATTTTGAGAAAGGAGAGGGCTGACAGGATCTTTTTTGTTCGAAGATGGCATTAGATGATTTGTTTGGTATTCAAATAAGTAACTAGTGGCTTTTGAGCACGGGAAAATCTGGGAAAGGGGGGGGGGGCTAATATCCAACTATGTCAAGGGGCCAAGGAGCTAAAAACTAGACTATCTACAACTGTGTTCATATAGAACGATGTCAATAATAATACCAAACCAAACAGGGCCTAGCCAGAATTTAGGCCTATCCATCCCGCAGATGACACTGATAAGTGGCTAGTCACCGCACCAGATGTGGCACTAAGGTGAGTGAGTAACCTAGTGCAGTCCATATGTACATTCATTAATCATCCTTTAAATCGTTATTGCAAATTGTGTTCAGATCGTGTTTAAAACCAAAGGGCGTAGGTTGCATACATTTATTTGTCCTCTAAAAATGAACTGTTATACTCAAAGAGTCCTTTAGGGGGCGTTATCCACTGGGCCCACTAAATTCATAAAAGGTTAGGGGAACCGGAGATTATTTAGAATCTATCCCAATTTGTTTTTCACAAAAAAACTTTATCAATAACACTTCTTATTTTTAAAAAAACCGTATTTTTGCTTTGCCGAAAATAGAATAAAGAATGTCGATTCATATCTATTGCGCAATATCAAGTACCTCCACAATTTCTTTCTTGTCTCTTTTTGGCTTTTAGTTCAGCACGTTCGTCTCTTTAATTTGTGTATTCTTATTCTCAGGATTACTTTCCTAATAAGTATTCGTTATGTCACAAAGGAAAATGCAGTCAAATTCGCATCCTTCTTTTTCCTCGACCTCAACAGTAGGTCATTTTTTCCTTTTCCTAAATCAATGCATCCATAATCACTGCCACAATCTCTATGAATGCCACATAATCGCCTGTCACAAGAAGAAGAAGAAAAAAACAGCAACTAAATCTAGACCCTAAACACGTTCCAGTTTTTTTGTCCGCTAAACAAGAAAAGGGAAAGAAATTACGTTCGAAACTTGAACTTGGATCAACTGAGGCGTATTTCCAAGAAAAAAACAACTAAAGGCTGGATTTTGACTTTCTATTTTTCGCCAGAATGATAATTCACAAATTGATAAAAATACAAAGAAAGGGTAAAGTTCTAGATGATGTTTTTTTCGCTATTTTGGAAAGTAGTTGACTTAGGTAAATGAAACAATAACGAATGAACCTAAGACCGAAAATACACCCATAAATGTGTTCTCAGGTTACTATCTCTGTTGTATCCTAATTTAAAGGGCTTATCTCTGTTGTATCCTAATTTAAAGGGCTTAAAAGATAGCACAGAACACAGGTCTGTGCAGAACACAAAAACATTTTGCCTCCAGTTTTGGATTTTAGTCACCTTTTCTTTGTCCCCCAGTTTGGAAAACACAATTTCTATGACCTCAGTAGGATTTGAAGCTATATCCCGGCTTTTATCCAAAATTTAAGAAATAGTCTCACAAACCTTTAAAGCCTTACAAATCCAGATTGAGCAAGGGTATGAGGCTTGAAACACTTTCCTTAGGCCTCATTTGAGCTGTAGATCTATTTCAAACGTTTGACTTTTATTTAGAGATTGCCCAAATCCATCAAACGTCAGTACCCTTTGGAGGGGGAAAAGTGGAGATAGGTACTTCAAAAAGCCTATCCCAGGGTATCATTGAGGATCTGGACCCATTCCTGCAAGTTTCATCTACCTGACTTAGCTACCTTCAAAAAATAGCCAAAACTCCCTCATCAAAGAATTTTACAAGAATAAATTTGTGCTACCGGTTATGTTGTAACTAGGATTTTTTTTTCTGTCTTTATTTCATGAGTTTGATTATTACTATAAAAAAAAAAACAAAAAAAAAAAACACGCTTTTCCAACTGAAAGTAAGGAGCAACATTAAAAGTTAAAACGTACAGAAATTATTCTGCACATGAGGGGACTACCCCTTTCTCAATCCTCGCTATTTACACTAAAGTTTGAAAGTTCTTTGTAAATACTACTCATTTAAATTCAGCGGCCCTTGTGTTTCAGGGACCGTTCTCAAAGATTTGTGACAAAGAGTCAAACTTTTGTGTAAAGAGCATGGGTTGCGAAAGGGGCCACCCCCATCATATGTGAAATAATTTCTGTTCGTTTTAACTTTTAAGGTTACTCCTTACTTTCAGTTGAAAAAGCTTCTTATTTTTTTTAAATTTAATTTTTGACCATTTTTCAAATCATGCCAGTAAACCCCCCCCCCCAGGTAAAATTTTTCTTTGAAAATTTGCTCCGTAAACTTTCCTCCCCACGGAAAATACCCCCACTAAAAAAAAAAAAAAAAAAAAAAAAAAAACCCTTATATTTCCCAATAACAAAAAGCCATCTCTATGTGAACAATGGGCAAATCGCGGAGCTTACTGCCATTTCCTGAGGGACAATGGAGGGCATGCAATCCCCAAAGGCATAGTTATTGGACCGTTCAACTATGCTGAATCAAATCGCTATCTCCTTGAATTAAATAATTAAATATAAAACTATTCAATATTAAAGCTAAATATTATAAAATATAAAGCATTCATGTTGATAATAAAGATGCGTAGCATTTAAAATCCGTCATGGACAATTATAACTTTTAAAGCAAACTTTATAGTGATGGCCCAATGTTTATTTCTACAGCATAATTCATCAGTTTGGGAATATAAATATACATTACATAATGTCACACTGAATCGTTATATAAAATATTACTTTTGTAAAACGAATATAATTAGTCTTTGAAAAGTTGCAATTTAATACGGCCGTTGGCAAAAAAACTTTATAATAAACTTTTAATCAATTAAAACAAAAATACTTTCGTGTATCATTTAAAGACTAGGCTAGATTCGCTAGAAGACGAGGAGATCCAGCATTGAGCTGTTTATGCAACTGCTTTGACTAGTTTATTTTCTATAAAGCTATTAAAGAGGAGTTTTGGCGGAGAATTTTTTTTAATTTCTAATTACCAGTCAAATAAATTGCAATTTGGATTCAGGTGCGTGCCAACTGCCACCGCTCAGGCGCACCAATTTACCGAAACTTAGGGGAGGGTGCAGGGCAAGGACTGTTTCAGTTTCTTATTTAACGACACTACAAAAGAAAGTATTTTTACAAAATCAAGGAAGGATTATTTTTCCATTTTTTTCAACGAAAATACCAAAAGAGGGTATTTTCCGGTGGTATAAATATCGAAGGAGGGGAGCAATTACCCTCCCGGGTTGGCAAACCTGCTACTATATTAATGACAAAATGTAGGGGTTTTAATTTTCCAAATAGACTACGAACTTATCCACTACGCAGTATTTTGGAGGATGGAAAGACATTTTTTTTTTTAGGTTTAATGAACTTGTGATTTTAAGGGGGGATTTGCTTGATAGTGGTAAGAGCTGCTACTGGGCATCCTTAAATCAACCTCTCCTAGATACCCATTGGCAATAGGTAATTTTAATTTAAAAGGTTTAAATATACCTAAATAGGAAGGTTTTTTCAACTATACCAGATTTTTTTTCGTAGGGATGGCTTTGCCAGCTTTGATATACACATATATGTATGCATAAACAGAATTGTCTCTTTTTCCCGTATTTGAATAAAACAACATACTTTTCCTACATAAAAAAAGAACAAACTTAAAATCTAAATCAAGCATAAATTTCCTTATAAGAAATTTCAAGTAGAATTTACTATGAATGAAGAAATGAAACGTAAAACAAACAGAAATTAACATGACTTCTAACTTAAAAACGAATAATCATTCCCACAAATAATCTTGACGTTACTACCCTCCCTCCTGAAACCCTCCAAAAAACTATTGTCATCCGTGTTTTTTAAAATCAAAATTTTTTTTGAGCAGTTTTTTTTTTGTGTAAAATCACGATAAAAAGCATTCAATAAAAATAAATGACATTCAAAAAAGTTAAACTTCACAAAAAAAGGAAGCTAATGTTCATATCTACGTTCTTATAATAAATTTGTTTTGATAACGCCATCATAATAAGCCACCTGGAACCAAAAAATTGCATTTTTGGTGCCCTTCCTGGAGTAAAAAGGCTAGGAAGCACGAAAAGGGTACCATCATAATCTGCGAGGTCAAAAAGCCTATGCCAGCGTTTACTACCCCCCCCCCCTCTCCTCTTGTATAGTCTTCCAGGTATACTGATAAATACTATTCACCTTTATCCCATCAGAAAAAGTAAATTGCAAAACGTATTTTCGGAATTTTGAAAGACTTGAAAACCCTGGCATGCTCATTTCTTTTTTTTCTAGGGCTAAAGGGGTAGTGCAAAATCACAGAAATACCACAATGCGTAACCAAGCAGTTTTGCAATTAGGGCTTTGCTTCCCCGCCCCGTCAAGGTGTGAATGAATTGATCACTGGTTTTAACGTCACGTAGAGAGCCGTCGTCTGGGGCCAGGGAGAGGGCACTTTCCCCTGAATTTGGAATTTTTTGTTTTAAATTTGTGTTCATAATAATAGGACTTTAATGATCAGTTGTCACAAAACGTTGAAGGCTTAGAGGCAAAAATAATGAAAGTATACTTTCTTATGGGATTATAACAAATTCAGAAAAAAAAAAACTAGCGCTAATGAAAATTAAGCTTGTTTGAGCTTCCTAGAGAATTAAAATTGTATACTAAAATTTATTGATTTCATGGAGGGTGAAAGATTATTGAGAGCCTTATAAATTAGTCCTTTATTTTCTGCAGGCTACTTTTCTGCTCCTAGTCCTGTTCAGCTGCGTCGGTTTTGTATTTCAGTAGAGCGCAAGTTTTTTTCAAAATTCTACTAGTCTCGAGGAATATCACGAGTCAGTTTAGTTGAACTAGCTTAGTAGATACACGTTGCGTAAATTGCGGAACAACAAATTTTGTTCGTCATAGGCACTGTATATAAATAATATAACAGTAAGATCACGACTTAGTGATTTTTGGCTACTACATCCTCGGCACGTACAAACAGCTCCTCCCATTTAATCTGCCATCAGCGGTCCAGTGCATATTACCCTGGAACGCGTATTTTCACAGAAAACTTTCTCAAAATGCCTTTGAAACCAATTCGAGATTTCGAAACCTACTTGTAATTTCTAAAAACATCTAATAATAATATTGCACTACTAATTACGATTTTTATGTATGTATTGCAATAAATTAGTCCAAAATTATATTCTTTAAAATTTAGTGTTACAAAGGTGAAGTCAAGTTTCGCGTTCATGAGAAATCTGACTTGTCTACCCGTGAAAAAATAGAATGTCGCTTATGTTTATACTTGTTTAAATGTTCTCTGGAGCACTTGCATCTCGGTCCGGCTTTGTATAATGGTTGAGATAGGGAATGATCATACTATATTATATTTGTATACAGTGGTAATAAGTTTCAACTTCACTCTTTACTTCTATCAGAAACATTTTACTTTTTTTTAAATCAATCGTTTGTAAGGATTTAACTCGTTTTTTGCTTCAAATCAAGGCTTATTTCATTTTTGGGCCAAATTAGTCCCTAGCTTAAACGTGTTTCATCTCTAAACTAAGATTGAGCATCCGTGCATAGTTCCGGTTTGAGCAAGGCGATGCACACCTACCTTTCTGTTAAAAAGTGGGTGAGAAGGGAGGGGGGAATGTAGACGTCACGTGTCCCAATTTTTACCTCTAACTATGCATATCTAAATACTTCGCATCCTTCGGAATTTAACAAGGTTCAACATTCATACTTTTCTACCAAAATATATCTGTGAAGAATGGTCTATTCGCATTATTTGCAGCCCTTGGCTTTAATGCTAAGGGAACCAATCCGTATCTAGAGACACATTTTTGGACCTTTCGAGCATTCTTAGTGGAATGGCTAACTCAATATTTTGATCCAATGCCAAGAGGGGTTACAGAGATGCCTGGGGACCAAAAAATTACACGAAAGAGAGATGACTACCATCCAATCAATTTCAACCCTCGCAAAGGCAATGCAATTTTTTTATTTCTGTCGAACGAGCCCCATCCCAATCTTCTAAGACTATCTATTCTATCTGAAGTGACCGAAAAAAAATAGTACATGGGAGTCACATCGCTCTTAAATGTAAAAGACTTCATTAAAAAAAAAAAAAAAAAATATAGAAAGACTATGACATCTGATAATTCCCGATGTCACATGGTGTTATACTAAAATTGGCTTATTTACAACCTGTCCTATGACTTAACAATAAATAAATAAAGAAAAAAAAATGTAGGCGAACCAGAAATTCTGCATTTATAAGCGTGGGTTTCAAGGACAAATACTTAAAGCATACAGTATGCAAATAATGGTATAATTGCCCATAAATATAAGTTGCTACATCGCATTTTTTTTATATGATACGGTGGATCATATAAAAACATAAAAAATTTATGATCAACAATTCGGGAGTCTACTGTCTAGGTCTATGACAAACAACGAGCATTGCTATATGATTAAAAAAAAAAAAAAAAAAAAAAAAAAAAAAAAAAAAAAAAAAAAAAAAAAAAAAAAAAAAAAAAAAAAAAAAAAAAAAAAAAACGAAAGAAAGTAAGGAGCAACATTAAAACTTAAAAAGAACTGGAATTATTCCGTATATGAGGGGAGCTACTCAACCCTCACTGTTTAAACCTAAGTCTCACAGTTCTTTAAAACACTCTTAAATTTCATGGACCTTGTGTTTTGAGCAGTCTTTCTTAAAGAATTGCGATAAAAAGTTAAATTTTAGCGTAAAGAGCGAAATTTTAGGAAGGAGTACACCCCTCCTAATATATGGAATAATTTTTATTAGATTTAAGATTTAATGTTGCTTCTTACTTTCAGTAGAAAAATTTTGTTTTTTTCAACTTAATTTTTGACAGTTTTTCAGATCATGCCAGGCAACACCCCTCCCCCCTCGTGCAAGACTGCGCCTGGGAAATTTCCGCCGAAAATTTCCCTCCCCATGAAAATTCCCCCCCCCCCCAGAAAATTCCCACCAAAAATTTTTCATGCATTTCTCGATAACAAATAGCCTACTATGTGTGAACAATGGGCAACTTGCGTAAATTACAGGTCTTTTCCAGGGGCGAGGTGGGGTCTTGTCATCCCCAAAGGCATAGTTATTGGACGCTTCAATCATGCTGAATCGAAAGCCTATCTCAAAATTTTTATCGGATGTCATTACGGGAAAAAGGAGCATGGGAGGGGGGCTAGTTGCCCTCCAATCTTTCTGGATAGATAAAAAGGGCACTAGCTAGGGGCCAGTCACCCTGTGCTTTCACATACCCTTCATGTTTACCTTCCCCAGATTTCTCCAGGTACCCATTTAAGGCTAGGTGGACTCTAGCTGAGTTTACAGTCATACCACTGACCCTCGTTCCAAACCAAATAACCAACGACACCCAGGACTCGAACCCCTGTCCAAGCACTTCCCTTTAGTAGTAAAATTTACTAAAATTTAATAGGAACTTAAATTAAAATGACAAACATTAGCATTTCTTTTACTGTGAAAAAATTTAGTAAATTGCACATTAGACTGAATAGAAATACGCAAATGAAAAGAACCTCATAGAAAAAGGAAAGGAAAAAAATAAACCGAAAATGAAGCAATTTCTGACATATTCTCACCATTGTTTAAGAGTTAGCTGGTTAGTTTGTGTTCTTCTAGTTACTATAAAGGTGAAAACAAGGTGTCAACTGATCAATGGGCGTGGCTTTTCAAACATTTCTGGTGGTATATATAGCCATATCGTGGAACGGTCGAACAACAATAAGAGATTTTTAATCTCTACTCTTCACATGTTGTACATAAGATGACTGCATGCGCTTGCTATATATGAATATATATATATATATATATATATATATATATATATATATATATATATATATATATATATATATATATATATATATATATATATATATATATATATATATATATATTATATATATATATATAATATATATACATATATATATATATTTTATATATATTCTATATATATATATATAGAATATATATATATATATATATATATATATATATATATATATATATATATATATATATATATATATATATATATATATATATATATATATATGTATATTAAACTTAAAAACGAACAGAAATTATTCTGTATATGAAAGAGACTGTCCCCTCCTCAACGCCTCGCTCTTTACGCTAAAGTTTGACTCTGTCTCACAACTTTATTTTTTAAAACAATAAAAAACTTTAGCGTAAAGAGCGAGGCGTTGAGGAGGGGACAGTCTCTTTCATTTACAGAATAATTTCTGTTCGTTTTAAGTTTTAATGTCGCTCCTTACTTTCAGTTTAAAAAACTTGTTTTTTTTATTTAATGTAAAACAAGATTGAACTTAGAGCGCACATTTTCTCACGACACTTAGCATTGCACCATATGTGTACTCGGGTACTTTGTGTATGTGTATTATACAGCATTTATGTGCATTTGTGATGTGATAAAAAATAAAATTTAATTTTCAAAGCACATATTTCCTTACACTTAGCATTACAGTATGTGTGTATTTGTGTATATTGCATACTGTGTATATGTGAATTTGTGCTGTGATTACTTTCTACATGCAAAATAAGATTGAATTTTCAGAGCGCACATTTTCTACAACACGTCTGTATTATGTATTGTATATATGTGCACACTATGTGCATTATATAGTATATGCGTATTTGTGCTGCGATTTTTTTCTACCTTCAAAATAAGATTAAATTTCAGGGCGTACATTCCTCACGATACTTAACATTGTAGTATATGTGTATTTGTGCATGTGTGTGTTATCCAGTATACGAGTTGTTGTACTCTGATTACTTTCTACATGCAAAATAAGATTGAATTTTCAGAGCGCACATTTTCTACAACACGTCTGTATTATGCATTGTATATATGTGCACACTATGTGCATTATATAGTATATGCGTATTTGTGCTGCGATTGTTTTCTACCTTGAAAATAAGATTAAATTTCAGGGCGTACATTTCCTCACGATACTTAACATTGTAGTATACGTGTATTTGTGCATATGTGTGTTATCCAGTATACGAGTTGTTGTACTCTGATTACTTTCTGCATGCAAAACATGGTTTAACTTTCACAGCGCACATTTCCTCACAACACTTAGCATTAGAAAATACGGTCCCAAGTTTTTCCGGAGTTAAATAACAAATAGACGTGTTTTAAACAAGGGGAGTTCACTTAACTGGCTTGTTTTGCAAAGTCTAATACCCAAACTTTGGAAAAGATTAGCAATAAAGAACGAAGAGGGAATATGATTGGGTGCAAAATTAGAGGTCACTTAGACACATTTTGTTTATCAACTGGGCAAAGATCCAAAAATAGCAAATATCCAAAAAATCCACCCCAAAAAAAAAGGGCGAAAACAACCCACAAGAAGATATTTGATAGGGCATTAATTTTATCATTAAATTCAGTTCCTCTGAGAATCCTGGTACTTAGGTTTAAAAAATCAATCGAAAAAATATAAAATCTTTGTTTTGACCGACAAAGGTGGTCACGGATGCATGTTTTTTTTTGTTTTTTTTTATACCTTTTTTTTTTTTTACCACAGATCAGAGACTACAAGAAGAGGAATCACTCAAAAACAAAAACTGACAGTTTTAGTGCCTTATTTAAGCACGGTAACAAATAGGATAGCGCAACAGCAAAATACCAATTTTTTGCTACTTTGTACCAGAAATAAAAGAAAACGAATAAGGCCATAACGCCTATTGTTATGTTCACAATCATCAAAAATTCAGTGCCTTTTTGAAACGAATGTCTAAATACTTTTTTTTTGCGAAAATCAAAAAACATTTTATTAGGTAAATAAAATACTTTGCCACTGGCTATATTTGTAACATCCTAAATTATTTCAGGAAAGCTAGCATAACTTAAGCATTAATATCAGGGGTTGAGGCTGAGACAGGCCCTCTCATAAACTGGATAAGTTTTGTTATTTCATAGATTTATCGCTAGCTCTGATTAAATTAAAAAAGACTAGTTTTTACTTTAGTTTCATGCATTAAGATGAAACGTCCACTGAATTACTTTACAAGAAGCTAAAATACTACAGCACAATTATAGAGATGATCGAGCTAAATCACCCTCCCTGAATATATTCATCACATGGACTCCCTTCAACTTCCTTATCAAGCACCCACGTGGAAAATCCGTGAAACACCACCACGAAGATATCCACAACAAGATACTCCAGCAACACCCTTAATCGGGCTTATTTTAAATGAAGGGAAAGGAGAGATCAATTCCTACCCCCACCATATCACTACCTATATTTGTCTGAAGGCCAATGAAGATTTAGACAATATGGGCGTAGAAATGCGCTCTTTTAGGGGGTTTTGCACCCCCTCCGTCACTAAAATGACCCACCACCCCTCCTTCATAATACTTTACACGTAATTATACATCGCTAAATATAATTTCAAAGAAAATAAAGTAAATCAACTTAGTTAAATCAAGCATTAAGGCAAATGTCCATATTAACCATTTATCTTGTACAGACTACGTGACTTTTCAAGGACGAATGCACTTCCGTGCGGCACTATTTTCCCTGCACCTGGAAGCTCAATATATTGCCTTTTGATTCTTTTATATCCATTGGCTACCTCAAAATTTTCAATCGATTGTAACTTGGTCCTCCATGGGGCGAAATCGGAGTTCGGTGCCAGAAACTGCCCCTTTTCCATGAAATTAATCGTTTTGCTCACTTATAAAAGGTCACTAAAAAAACTTTTAGTTTCCGTTTGAATAAGCCCTTTCCCGATCTTATAGACTATTCTAGGACTATTGGTTAGATACGATCACCCCTACGAAAAAAAAAAAAAACAAAAAAAAACAGCAAGTAAACACGCTTCCATGATCTTTCTTCTTGAAAAAAATCGCAAAATTCTACATTTTTGTAAATACGAGCTTGATAACTCCATATTGTGGTTATCTGATATCCTGAATCTAACGGTAAGATTTTCATCAAGATCAGTAGCCTTTTTGAGGGTCTAAACTCCCTTTTTCATAGTTTTGGTCACTATTATCCCCGAATCGCTCCTTACTTACAATTCGTTACCACAAACTGTTAGAGATTTTTCTGTAAAATGAAGTACCTAAGTAATACACCATTATTGCGCTCGAGCATTACGTAATTGAAAAGCCCGATTACTTTTCCTTAAACGTTTCATGAGATGTGAATGTAGTCAGAGGTTAGGAGGATCAATATTTGAAAAAGGTCTGGATTAGTTGTCGGATAAGTTATACCCGCTAACCCCGGAAAATGCAGGATAACTGAGGATAAGTAAAATCCTCAATAATCCTGAAACATATGAAATTATGTGCAGAGAACAAAAAGAGAGAGTAATTGTTAAATTTGGGACACCTTCAGGGATCTGTAAATAGGATATGTTCACAACGCAGTACACGTGATTAATTTGTTGTTCACCTAGATGTCCTTACCGTCTCAGTTAACAAGCTGTCGGATAAGTAGTTGTTTGTTATCTTTTACAATTTACATCCGGGGTAGTTGGTGCTACGCGGATAACTTGGGTTAGAGAAATAGTACGTTTTCAGGTTTAAACAGATCCGTATGATAGTTAACAAACTATATACACATTATAAGCCTGAGTAACTCGAAACTGTATCATGAGCAATAAATGAGCAGTTTACAAGCCAAACTAATTGACTTCATTCTTCAATTTGTCTTCAAACTGAACCTTTATACTCATATGAATATTCCTAAAAATAAGAATAGCCACGACAAAATTACAATAAGGTTTTTTTAGACCAATTAATGTTAAGTAATTTATTCAAGCTCTTTTGCTACCTGCATACTAAAGTATACTGGAAACAATTCTCTATATGCAAACATTAAAGCAAAAAAAGAGATAAAATAACACTATTTTACATCGGAGGCAGTCTAACATTTTTTTTTAGTTTTATATTTAGTTTCTTTATCTACACCTCCATTTCCTTTTTTTTATTTTGGTTGCCCTACTCCTCTTTCTTCGAGTCAACTTAATTATAACTAACTTGAATGAAAACTTCTTTCAACATACAAAAAATAAATGCATCACTGTGAATTTTTCTTAAGAAAAAACAGCTGTTCCCATAAAAACCAGACCTTGAAAGTTTTCCAAAAAATGGAAGGATTTATCTTCCAAGAAGCACTTCAGATCATAATGACCTTTATACAGGAGAAAAGATTAATATACTTGAGCGCAGAATGTCACCCACACCAAAGAAAAATATAGGAAGATCTTATCGTACATCTACACTAGGGCTTATATTGACATTAGTAGAGCAATTTGCATAGACTTAGCTCGAACTTTGTTTAAAGTCCGATCAAATCACGGGTATGTTCAAGCTGGGTACACACAATTTGCTGGATTCATGTCAATAATATGTAATATAGCTAGTGAAACCGGGGATATCTGTTTAATTTATGGCGAGTTAGGAAAATGGCCTAACACCCGCCAAAGTGGTGTTGGGTAGAAATGAAGACTGCATCATTGGAATCACCATAGCCGAACACTCCATTGAAGAGAATTACAGTCCCCCATCTTGACTAACAAGGGGAACCCCTTTTTTCCCTTGTTGCATTAAGGTTGCATTTTCCCTTGGTGCAATAGTTTGCATTAAGAATCAAGTTTTTTTTAAGGGTTTTTACGTCGTGTATATTGGGAGATATGAAAAATTAAGTATATAACTATAAATTCAACATTTCTTTTGCAATTAGAAGACGGAGAAGATTTTGCCACCTTCATTAGAGATTCATTTTACATTTTAGGCGATATTAGAGAAGAAAATTTACAATTCAAGACTTTGGATGAACCCTGTTATTGAACTCTCTTAGACAAACCTAGTGAATGAACCGAAAGTTAATTATTTGGTTATGTGTAAGTATGTTAGTTTTTATTTTAATACTTTAGTATTTCGGCTGATGACAATCGCTGTATATGTGATTTAAATATCCAGACTTTTATATCTGTTTTCACTGTCTAATAAAAGGACTAATTCCCATTTGAACGTTTATTTGTTCCTCATAGAAAGGCAGTGTGGTCTTGAAAAAAAAAATACCCAATTTAAGGTATTACGTCGAATGTAAATTAATTCCCTTGACCTTTCTTGAGATAGCCTATCACAGATATACCCTTTGACAGCTTTGGATGCACATAGTTCATTTTAATTTAGTTCAATTTCCTACCAAAATGCCCTGATAGTTTTAACTTATTACCCTTCGCCGTTACTGAGATATTACAGATATGCCCTTTGGACAAAACTGGATGCATATTGTATCTTTTGATTTAGTTTAATATTCCAAAAACATACCCTGAAGGTCAAAAAAAATACCATGAGTTTTTCCTGCGATAGTTCTAGTTACAAGTAGTAGCAGTCGCATGTAGCCGTAATTGCAGTTCGGAGCAGCCACAGGTAGTAGCAGTCGCAAGTAGTCACAGCCACACTGTCAAGTATTCGCAATGACAGTCGCAAATAGGTGCATCTGCAGTCGTAATATCTGTAGACGCAAGTAGTTGTTGCTGTTGGAGCAGTCATAAAGGCAAGCAGTCACAGTCGTAAATAGTCGCAAAAGCAGCAGTGATGATAGTAGTAGTAGCATAAATAGTAGTTGTAGTAGTATTAGTAGTTGTAGTAGCCACGAAAAGTCCAATTTAATACCCTCAGCCATTTCTGATATATTGCTGATACGCCCTTTTGACGACCAGTAGGCCTATGCATATAATCCGTTTTGATGTTATTCAACATTCATCCCATCATCCCCTGAAAGTTTCACCTTAATGCCCTTAGCCATTCCAGATACGTCTTTTTAAAATCCATTTTACTTCAACATCCCCCTAATCGAATGCACATAGTGACGTTTGGTTAGTTCAACATCCCCCCTAATATGCCCTGAATCTTCAATTTAATGCCCTAGGCACAAGGCCGTTCCTGCGATATTGCTGATACGCTCTTTTAACAACTTGCATGCACATGGCGTGTTTCGATTTAGATCAACATTCCCTAAACATAATCTGAAAGTTGCATGTTAATACCCTTAGCCTCAATACTAGAAGTAGTAGTAGCAGTAGCGGGATGCATATATAGAGCCTTTGGGTTAGCTCAACAGCCCCGTGAATATGCCATAAAAGTTTTAGATTAATACTGTAAGCCGTTCCTGACATATTGCTAGCCCTTTTCACAACATGAAGGCAAATAGAGTGTTTTAAATTAATCCAACATCCTCTATAACATTCCCTAAAAGTTTCACCTTAAGACCCTTAGCGTCAGTGGTAGCAGTGGTAATAGTAGTAATAGTGGTAGAATTTACATAGTACCTTCTCCTTAGTTCGTTACCCTCCTCAACATACCCTGAAGGTTTCAAATTTATACTCTAAGCCTTCTCATTAGTTTAATATTCCCCTTAACATGCCCTGAGAGCTTCAACTTAATACTCTAAGCTGTTCCTAAGATAATGTTGATACACACTTTTGACAATCTGAATGAATGCAAAAAGTGTGTTTTATTTAGTCCAACATCTCCCTAAACATTCCCTAAAAGTTTTCACCTTAAGACCCTTAGCGTCAGTGGTAGTAGTGGTAATAGTAGTAATAGTGGGAGATTTAAGAATTATAGTAGTAATAAGTAGTACATCTCAGGGGGGGGGGGGGGAAGAGACCAAAAATTCCCTAAAAAAGGTTCACCTTAAGACCCTTAGCGTCAGTGGTAGTAGTGGTAATAGTAGTAATAGTGGTAGATTTCACATAGTACCTTCTCCTTAGTTCGTTACCCTCCTCAACATACCCTGAAGGTTTCAAATTTATACTCTAAGCCTTCTCATTAGTTTAATATTCCCCTTAACATGCCCTGAGAGCGTCAACTTAATACTCTAAGCTGTTCCTAAGATAATGTTGATACACACTTTTGACAATCTGAATGAATGCAAAAGTGTGTTTTATTTAGTCCAACATCTCCCTAAACATTCCCTAAAAGTTTCCACCTGATTACCCTTAGCCTCAGTAGTAGCAGTAGCCACAGCAATAGTAGTAGCAATAGCATTCACATAGTGCCTTTTAGTTAGTTCAACATCCCCCTGACCATGCCCTAAAAGTTTCAGATTAATACCCTAAGCCATACCTAAGATATTGTTGATATGCCCTTTGGATAACCTGCACGCACAGAGTGTGTTTTTATTTAGTTAAAAGTCCCCTAATTGTTCTCTGAAAGTTTCAGCTTAAAACCTTTAGTCTCAGTACTAGTAGTAGCCGTAGTGGTAATAATAGTAGTAGTAGCAGTAGTAGGATTCACATAGTGCTTTTTCCGTAGTTCAATGAAACCACAGTTCATATAATTATTCATTCTCTATCTCACCCATTATAAAAACCCGGACCGGGGTGCGAGTGCTCCGGAGAACGTTTTTGCAGATATAAACATAGGCGAAGTCAGATTAGCGGGAATGCAGGTTAGTCTGTTTCCGATTGTTTCCATCAAAGTGCATTGAAACAATCGGAAACAGACTAACCCGCATTCCCGCAAATGCAGAAATAAGTGGGAGGAGCTTTTTGTTCGCACCGAGAACGAAGACCAGAAATGATCTGCGATAAGCTTACTGGTATATTCTGTCTACTGTGAATGAAACCCTCAACATGCCCTGATAGTTTCAAATTAATACTCAAAGCGTTTTGGCTATTCAATACCCCCTCAACATGCCCTGAAAGTGTCAACTTCATACTCTAGGCTTTTCCTGAGATATTGCTGATACTTCCTTTTGACAAGCGGCATACAAATCGTTTGTTTTGCTTTAGTTCAACATCCCCCTTAACATTTCCAGAAAATTGCATCTTAATACCCTTACTCTTAGTAGAAGTAGTAGACTAGCAGTAGAAGTAGCAGTAGCAGCATACACATAATGCTGTTTGGTTAGTTCAACACCCTCTCTCATCACACCCTGAAAGTTTCAACTTTATATTCCGAGCCGTTTCTGAGACTTTTTTTTTACATCCTTTGGAAAACCTATATGCATATAGTGTGCTCTAATTTAGTTCGACATCCTCCTGAAAATTACCTGAAAGCTTCACCTTAATTCCCATAGCCACAGTAGTAATAGCCGTAGCAATAGCATTAGTAGCAGTATGCATACAGCGCCTTTTGGTATTTTCAACATTAAGTTTCAACTTAATACCCAAAGTTGTTCCTAGGATATTACTAATACGTCCTTTTGACAACCTGCATTCGCAGAGTGTGTATTTTTTAGCCACCGGAGCTTTGAGTCACTTTTTAAGCTTTTATTTAACTTTGTCAATTTCAAGGATCGAACCACGGAAAATCAAAATCCTGTTTATATATTGTGCTATTTTCAAACAGTTCGTGGTAACGAACTGTAAGCAAGGAACGACCCGGCTTTTTTAGTAGCCGAAACTCTTAAAAACGGAAATACCAATAGATACATCAAAAGAATCAGATTTTTATGCTGATTTCAAATATATAAATTTAATCAAGTTTAGTCTTGCCCATCAAAAGTTACGCGATAAAATTTACCAGAGAAAATTTGCCTTATTTTCGAAAAAAAGGCGGAAACACCACCTAAAAGGCATAGAACTTTAATGAAAATTACACCATTAGATACAGCGTATCAAAGGACCCTGATACAGAAGTTTCAAGCTCCTATCTGCAAAAATGTGGAATTTTGTAACAATGTGCAAAAATGTGGAATTTTGTTTTGTAATACAATAACTATGTCATTGAGGATGACTTAATCCCCCCACAGTCCCCGAGGGAGGTCTGCAAGTTATGAAATTTGCCCAATGTTTACATGTAGAATTGGTTATTGGGAAGCATACATAAATTTTCAGGGGGGAATTTTTTTGGTAGTTGGAGGGGTTGGGGGTGGGTCGGGGGTTACCTCGGAGGATCTTTCAATGGATGAAGTTTTTCATGGGGAAGGGACATTGCCATGAAGGGGGCGCCGAATTTCCCAAAATTATTTTAAAAAAACGATCAGTAATTAAATGGTAAAAAAAAAATTCAACTAAAAGTAAGGAGCAACATCAAAATTTAAAACGAACAGAAATTAATACGTATATGATTGGGTTCGCCCCTAGTCAAGTTTTTTTGTACTTTCATCAGAGCTATTTATTCTAATTAACGGCCTTTGTGATTAAGGAGTCATTCTTAAAGAATCGGAACAAAATTTGAACTTTAGAGTAAAGAGCGAGGTATTGACTAGGGGGCGAACCCACAAATATACGTAGTAAAAATATACGAATATAGAAGTTCGTTATGTAAGTCAATTCGTAAGTTACGCCAGAACAAAATTTCGAGAAAGCCATTTAGCCAAAAAAAAGGTAAAATTAATATGCAAATTTCGTTTTAATTATTCATGTACGGTGAGCCAAAATAAAAGTTGCAGTAACTCAAAAAAGTTCAGAAATTAAATAATTTTTTTTTTTTTAACTGAAAGTAAGGAGCGACACTAAAACATAAAACGAACAGAAATTATTCCATATATGAAAGGGCCCTCCTCAACCCCTCGCTCTTTTACGCTAAAGTTTGACTCTGTCTCACAACTTTGTTTTTAAAACAATAAAAAACTTTAGCGTAAAGAGCGAGGGATTGAGGAGGGGGCAGCCCCTTTCATAGGGAATAATTTCTGTTCGTGTCACAATTTTCCCGGAGCTAAGACGCTTCTGGCGACGGAACTGAAGCGTTTCCGATTCTCTATTGCTGGGATAACAGAAACCAACCTAGTCAGGAATGGGAATGTGAGGGATACCACCTACTCTGGTCTGTCCAGACAACCACCAGAAGAAACGGTGTCGGACTAGTTCTTGACGACAAGTCCAAGAAGTGTCTACTGTCATTCACTCCCGTTTCGGATAGAATCTCCAATGCTCGACTCAGTCACAAGCAAGGAAGAATGACGATCCTTGTTTGTTAAAGCCCCCACAAACGAAGCCGACGCCGAAAAAAAAGACTCTTTGTACTCTGCCCTGACGACTGAACTGGCTAAGATATCCCCACAAGATATTGTAATCCTGCTGGGTGACCTTAATGCAACTGTGAACGACAACCATGATTTATGGCGGCAAGTCATAGGACCAGTTGCACCAGATTCTCTAAATGAAAATCGGCTAAGGCTCGTACAACTCTGCAGCATGCACAACCTTGTGATTGCGTCAACACCCTGTTTGCAAGGAAGAACATCCAAAAATATACGTGGTACAGCAACGATGTCCGTACCCAAAAAATGATCGACTACATCATCGTCTCATAGAGATCGTCTCGTACAGGGTGGCTGAGATTGGTAACACAGACCATCGCCTCGTCGTCGCTAACATGCGATAAGGCTCAAAGCCCAGTGCCCAGAACCAAGACCAGTCAAGATCGATGTCTCTCGCCTCTGTGAGTAGGAGATACGGTCCAAATACACCACTGATGTTTCGAACCGCTTTGACGAACACCTGCCATTTGAAAGTTGTGAGAACGCATGGCTCTCCTTAAAAAAGAATGTCCTGGAGTCAGCAACAGTAAATGTCGGACGGAAAAAGCGTGCTAATAAAGCATGGATCCAGTCAGATACGCTTGACGTCATAGAGCAGAGACGCTAGGCGAGGTTACAGGGTGACATGCCGACTTATAGAAGCCTCAATGGTGTCTGCAACAAACTGATACAGTAAGACAAGAAACTGTTTGTGGAAAGGAAGGAAAATAAACTGGAGGGTGCAGCCAAGAAAGGTAACGTTGGTAGTCTATACAAGCACCTCCGTGATCTCACAGGCGACAAAGCACCCTTGGTTGCATCTGTTGTCTTTGTTGACGGCCAGTCACTTAGTGACGAAGCTGTGTAGGTCAGCTGATGGAAAGACCACTTCTCAGGCCTCCTCAATAATGAAGCTGTAGCGCAGACAGGCCAGGAACTCACCAGCCTAGCCGCCGACACTTAGGAACTGCTGACAAATGACTCAGAAACTCTTTTCACGCCTGCAGAAATCCACTCAGCAGTAAACGCTTGAAGACAAGAAAGCGGTAAGTATATACGGAATGTCCGCTGAGCTCTTGAAGTATGCCGGACCGGCTATGCTACTTTGACTCCAGATGCTGTTCTCTGTAGTATGGCGCACGGAATGGATCCCGAAGGACTGGCAAGCTGGCCTAATCCTACCCCTTTGGAAGAGAAAGGGGAGCAAAAGAATCTGTTCTATCTACAGAGGCATAACGCTTCTTTCAGTGCCTGGAAAGCTATTTGCTATGACCCTGCTTGATAGATGCACGAATATCCTCCGAAGAAACAGGAGAGTCCAGCAGGCTGAGTTTATGCCCGGGAGGTCCATTTTAGAACAGATCTTTACTATGCGCCAGCTAAATGAGAAGACAAACGAATTCGGGAAGAAAGCATACCTAGACTTCATTGACTTCAAGGCTGCGTTCGACTCGGTGGATCGCAACTCGCTCTGGCTGATACTTCGATCTACTGGGATGCCTGACAACTACTGCAAGCTGTTTCAGAAGCTCTACGAAGAGACAGAGAGCTGCTTTCAAGTCAAAGGCAAACGGAGCATGACATCCGGTATCAAACCGATTTCCGCCAAGGGTGTGCCGCCACCCCGGAACTTTTCAACTTCGTCATAGACTATGTCATGACATGAATTACGAATCGCCTGCCCTTCGGTCTGCAGTTTGGAGATCGGGTTCTGACGGATGAACATAACTGTCTGCGGAGTTCCTGTTGAAGTTATAAGAAACTTCACTTATCTTGGCTCCGTGCTGTCCAGTGATAGCTCCATAGATGAGGAGGTACGCAGTCGAATGTTAAAAGCCCCGTCTATCGTCAGAAGGCTCAACGCTCTCTGGAGAACGCCGCACATATCTAGGCGCACGAGGATGCGAATTTATAACGCATCCATAAGCTCGGTCCTGGTCTATGTAGCAGATACATGACCCCTTAATTCGACAACCCTCAATATGATAGATGTCTGCCAGACGAAACAGCTCCGTCGAATAGAAGGACTTCGGTGGGATGATTTTGTGAGCAACGCAAGGTTACTTACGCTCACCTCGCAAGTGCCGTTCTCCATCCAGATACCACAGCACACTCTCAGGTGATTCGGACACCTCCTACGTGTGCCGACGACAACCCCAGCCCGAATAATCTATGATTTCGACCCAAAAGCTCATGGCTGGTCCCACCCGATGGGCAGACCACCCCGGACCAGGTGGAAGGATAGTCTCGATAAATTCTTGCAGATGGCCAACATTGCTGTCGACGAGGCCCCAATCTTAGCACCAAACCGGTCAGCCAGGAGGATCAGAGTTGCGACGCTCTCTACGCCACCCCCAACGCGGCAGGAGACCTAAGTCAAGTCAAGTAAGTCAATATACCTTTTTTCCTTTCTTTTTTTGAGCATTGGAGACGGCTTAGAAGAAGTTCTTGCCAAAATATCTGCTTTATCATTTCTTTTCCCTTTTTTGTCATGTATGGCCAGCGTGGTCTCAGAACATATTTAATAACAAGGATACACACAGGCTACTTAAGACAGCTTTAAGCTAAGGTGTAAGGTAGCGAAGCTACCAATCAAAAGACGGTAGATTATAGTAGGACTTGATAACCTAAGACTGATCACATCTATGGCAAATTTCCAGGCCAGGGACAAAAAAAAATTGACGTGATAACATCCCCTTTAATTTGGTAGGGAGGCACCAACAGACAAGAACATTTGAGCCAAAATGCGGTAGACTACAGTTAAAACTTGCAATTTTTGGATGACTTTCCTGGGATGGGATCGCCTGAAATTGATTAAACCAGTGGTAGCTTTCCAGGGAAGTAACAAAAAGATCTAAAGTGCTGAGATCCACTTGAAATTTGGTAAGGAGGCACCATGAAACATGATACTTTCCCCGAGAAATACTACTGTGAACCTTTCCTGCTGACCTTTACTATCCTGATGCCTGCAGGCTTTAGAGTTTTAAAGTTTGGGGATTCCTTGACTTTTGAAACTTTAAAGCCCGCTAGCACCTAGACCGAAATATGCCGGTAGTTTAACTCATTCTCTTGTGTGGAGTCTCATTGACTGTAGCTATGTGCCCTACAAATTTTCAGCAGATCTAGACTTTCATAGTGAAGGTAAGTGTGGCAAGACAACATCTCTAACACCCTTCCTTGTCTTCCTTTCGCTCAAGGCTCTTGCCGTACAGATTTCAAGCAGACTTGAGCATTTCGTTGCAAGGCTCGGAGAATGTTTTTGAGGCGTACGCCTCAAAAACATCAAACACATGTTGGACTGGCCCTAGGTACTTACCCCGTAAGTTTCAATTCAATTGGGAAAAAAACCTACCTGTCTGTTTGCTGAAACATTGGCAGTGGTCAGTATTGGGTAGTATTGGAGGGTCACGAACCAACTTTGCGCCTTCAATCTTAGATATTGAAAACGCTCAAAGAACTGCTTTAACGGGGAAGCTGCAAGGGGAAGCTACCGGCACAATTTATAACACCAACCTTACAGATTTAAAATCATGTCATACAATTAAAACAACGTGCCACCGGCGTAACTCTGTACTGAAATAGTTTAGCAATGGGGGAGAAATAACTATAACTTAGACTTGTCCCATTCTTGAAACAAGTCGATCCGGAGCTTGGAGTTATCCTCGTTTTTGTCAGTCAGTCAATAGTCAGAGTTAGTAGCTTGAAGTTGACAGGTTTTGTAGTGGCAGGACTTGGTTAGCGTTTTTGTATCGCGTTAGGACTTAGCTCAGACTTGGCTCGTTTTTGCACCAAGAACTAACAACATTGCGTTCTGGTTTAAATAAGATACAACAGGCCTAACTTCTGCAAAATCTTGAATAAAATCGCTATATTAAAATAACGATTCAATGTCATCGGGAGCAACAGAAGAGGAGGGCTGGTTGCCCACTGACCCCTTCCTCCCCTACAGAGGGCACTAAATCTTTCAATTCCAATTTAAATGAGCCCTAACCCAAGTTACTACGACCATCCATTCTATGGGAAGTGGCGGGGAGAGAAACACAAAAAACCTAAAAAAAATCTCTAATACACGGGGAGACACATCACTCTTTACACAGTCAACGCAACCGCGTTGATTTTAGTTTTAAGTAGACACATTTTTTATTGTACAACTCACAGGAATAGAATCCTAAATGCTTTGTGGGTTAAGGAAAGCCAATTACAAATGGATGTGATGCCATTTACAAAGCCTTCATTGGTGGGAATAGTTCAACCAAAGTGTGAGTTAGTAACATTTTTTTTAATTAATCTAAGCATCTGGTTTATATACCAATGATTGCAACCCCCTTTTGGGCAATAAAATATAAAAAATATTGCTGGTGCCACCAACAGCTGATAAACTTTTAGTAAACCAGAAATACGTACAGGTTTCTTTTCAATCAACAATATATCAATCCTCACTTCCAACAAAATTCTGTATAGAATCCGGTATCGTTTACGAACCTGAGTTTCAACTGAAACTAAAAAAAAAGAACCATAAACCGCTCTCGCGTCAGCACTAATTGAGATTCACATTCAACACATCTCGCCAAAAAACACAATCCCATGCAAAAACCAAAGCTCTTCACGTGAGCTTTCTAAAACTCTTTTCCAGAACAGAAAGAATATATCCTTGCATTGATTTGATAACTTGGAAAAGGAAACTTTGAGTATTACTTATGAGTTTTGCATCAAGCATTTTGTGGTAACAAACTGTAAGTAAAGAGCAACCCTTGCCAATACCAACTTGCCAATAAGTCAGCTTTGATGCGAAAAATATCTGCTCTTTATGTTGTTTCCAATGATACCAAATCCGGTACTTGTATGATATACCCACTACCTAATAGTCTTCTAATATGTTTCTCTGACGCTCAATCCTAATGAAATATGCCCAAGTAAGATAAAAATATAAATAATTAAGAAACAAATTTGGGCTATTTATTTGCATATTAGGGAGGGGGGTAGAGTATAGCGGGTCTGCATGCCTAGTGAGTTAGGTAGTGAGTTAATTATTCTGCATATTATGTAGTAAGAACCGCTTTCTAACTTCACACTGTCCAGATACTTTATCCTCACCCCTCTCCACCCCTAATGTGCAAATATATAGCCCAAATTATATGTTTCCCATCTATTCTGTCACTTCTCTTTGCCTTGTCTCTAAGCTAAAAGAAACTAACGAAAAACAACCGGTTCTATAATACGTCAGTGAATGAACAACTTGAAGCGGTAGTGGGTTTATCATATAAGTACCCAAAATACATTAATACTGCACCTACCGGTTATAGCCCTATTAGCATAAGAATAATCGCATATTTATTTTTTTAATAAGGGGAACAACCAAAAAAAGGGTGTGAACTTGTTGAGAATCGTCCCACAAGATTGAGTAAGTCTGAGGGCCATGGACGTAGGGAAGGGGGGGGGCTTGTTGGGGAGGCCCCCCCCCTGCAGCAGGGCCCCCCCAGAGGGCAGCTGCCCCCCCTAGAACTTCAAATTTACGCTAGATATTAACGAGAACCTTTCGTATGTTGGAATTTTTTGTTGGATATTACCTGGTAGATGGTTAAAAAAGCTGGAAAACAAACAGAAATTTCCAAATATCGTTTGCGATATCAACATTTACGTTTTCGATCTTCAATATTGATTTTTGGTCCGATATATAGATAAGAGACTGGCCCACGATCGGCTGATTTTGACTTGTTTAATTCTCTATGAGTTGATTCAAACGATAAGAAGCTACTTCGCATGCCAAAGCAAAAGTAACTCATTCAATACCATCCTTGAAAAAGACAATTAGAAATACTCCGCCATTTTTTTCCACCTCCTCAGTTAGCGCAAAAGTCTCTTGCTCCAGTCTCCTTTCAAAAGTGGACGTTAAGTTCTTCAGTTGCTACTTTTTGATACTGATAACATTGTGAACAAAATTCCCTTTCTTGCTCTTCAGCTCAATCAGAATGTAATCACCATCCTTGATTTTCTCAGTGTCAAATTAGAAGTTGCTGGTTGGGAGCTCGTCTTCGATGTCTATGCTGGAGTCTGAAGAGTTGTTGTATACAGGATCATCCACGTCAGAATCGTCACTCTAACTGTAATTCTTTTTGCGAGAGACACGCCTTTTGTTTTTTAGTTTTTTCACTTGTCTGACTTCCGTTGGGTGTCAGTGAGCACTTCTGACTTTTTCATATTTTTTTTCCTGTTGATTTTTCGTGTTTATCCTTTTGGAAAGGGGTTTGCATCGACGATCTCTTTAACGAATCATCTGTTGACCCTTGTTTCTCATTTACAGACAGAACCTGTGCTGCGTCTGTTTCAGGGTTTATGTTAAAGGAGTCTAAATGTCGCACAGGACTTGCGCTGAGCATAGAAACTTCTCTGGCAAGTGCTTCACTAGGTGTGGTAGGCATTCTGTCTGACACATATGACAAGAAGAACTGATAATCCTTGAAAACATCTCTAATTATGGGGTAGACACCACTTGCTCTGATTCCACTGATTATATTCTCAGGAGTGAAAGCCTTTGGATATGCTTTCCCCAGCAGCTCAGCAATGTTATTCACTGATATAGCTTTACATTTGTGGGCAGTCATAAAACTTGCGGCTTCCTGGTTGTAGTAGTCCTTAAGGCGCCCCATGACTATCATTTCTAGAGGTTGTAGTTTGTGAGTAGTGTGGGGAAGGACAGTTAAAAGGACAACGCTATTATTTTTTGGCTAGATCAAGCAATTCAATGGTTTATCGGCTGATCTAGTGCTCTAATTTCAGAGGTGCATGCGACTGTTTGGAGCGTTTGACTTGAATGATAAAATGCTGCAAGTAAAGCAAAGAATGAGAGGCAGTCATCCAGCCAGAAGCATTTTCTGAGCTGATCGTGATGGTTCCTGGTAAAGCTCCCCTGAGTAAAATTTCCAGACACTGTTTCTGTGGGGATATAAGTAGAGGATGGACTGTGTTCCCAACGCATTAACACCAGCACAAATCGTGGTCAACTGACCTCTTTCTGCCGACGTGACCTTCCCTACTTACTTCTGGCCTCGCTGTGCAATGATTTTAGCAGGCTTGTGGATGTTTTCAGACCTGATTCGTCAAAATTTCAAATGTTTTGTGGTCTGAACATGTGTTTATATAGGCCTCGCTCCAGGTGGTTAAAGAAAGCTCCTACACTGTGACGGTTGAAAGCAGTTGTCCGTCATAGGTTGGTACTTTCTGGCGTAAACAGGAAGGGTTTTGCGAAAGCATAGGTTGGCTGGCCCCCAGCCCCCCCATTGCACTTCCTGGCTGAAAGGCCACGAAACGGAGATCAGCACCGCCGTTTTTTGGACCTTAAGGGTCTAGTGCCGCATCCTTTACCTTTTTTTTTTTTTACTTTCTGGCGTTCTTACTGATAGAGTTTTAAGGCAATCCATAAAACAACGGTACCAATCTTTATCTGTAATTCCTCCACTGTCTCCACTGCCTTTGCAGTTCCGTTATCCGGTACTTTTATACTCTTAATAATGGCATAAGTGTATGCAAATTTACACGCTTCTAGTGGAATACATCGAAAGCATATCAGCTATCGTTTTCAAGTAAGTTTTTAGTCTTTTTTCTTGTTCCTCTGTAAATATTTATCATGTGTTGTAACAGGGTGTAAGGAAACTTAGGTCCAGACTTTTTATAGGGATATTCAGCTTCTCAACTTTTTTTTTATGTAGTCTTGCAGCGTTCCTCTAGGGACAGCCATGGCACTTCTAGAGAATCCAACTGACTTCTCGTAGAATAAGACAGAAAAAATTGCTGTTTGATTTTCTTCTGGATCACAGCCACCTTTCTTCTTTTCTCTTCTGTTTTTATTTTAAGCATTTTATCCTGAATGAAATTTAACAGGAAAAAATGGAACTTCAGTTCACATACTGTTCTGACAGGATTAAACAACGCCAGAATTAACACAGTTTTGGGTTTTAAGCTTGCCTTCAACCTTTAAATATGCTGTTTACAGAGCTTTCACAAGCATAGCCCACTTTTGGACACCTTGTTACGGTATGCTGAATTTTCCCCAGGTATTGTGGCCGAACATGGGAGTTCGCTATCCCACAGAATAAAAAAATACTAACAGCAAACTGGTGAAGATGGCACATCTCGGAAGCTGCCAAAAACAGGCAAATAATAAGAGAATACAATGTGAGTTTACAACGCGAGTTTTCTAGTATTCGTAATTAGGCGTAGGCTTTCAGACAAAATTGAATAAAATTCCAGAGTTAATCACCTTAAAACGTGATCCAATCTGATATTTTTTGGTAAAAGTATTAATTACGGTCAGACATTTTAAAAACATACACTGCCATCTGTCAGAGCTTTTAAAATCCACCAGAAGCCCCATAGGTTCTTATATTGAAACTGTTTGCTTTGGCTAAACATGGGCCGGTCTCCCTATACCAATTTTGATATTTAATTTTGCCCAACTGTAAACTTTTGATTGAATTCTTAGAAGAAGCTGTTATCTAACCATAATATGATTTGTGTCAATCGCTTTTGTGGTGTTTATGTTTTCAGGAAATTGGAACTTGGATAGTGGGTCTCTTATATTATACTGTTGCAGGAAAAGTAGAACATGGAAAATGTTAAAGGCCGAGTTTTAGTGAAATATAGAATGACTAGTTTCTAAAGACCTATATTCAAAGGACCTCGGGAAGTATTAGTAAGACACCCCTCCCCCCTCCCTCACAGAAGCGGCTGTCCCCCCTCTACACAAGATGCTGCCTACGCCCATGCTGAGGGCTGTGTGAGATTTCAGGCTGCCATCTACGAACATAAAAATTTCGTATTTTTAACGTAGAATCACGGTCACGGAGGCCCTTGCTTGTTTTCAGAGGCAATTCTATCAGTTGATTGGTTGTAGATTATCAGAAAGAGCTCATTCAAAAAAGAAACCAAATTTTTAGTGCACCTTCTAAGTAACAAGAGATCATGTCAAGCAAGGTGACGTTTTCTGAAATTTTGTCCGAAATGGAACCAAATTTCAGTCAGGAAGAAATTCTGAGACAGCCAATCGGTTTAGAACTATCAAAAGAGTATGAACAAATCCTCAAGAATTCAGCGAACATTCTGGTGCGCAGTGACTCTTTCGTCCAAAAACCCACTGGCAGTCCCCAAAAATGAACCACTATTTTACAGACCACTAAATATTGGTGTATAATACCTTTTGAATATGTTTGGTTGAAGATTTAGTTCTTGCAAGTGCCAAATCACTGCCTTTTGTACAAAAAATCAGTAAGGGAACTTTAGGCATTTGAAACCCTAAAAATCATAATAATTGCGAATGAAAGTAAACTGAACTGTGAGTGAGGGCCAGGCGTCAACGGAGCATTCGTTATCCACCTAAACTTGAAAGATAAGCCCAGACTAACCAAAATTCATCCAACACTAAAACTGTGTTTATCTTGAGTGAACTCCTAGATCCGACCCAACCTTTTCAATAATGACAAAAAAAACAAGACTGTCCAATGAAAGTAAGGAGTGACATTAAAACAAAAAACTAACAGAAATTATTCCGTAAATACGGGGGGCTGTCTCCTCCGTAACCCCTCAGTCTTTGCACCAAAGTTTAACTTTTTGTCACAATTTATTAAGAAAGACTGCTCAAACATATGTACCGTTGAATTGGAATAAAAAGTATTTTTTAACCATTATAAAACTTTGGCGTAAAGAGCGGGGCTATCACCCCAATAAGCCTCCACTGCTTGCAGTTAAATTGTATACATTAATACTTACATATTGATTATAGCGGCCTAAATTGATAGCGTAAAAAATTGCCTGGGGAATAACAAAATTTCGAAAGCGCCACCGTATGCCATTACTGCCTCTGAAATGGGGGCTGATTATATAGTTCTTCAATAATTTTGAATCGATTGGCATTTTATAATTGTTAATTTGATAGCAACCTCGCCCTCTTTGGGTCAAAATTGTATTTTGATGCCACAGATGGCGTAAAACGCCACTTTACTCTGGTCCAATCATTTCGGCGACTTCGAGAGTTTTAAGAAAATATGCATTTAACGTCTAAAAGATGATAGGAAACGCCTGATATTTGGCCACCCCTACATTTTCGTGGCTTTGTTCAAGAATTATTTGCATCATGATTACATCATCACAGCCCAGATGCCGCAATTTGAACATGTAGAGCAGGAGTGGCCACCCGCAGCCCGCCGTAAACATTTTTGCGGTTCGCGAGATTCATCACACTTTTATATTCTGCACCCTCATAATGCCCGCACTTCTTGGAACATCACAAATTCGATGTTTCACTCTTAACAATGTTGTTTATCCATGTATATAGCCAATTATTATATCATTATGTTGTATAGCTCAAGTATTATCGATGTATCATATTATACAAGTACAGTTATAAAAACAGTGAATAAGTTCGATCACATGCACTTGCACATCGACAATTTCAGGATTTTCTGAAAGAATTAGATTCTGAATACGGTGACGTTGTGCACTTCAGTCGAGTCAGATGGTTAAATTGAGATCAAATTGCAAAAGCTAAGCGAAAAAGGGGAGAAACAAATATCGCACCATTGGAAAAAATATTTTTATGATTTTATTTTTTATTTCGTTATTTTTTTATTTATAATATTATATATTTTTACAAAGTGCATTTAGTAGCATTATTATTATTATATTATCTGTGTTTATATGTAAAATAATAGTAAACATAATTAATAAAAATTCATTATTTTTCAATTTATCACTCCAAAAAAAAACCTATAATAGGTATAAATCTAATATGGGTATATATAATTTTATATGCTGCCCGCGGAGCTACGATGCATTTCCAAAGTGGCCCGCAAGATAATTTGGGTTGGCCACTCCTGATCTAGAGTAACCCCATTCCGGAGAGTAACTCCATCTTTTCACTTCTAATACGATTTGACTTGACAATTTTCATTTTTAAACTAATTTTGATCATTTTTTTGGCTTTCTTAAAACAAAGATAGAATTTTTCTTTTTGTTTTATCGGCGCGTGTCATATTAATGGTGTCTCCTGGCAAAAACAAATAGTAAATCTAGTGACTTTTGTTAAAAACGATTAATTAGCGAATCAGATATAGTAACAAAAATGCGTACTTATCTGTTATAGCAACCCCACTCAAGAATTACGCTGTGTAAAACTCAAGAACAAACCGGTTTTCATATGTCTGTATTAAGAGACTTATATAATTTGGGCTATATATGTGCACATTAGGGGGTGGGGTAAAGTATTTGGAGAGCGTCAAGTTATAAAACAATTCTTACTTCATACTATGCAGAATAATTGTAGCTAACACATTTTGCATGTAGACCCCCTATACTTTATGCCCCCCCCCCTTATGTGCAAATATATAGCCCAAATTTGTTTCTAAAGTATTATATTTTCATCATGTTTTGGTATATTCCATTAGGATTAACCTAACTACAATTCTTGAGTGGGGACGCTATAACAGATAAGTACCGAAAAATGTGTATGCTCTACTATCTAGCATTTGTCCAGCACAGGGGTAATTCCTTCGTGGTAACGAACTGTAAGTACGGAGCGACCAGGGCTAATAGTAACCAAAACTCTAAAATAGGAGTTTTAATAATAATATATACATCAAAAGAATCTACTTTTTATGGTAATTCCAGATATTTAAAAAAATCAAGTTTAAAGTTACGCATCGAAAGCTACGAGAGTAAGAAAATTTGCCTGTTTTTTCGAAAAAGAGGTAAAACACCCCCCAAGTAGTCATATATATATATATATATATATATATATATATATATATATATATATATATATATATATATATATATATATATATATATATATATATATATATATAGATATATATATATATATATATATATATATATATATATATATATATATATATATATATATATATATATATGGAGCCATTTGGATTACGAGAAAACATATTCACAACAATAATGCCTTCAAAAGATTAAGAGTTTGAATAAAAAATTTTGTCTGCTGCTGGGAATCGATCCCGATGACCGCCGTACTGCTTGCCCCCAATCGACCGTTGGATAGGGTTCAGAGGACACTATTATAGAGGTCAAGATCACGAATGGGTGTTTATTTGTTTGTTTGTTTTTTCCCAGGGATTATTGTATCGAACAAATAGCCCGATAAAATCGGAATAAAATCGGAATTCTCATTCGATCAGAAATTAAAAGTTTTAGACCCTTTTTTAAAGTTTGTTCACTAATATTAAAACAAGTCGTTTTGCAACATTTCGTGACGACTCGACACAAAAATGGTTTATCAAACAGTTCGTGGTAACGAACTGTAAGTAAGGAGCGACCCGGCTCAATGGTAACCGAAACTCTAGAAAACGGTATTTTGATACAAATAGATACATCAAAAGAATCACATTTTAATGCTGATTTCAAATATATAAGTTTCATCAAGTTTAATCCTACCCATCAAAAGTTAGGCGCCTGAGAAAATTTGGCTGATTTTCGAAAAAAGGGGGAAAGACCCCCTAAAAGTTATAGAACCTTAATGAAAATCACACCATCATATTCCGCGTATCAGAGAACCCTACTGTAGAGGTTTCAAGCTCCCATCTACAAAAATGTGGAATTTTTGCATTTTTTGCCAGAAGAAAGATCACGGGTGCGTGTTTATTTGTTTGTTTGTTTTTTTTTTTTTTTCCCCAGGGTGATCGTATCGAACCAGTTGTCCTAGGATATCGTGGAAGGGCTCATTGGAATGGAAATTGAAAGTTCTAGTGCCCTTTTTAAGTGACCAAAAAAATGGAGGGCAACTAGGCCCCCTCCCACGCTCATTTTTTTCCCAAAGTCACTTGATCAAAATTTTGAGATAGCCATTTTGTTCAGCATGTTCGAAAATATTATAAGTATGTCTTTTAGGATGACTTAATCCCCCGAAGTTCCCGGGGGGAGGGCTGAAAGTTATGAACTTTACCCAATGTTAACATATAGTATTGGTTATTTGGAAGTACACAGACGTTTTCAGGGGAGATTTTTCCTGGTAGTGGGGGGGGGGGGGTTGGTCAGGGGTTACGTTGGAGGATCTTTCCATGAAGGAAGTTTTCATGGGGGAAGGGACATTTCTATGAAGGGGACGCCGGACTTCCCAGCATTATTTAAAAAAAGATCATAAATTTAATATAAAAAAACAAGTATTTCAACTGCAACAGCAGCAACATCGAAACTTTAAACGAACAGAAAATATTACATATATAATTGGGTTCACCCCGTAGTCAATGCCTCGCTCTTTAAGCCAAAGATTTTTTAGTACTTTCATAAGAGCTATTTATTCTAATTAACGGCCTTTGTGATTAAGCGGTCATTTCTAAAGAATTGGAACAAAATTTGAACTTTCGCTTAAAGAGCAAGGTATTGACTAGGGGGCGAACCCCCTAATAAACGTATTAAAAATATATGAATATAGAAGTTCGTTACGTAAGTTAATTCGTAAGTTACGTATATTTATTACTAATAAAACGTTCGTAAATAAAATTAAACAAGTTTCGAGAAAGCCATTTAACTAAATAAAAGTAAATTAATATGAAATTTTGTTTTAATTATTCATGTACGGTGAGCCAAGATCAAAACCTGCATTTATTCAAAACGTTCAAAAATTAAATAAAAAAAAACAAGTTTTTTAAACTGAAAGTAAGGAGCGACATTAAAACTTAAAACGAACAGAAATTATTCTGTATATGAAAGAGACTGTCCCCTCCTCAACGCCTCGCTCTTTACGCTAAAGTTTGACTCTGTCTCACAACTTTATTTTTAAAACAATAAAAAACTTTAGCGTAAAGAGCGAGGCGTTTAGGAGGGGACAGTCTCTTTCATATACAGAATAATTTCTGTCGTTTTAAGTTTTAATGTCGCTCCTTACTTTCAGTTTAAAAAACTTGGTTTTTTTTATTTAATCATATAAGACGAGAGTCCATAGTTTTTCTTGTGCGCCAGGGCCTTTTTTCGGTAAATGACAAAATCTCTCCTTAGCAAACTGAAAGGTCTTTCTAAAAATTGCAACGGACAAACAAACGAGAAAAAAAAAAAAATACTTAGCAATTTTGTAATTGGAATTCGAAATAAAAAAAAAAGCACTGACAGAACATAGCTCTTTTACACTATCCCCACTGCAGTCTATCCACCAAAGAATCAAAAGCTGATTTCAAATTAAGTAAGGAATAATTGAACTTCACTCAAACGATTTCTTTTCGAAACAGAAAATGTCGAACAAATCTAAATAAGCACTGAAAAAAATAGGTTCCACTCCAGATAAAGGCAACTCTTTACCTCGAAATTGAAACTACCTATGGGGAAACTGATCCAAATTCCTTATCAAAACAGATGATTCTCCATAAAAAAAAAACGACAAAAAAAGGGGAAAAACCCATAAAATACATATTAAAAAAAAACGTTATTATAACGAAATTATATTACAATGTTGTAAAGGTACTACTCTGAATCGAAGTTCATAAAAATAAAAAATTTTTTTTACTATTTATTTTATCCCAGCCATCAGTAAAAATACAAAAATACTGGCGTAGTCATTTATATATGTAATGTTTTTTTTTATTAATTGTGTTAAATAAAGTCAATAATATGAAAAAAGTCAAAAGTCTGAGTAAAGTTCATAAAAATCAAAATATCATTTCATTATTTATTTTATCCCAGCCATTGGTAAAAAAAAAAAAATAATAATACACAACAGACAAATAAAGTTTACCAAAAGGTTTCTTTCCGAAAACCAAATCCGTCATAAACAAATTCAAATAAGCACTGGGAAAAAAAGTTGCTCTCCAAAAAGAAGTAGCTCTTTGCGCCAAAATTGTACCACCTGGGCCATAAACCGTGACTTAAGTATTCTTTATATGCAAACTTCATAATATGGGAAACTTCTCTGGGGGACGCCAAAACTAGTATTAGACGTGCTTAGGTTACGAATAAGGTGGAAACAATTCAATTTAAACCAAACATCATCAGTGTACCAGTGTACACTTTACATAATGAAACAAGCCAAGGCAATTTTCTCCCATCTCTTTCCCCCTTTTCTTCCAGCCTTAACTTAATTGCTCCTCAGCCACTTTGAGGGGAGGGGTTGAGCAATATTATAAAAGAAAAGATGAAAACCACCCTCTTCCAAATGGAATATCAATGGGCAATAAGATACTGAAAAAGAAGCTCAGTTGAATACAAAACGACAGTTTTACACTACGTTATGGTTATACATTATGATTATGCAAGCACTACAGTTATGATTACATCTAATGTTTACACAAGATTTTCACCCATCCCTCAAACTTTAAGTAAATAAAGAAAATCTCTGAAGCGCCATTTTTGCCTGTTGTAGCGTAGAAAAATGGACAACTCGCACATTAAATAATTAAAAACTAGAAGTCCCCCTCATTTGAACACCCGTTGAATGGCCCAAGTATATGGCTTTAATACCAGTCACGTATGCAGGGTTGGGGCCTTGAAACCCGTGACGATCCCTTCCTTAGAAAGTTGATATTTGTATGATTACCTTAAGACTGATTACCAAAGTAATCTGACTTTTTGCTATTTTTCTACTTTTTACCCCTCCACCAAAATCTTCAGCCACCTTCAAAAATTTTTTCTGCGTACATATCAGTTTTCAGACCTTTGTTTTTTTTTCTTTTTTTTTCGATTTCGCCCAGTTTTTTTTTTCCATTTCGCCCATACTATCTTTCATTGACTGAATTTTATCATATAACTTATAATATAAATTATTTTTATACAGATTTCCATAATATAACTTATATGTTTAATATTTCGTGAGTCACACGATATGTTTAATGCTAGAACCTGACTATAAAATAATCCACGCTTACTTTTTGTATTTTATAATATTTAAAATACCAAACTCAGCGGAAAGTTAACAAAAAACACATGGGAAAGGTTTTTCTTCTTCGTTAACTGAATTTCTAGTGTTTTGAATAATTTAGCACGAGCGTGCGTGTAATAATATTTGATTAGCGCGCTTATCCTTTCAAGCTTAATTCCCTTTCCTAGCAGTCTTAATGTGAATAATCTTTGTTATTAATCTCTCTCTCCCTTTCTTTCTCTGTCTAAGCCAAGTTCATAAGCCAAGGCCACATTGCGGACCGTGGCCTGGAAAGGTTTTCAATCACAAGGATCAAGTTGATCCTTGAAACTGTATAGTCTAGAACAAGGGAACACAAAGTGCACAGAGAATGTTTAGATCCTTGGTTCGTCCCGGTTTTGGATAGGAAAAAATGCACGCAGAACTAGTGTGGTCATATATTTGTTAGATAACTATGATTTTCTAAAATAAATAATTGACTGAATTATTAATTCGAATTGGTTCTGCTTAGTTAAGAAGCCCGCGTAGTAAAAATCATTCAGCTCATAATTCAAGATCGATATAGTAAGCATAGCATTTTCCGCTGATATAGGAATTTAAAATGCTGAACTAATGATGGTACCAAGGCCGTATCCAGTGATTAAGGGGTTTGAGTCCCCCTCCCCAATTGGTTTGTCCGAATCATAAAAAAACTAATAAAAAGGCATAAAAACGCATTTTTGATGCGTCTTTTTTTGTACCCCCCCCCCCTGAATAAAAAAACTGAATACGGCACTGCATGGTACATTTACTTTTCAAACAATACCGTCATACATCAAAGCGAAGAAGACGCACATCTTAGTTGTTAGCAGAACCTTTCATTTTAGGGTTCATTTCAAAAACATGACAGAACTAAGAGCGTTTTAGAAGCCACGTAGTCAGTCACGAAGATTTTTATACCAGAAAACGCATATATAATATATATATCTATATATATATATATATATATATATATATATATATATATATATATATATTATATATATATATATATATATAGATATATATATATATATATATATATATATTATATATATATATATATATAATATATATATATATATATATATATATATATATATATATATACATTCCCCCTGCAAAATTTACCCCTGAAAACTTTCCTCCCCATTAAAAATTTTCCCCGTGGGAAATCCTACCAGCAGAAAATTTTTCCCCCTCCCCTGCCACCTGAAAAATGTATGCATACTTCCGAATCACAAATACTATACGTAAGCAATGGACAAATTTTGTAATTTAAAGACCTTTCCCCAGGGGTATGGGGGGGGGGGGTCATAATCTCCAAAGGCATAGTTATTCGGCCTTTCAACTATGCTGAACAAAATGGCTATCTCAAAAATTTTGACCGGAAGATTTGAGTTAAAAAAAAAGGTCGTAGGAGGGCCTAGTTGCCCTCAAATTTTTTTGGTCACTTAAAAAGGGCACTAGAACTTCTAATTTCCGGTTGAATGAGCCCTCTCCCAAATATTCTAGGATCACTGGGTCGATAAGAAAAAAAAGAACACACAAACACACACATATATCCGTGATCTTTCTTCTGGCAAAAAATACAAAATTCCACATTTTCAAACAGTTCGTGGTAACGAACTGTAAGTAAGGAGCGAGCCGGCTCAATGATAACCAAAACTCTAGAAAACGGTATTTTGATACAAATAGATACATCAAAAGAATCACATTTTAATGCTGATTTCAAATATATAAGTTTCATCAAGTTTAATCCTACCCATCAAAAGTTAGGCGCCTGAGAAAATTTGGCTGATTTTCGAAAAAAGGGGGGAAAGACCCCCTAAAAGTTATAGAACCTTAATGAAAATCACACCATCATATTCCGCGTATCAGAGAACCCTACTGTAGAGGTTTCAAGCTCCCATCTACAAAAAATGTGGAATTTTGCATTTTTTGCCAGAAGAAAGATCACGGGTGCGTGTTTATTGTTTGTTTGTTTTTTTTTTTTTTTTTTTTTTTTTTTCCAGGGGTGATCGTATCGAACCAGTTGTCCTAGAATATCGTGGAAGGGCTCATTGGAATGGAAATTGAAAGTTCTAGTGCCCTTTTTAAGTGACCAAAAAAAAATGGAGGGCAACTAGGCCCCCTCCCACGCTCATTTTTTTCCCAAAGTCACCTGATCAAAATTTTGAGATAGCCATTTTGTTCAGCATGTTCGAAAATATTACAAGTATGTCTTTTAGGATGACTTAATCCCCCGAACTTCCCGGGGGGAGGGCTGAAAGTTATGAACTTTACCAATGTTAACATATAGTATTGGTTATTTGGAAGTATACAGACGTTTTCAGGGGAGATTTTTCCTGGTAGTGGGGGGGGGTCAGGGGTTATGTGGGAGGATCTTCCATGAAGGAAGTTTTCATGGGGGAGGGTCCTGGTGAAGGCGGCGCCGGAGGAATTTTTCATACATTCCAGTGGTTAAGAAGGGACATTGCTATGAAGGGGACGCCGGACTTCCCAGCATTATTTAAAAAAAGATCATAAATTTAATATAAAAAAACAAGTATTTCAACTACAACAGCAGCAACATCGAAACTTTAAACGAACAGAAAATATTACATATATAATTGGGTTCACCCCGTAGTCAATGCCTCTCTCTTTAAGCCAAAGATTTTTTAGTACTTTCATAAGAGCTATTTATTCTAATTAACGGCCTTTGTGATTAAGCGGTCATTTCTAAAGAACTGGAACAAAATTTGAACTTTCGCTTAAAGAGCAAGGTATTGACTAGGGGGCGAACCCCCTAATAAATGTATTAAAATATATGAATATAGAAGTTCGTTACGTAAGTTAAATCGTAAGTTACGTATATTTATTACTAATAAAAACGTTCGTAAATAAAATTAAACAAGGTTCGAGAAAGCCATTTAACTAAATAAAAGTAAATTAATATGAAAATTTTGTTTTAATTATTCATGTACGGTGAGCCAAGATCAAAACCTGCATTTATTCAAAAAAACGTTCAAAAATTAAATAAAAAAAACAAGTTTTTAAAACTGAAAGTAAGGAGCGACATTAAAACTTAAAACGAACAGAAATTATTCTGTATATGAAAGAGACTGTCCCCTCCTCAACGCCTCGCTCTTTACGCTAAAGTTTGACTCTGTCTCACAACTTTATTTTTTAAAACAATAAAAAACTTTAGCGTAAAGAGCGAGGCGTTGAGGAGGGGACAGTCTCTTTCATATACAGAATAATTTCTGTTCGTTTTAAGTTTTAATGTCGCTCCTTACTTTCAGTTTAAAAAACTTGTTTTTTTTATTTAATTGCACATAGGAGCTTGAAACCTCTACTATAGGGTTCTCTGATACGCTGAATCTGATGGTGTGGTTTAAGATTGGTATGACTTTTAGGGGTGTTTCTCCCTTTTTTTTCGAAAATAAGGCAAGTTTTCTCAGGCGTAACCTTAGTTGGGTAAAGACTAAACTTAATGAAATTCATACATTTGAAAGCAACATAAAAAGCTGATTCTTCTGATATATCTATTGGTATCAAAGTTCCGTTTTTTTAAATTTTCGGTTACTATTGAGCCGGGTCGCTCCTTACTTACAGTCCGTTACCACGAACTATTTGATATATAGCCGGTATAAAACATTCTCCTTAGCCGTATTATCGAAGTGGGTAGAGAGGAGTAGACCCAACAGTGACTGCGTGTAAAAAATTATAGAGAACAATATTTCGGCTCAAAATTCCAGATCTCAAATTTGCATACTTTCCTAGTCATTGCTTAGACTTTTCGCACTCTCATGTAAAATTCTATTTTCAAGTTTGACACTTATATTGAATTCAATCTCTCTTATAGCACCTGTGTTATAGCATTTTAATTATTTTAATTGTTAAAGATTAAAACAGGGAAAGTTGGGTTCCGACATGCAGTTGCTCCGCATCACCCACTTGTTAAGAAAAGGAGTAGGTAAGCCAGTTCAAACAACATCATTAAATCCAGACATCTTCCTTGATTCAGCCACGAGCTGGGATGTGCTGAAGAAGGGATATCAAAGAAATGCCTGTCACTTTCATATTGCAGCGACCTAAAGCTTGGCTGTTGACAACCAAAGCGCTGTCTGGGAGCCCATCAGTGGAGATTCATAATTGTACGAATTCAACAGGTAGAATGAAGGAAGACTGGCCATCATCTGGAGAGCGTAATGCAGAGCTCTGCAATGCGGTCTGGTCACGATTACAAAGTAAGTATGCAACTAGTACACTCAATCTGTAATTTTTTTTTTCCACCCATCAATGACAATATACAAAGCAATTATGTTCCTTTCTGGGTTGTAAAATCACTCCATACAACTTAACTCAAGCAGCTCTAACTTACATTTATATAAGAACAGCAGAAAACATTAGAGGAACAAGAAAACCAGAATACGAACTTCTTTAACAGCAGATGTCACATAAATGCTTATTGTCTGAAAATAGTAAATTACAAGAAGATTCTCTGGTCTCCAGCGCAAGAAAAAGAGGATTTCATACAATTTTCCACTAAGATGACTTTGAATTTTACAAGAGGTTGCTCATGCAATCTATTTTTTATGTAACATGATAGCAGGTTAGAAGACCCATGTCATGTCACTGCTGGAAAAAGTCTGATTGCCGCAAGTCTGGTCCCGGAAGCGCGTTGAAAAACCCGGCTGGCAAAAAACTGGAAACATGACTCTACTAAATCATGCACAAAACCTATTCTATCCATTATCAAATTGGAGGATCTTCATAAAGACGGTAATGAACATGGAACAACAGATATAAAATAACGAATGGCTACATTACTGTCACGAAATTTTCAAACATCAAAAAATTGGCAACAAATCATCTAAGCATTCAATAATCACTGATACAGTATGGAGGAGAGAGAAAAAGAGAGATTACTCTCCTGTATCTCCGTACAATAAAGTATGCTTTAATTATATTGGTTTATTTTTACGACGTGTTTTTATTTGTTCTTTCAGCGTATGTCAGAAAGGGGGGCCAAAGAACCATACCTTTTAAAACGTTGGTGTATTCATCCGTTGTTGCTATATCAAATTTTGATTGGTTCTTTTTACGGAATTATAAACCAGTAAAAAGAAAGAGAATCTTTTGAGTCACAACATTTTTTAGTCTATTCCGTTTCTCCGTGACATGGACAATATATATATAGTTTATACACAAGTCTATTATAAAACATAAAAAAAGGGATTACTTAAGTTTATATTATTACACTCAATATATTTAGTCTTGATATATATATATTATATATATATATATATATATATATATATATATATATATATATATATATATATATATATATATATATATATATATATATATATATATATATATATATATATACATAAAAATACTTTAGTCCATATATTTAGTCTGTATATATATAGTTATATACAAATCTATACATAACTTAATCAAAGAGAAAAAGGGAAATTACTTTAGTTTACATTACTGTAATCTATAATTTTAATCTACAGGTATAGTTATATATAAGTTTATATGTAACTTAACCAAAGAAAAAAGAGAGATTATCTTAGTCTATATATATAGCTCTATATAAGTCTTTATTCAACATAATCAAAGAGAAAACAGAGATTATTTTGGTCTATATATTTAGTCTATATATATAGCGGCATTGATGTTATATAAAACACTCCGAACAAGGCATTTTGTGCAACATATCCCTTCTCCAGAGATTTCTTCCAATCTATTTATTAGGTCAAATCTGTGTACCCACTAGTTCTAAAGTAATACTTCTCAAATACAATGTCTAAAAAACAAATGAGATAGTCTTGCTGGACCATTTAGTCAATGAGTCAAATTAAAAATTATTTTCAATAAATAAAACTAAACTATAAGTTAAATGGAAACCGACGAGCTTAAGGCCCATTCACAATGAGATTTTGCAAATACCAAGATTCGGCTAGCGCTAATTTGAGCTAATCATTTTCATATGATGTTTCAACCAAGCAAAAAATCCTACGATAAATCTGACTGGTTCAAATTATTGCTACGTAAATCCTGCTAATAGTAAAATATCATTGTCAATGGGGTTTAACCAGAATATAAAGAATATAAATAGAAGATAATAAATATAAATAAATAAATATATAATAATAGATAATAAATATAAGAATATAAATAGAATATAACCAGAATATAAAGTCGAGCACGCACCATTGGGATAAGAAATTTATAAAAGAGATTCAAATAAGGTTTCTTCAATAATGTTGATGGCAACCCCTAAGATTTGTAATCTGACTAAATCACTACTCAATGTTTTCACGGGATAAAATTTAATTTATTCCAAAAAATAAATTTTATTATTAAGATAATAAAAAATTAGTTTTATTGTAATCTAACAAAATTAGTTTGTTTTGTAGTAAAATTTCTACAAACATTATCTTGTTTTTGGTCACAAACGTGGAAAAAGCTTGACTTCAAGAGAACAATTAAAATAAGGCATTAGCTGGAGTTATCTGCCATAGAATGCCACAGCACAAGGCGTTCTGGAGGGATCTGGCCTTCCCAAACTCACTGATCATACCCTTGTTAATCACAATCACACTGAAAAGGAGCTTTAACTCAAAAAATTTCTCTGCCTCCCCCCTCCACACACACACACACACACAAATAAACGTCAGGAAATGCTATTAGCGACGGATGCAAAAGTAGTCATTTATCTTATGCCTTTGCCACATCATCATAGTGGCAATTTTTCGTGATTTTAGCGTCACACTTGTATTTAAAAAGCAAAAATTAAAACTGCAAGAAATTAGTTTAAAGAGTTTGCACCAACTGTAATTTGTGTCCCAACTGTTCTCTACTAATACTAAGTCTTCTTAAGCTTTGTCAGATTCCTCTCCCAAATAGAAAAACCGATGTTCTAAGTTTCCATCTTTCCTAGTTTCAAAAAGTATGCCTTAAACCTTGCCTCTGATTGGTCAGTAAGAAATTTATGTTTGAAAGTTGAACAATGTTCAACTCGAGAAATTACGAACGGCGAACGTAATTGACTTTGTAGTCGTGCGTAATTTTGATTTTATCGACAAGTGTGACTATAATGTGGCACGGGCCGCTGGTTTTCACACCGCTGGTTTTCAAGAAATTACGGCTGATCCTTAGGAAAGAGACATTTAGCGAAAATTGGGTGATTTCAAGTCACATCACAAAATTGTAAAATCTCACATCTGAAACTGAATTGTGTACGTAAACCAAGTGTGTACGTGAAATTCGGCAAAAACGTAAACCAAGTCATAACATTCTTATTGGGTAAGTTCACAAACCTAAATAACTATAATTGAATCGCTTACTTTCTTTACAATTCTGTAAGTCCGAAGGATAAACAATTGCTAGGCCAATTTGAAGTGAGAATGATAATCTTCTGGTCAGAGTTGAGTTGAGAACAATGGACCAAAACAAAGGGAAGGTAGATCTAAAAGAAAATTCAAATTATTAGAGCACCGCAGCAAACACCTATAATACCTTAGTTAATGGAATTCATGTATGAATGAAGATTTGGTTTATGAATATTATGAATAATAATTAATTATTAATTATAATAATAATTAATAATAATTATAGTTAATTATATGAATATAATTAACAAATGGTCAATTTCAGCTATATTAGGCCGTTAACACTTCAATAATAGACACAAAATTGACTTGTTTCAACTTGATACTGGGTGCTACTGAAGAAGCCAAAAAGACATTGGGATAAATTTCCTTAAAAATTATCATTTTCGAATGTTTGTCTTCTTCTCTATACCCTAATACACTGTTGAAGACGGTTTTCAGTATCTACTCGAACTGAAAAGGGGATGGATCAATATTTTGGACTATATAAATATGCCCTAGTATTCGCAGGGAGAATGCAAGTTCATACCGTATAATTTTCTCTCCTTCAGGTTAGCGGAACCTTAACTTGGCTAAACAATTTCCCAAAATGTAATTGACCCAAGAATAAAATTATAAAAAACAGGCTTTCCCAACTATATTTTTTGCAGAAACTTGGTACGGTAGCCAAATCAGGAAGGTACCATGCCAATGGATAGAAATTAATAAATCCTGGTATCAAATGAGGAGGTTGCTGGGGGAGGGGGCGGGACACATCCACATTTTTTTCCGTTCATTGAAGTTTCGAGAAACTATTTTAGCATCTTTTTTCTTTCTAAATATCCTGATCTTGAAATTCACATTCCAGAAATATTGTTTCCATCCCTTGGAACAAAATATATTGTTTTGGAACATATTGAATATATTGTTGGAACATAAAAATATATTGTTTTGGAACAAAAAATATTGTTCCAAAACATGAAAAGATAGACATTGAACAAATGGATGGAATCTTATAAAAGGTTTACAGCTCACACATTTTTCTGTCAAATATCATACATACGGCTTCAACAAAGCTATTTGTTTTAAGCCAATCGCAGTACATCACTTACTTAATGCTCCCCCGTTCTAATTATTACAAGAAATGACCAAATATCCTATCTTTGAGAGGGAAACAAGGGAAGCGAAATGGCTAATAAAAATGTCTGCAGCATTAACAGACTCGGAAATTTCTTAATGGTAAGCGTTTCTAGCTTGAATTAAATAAAAGGAAAAAACATGTTTTTTTTTCAAATGAAAAATAAAAAGTTGCATTAAAAGCGAATAGAAATTTTTCTGTATATGAGGAGAGCTGCCCCCTCGCGCTCTTTGTGCTAAGGTTTAACTTTTTGTCCCCAATACTTTAAGAACAACCGGTTAGGCACAATTTTGATTGAAAAGAAAAATAAAGCTTTTTTTCACAATATCATACTGCAGCAACCTAGTAAAGAGCGAGACAGCCAAAAGTAACCGAAAATTACAAATTTAAGAGTCGAAATGAAGAAGTGTTGGTAGCGCTAAGACTATATACCAACTTAGAAAATTTTCATAAACTTCAATTACGCAGTGCAACTTTCAAATTATCAGCAATTTTATCAGCAATTATCAGCAAAATCATCAGCAATTTTGGAAGCAAAGTTCTTGTATATGAAAGTGATAATCATTTGAGTAAGTTGATACGAAATTTTTTTGTCCAAGTGATACAACTTTAAAATAGAACTGTCATTCAATGTTTGTTTTTTAAAGGCAATACGCCTATGCAAACCAAAGATGAGTTCGGCGCTCTATAAGGGGATCCTGCACCATTATTTACCACCGTTAAATTTAGGGTAGCTTATTTAAAACGTGGAGAAACCAGCTTGATAGACAAAGAAAGCTCAGAACGTCAAAAGCTGCAACAACTGACGATTACATCGCTGAACTTCACCAAATGGGTGCTAGATGACTCTTGAATTAGTGAGAGAGACAGCAGAGGCCATTCTTTATGTCCAAAGGACATGTTTGCCATACCTTGAATCAAAATTTAGTATGAGAAAGCTTTCCCCCGTTGGGTGTCACGCTTGCTCACGTTAGACAAAAACGCGTTCGATTGAACATTTCCATTAATCAGTCGGTGCATTTTTATCTCCAAACAGAATAAATCATTACACGATCATTTTATACGACATTACTAGACAAGTTGAAGGCAGAAATTGCGGGGAAAACGACCACACTAGAAAAAAAAAATGCTTTAAAGACAATGCGCCGTCTCAAGCTTCAGCGGTTGCCATTGCGAAAATCCATGAATTACAGATTGATTTGCTCCACTATCCTCCTTACTCGCCAGATCTAGCCCCAAACGACTTGTCTTTGTTGTCTAGCCTAAAAACAGCGCTCGGGAAGAAAGAGATTTTCGGCTATTGGGGAGGCCGTCGCCTTTGTAAAGAATTATTTTGCAGAGAAAAGCGCCAAGTACTATTTAAACGAGTTAAAGAGATGGGAAAGTTGCAGGGAGAAGTATATTTACTTATAGGGAGACTATGTATAAAAAAAAAAAAAAAAAAAAAAATCAAGGAAAATTATTTCATCTTAGTTAGAAAAAAAACAGCATTTCTGGGGCTATTATAATTAACTACTAGTTTGTGATGATTTTTTAGCAACTATCTTTTTTTTTTACTTCAGTTTTGACGAAACATTGTCAATATTTAAACTAGGGGTCGGCGCCGTTTCTGTTTCTGTTTCTGTTTTTTTTCTACCGTTTTCTGTTCTGTTTTTTTTTTGGAAAACGGAAAAAACAGAAAAAAGGTAGCCGTGTTTTTTTTAGTACCGTTCCCGTTTCTGTTTCGTTTTTTTTCTCGCCGTTTTTGCCGTTTCTGTTTTTTTTTAAACCCGTTTTTCTTCATTTTCCCGTGTTTTGATTATGAATAGCACCATAGCGCAGTCTAGCGACTTTTATTGGATTAGCGATACTTGCCATCTATCGAAAAGCGCTGTCTTTACGTCTTCCGAAGAAAAGATTTGCTATTGAAGAAAACATTCGCCATAGTAAAAATTAATCTAAAGCAGTCTACTTGGATTTACACCTTTGGTTAGTCTTGGTTAGTAGATGGTTACCTGGTTGGGTAAAGGTGCAGATTAGCTACCCCAGTAGCGTAGGGTGCAGAGGCCCTGCAAATAGAACCATTACTGCAAAAAGATGTGAAGTCAACAAAGGGGTCTGCAACATCGTTCAAAAATCACCTTATGGCTAAACACAAAATTGCTGAACAACCTAAACCAAGTACTGTTCCAAAGAAGTCACATTCTACAGCCTTGTCTCAGCTCAGCATGCCGAGCACATCATGTGAAACTAACCCAACTCGATTTGAAGGCACTGGAAAGAAAACGGATATAAGAAATTTTTTGAAGTCAATAAAGCAGCAGCAGCTGAAGCTGAACAAGTTGTGTAGCAAAACGGTTTGCATTGACAAGCTTCCTATTTCAATATTTGAAAAAACCAGGAGTAAAGGCTCTAATCTCTAAACTTACAGGAGGTCTTACTGGCCCCTCAGCTCGTACTGTTGCAAGACATCTAGTTACAGCAAAGAAAAGGAAGGTCAATCAGCTCAAAGCTGAACTCCAGAAAGTCCGGAAAAAGTGAATTTGACCCTAGACTGCTGGTCTTCAAGAACGGGGTCTGGCTTTCTAGGTATTACAGCTCATTATGTGATGAAAAGCACTGATGGCAAGCTCACTTTGGTGCATAGAATCCTTGAGTTTAATAGACTAAAAGTTGCTCATGCTTTGCACACAACTGCATAATGTGGTGACTAATGCCCTTAAGCTGTGAGAATGCAGAAACCAAGCAGATTTAGTGAGCGTTCCCCACCTAAATGATTCAGGATCCAGTTCAGAATCTGTGACAACGTTGATACTGCTGAACAAGATGACTTTCCTGACCTGATTGTAGGAGATGATGCATTGAAGAAACTGGGTATACCGACTGCAGTAATGATGATGATAGTAGCTCAGAATTAAATGATCCAGACCTTGACAGCGATAGTGAGAGCTCAATACCTAGACAAAGAGGTGTCTCTAGTGAAGTATTGACGCTGGGACCAGCACTGGTAAAAATACGAAAGCTGGTTAGAATCCTGAAAGTATCATCCAAAAATCCCACGATCTTTTTGAAGGTATCTGCAAGACATATAATCTTAGTCCATCCATCACAAAAAGACACGAATGTTCAATGAAACAGCACACTTACCATGATAGAAATGTATTGTGTCCCGAAAAGAGCCACTGCGCGACTTCTTCAACCAAAACCTACGTGACGCTAAGATTAGAGAGCTCGAACTTCACAGCAATGAGTGGTCCATCATGGAAGCTGTCATTGAGGTTCTTCGCCCGTTCAACAGGCAACAGTGATAGCTAGTGGATACAATTATGTTTCGGCAAGCAAAGTCGTGCTGATGATTAAGGGATTACTGCTGTTTTGTCAGACTCCAGATACTAGTATTATGGCTGAGTCAATCAATGGGCTGAAGGAACTTCTAGTTGTTCAGCTCAGGAGATATTTTTCAGCCAGTCCTAAGTTTGATATGATGCTCTTCACAAGAGCTGGCTTTTTGGACCCTGCAATTTATGAAAAAATGACACATGTAGACAGAGAGTCAGCTCGTCAGTCCATCTCCTCGCTTCTCCAGCAATTCATCTCCGAGCAGAGAAGCACAGAAGAACTCGATCCAATCCCAATTGAACTCCACATCTTTCCCTATTGACGTCGCTCCTACTAAGGCAGGGACTAACCGAAAAGGGTCACCAGAGACTCTTGATCAAGAAAGACAGCTTGTTTTCTAAGTTTTCTCGACACGACTGGGTTACGGATGAACTCTACGAGGCAAAATGCCAACAGTATGAGCATTGACCGCGTGGCAGCAAATATTATCAGGGCATATGAGGAGAGAGTTCCTGTGCTTTTGAGCGCGAGAGACGAAGATCAGGACAAAATAATTCTGATCCACTAGAATTTTGGTCTGATTACTTTTACACTTACCCGGAGTTAAGTGAAATTGCATGTATGCATCTATCAGTCCCTGCAACAACTTCAGTTCCCAGTGAGAGTGCATTTAGTATTGCTGGGTACTTTACGCGAAAGCAGTGCTCACGAATGACTGCAAAATCACTTGAACTCCGAATGTTTTTCAGTGATAAATTTTAATTTATGTGGTCTTTTCATATATTTGGTCTTTTTGTATATTTGGTCTTTTTTATTAATCTATATTAATAAATATTCACTTTACTCTCGTAAATCTAAAGAAACTGAAAAAAAAAAAAAACAGAAAAATCTGTTAAAACGGCCGTTTTTTAATTAAAAACAGGTCGTTTCTGTTTTTCGGTAAAAAAACGGAAAAAACAGAAACGGATTTCCGTTTTTTTTTTTCACCGTTTGCGTTTCTGTTCCGTTTTTTCATTGCCGTTTTTTACCGTTTCTGTTTTGGCCAAAAAACAGAAACGGTGCCGACCACTGATTTAAACGCATTTTTTTCCCATTATGACTTATATAGAAAAAAAAGTTATTCATTAATGCCGCAGTATCTTTTCACACCACACCAATAATATATGTCTCACACATTTTCCAAGAAAATTTATTTAATGATACATCAACAATTTCTCCCTTTATTCAAGCTTATAATAACGATTTAGTACCTGCTGCGCAATACCATATTTAGGTTTGCTACAAAAAAATTGGAATACAGCCAAATCACAGATCATGATCCATGTGGATAAAACGAAACAGATGCTTGGCAGAACTTGGACTGGAATCAACATGTAAAACATGAAATTTCACAAGCCCCATCAGAAAAAGTTATATACCCTGATATTCAATTTCTAGTTTTACGAGCCCGACACAGACATCTTAGAAAAAAAAAATGAAATTGAAAGCCATTACAGTCAAAAGAAATTGCTCACCTATAATGATTCTAGACAAAAACAGCTCTTAGAAATTTATCCAGAAAAAAAAATAATAATCTATAGCATTAGAAGACAGAATGGCGATGGTGTAATTAATTGAATCGTCAGCCGTCAATAGTATTCAAAATTTCGTTAAGAATTGGCCTCCAGAAAGCAAAAGATAACCAACATTATGTTTAAAATCTATACATCCTAATAGCTGAAATTTTTAAATTTGTTATTTTCACAATATTTCGTTTTCTACAACTTTTGCTTCCACCGAGGAGGGTTTAAACCCCTCCCCCCCGAAATGTCTGTCCGACTCGTAAAAAAAAAACGTAACAAAAATGAATATAAACAAAATTTCGATGCGTTTTTGAAAGTTATATTATTGTACCCCCCCCCCAAAAAAAAAAAAAAAAAAAAAAATCTCGGATACGGCCCTAAGTGGCTCTAGGGAGTAAATGTAACAATTTTGTACCTCTGTAACTCAAATTTTCATTTGGCCTACCTCTAAAGCGGATTTACCTCTATACCTTTATAAGTCGGATTTTATGTAGAATGACCTTTATGACTCGATCTATGCATAAGTCGAACTATACGCAACTTGAAAAAAAAATCGTGGTCCCGTGAATTTCGAGTTAGCGAGAGTTGAATGTAAAAGGCGGTGTATGTTAGGATACGTCAATAACACACCAACTGTAACACAACCTAACAATCTAACAACCTAACAACTGTCATACTTTTTAAGACTCTTTCTAGAAGGACTTAAATCCTCTGTTCATCATACGGTTTTTAGTGCTGTCTGTGGCTTCGAAAACAATGCATAATTACTAAGTTTATCAATTCACAAGATGTTGAACCCCCAGTAACTGTTGGTACCCTACTTTATATCACGTTCTGCCTTAAGTTGGTATTTCTAGTCGCTGTAATGTTAACCTCGGCGGCTTAAAATTTGGTTACTGGGCTTTCTATCTCACTCTGTAACTCCACACACACCTTGTTCTTCAGTCTTTCAAGAGTGTTGTCCCTATTTTTTTTTCACATTGCAATCTGAATGCTATCACTGAGTTAATTTAAAATTTCTCCCGTTTTCAATTTTCCCTCCCACTTCTCGATTTCTGTTTACCCCCCCCCCCCCCCCCATTTCTCTTTCCTTCTCTGTATTTTCTCTCCCTCACCCCTATTCTTCCAGATTATTTTGATAGGATGGATGGATTTTGCATTACTGCCAACATTTACGTCGAGAGATTATTAATAATGTTTTTAAAAGTTATTTAGCATTTTAATGTTAAAACCTGTAAAAAAAGAAACGAAATTCCAACGGTCACCAAAGATGAAGAGAAAATCCCAAAATTCTGGCAATAATTTTTTTATACGCAGGAATCGAAAAAAATAACTACAATTAAATGCACACCTAGGTTTTAAAGATAAAAGCAAAGGGTGATTCAAAATTCAAGTATTATTAGCAAATTGGGTACCGTGAAGATGTTAAAAGTAGAATAGTCAAGGCCCAGGGCGCTTTTTTCGCAGCTGAAAAAAAAAATTGGAAGAATAGGAAGATAAGCGTGCGAATCAAGATTAGAACATTGGAAGCTACAGTGATCAAATATGATTCTGAAACATGGACGCTCTGAAAGGCGGAGGAAGATTTGCTAGATGTTTTCCAGAGAAATTGTCTACGCATTGTTTTGGGTACCAGACAAACTGATCAGTATACTGATCATATATTTTAATCAGTAGACTGTACGAAAGTGTGGTTCGATCCCGCTATACAGGGACATAATGAGAAAAATGTTGAGATGGCTAAGGCACGTTCTGCGGATGAAGGATGACAAGGTTGTCAAAGATTGCCACTTTCGGCAAACCATCTAGGGTTGAACGGAAAACCAGTCGCCCCACGGTTGGGGTCGGAAGATGTCGAAAAGAAAGATTTAAGGGAAATGGGAACTTCCTGGGAGGGTGTAAAGACGGAGACTTTAAATAGATTGGGATGGAGGAGGAGCGTGCGTAGCTGTGTTAACCTTAGGCGGCTTGGTGCTGCGGTGAGTTGTTAGTAGTAGTAGTAGATTCATTTTGAAATAATCCAAAAATTAGAATCAAGACAGAGAGGCAATATTGGAATCGGGAAAAATATTGGACCGTCCCATAGCAACAATTTTAGCATACATTTTTCCAAGTTTTTCCTGGTTAAAGCCAAGCATCTCAATCCATTAAAAAAGAGTCGGAGTAAGTCAAAGGATAGAAAAGACATACATGACAGAAAAACCGCAATGCAATAATTTTCTAGGAAATTAACCGTTTTCAGATAGATAGTTCTTCTGGAATTCTTTCTTTTTTTTGGAGGGGGAGAGGGGTTCTGGATTAAAAGGATATACAGATTAAAACTATAAACATGATAATCCTTAGATTTTAGGGACTGACTTAAAAAGAAAAAAACCTGAACAACCGCTTTTGTGTTAGCAATAGTCGTCTGAACTGAAAAGAAAGGTTTTTCTTAGGCCTTAAACAATACAGCAGAACGTATGACAGGCTATCTATAAAAAAGCTGCATTTCCAAAGTAGACTATTTCACAAGCTCTTAAAGAAGACACATAAGTGAAATTGGGAAAAAAACAACAACCAAAATGTCGAAGCAGCCTATCTTTGAACCGGGTGAGATACTTGAAAACGGATTAGTCAATATGGCCTTCTCAGTCTGGGGGGGGGGGGGGCTCAAGTAAATTTGACATATTTGACATGTAATAGCTTTCAAAATACTGCTACGAATTCTTATGCCAATGTAATCAAGACAAAACTAATTCGTATATTTTGTTTAAAAAGGGATATTTCATTTTCATAAGTAGCAATGTATATGAATAGTATCTACTTTCAATATCTAATTTTCAAATCGAAACAAAATAAACAACGAGAGATAAAAGCCGAAAAACATCATTTTTCCGTTCAATAATTGAGGTTTTCTTCATTGGCATTAATCATTTCAAATATGAAAAAGACTAAATTCCAATAAGGAAGCAATTTCCTTTTTTTCGTCCTCATGTTTATGAGGATGCAATTCATAGCAATGCCAGCTTCAATGTATTAACATTCCAAAAACGTTGGAGGCGGACGGTTTACACTGGATCTTCAGCCACTTTCCTCATTTCTGCACTGATCCTCATCTCATCATTATCATCGTGTTAGACCACACTAAAAAATTTCATAATTTTTGTCACAGTCACCATCTTATTATCCTCAACTACACAACACCAAAATGTAAGATTGATTTCAATATCGTGCTGGTTCTTAAGTCTCAAAAATACAAAAAGATAAAAAGATGAAGCTATAATTTTGTTCAAAACAAAATGGGCAAATTGCATAACTGTGAGGGTTGATATACCCAATATCCCTAGAGGCATAGTTACTGGACCATTGTAGTATGCTAAATAAAATGGCTATCTCAAAATTTTATTGGATATGCTTGGAAAATAAAAGGGCTTGGGAGAAGGACTGCTTGCCCTGAATGAAATCACTTTTGACTCTTAAAAAGGGTACTAGAACTTTTAATTTCAAATCGAATTAGCTTCTTTTAAAGTTTCAATGGTAACTATGTTGGTGTTTCAATCACGGTGGATTCAATTAAAGCGATCGAAAGGTCAGAAATATGTGCCTCTAGGATGACAAGGGTAGCCCCAAGATATAGGTTTCAAGTTAATAACCTATATAAAACAGAAGCTTCATAGAATCATTTTAATATATAGAAAGGTAAAGGTGTTACGCTATGTTGAAATCATCGTGTTAGAGGACACTCATAATTTTTGTCACAGTCACCATCTTATGACTATTATCCTCACCACTCTATTACACAACACCAAAATGTAAGATTGATTTCAATATCGTGCTGGTTCTCAAATATACAAAAAGATACAAAGATGAAGCTATAATCTTTCTCTTCACTAATTCGGAAAATTCCTCAATAACATCAATCATTTCAAAAATGAGAAAAATCCAACAAGAAAGCAATCTCTTTCTTATTTCGACATTCCATTTAGCGCATTCCGGCGTCGTTTTTACTTGGTCCTATCGACTCCAGTTTATTAGTATTCCAAAAACGATCGGAGCTGGACGCTTTACCCTGGTTCTTGCCCCGCGTTTCTAAGACGGGAATAAATTGGAATCTGGTACGTGAGACGATTCCCTCTCTATAAGTGAGAATTCTCTATTTTTCCGTCTGATTTTCGATAAGGACCGAAAATTTAGGACTAGGTAAAAAAAGGAGTTGGTACTAATTTACGGCTATTTTATTTCTTCACATGTTTCATTTATCGTATTTTACGTACTATTAGGTTGTTTGTTCCAAGCTTATTGATAGCAAATTTAAGATCTTGAGAAGAGGAAAAGGATATAGTTTTTCGAGGGAATTTCCCTCAGGGATAAGTAATAGTCACTTCCTATCTTTTCCAGGGTGTTAAAACAGAGTTTGGTTAATGGGAAGGGAGTTTCCAAAAGAGAGTGGGAGATTTAACAACAGGATAATTCAATAAGACACCCAATTTTGATCGAGTTTACTTACATTGTAAGCCGTCTAATGGGATTTTCCTTTAACATTTTGTGTTCATTGTAATACCTGGCGGCTGGTTTAGGTAATTCAGTTTAATGAAAGTCATACCTACAAGCAGATTCAATTAAATTCTTGCTTCATAAGCATAGAAAAATAAAAGGTCGTATATTCGTATATCATCTTTTTCGTACCAAAGAAATACTGGGAGAGGGGCAAATGCAGAGAATGATTTTGGGGACAGGGTACATTCTTCTTTCGCGTGCTGACCAGTGGTTTGTGCTGCGCAGGTACCGATCTTCTGATCCAATACCTTCGGCTAGGAATGCCAATGCGTGGCTGGGGGCAAAATCATCCGATGCTTCCCGTGTTTTTCCACCCAGATTTCTCTAGATACCCATTTAAACCCGGGTCGACTCTGGCTGACCTAACAGAGTCACTCCATTGACCTTCGTTCCAAACCAAAACAACCAGCGACACCAGGACTCGAACCCCTGACCTCAGGATTTCAAGTCTTGATCGCTAACCACTCGGCACATTCTTCAGATTAGCAAAACACAGGCAAATATCTTAAAATTACTGATAATTTGACTGAACAATATTTCCAAAGTTCAGGGAAGAAATACGAAATTTTCGACAGGATACGCCCGTATTTCCAACAAGAACTTTTCCATGCAAGGTTGTGTGCAGGAGCCCCCTTCAGCAGACCTATTTAGTTTTTTTTTATGCTCAAGGTGTTAAAAAGGTCGCCATCTCACGGTCATGCAACCTAAGAGGATTTGTTGTGGCTACATTTTCCTGATTTGTTTTTTTAAATGTAGGTTTTAAAATTAAATAGTAGCATCAGGAACCCATTCAGGGGAAAGGCCATTAATCAAGACCCCCCCCCCCAGATCACAAGATTTACCCCATATTCCTCGCATGCCAACATTTCACGTTCTTCAATACGCTTTGAGTATGGTTTCAGGCAAAAATGTTCAGTTTTTTTCCCCAATTTAAAGTGTTTTTCTCTTTTTCATACAAGATACTCAACCCCTCCACCTGAATTGAAACTCTTCACTAGGTCAATATCATCCAGAAAAAAAATCAGTAGGGCAACTATCGAGCTCAAGTCCTGTCTTGTGCACAAGAAAATGTCAAGGGCGAGAATCACTGGAAAATAGATCTTTCGTAGAAATACAAATTTGCACCATAGCCAAGTTCAATTTCCATTATCAGGGCTGATTCACTTCTCAAACTGCGCCGTTTTGCAGAAGTGGCAAACTGGGAAGCTAGATAATTTAGCTGCAGCCTGTTGAGCTTCAGAATAGACAATTTAGGGACTTGCAGTTCCTGTGCTTTGGGTACATCAGCTTTAATATTGTTGAGAGACCAATCACTGGTACATTAAACTTGGCTATGGAACACTTTTCAAGTTGTAATTGTTGTAATCCAAAAGGCGTTACTTGATATTATTTACCAAACTAAAATAGCACACCTACCTTAAAATCAAAACGGTCAACCATTGGTCCAACCTGTTTCCCCTTACCTTAAGTGATATACGTTTTGAAGATGTATTATATACCTTTTTATCACTTCACGGAAATTAGTGGAAGTTTAAGCTTTTGATGTAAAATTACTTTTGCCGTATTTTGAATGCATGGAAAAACCTGCCTTGTACAAACCACTTGCCTTTAAAAACGGAGAGACACGTTTTTTCAGTTTTCGGGTCTCCTCTATGGTTTATACCGTGGAACTTTATATCGGGCCTCCTTTGCGATTTTATACCGTATACCGCGCCTATCGAATCACGGCAACCAAGCTGGCATGCAATGGAGGCTTTATTCATTCGCGAAAAGATTTAAACCGAAATAATTTTGTTAACTCTAAACAGGGTGGGGGTAACTCCATCACCCTCCATAATGAAGGAGCCTACCGCTTGGTATAATTGAAAATAGTGGCAAAATAACTTTTTCCGGTTTTGATCCCCTCTCATACAGAGGCGGTTTTAGGGAGAAAGGGGGGCACTTGCCCCGGGCGCAGAAATTTTAGGGGCACACAATTTAGTAATTTTCAAGATACCAGTAGTCACGCAAGAATTGTGAAGAAGATCAATACCCGGTAAGACACATTAAAACAAAGGGTTTCTCTCTCCGGGAACTACATATAAACTTTAGTTTTTTGGGATTTAGGGGGAATAAAGGTACCTAGGTTGGGTTAAATTAGGTATTTAATATATGCTATGCTTTACCCCCCCCCCCCAATGTGCAAATATATAGCCCAAATTTGTTTGAACTATTATATTTTCATCCTATTTTGTTTTATTTCATTAGCATTAAAGAAACTTCACTTATCGCGTGACTACTGGTATCTTGAAAAGTACCCAAAATTTCAAATCAATAATCTAATGGCTATAATCATTTTGTAATTTTTTTAATTTTGTTTTTAATAGAAAAAAGTAGAGGGCGTTGTTGACAACCACATTTTCATCACCATTCCTAACGAGATAATTCATAATTTTGTAAAGGCTAAAGTAAGAAAAGCCAGATTTGAATAAATGTGAAATTTTATTAATAAATCCAAATAGTTACAATTTGACCTGAGAATTCATGGGAGACAGGGTGGACGCTAATCAAAATTTTGCCCCGGGCGCAAAAGAGGCCTCTGCTTCCATACCCGAAATTTTTTTTAGATACCAACATTACCCCTCTACACCCCTGGGCTTAAACCTGCGCACAGCAATGACTATGCATCATTATCACAGTACATTCAAGCTAAGAAAGTTTTTGAAATGCGTTTAGTTCGTGAAATCGTGTCTGCTAAATTTTTGTTGATCAGCAGATTTTTAATTAACATTTTTACCATGCGGTAAACTGCAAAATTGCTGGTGTTGCAAAAAAAAAAACGTCCATAGCATTCATCTTGAAACAACCGGTGATTTCAGCGCGAGACGCCTCAAAAAAGTCTTCGATTAGAGAAACATAAAACCGACTTTAGAAAAACGAGATATATGCTTGGAGCTCCTTCAAACAAAAGATTTCCTTGTCAAATACAATTAATTTGAAAATCATTCAAGATTTAGAAAGACTTAGGAAAGTGAATCATGAAATGCCAAGCTTTCTACGGAAGAAATCAATTTAAGCAAAGCTAGTTCAGGCAAAACACGTCTTCCTTTGTTTTACACTCGGTCAGTCAGGGTTAGATAGGATACAAAATTAGTCCCCAAATCACAAATAGTAAATACTGACAAGAAAAAAATTAAAGGAGAATAAGGGATGATGGGACAAAAATGGGAAAGAAAAACTGCAATTATCAAGAAAGTCCCTTTCCTAGCACTTTCAAAAAAAAAAAAAGAAAAGAAGGAAAGCCAGCCGAACGGTAAGTATCAATGGCGTAATTTCGTCAAAATCCTGGGGGGGGGGACGAAAAAACGGGGGCAAGTTGGGATAATTTTTCCCAAATCAAGTGAAAATGACTGTGAAAACTGAAAAATGAGCCATATAATATCATAAAGGTAAAGATATAGTAAAGAAAACTGACCCGTTATTGTGGATGCTTGAATTATACAGGCTTATCTTAGTTTTAACCAGATTTTTGAAGAAAATAAATTTTACCTGGCGGGGGTGGCAAACTGGCTTCTAGAAGGGGCAGTTACCCCCCCCCCCCCCTTGCCCTATAGCAAATTACGCCCCTGGTAAGTATTTATGTGTACAGTCTACTATTACGTGTAATCGCGGCTAAAAAAAACCGATATTTTTCCGGTTGGACATTACTAGGCTAAAGATTTGACAGGCCAACAAAATTAAGGAATATAAATGCCTAAACTGGAAAAAAAAAAAGGTTTAAATTCTTAAAAAGCGCTTAGTACACGTGCATAATGGCACACTTGAACTCACGAGACTGGTTCAAAGCCCTTGGAAAAATGAAAAAATACTATCAAAAACACCCCCCTGCATCCGCTGGAGAGTTATCATAATACAATGGAGACGAGACTCTTCTTCGGTTCTGACGGATTCAAAATCAACTTAATATGTGGTAACGATAGGAACTTGTGGAATCATTTCCACATTTGTGGAATGATTCTCATAGAATGCATGCTCTATAGGATAAAGGCACCGATGATTTGACAATGTAATTTTGGAACCACCGTCGAAATTTTCCTTCAAAACAGGATAACTCTGCTTAGTCGTGACTTGGAACACCATCTCTTGAAGCCGTCGTTATATTTTAACAATGCAAAACGTGGACACTATATTCGATGCACTTAGATAAGAAGAAAATATTCAATTCAATCAGTTTCCTGTTTTCGACACAAAATGAGCTCCCAACAATTTTTTAACATGTAATGTTCAAACTGTCATGACATTTTTTTGGCAAAAAAAGTTATTTTTTTATTTTTTGGCACCAATGCATTAAGATACATCTGATCTTCTCTAAGATGTAGCCATATTGGTTTTTTTCTTGATAAAATTAAGTTAAATGACAGCTAATATTATATTGACAAAACTATGTTCCAAGTGTTGAAAATGCTGGTCTGATGTAGTGGAATAAAAGACCAACTAAAAATTTTCATTCAGCCAAATTCAAACGTAAATATTTGCTTCTATCATGAGATTCATTTCTTTTGAGAATATCTTGAAGTATCCTTGTCGAAATTTTCGACAGAAAGCAACAGACCCTGTCGAAATATAGGTGACTCTGTCGAAACTTCATTGAACATGTAAAACAGATGAGAAACAATTGGTGTCAAAATCCTAGAGTCCTCTGACAAAAAATAGTTGTCAAATTTATGGGTACTTTCTCAACAAAAAAAAATTTTGATGATTATTATTTCTAATAATATTTCACATGAAAAAAAAACATAAAAAGAGGTTTTTATTAAATTGTAGTTTTTACTGATTTAATGCTAGATTTTTCCATCATCTGAAGAGCTGCCGCTTGGCCTCATACTATTTTCATATTTCTAAGCATTTGACTTGGTTGATCACAACATCCTAATTCATTTATCACTGAATAACTTCAAAGTCGACCCTCTCTTAGTAAATTTTGGTTATGTTTTCTTTCAAATAGATCCCAAGTTGTATAAAACAAAAATGTTCTCTCTGATCCCCTCCCTACTTGGTGTGGAATTCCTTAAGAAACTTTGCTAGGACCACTCTTATATCTAGTATTGATTAATGAAATCGGCAAGAGATTCCCTCACAGGTTTGAATGTGTAGATTACCTGCTGATCCTCGAAGTATGCCACAGAAATATCAAAAGTGGCCCCATCAAAATCCTACACATGTTTAGGACGAGGCTAAGAATTTACGTAAGAACGTAAGTTCCACTAAGTCAATTACAATAACAATAAACTTCTTAAAATTTTCGAAATCCACTCCCATTTTTTTAGACCCTATCCCACCCAAAATGCTAGTTAAACCTGTTAAACTCCTCAGTGTCACAAATCTAATAATCTTAAGCAGGACATCCATATTTCAATGATTCTGGACTTTCCAGACAAAGGATAGTCGAAACTAAAACTTTTAAAGTGAATTAAAATGCCACATTAACTTTGAAATGGTCAAACGTTGACAATATTTTCACTGTGAACAACAAAGAAATCTTTGCTGGACCATTAAAGCTGAGAGGAAGTGGCCCATTCCAGATAGCGTTTGGAGATACTATTCTTGTGGCATATATGCAAAAAAAAGTGAAAAAAAAGAAAAAAGGCATATGACCCTAGGTCATACGATTACACTCTATATGATTATTCAATTTCGTTCCTATACCTGTGACAATTTTTTTCTGTTTTTTTTGCTTCCACTATCTGAATAGTCTTTTGCACGTTTACACATTAAACAAAGTTGAAGAGAAACGAAGAAATAAAGTAAAAACATTAGGCATGTCAAATACACAAGGATCCATCCACAAGTACTCCCCAAGTATTTCGACACGTGTCGAATTGGGTTCTAACTAACGTCGAAAAAAGGTAACTTTTTTGTTCTGTCAAATTTGTACGTGAAAGCAGTCCAATTTCCGAAAATTGGAGTTTTATATCCTTTCTGATAAAACTTCAAACTTCTAATCTAACAGTAAGACTCCTAGATTGAAACTCTTTTCAAACCAAAAGTCTTTAATTTATTCCTTCCAGAGCAGAAAAGTGGTGATTTACAAACTGTCGAATCATCGGTACCTTTACCTACACCCTCCCCAGTCAGACCCTGCGTGGACCTATGACCTAGTAGACAAATAAAACTACAGATTTATAATATTAAAGATTTTTCCAACTGAAACTATTAAAGTTGTTATTTCCCTTAGAAGATAGTAAAGAGCGATCAACTACGAATTTCAGCTGTTTTTTCCATTAACTAGGATGAGAGACGTCTTAGAAACAGTACTAGGTTCAACTACATTTTTCTTCTTTTTGTTCCTTCGCACAGCAATGCCAGTAACTCTGGCAGCGAAAAAAAACATGCTACATAAGCGCTCTTGCCTTTGGAAGGTTTTGAAATAAAATGATAGTATTTTCAAATGAAACTAATAAGCTACGTTAAAACTTGAAACGAACAGGAATCTATCTTATTAAACGAGTAAAAATCGTTTTTTTAAAAAAAACGATTAAACGATTAAAAATGTATAGGCCTACATGAGTACATTTTTTCTCAAAAACGGCATTAGATTTTTTTTTTTTTAGAAAAATTAGCAAACTACCATTTTATAGCGTGAAAAACTATCTAGATAGGTCCCAACTTTGGGAAAATTGGTTCCCCTTCCAGCCCCCTTGACATCATTTTAATAGATCGTCTGCTGACTGAAATTACAGATCCTGAAATTAAAGAAACTGTCAACCAAAACGTTGACAGTTCTGGTTCTGGGCTTTACAAGGGTAAGTGAATAGCAATCACGCAATTACCATTCATAAGCATCCCGACCTAGGTTAACAAGATTTGAATGCAGCGGACATATATGTAAGAGAATTCACACATCAGACTGTTTTGAAGACATTTTTACAACGATTGTAAGTTTGGCAATGTTTATTTTCCGGTGTGAATAAAAGTGACCTAGATAGGTCACAACTTTGTGAAAATATGCTTAGAGCCTTAATTTTCGAAAAAAACTTTTTTCGTGTAAATGAAGTCACATCCATATGCGTTTCTTATGATTCTGTTTCCTTTATTATTGTTTTCAAGCCTACTTAGCACAATATATAGCGAGTTGAATTACTAATTTGAAGATCACGTATTCGACTCCTATAGTACTCGAAATTTTAACTGGAATATTTTTTCCATAGTCGAATTGTTCCAACATTTTTCGCATGAATGACAATTACTTTAAATGCTTAAAACAGATTTTTCTCAAGATGAGTGCCTATGATAAATATTTTAAAAAGCACATTACGACTTATTTTTATTGTCGATAGTATGGAATGCAAACAGGTTTGCCAAACAAAATAAAATGAAATTGTAGCTTCTTAAATACAAGAAGAATCCCCTGATCACTTGGAAAAATTTCTGTTCGGTTTGAGTTTTTACCGTCACTCATTAATTTCATTCAAAAAAAAAAACTTATTTCTAAATTAATTAATTTCCGTCTTTAATATCATACAAAAGATTATCCTAAATACGAGGGGACTACCACCTCCCCTTACTTACGCCAAAGCATAACTTTTGCATACCAATGCTTTCGACAACGAGCACTACATGAATTTGTTACAAACAATTCGCGGAGGGGGGTGGGGAGCGGGGCATTTTACTAACTGGGGGGGGGGGCATTTTAAATCGTTTTTTAACATAATCCTAACCCAGATTGGAAGAATAGGAAGATTCGTCTGCAAACCAAGATTAGAAACATTAGAAGCTACAGTGATGACAGCGGTCAAATATGGTTCTAAAGCATGGGCGCTCGGAAAAGCGAATGGAGATATGCTAGATGTTTTCGTTTTCCAGAGATATTGGCTACGGATTGTTCGGGGTACCCGACTGACTGACCGTATTTCAAACAGTAATCTGTACGAAAAGTGCGGTTCAATCCCACTTTCTAGGGCTAAAATGAAAGAAAGGTTTGAGATGGCTTGGGCACGTTCTCCGGATGAAGGATGACAGATTACAAAAAACTGTCCTTTTCAGCCAGCCATCAAGTGCTAAACGGAAAGCAGCTCGTCCGCAGTTGGGGTGGGAGGATGTCATAAAAGAAAGATTTAAGGGAAATGGGAACTTCCCCAGAGGGTTTTAAAAAGGGAGGCTTTGAATAGATTGGGATGGAGGAGCAGTGTGCAGAGTTGTGTTGGCCTCAGGTGGCTTATTGCTGCGGTGAGTTGATTAGTAGTAGTAGTAGTAGTAATCTGGGATATGCGGACTTTCCCTTACTTCCATAAGAGCTATTTAATAAGATATTCTACGCATGTGGGATATATCAATCCTAGGTATAATCCATTCTGTCATAATACAAATACTGAGTGGTATTGAACAAAAAAATAAAAAAAATAAAATGCTACAAAAGACCAAATAAAAAGAAGCCTCACAGTCACTCGCCCAAACTCTTTCGTTGAGTGAATAAACACGTAAATTGCCGAAAGAATTGGGAATTATCTGTATCAACAGTTTTTCTTTTCTCAGCCAAAGACATGACCTGAATCAGTCCTGACAATTGCTGTCTATGGAAGTATTTTTCCTTTAGTAATTGAGTTTACAAGGCCTTGTTAGACCTAGACGTCCAGTAATCTAGATATTCGGAACATGAAACGTGACCAGCATTTTCCCAACAACAAACATGGCATTCTTAGAAAAAAAAGCTCATTCTTTTCTACTTATATATTGTGATTATCTCTGTAAAGACTGAAAAAAGAAATTCAGGAAGAATATAAAAGAATTTGTCAAAAGTAAACATAAATGCTTGTTAAACCATGTTACCATGTTCCATGTTACCGAGTTACCATGTTCTTTCCTGAAGAAAGAACATTTTTAGGCATCAATACAACCAAAATTATTTCGCACCAATCTTTATGTATTTAGCTTCATTAGTCTAGTTGCAAATTCACTGGAAAGATAGGTTAATAAATAAATGGACATACACTTCAATATATATAGAATTATTGTATATATGAAGGGCCTTCATCATAAGGCATAGAGCTAAGGGAGCGATTAATCCCCCCTCAAAAAAAAAAATTGTGTAGGCCTACATGACAAATTTCATAAAAAAAAATTCCAAATTCCATTGTCGTTTAATTTGACTTGAACGAAATTCTTGTGTATGAAAATGTGTCTGGCTAATATTTAGCCCAGTACAATCTCTTGCAATTGATAAATAAAAAAAACAAGTTTTTTTTAACTGAAAGTAAGGAGCGAAATTAAAACTTAAAACGAACAGAAATCATTCCGCATATGAAGGGGCTGTCCCCTCCTCAACGCCTCGCTCTTTACGCTAAAGTTTTTTATTGTTAAAAAAAATAGAGTTGTGAGAAAGTCAAACTTTAGCGTAAAGAGCAAGGCGTTTGAGGAGGGGACAGCCCCTTTCATATACGGAATAATTTCTGTTCGTTTTAAGTTTTAATGTCGCTCCTTACTTTCAGTTAAAAAACTTGTTTTTTTTTTTTATTTAATTTTTGAAAGTTTTTGAATAAATGCAGGTTTTGATCTTGGCTCACAGTACATGAATAATTTAAAACAAAATTTTCATATTAATTTACTTTTATTTGGTTAAATGGCTTTCTCGAAAATTGTTTCATTTTATTTACGAACGTTTTTATTAGTAATAAATATACGTAACTTACGAATTAACTTACGTAACGAACTTCTATATTCATATATTTTTTAATACGTATATTAGAGGGTTCGCCCCCTAGTCAATACCTTGCTCTTTAAGCGAAAGTTCGAATTTTGTTCCAATTCTTTAAAAATGACCGCTTAATCACAAAGGCCGTTAATTAGAATAAATAGCTCTTATGAAAGTCCTAAAAAATCTCTGGCTTAAAGAGTGAGGTATTGACTAGGGGGTGAACCCAATCATATATGTAATATTTTCTGTTCGTTTAAAGTTTTGATGTTGCTGCTGTTGCAGTTGAAAAACTTGTTTTTTTTATATTTAATTTCTGATATTTTTTAAAATAATGCTTGGAAGTCCGGCGTCCCCTTCATAGCAATGTCCCTTTCCCCATGAAAACTTCCTTCATGGAAAGATCCTCCTACATGACCCCCAACCCCAGGCACGTACGCAAGAATTTGTTTCTGGGGGAGGGCAGGGGGGGGCAAATCCTTCAAACCCATTATTCTGTGAGAAAAATCAGAAAATTATGGGAAAATGAAAAAATTGTGAGATTACGGGGGGGGGGGCGGGCCCGGAGGCCCCCCTACCTGCGTACGTCCCTGCCCGAGACCCCCCCCCCCCCCCTCACTACCAGGAAAAATCTCCCCTGAAAACGTCTGTACTGTATACTTCCCAATAACCAATACTATATGTTAACATTGGGTAAAGTTCATAACTTTCAGCCCTCCTCCCGGGAACTTCGGGGGATTAAGTCATCCTAAAAGACATACTTATAATATTTTCGAACATGCTGAACAAAATGGCTATCTCAAAATTTTGATCAGGTGACTTTGGAAAACAATGAGCGTGGGAGGGGGCCTAGTTGCCCTCCATTTTTTTTGGTCACTTAAAAAGGGCACTAGAACTTTTAATTTCCATTCCAATGAGCCCTCTCACGATATTCTAGGACCACTGGGTCGATACGATCACCCCTGGGGAAAAAAAAATAAAAATAAGCATGCACCCGTGATCTTTCTTCTGGCAAAAAATGCAAAATTCCACATTTTTGTAGATAGGAGCTTGAAACCTCTACAGTAGGGTTCTCTTATACGCTGAATATGATGATGAGATTTTCATTAAGGTTCTATAACTTTTAGGGGGTCGTTTCCCCTTTTTTTCGAAAATCAGCCAAATTTTCTCAGGCGCGCAACTTTTGATGGGTAGGATTAAACTTGATGAAACTTAGATAATTGAAATCAGCATTAAAATCTGATTCTTTTGATGTATCTATTTGTATCAAAATACCGTTTTCTAGAGTTTCGGTTACCACTGAGCCGGGTCCCAATAACCAATACTATATGTTAACATTGGGTAAAGTTCATAACTTTCAGCCCTCCTCCTGGGGGCTTCGAGGGATTAAGTCATCCTAAAAGACATAGTTATAATATTTTCGATCATGCTGAACAAAATGGCCATCTCAAAATTTTGATCGGGTGACTTTGGGAAAAAAATGAGCGTGGGAGGGGGCCTAGTTGCCCTCCATTTTTTTGGTCACTTAAAAAGGGCACTAGAACTTTTAATTTCCGTTCCAATGAGCCCTCCCACGATATTCTAGGACCACTGGGTCGATACGATCACCCCTGGGAAAAAAAAAAACAACAAAAAAAACAAATAAACACGCATCCGTGATCTTTCTTCTGGCAAAAAATGGAAAATTCCACATTTTTGTAGATAGGAACTTGAAACCTCTACAGTAAGGTTCTCTGATACGCTGAATATGATGGTGTGATTTTCATTAAGGTTCTATAACTTTTAGGGGGTCTTTCCCCCTTTTTTCGAAAATCAGCAAAATTTTCTCAGGCACGTAACTTTTGATAGGTAAAATTAAACTTGATGAAACTTATATATTTGAAATCAGAATTAAAATCTGATTCTTTTGATGTATCTATTGGTATCAAAATTCCGTTTTTTAGAGTTTCGGTTACCATTGAGCCGGGTCGCTCCTTACTTACAGTTCGTTACCACGAATTTAATTTGACTTGAACGAAATTCTTGTGTATGAAAATGTGTCTGGCTAATATTTAGCCCACTACAATCTCTTACAATTGATTTAAACTAAGTACTTTATCGCAAAATCTACTTTAATTGTTAGTACCAAATTTATTGAAAAAGTAATAGGCCTATTTGATTCCTATGTTATGTAACTAGCGCCTTTGACATTTTTTTTTTTTTTTTTTTTTTAAGTTTCTGTGTAACTAACTTTTGAGCTAGGCACTTGCACATGACTTAACTTAGAAGGGGGGGGGGGCATATTGCGGAGGTAAAAGGTACTTTCGCATTATCCGGGCCTCTCGGCTTAATCACTATAGAGAAGGCAATGATAAAACCTGTTTTTGACATGATAACCGCTGTAGACTAGGCAGTGATAGCGTGGTTTGCATTGCGTATAAGATATTAAACTATGGTTTTTTGGATTTTAGGGGGGGGGCATGTACGTAGGTTAGGTTAAGTTAGATTAGGTTACGTATTTAATACATGCAATGCTTTACCCACCCACCCCCCCCCCCTTAATGTGCAGATATATAGCCCAATTTGTTTCTAAACTATTATATATTCATCCTATTTCATTTTATTTCACTAGCATTAACCAAACTTGACTTTTTCGAGAGGCCCGGATAATGCGAAAGTACCGGTACAAGTTCGAGAAACCCAAAAATTGGTGTTTATATGAAAAATGTAAACATGACACGACGTAAAATGTGGAGGGGAGGGGGAAAGGGGTAGGGGATAAACCAGAAAAACACCTTGCCCCTCTGCTTGAGTACCTGATCTGAAGAGACAATTTTGCGGTCTTCCTTAATCTGTAGTGGATTCAATTAATTGTCTAAGTTATTAGAAAAAAAAATATTTAATGCAAAATATTCCAGGTTTCTTATCAAAGTCTTCTTTCTGTTTTGTACCACTATCTTTCCAAATTGATTAATTTTTGCCTTTTAATTTAATTTCCAATGAACAGAAACTGAAAACATTTTCCCAATTGTTATGACCTTAATTAGAGGATATTCGCCGTCGCTTTAATTCCGAGTACTTTTGTTTTAATTATGTTTTGTAAATGCTCTATATATTTTTACGGAGAGACTCGCAACTGGGACTAAAAAGTATCAAGGGAATATGGGCGGGACAAATGTATCAAGGAATTAAAACCTGTGCAGCTCCACCCAAGCTCATGAAAAGGAATAAAAAAAATAAATAAAAAAAAGAAAAGAGGAAAGAAATAAAAAAGAGAAAAGAAAAGAGCTAAAAACCAATACAGCATGCTGAGTTTTTTTTTAATATATCTGAACTGTTCAGAGGCTATTTTGAACAAATTCATGGAACAAACTGCGGGGGCAAGATTAAAAAAGGGGATTCAATACTGGTTAGGAGTTTAATGCACCAGTGTACAATGCGCCAAAATTATTAAGGATTTTTTAAGTTTGCTCATTTTTGCACAAAATTAATAATTATTAAGTCATTTTTGGCTATTTGCAGTGACGGAATGATTAATCGACACCTGAAATAATAAAGAAATCAGACTTTTTTTAGAAGCAGAATCAGGTACATGAAAACAGGTACATCATGAAAACTTTCATCATGAATCATCATGAATCAGGTATATCAGGTACATGAAAACTTTCTTTCATGTTTCAAATTGAAATATATTTACGACCTGAATGAGCTGCAGTTTGAAGTCGCTAGACTAGATGGAGATAATGGAATATACTGTACTTTAAGCAGCGTAAAATCAACATTACACATTTTAAAACTTGCTTTGGTGCCAGGCCATATCCCCCCCCCCACGGTCTAGGTGTTATCATAAAAATGGTTATTAAGTAGTTTGATTTTACAAAATCTAAAGAAAGAAATGAGGAAGATAAGATCTTTGATGTTTTATATATCAAAATTTATTTATGAACTGCAATCTGAAGTCGCTAGATTATCCATTTCTCTGTGACCAGCAAAACTGTTAGTTATTAAACAATTTTTTTAGCTACGGATTGCCAATCTCGTTTATGTTATTTTTATAACTCGCTTATAAAAACGAGGTTATGTTCTACTTTCAAATATCGTTTTGAATAGGAAACTTGATTTATTTTAAGCATCCATCTATTATTCAAAAATAAACATAAACTAAGCTTTTGGGAATCCTCTGATTAAAACGTCACTACATAAGGTGTGAAAATGTGCAGAAATACACATTGAAAATTAAAACTCTACAAAATTATGAGGTCAAAACGCATGAACGAATGTAGAAATTTGGTACCAGCAAATCTAATTAGCGAGATGGCATTAAAATGTTAGGGGAGATGAGAAAGTCGGAAGGTTGTGGGGAGATTAAATGGTTTAATACCATAAAAAAAACAAAAAATTTGAAACATTGGTTCCCAAAATGTCACTTTAGGGGCTCCGTTGAAATCACCTTAATCTGGTATTCAAGCCCCTTCCCTCAGCTCAGCTAGGCAGACTATCAGCCATACTGTAAAGACCAGTGGTCTCAGAGAAATGGCTAAATGTCTCATATTGATTTTAGACTGCTTAAAATACAGTATATTCCATCTTCTTTATCTACTCTAGCGACTTCACATTACAATTCATGAATAAATTTTGGGTACAGTCCCTTTATATGGGCCTCTCTAAAGAAGTACAAAAAGAGATGCTACAGTCAAACAGGAGACCCGCAAGGAAAAACTCGTGTTTACGAGATAATTCAATACACCGCTGTAGAGAAATACATTGTATAGCGTGGTTTTAAGATGTTTAAAGTGTTGTTTGTTTGTTTTTTTTTTTTGGGGGGGGGGGAAGGTACCTGGGTTAGGTTAGGTTACGTATATATAATATATGCTATGCTCTGCCCCCCACTCCCCTAATGTGCAAATATATAACCCAAATTTGTTTCTAAACTATTATATAGTCATCCTATTTTATTTTATTTCATTAGCATTAACCAAACTTGACTTTTTAGAAATGCCCATATAAAGGGATGGTACCAAATTTTGATATTAAACATCAAAGGTCTTATCTTCCAGGTCTGTTTCTTTACATTTTGTGAAATTAAATTAACTTCTAACCATTTTTATGACAATACTTAGATAGCAGGGGCATCAAGGCAAAATTTTAAGAAAATTAATATTAAACCTACAGTTATGCATCTTCAGGAACAACCTGAAATATTTTTTTGACATTTTTATGACATATTTTTGGTCCAAATCTTCCTCCATATGTAGTCATAAGCAAAGCTAAAGATACATGAATTTTTAAAACTTTTCATTTGGAGGAAAACCAAACTTAATTCAATAAAGTAAAAAAAAAAAGGTGTTTTAAATATGAATAGCCAAAGGCAAATAACTGTTAATACAACCACGGAGAAAGAGAGGGTTTACTTTTAGAAACATTGTGATCAAAACGTGCTTTTCTTACTGGCTTAATAAGTCTCACAAAAAAGAACCAATCAGGTTTTGAAAAGGCAGCTATTTGTCTCTCCCGAAATTGCATTCCCTTGTCAGCCCAGATTTGCTGTTTGGCATTATTTCACCCAGCTTTAAAAAGCCCGTTTTTCTTCCCAAAAACAAGAAACATTATGATTGGCTTGTGAAATTACGTCACAAAAAATTAACCAATTGTAATAAACCCAACAATTAACATAAGTATATGATAGTAATTTCTCGTTTGCTCTTTGATACAGCCCTCAAAATCAATTGTGATTTGAACAAGTTGGGACCGCAAGTAACATAGCTTCAGGGTTAGCAAGGATCAAGAGTTAAAAAATTAATGAAAATATAAAATGGTGCAGATAAAGACACAATTGTGACAAAAAATGAACATAATCAAAATTACCTAAATCCATTAATCCAAGGGATACATCCTTTTCCATGTTCATCTTATTTTTTTTTTCTCATAATTTATTCCCAAATACTTTTGCCAATTCCCAAAATTTGCTGAACAATCTTTTAGTTACACAATTTGCTCTACCTGTCTTTTTTGCATTCTAACAATTGCAAAAGTTTGTTCAGGTTATAATCCTTGTATTCCAGGTTTTAAATAGTGGAGCAGCCTTAGGTGCTCAGATATGCCACTCCTATTGAGGGTTCGAGAAATATGTGACGGAATTTCTTCTTAATTAGGTTTTTTAATTATTTTTTTTTCTTATGTGTAATTGCTGAATTATATTGGGAATTCTCTTTCTTACTCTTTTCCTAGCATAGTAGGCTATATAATTTTTTTTTTTTTATAACAAATTTAGTCTTGTAGTTGTTTGTCACCTGGGTACCCTCCAGTGCACTAGGCGCTAAGCCTTATTCCTCTCCTATTCAAAGATGGATCTATAGCAAAAAGTTGGGGGGGGGGGAGGATGTGACAAGGGTGCTGATAATTGACCAAATTGACAAGTTCATTTAAAAAAGAGTCAAAAACAGAAAAAAAAAAACACGAATGAGGGCACCAGAAAAATCATGGGAGGCCGGGGTCTCCTCCACCCCTTGGATCTGTCAATGCTTCTATTTAATTTTTTCAGAATTCTTTTGTAAAAAATTACAACTAAATTTGGGTAAATCTGTGACTAAAAAATAGTTTTATATTTAATTGAACTTTTGGGTTGTTTTCCAATCTACCCCCACACCATGAAGTTCTATCAATTTATTATCGATAATTCAATAAACTTGATTTGACTACATGAATAACTTGATACAAAACTACATGAATAACAATCCAAAAAAAAGAAAAGCTTTAACTTATAAAACAGAGTATCCTGACATCTATAAAAATTGAAGTTTTTATGAGATGGCTCTGTGACTATTTTTTCTAATAAATAAATCAGTTCATAACCCGTTATTCCTAGTATAAAATGAATGGGTGGTTGTTTAATGCACAAAAAGATTGTATCCTTGGGGTCGGTTTTTTATTATTCATTACTGATAAAAATAAACCATTAGTTTTCCTTTTTTTTTTCTCTCTCTCTTTGGTACTGGTGATACCCAAGTTCTATGTTCATTCGATTTCTTTGTTTCCTCCCCCTTTTTATATGTTATCTTTTAAACCTTTTTAACACTAATTTTATTTCACTCTTTTTTAGTTTTTATCTTTTTAACCTTATGACATTTTGCCGCTTAATTTTTTTGCTAATGAATGGTTTAGCCATTCTGATATTGTTGTTTTTGGCATTGTTTTGCCAGTTTTTTTAGTTATTGTGTTTTTTTTATGTTTTATTTGTTTTTTGGTTCATGACTCCGAAATGCGAATTCGGTTCTTTGGGGCTTGTGATAGACAGTTTTTGAAATAAATATCTTATCTTATCCTACAGGAAGTAATTCAGTGAAGGCTCAGCTTTCATAAATGCCTAACTATTAAAAAAAAGTGACAGAAAATGGTTTTTTTTTGTCTTTTTTCTTTTACAAAAATTACATGTTGACACTCATTTTCGTTATTGTATTAACTGGCATATAGTGGAATGATGATTGCAGAAAGACAATCAAGGATAAGAAAAAGGCAAGAAATAGGTTTCGAAAGCATCCTAGCCAAGAAGCACTGATTTCAATGAGGAGAGCAGAATCTTTGGTCAAAAAGACAGTGCTAAAGGCTAAAAGAGGAGTATGGAATAATTTTTCCTTAGAATTAGACGAAAATGTCCCCTCAACAAAGATTTCATAGCTTTATAAATAAAATGATGGGAAGTAATAAAAATACAAGCAGCACAGTCCCCTCATTATGGTCCAGTGACAAGTTATTACATACTGATAAAGAAAAGGCAGAAGCTTTAGCTGTCAGCTTTGGGAAAACTAAGGTTTTTGGCATCAATGAAAACCCTCAGTTGCAAACTCCATGATACTGGCAAGTCAAAGGAGGAATTATTGGTGCCTCATGACAATAACAGAGTTGAATGATATTTTGGGGGAAGTCAATATTTCATCTGCAGCAAGTGAAGATGAAATCAGTTATAATGGATAATTGAGTCTGGTGAAGTTTCTTAAAACCGAACTACTTCATATTTATAATCAATCTTGGCAGAGTAGGAGATTTCCAAAGTTATGGAAGCAGGCTATCATTGTACCAGTGCCTAAGCCAGGAAAACCTCCCAAAAGAGCGGAGTCTTATAGACCTATCTCAATTCTATTGGTCCTCGGTAAACTCTTAGAGAAAATAATTCATAAGAGACTGGAATGGTTTGTCGAATCTAACCAGTTACTACCAAGGTCCCAATCAGGTTTTCATCAGGGTACATCCGCTGTGGACAATATAATCCTCCTTGAAGCTGCTATGAGACAATCCACAGAGCAAGGAAAGATTTTAATTGCCGTGTTGGTGGATTTTGAGGCTGCTTTTGACAATGTGATGATAAAACTTTACTCTGCAGAACTCTTAAAAGTATGGACTTCCCAAAGGGGGTTATCGAATTTTTGGATAATTACCTATCCGATAGACCCTTTATTGTTCACTTTGTTTCTGTCTGATCTAAAGTTCAGCTCTGATAATGCTCGCAAAGCAGAGTTTGCTGACGATCTTTTGATTTGGAGCTCTGGGTCCAATACAAATGAAATGGCAACAGAATTAAACGAAATGATGAAAGAGCTATGGACCTTTTCTATGGCTTATTTACTTCCGGTATCAGCATCAAAGACTAAGGCAACTATATTTAAAAAAAGAAAAGGATTTGTCCTCCCAAAATGTGGATAAATTGTAATAACTGTTCAATAAATAATAGCTGGCACATCCACTCTTGGATTCTTTTCACTGAACTAGTTTTCAACTGGAATAATGAAGCAGTGAGTTGCATTTTACATCTTCAACCTCCAAAATGGAAGTTTAATCCTATTCATGCATGCACTGAGCTTATCATAGGCAGCGCGCTAGCGCTGCCTAAGTAAAGAACGATGTGGGTACAATGTGTTTTTTTTTCTCCACCCGGGCACTTCGTAACGAAGGAGTTGTAGAAACTTCGAAAAGGGCTCATTCTATTGGAAATGGGAGTGGCTAGTGCCCTTTTTAATAGTCAAAAGTGATTGGAGTGCAACTACCCCCCCCCCCCCCCATGCCCATCATTCCCCCAAACACAACACATCCAATCAAAATTTTGAGATAGCCATTTAGTTCAGCGTAGTTGATTTCCAGATAGAAAATATATTTTTGAGGAGGACACTCCCCCACAGCCCTCAAGGCAAGGGTTTTAAGTTATGCCCTGGGGGCATATAAGGTTTTTATAGAAGGCGTTGTCGTAGAAACTTCAAAAACAGGCTCATTCAATTGGAAATTCAAAGGGCTAGTACCCTATTTAATAGTCGAAAGTGATTGGAGGGCAACTAGCCCCCCCCCCACGCCCATCATTCCCCCAAATATATCCAATCAAAATTTTGAGACAGCCATTTTGTTCAGCGTAGTTGATTTCCTGATAGAAAATATGTTTTTGAGGAGGACACTTCCCCACAACCCTCAGGACAAGGGTTTTAAGTTATGCCCTGGGGGCATATAAGGTTTTTATAGAAGGCGTTGTCGTATAAACTTCAAAACAGGCTCATTCGATTGGAAATTCAAAGGGCTAGTACCATTTTTAATAGTCGAAAGTGATTGGAGGGCAACTAGCCCCCCCCCATGCCCATCATACCCCCAAACACATCCAATCAAAATTTTGAGATAGCCATTTTGTTCAGCGTAGTTGATTTCCAGATAGAAAAATATGTTTTTGAGGAGGAAACTCCCCCACAACCCTCAGGGCAAGGGTTTTAAGTTATGCTCTGGGGGCATATAAGGTTTTTATGTCGAAGGCATTGTCGTAGAAACTTCAAAAGAGGCTCATTTGATTGGAAATTCAAATGGCTAGTGGCCTTTTTAATAGTCGAAAGTGATTGGAGGGCAACTAGCCCCCCCCCCCACGCCCATCATTCCCCCGAACACATCCAATCAAAATTTTGAGATAGCCATTTTGTTCAACGTAGTTTTAAGTTCTGGAAATTAGGTCTTTGAGGATGACAACCTCCTCACAGTTCTCAGGACAAGGGTTGTAAGTTATGCCCTGGGGGGCATATAAGGTTTTTATAGAACGCGTTGTTGTAGAAAACTTCAAAAAGGGCTCATTTGATTAGAAACTGAAATGGCTTGTGCCCTTTTTAATGGTCGAAAGTAATTGGAAGGAAACTAACACCCTTCCACGCCCACCATTTCCCCAAAACATCCAATCAAAATTTTGAGATAGCCATTTTTCCATGCAGTTAAAGTTCAGGAAATTATACCTTTGAGCAGGACACTCCCCCAACAGTCTTCAGAGAAAGGGTTATAAGTTATGCCCTGGGGGCATATAAGTTTTTATTGAAATCTTTGTTGTAGAAACTTGAAAAAGGGCTCACTCGATTGGAAAATTCAAAGGTCTAGTGCCCTTTTTAATAGTCGAAAGTGATTTGAGGGAAACTAGCCCCCCTCTCGCGCCCACCTTTTCCCCAAATACATCCAATCAAAATTGTTAGATAGCCATTTTATTCAGTGTTTTGGATTTCCAGATAGAAATTATGTTTTTGAGGAGGACACCCCCCCCCACAGCCCTCAGGGCAAGGGTTGTAAGTTATGCCCTGGGAACATATATGGCTTTTACTGAACACTCTCCCCATAGACTTCAGGGCAAGGGTTATAAGTTATGCCCTGGGGGCATATAAGTTTTTTATTGAAATGGGCAACTAACCCCCTCTCACACCCACCATTTCCCTAAACACATCCAATCAAAATTTTGAGATATCTATTTTGTTCCACGTAGTCGAAAGTTCTGGAAACCAGGTCTTTTAGGATAAAAACCCCATCAGAGCTTTCAGTACAAGGGTTGTAATTTGTGCCCTGGGGGCATATAAGGTTAATATAGAAAGTTGTTGTAAAAATTTCAAAAGAGGCTCATTTGATTGGAAATTTCAATTGCCCTTCTTAATAGTCTAAAGTGAGTGGAGAGTGATTAACCCCCCCCCCCCTCACACCCTCCATTTCCCCAAACACATTCAATCAAAGCTTAGAGATAGCCATTTTGTTCAACGTAATTAAAAGTTCTGGAAATAATGTATTTAAGGATGACAAACTCCCGAGAGTCCTCAGGGCAAAGGTTGTAAGTTATGCCCAGGGGGCATATAAGGTTTTTAATGATAGAGTTGTTGTAAAAACTTTCAAAAGGGGCTCATTCAATTGGAAATTGAGAGGGATAGTGCCCTTTTTAATAGTTGAAAGTGATTGGACGGTAACTAACCCCTCTCTCACACTCACCATTCCCCCAAACACATCCAATCAAAATTTTTAGATAGCCATTTTGTTCAACGTAGTAGAAAGTTCTGGAAATTAGGTCTGTGAGGATGACAACCCCCCCCCCCCCCCCCCCCCCCCCCCCCCCCCCCCCCCCAGCCAGCCCTCAGGGCGAGGGTTGTAAGTTATCCCCTGGGGGCACATAAGGTTTTTATTGAAAGCGTTGTCGTAGAAACTTCAAAAGGGCTCATTTGATTGGAAATTGAAAGGGCTAGTGCCTTTTTTAATAGTTGAAAGTGATTGGAGAAAGACTAACACCCCTCTCACGCCCACCATTTTCCCAGACACATCCAATCAAAATTTTGAGATAGCCATTTTGTGTAACGTAGTTGAAAGTTCTGGAAATTAGGTCTTAGAGGATGACAGCCACCCTCACAGCCCTTAGGGTAAGAATTGTAATTTATGCCCTGGGGCCATATAAGGTGTTTATAGGAAGTATTGTCGTAGAAACTCGAAAAATGCTCATTTGATTGGAATTTGAAAGGCCTAGTGCCCTTTTTAATAGTCGAAAGTAATTGGAAGGCTTGAAATTTTTATAGTAAAGATCGATGTGGATATAATGTATTATTTTTTTTTGTTGTTGTTGTTGTTTAGACCAGGGCACTTTGTATCAAAGTAGTTGTCGTAGGAACTTCGAAAAGGGCTCATTCGATTGAAAATAGAAAGGGCTGATGCCCTTTTCAATAGTCGAAAGTGATTGGAGGGAAACTAATCCCCTCCCATGCACACCCTCCCATTTGACTTTATGTTTAAAAACTAAATGTTGCCATAAGATTAAATCAAAATGCACTGTGTTAATGCTAATTCCCAACAAGGCATCTCAGCAGTATTCCAAGAACGACTGAGGGTATTATGTTCAAACTTTTAGGGCTGCTTCTGCTCTTAAAATTTAACCAAATCAAAATAGGGTAAGTGTATCCAAGCTTTCAAAGAAAGTAAACAGATTTTTTTGCGAATGGTATCTCGTTTTCCATTTCAGGTCAACTAGAGGAGGTATGAAACTAAATTAAATACTACTATTTGTGTCCAGATTTTTAAGAAGGTGTATTTTGTTAAAAATTGCTGAAAATTTTTCTCCAGCATACAAATAGCAGGCCAAACTATAAAATCTTAAAAAAAAAACGAAAAGATTTAAAGTATTATTTTCTTTTTCTCTGAAAAGACTATGTCAATATAAAACGAACAGAAATTAATTAAAAAAAGCTTTTTCCACAAAATAAGCTCTCCAAAGAAAAGTAAAGAGCTTCATTAAACAAAAAATGAGCAAAAATAAAATCAAATAATCTACCAAGCATGAAACTACCACAAATCAGCATTGATAAATAAATGAAACCCAAAACGAGCAGAAATTACAATAAATAGCCGAGTCGAACTCAAAACGAGCAGAAATTAACATAAGTTGGGCTCAAAACCCCTATGCCTTCCCAAGGTCAGAACATAATTTGCACTTTACTGAAAAAAAATACAAATGAATGTGCATTGTCAGTTTAATATACATTTACTGATATTTAGTAATCAAAATCTTAATATTATTTGATGTATTAAAGTTATAAAAGTAAAAACATTTATATTTTCTTCAGTAAAGTGCAAATTATGTTCTGGCCTTGGGAAGGCATAGCGGTTTTGAGCCCAACTTATGTTAATTTCTGCTCGTTTTGAGTTTGACTCGGCTATTTATTGTAATTTCTGCTCGTTTGGGTTTCATTTATTTATCGATGCTGATTTGTATCAGTGGTACAAATAGTACTACTGAAAAGCCCTTCTGCTGTTAAATAGAAGAAGAAGACAAGTATGTCAGTTAACATGTTAACAGAAATGAAAGTCAATACGTATTCTTTGTAAAAAAAAAGACTATTTTTATGTGACTTTTTTTACAAATTGGCATTTATAAAAGCTGAGCCTCTGATGAATTACTCCCAGTAGACTGACCCCAAGTATATCCCTTCTTAGATATACTTAAACCCCCTTAGAAGTTTTGATTCAAAATCCATAGTCATTTCTGAGATGAGAAAAAAGATTATTTTTGACCCTTTTTTGGGCTCAATAATTTGCTTGATTTTTGTCCCCCCAAAAAAAGTTTGTACTTCTTCAACCCAATACCCACCCCACCAAAATGTATATTCCTCTTAGCTCTGAGAATTATCCCCAAATATTTGAGCCAACTAGACACCCAAGGTCACCCCTGTCCCACCTCTTCTGTGACTATAAGACCTATCTATAAATATTAGACAATTCACATAATTTATGGCCCTTACCCCAGAGGCCGTTTTATTGTATCTTTCAACTATTTTGAACAAGAATGGCTATCTAAAATTTTGAGACAAAGCAGTTGGGCAGAACAAAAGGATTATAAATCCTAGCTGACTGGAAAAGTTTTTGTCCCATTTTGAACTGAATTTTTTTTTCTCAGTTTTTTTTTTCTCAATAAGAACCAATATCATGGGAAGCTATTGGGATGGTTGGAAATAAAAATAGGCAAAGTATGAGGCTAGCTGTCCTCCAATCATTTTCAACTCTAAAAAGAGGGCAATAAGAGTTAAATTAAAAATTTAAATCAAATAAGCCCCCTCCCAAATGTCTACAACCATCCCTTCTATACAAATCAGCATGGGGGAGGGGGATATATGGAAAGCACATGACTCTTTTCTTATAGCATTGCCTCTGACAAGCATTCTTTTGCAGTTGCGCAGAATTATTTCTTTACTTTACAGTGGATTTATAAAGCCCACATCAATTCAAAATCAAAACTATGTGAAAAGAATAAATTGAAGAATGTTGTAGTAATGAACAAGCTTCTAAGATTACAATACACTTTGTCTCAGAAAAGTCAATATGCCAAAAAGCAAATACATGACCTTAAAAATTACTGTTACAATGTTTAAGGCCATGACATACCTTGAAGAATTTCCCTACCTTAATATTATAAACTCTGTTACAAACTTTTTCAGTTTATGTGGTCATACTATTTAGAACTGACCAAACAGTCATGCCATAACTTGTAAAGCTTGAAGAAGAGATCTGAATAAATAAGAAAAAAACTAAAAGCCAAGATCCACTTTCCTAAACACATTAGAAAAATCCTTTAACTTCTCCCATTTTGTGCTTGAGAAAAATAAAGTGTGTTACATCAGAAAGATTTGCAGCTATGAGAGTTCCATACAGTACTAACTGCTTTTACTGAAAACTGCCAACACAAAGGAGGTAAAATTCCATTATCTTTTCAACCATATTTCATAGTCAAACCTCAAATTCTCAATGCTTTCAATAGTGGCAAGTCCCTGAGAGAATTTTCTAATTGTCTTTGAGTTGGTCAGGACTAAGGCTCACAAGATGATTTCAATGTATCCCATCCTCTTAACTACCATAAGCACAAAGATAATAAAATGACATTAAAGGGGATACTCGCCTTCAGGGGTACAGAGCTCTTCAAATGGCAGCCCTTGTAAAATGTAACATATTTGGGATCCAGAAGATAAAAAAAAAGTTTGTTTGTCTACAAAAAGAACTGCTCCAATCAGCTTTCATAAATTCAAAACTTGGTGTGCAACAAGGTTTCTGTTATCTGGACAATATGCACAGAAGTAGTATCCTTTGCATGACTTTATCAACAAAGGCGTTGCAGGAGCAGTACTTTTATTTTCTTCACCATCAATTAAAAAGTGAGGTATCTCAAAACTTTTAAAATGACAAGCCCCAAGAGAAACCTAAAGTGTAATCTTACAACATGCTATTTCTCCTCAAAATCAACTTTCTTTCCTATTTCTTGATGCACATAGTGAGTGTGGTAGTTACCGAGGCATTAGTCTGGTCTCTGTAGGTAGTAAATTACTTAGTAATATGATACTTTTTAGACTGAGAGATGCCGTAGACAAAGTTTTAAGAGAAGAGCAGTGCAGTTTTAGAAAAGGTAGAGGATGTGTCGACCAAATTTTCACTCTTAGGCTAATAATTGAGAAGTGCCTGAGTTTTCAAACACCTTTGGTCCTTAGTTTTATAGATTACGAGCAAGCGTTCGATTCTGTTGATAGAAGAGCTTCAGTAAAGGTTTTATCCTTGTATGGTATACCAGACAAATACATTAAAGTGATTAGTGCTATTTACGAGAATAACGCTGCTGCGGTTAAGGTAGGAAATGAGGTTAGCAGCTGGTTTTGTATTAAATCAGGAGTTAAGCAGGGCTGTGTTCTATCCCCCTTTATATGGATTATTTTGATGGACTTTGTTTTAAGGAGCACAGGAAAGGCAATGGGAGACCACGGAATCAAATGGGGAGGAAAAGTCTCCTGGACTTGGATTATGCTGATGATTTAAGCATCCTAGATGAAAGTGTGAGCAAAATGAATGAAGTTTTAGAGGTTTTGCGAGTTCAGGGTGTTAGAATTGGTTTGAAAATTAATGTTAGGAAGACTAAGTCACTAAGGCTAGGAATAAGTGAAGATGAAAAGGTGACGTTGGGTAATGAAAAGATTGATCAGATGGGCAGCTTCACTTATCTTGGTAGTATTATTAGTAAAGATGGTGGGAGCAGTGAAGATGTTAAAAATAGAATAGCCAAGGCTCAGGGTGTTTTTTTCACAGTTAAAAAAAGTCTGGAAGAATAGGAAGATAAGTCTGCTAACCAAGATTAGAATATTAGAAGCTACAGTGATGACAGTGGTCAAATATGGCTCTGAAGCATGGACGCTCCGAAAAGCGGATGAAGATTTGCTAGATGTTTTCCAGAGAAATTGCTTAAGGATTGTTCTGGGTACCCGGCTGACTGACCGTATTTCAAAATAGGCTATACGAAAAATGTGGTTCAATACCGCTCTCTAGGGCTATAATGAAAGAAAGGTTGAGGTGGTTAGGGCACGTTGTGAGGATGAAGGATGACAGATTGCCGAAGATTGTTCTTTTCGGCCAACCATCTAGGGCTAAACGGAAAGCAGGTCGTCGCCGTCTGGGGAGGGAGGACGTCATAAAGAAAGATTTAAAGGAAATGGGAACTTCGTGGGTGGGTGTAGAAAGGGAGGCTTTGAATAGATTGGGGTGGAGGAGGATCGTGCGTAGCTGTGTTGGCCTCAGGCGGCTTGGTGCTGCGGTGAGTCAGGCGGCTTGGTGCTGCGGTATATATATATATATATATATATATATATATATATATATATATATATATATATATATATATATATATATATATATATATATATATATATATATATATATATATATATATATATATATATATATATATATATATATATATATATATATATATATATATATATATATATATATATATATATATATATATATATATATATATATATATATATATATATATATATATATATATAGTCCTTCTCATCTTTTTCTGAATCTTCTGGGTCATTCTAACTAACAGCTGTTAACTAACTAACATTAACATTCTAACTAACCACATGCTAGAAGTGAGAAAAGATGTTTCTCAGCCCCAGATGCATATCCACAACCAAAAACAGGTAAAAAAAAACATTCCTAGGGCTGGTGGTGCCCAGGAAAAAAATTAATTACAGTGTCCCCCTCCTGATTCAAATATAAGTAAAAAAAAAGAAAGCCAAAAGCAAAGTGAAAAATTTGATTGAAGTCCAGCCATGGTGCCCAGGGCAGCTGCGTCGCTCCCCCACCTTTGAATGGCTCTGAAAATGCATAAAAAAAGTAGTTTAAACTCTTCATCACCAAAGATGATCATTTTCCAAAAGTAAAATTATTACCCCAAGATATGATATAAGGGTAACATAAATACTGTAGATCTTGAGAATACCAATTAAAAGAAGAAGTAAGCATTCCAAATAAAAATTTTCAAGCAACAGCAGATAATTTACAAAATTCTGAAATAATATTACAGACTTGGCATAATGCTCTAAGTACAACTACTTTTCAACCTGATATAGCTGACACTAGAACAATCAAACACAATACTGATCACACAAGATCATTACAGTATCAACTGAGGCTAGTCCCTCAGGATTTCCTGTGTAATCTGCCAAATACTACATGATTCCTTTTTGTGTGCTCTTTCTATATATAATAACAAAATATACTACAATTAAAATATAACATTTGATATAACTCTTATATATATAAAATATAACTCTTTCTATATAATAATCACTTCACTTAAAAATGCCCCCCTCCCCCATGAAAGTCCTATCTAAAGCCCATGAATATTTAGAGACTATAAGAAAATGGTAGTCAACATTAATGCACAACTGGGGCTCTTGAAAAGGAAAAATGTTAAGAAAACAATTTTTACTTGATAATATGCAGAAAAAATTGTAGTTAATATTTTGAAGCTGCTTTCACTATACTTTAGGGGGCTGAAGATAACTTATCAAAAACAAACATTGAAATAAGCATAAAATTAGCAATCTAAAAATGTGTCTCCTTGGTTCTAGCATGTCTCCTTCTGACAAGCCTAACTCTAGACCTTGGTAAATATTGAATAACTTACATAAATGGCCTATAAATAAAGTGAACATACCACTTAATGCCTTTCTTATGCTCTTTCTGAATGTGATAATCATTTTTGGGTAAACTTTTTTGCAGTTCATATTATTGACTTATAAAATAAAGTGAACATACCACTTGATGCCTTTTTTTATGCTCTTTATGAATATAATAATTGCTTCTATTTCAAACCCTAATTAACCCATCCCTAACCCCCCCCCCCCCTTAATGTGCAAATATATACCCTGAATTGGATTACACCATAAATTGTTGATGGCAAAGTTTTGAGAAGCAAAATTCAGCACTATTTTTGTTGAAAGCATTTGAAAAACTTGAAACGGTAGGAAAACGTATTATATTTGAGTTGCCTAATAAATGAGGTTTGAATTGTTATAAGTAAGTATTTTTGGAATATATAACTCTTGAACAACTTTTTTATAAACTGGTGATATGTTTTAATCCCTTTTCAATAACTTAACTAGTGATGATAACTTCTTTGTGTGGTTACAATTTACAGCATATATTTGCACATTAGGGGGGTGGGTAAATTTGAATTTGCAATAGAAGCAATTATTATATTTGTAAAGAGCATAAAAAACGGCATCAAGTGGTATGTTCACTTTATTTGTAAGCCAATAATATGAACTGCAAAAAATTTACCCATTTTTGGCCTAAATTCAGTTTTAAGCACTTAACAGAAAAAAAAATATTGAGTGGTATGTTCACTTTGTTTTAAGATCATTTTCATGAATTATCCCATATTTACTTAGGTAAATTTCTAGGTAAAAACTATAATTTAGCTAGGATGAAAGTGAAAACATCATTTGATGCTTTTTTTTATGCTCTTTCATAACATAATAATCACTTCTTTTGCAAATTGCATCTCCTTAAAGGGGCCCCAAAGGTATTTCATTTTTGTAACCACACAAAGAAATTATCAACGCTACTTAAGTTATTGAAAAGTGGTTAAAAACATATCACTAGTTTATAAATAAGTTTTTCAAAAGTGACATATTCCAAAAATACTTATTTATAACATGACAAATCTCATTTATTAGGCAACTCAATATAAACCATTTCTGGTACTGGTGCATTATATGGTCACTTCTAAAAAGTCAAGTTTGGGCTATATTTTTGCATATTAAGGGGGGTGGGGGTAAAGCATAGCATATATCAAATACATAACCTAAGCTAGCCTAGGTACCTTGGTAAATTTTTTGTTGTTCATATTATTGACTTACAAATAAAGTATACTTACCACTTGATGCCTTTTTTATGCTCTTTCCAAATATAATAAACATTTTTATTGGAAATGAATTTTACCCCCATCCCTATATATACCAATTCAGGGTATATATTTGCAAATTATTTCTGATGTAAATGAGAGGTAAGTTTAAACTTTCCCTCAACCCTCCTAATGTGCAAATATATACCCTGAATTGGTATATATAGGGGTGGGAGTAAAATTCATTTCCAACAAAAATGGTTATTATCATACACAGCGCAATGGTGCTGCCTAAGTAAAGAACAGTGTTGGCACAATTTATTTATTTTTTTTTTTTTTTTTTTTTCTCCATACCCGGGCACTTCATATCAAAGAAGTTGTCATAGAAACTTCGAAAAGGGCTCATTTGTTTGGAAATTGGAGTGACTAGTGCCCTTTTTAATAGTCGAAAGTGATTGGAGGGCGACTAGCCCCCCCCACGCCCATCATTCTCCCAAACACATCCAATCAAAATTTTGAGATAGCCATTTTGTTCAGCATAGTTGATTTCCAGATAAAAATATGTTTTTGAGGAGGACACTCCCCCCCCAACCCTCAGGGCAAGGGTTGTAAGTTATACCCTGAAGGCATATAAGTACAATGTTGGCACAATGTGTTATTCATTATTTTTTTTTTCCTTTAGAGCAGGGCACTTCATATCAAAGAAGTTGTCATAGAAACTTCAAAAAGGGCTAATTCAATTGGAAATTGGAGTGGCTTGTGCCCTTTTTAATAGTCAAAAGTGATTGGAAGGCAACTAACACCCCTTCCATGCCCACCATTTCCCAAAAACAGATCCAATCAAAATTTTTGAGATAGCCATTTTGTTCAGCATAGTTGATTTCCAGATAGAAATTATGATTTTAGGAGGACACTCCCCCACAGCCTTCAGGGCAAGGGTTGTAAGTTATTCCCTGGAGGCATATAAGGTTTTTATAGAAGGCATTGTTGTAGAAACTTCAAAAAATGCTCATTTGATTGGAAATTCAAAGGGCTAGTGCCCTTTTTAATAGTTGACAGTGATTGGAGGGCAACTAGCCCCCCCCCCCATGCCCATCATTCCCCAAACACATCCAATCAAAATTTTGAGATAGCCATTTTGTTCAGCATAGTTGATTTCCAGATAGAAAATATGTTTTGAGGAGGAAACTCCCCCACAACCCTTGGGGCAAGAGTTGTAAGTTATGCCCTGGGGGCATATAAGGGTTTTATAGAATGCATTGTTGAAGAAACTTCAAAAAGGGCTCATTCAATTGGAAATTGAAATGCCTAGTGCCCCCTTTTTAATAGTCAGAAGTGATTGGAAGGCAACTAACACCCCTTCCATGCCCACCATTTCCCCAAAAGAATCCAATAAAAATTTTGAGATAGCCAATTTGTCCTACAATGTTCAAAGTTCAGGAAATTATACCTTTCAGCAGGACACTCCCCCCAAAGTCTTCAGGACAAGGGTTATAAGTTATGCCCTGGGGGCATATAAGGTTTTTATTGAAATCTATGTTGTAGAACCTTGAAAAAAGACTTGAACAATGTTGGCAAAATGTATTATTTTTTTTCCATACCTGGGCACTTTGCATCAAAGGAGTTGTCATAGAAACTTCAAAAAGGGCTCATTCGATTGGAAATTGGAGTGGCTAGTGCCTTTTTTAATAGTCAAAAGTGATTGGAGGGCAACTAGCCCCCCCCCCACCCCACACACACACCCATCATTCCCCCAAAACACATCCAATCAAAACTTTGAGATAGCCATTTTTTTCAGCATAGTTGATTTCCGTGTATAAAATATGTTTTTGAGGAGGACACTCTCAAACAACCTTTGGGGCAAGGGTTTTAAGTTATGCCCTGAGGACATATAAAAACAATGTTGGCACAATGTATTATTTATAAATTTTTGTCCTTTAGAGCACAGCACTTTGTATCAAAGAAGTTGTCATAGAAACTTTGAAAAGGGCTCATTCAATTGCAAATTGGAGTGGCTTGTGCCCTTTTTAATAGTCAAAAGTGATTGGAAGGCAACTAACACCCCTTCCATGCCCACCATTTCCCAAAACACATCCAATCAAAAATTTGAGATGGCTATTTTGTTCAGCATAATTGATTTCCAGATAGAAATTATGTTTTTGAGGAGGACACTCCCCCACAGCCCTCAGGGCAAGGGTTGTAAGTTATGCCCTGGGGACATATAAGGTTTTTATAGAATGTGTTGTTGTAGAAGCTTCAAAAAGGGCTCATTTGATTAGAAATTGAAATGGCTAGTGCCCTTTTTAATAGTCAAAAGTAATTTTAAGGGAACTAACACCCCTTCCACACCCACCATTTCCCCAAAAACACATCCAATCAAAATTTTGAGATAGCCATATTGTTCCACGCAGTTTAAAGTTCAGGAAATTATAGAACGCATTGTCATAGAAACTTCAAAAAGGGCTCATTCAATTGGAAATTGAAATGGCTAGTGCCCTTTTTAATAGTTGAAAGTGATTGGAAGGCAACTAACACCCTTTCCATGCCCACCATTTCCCCAAACATATCCAATCAAAATTTTGAGATAGCCATTTTGTTCCACACAGTTTAAAGTTCAGGAAATTATACCTTTGAGCAGGACACTCCCCCCACAGTCTTCAAGGCAAGGGTTATAAGTTATGCACTGGGGGCATATAAGGTTTTTTATTGAAATCTTTGTTGTAGAAACTTGAAAAAGGGCTTATTTTTATTGGAAATTCAAAGGGCTAGTGCCCATTTTAATAGTTTAAAGTGATTTGAGGGCAACTAAACCCCCTCTCACCCTTACCTTTTCCCCAAACACATCCAATCAAAATTTTTTGATAGCCCTTTTATTCAACATAGTTGAGAGTTTTGGAAATTAGGTCTTTAAGGATGACAACCTTCCCCCCACAACCCTCAGGGCAAGAGTTGTAAGTTATGCCCTGGGAGCACGTAAGGTTTTTATAGAAAGTGCTGTTGTAAAAACATCAAAAGGGCTCATTCAATTGAAAAGGCTGGTGCCCTTTTAATAGTCAAAAGTGATTGAAGGGCAAACCAACCCCTCTCTCTCAAGCCCACCATTTCCCCAAACACACCCATACAAAATTTTGAGATATCCATTTTGTTCAATGTAGTTGAAAGTTCTGGAAATTAGGTCTTTTAGGATGATAATCCCTTCAGAGCCCTCAGTGCAAGGGTTGTAAGTTATGCCCTGGGGGCATATAAGATTTATATAGAAAATTGTGTCTCACACCCACCATTTGCCCAAACACAATCAATTAAAATTTTTAGATACCAATTTTCTTAAATGTAGTGAAAATTCTGGAAAATAGGTCTTTGAGGATGATACCCCCCCCCCCCCTAGCCCTCAGGGCAAGGGTTGTAAGTTATGCCCTGGGGACATATAAGGTTTTTATTGAAAGCATTGTCATAAAATCTTCAAAAGGGCTCATTTGATTGAAAATTGAAAGGGCTAGTGCTGTTTTTAATAGTTGAAAGTGGTTGGAGAGCAACTAATGCCCCTCTTACACCCACCATTTCCCCAACACATCCAATCAAAATTTTGAGATAGCCATTTTGTTTAATGTAGTTGAAAGTTCTGGAAATTAGGTCTTTTAGGATGACAAACCCTCACAGCCCTCAGGGCAAGGGTTGTAATTTATGCCCCAGGGGCATATAATGTGTTTATAGAAAGCATTGCCATAGAAATTCAAAAAGGGCTAATTAGATTGGAAATTGAGAGGGCTAGTGCCCTTCTGGATAGTCAAAAGTGATTGGAAGGCTTGATATTTTTATAGTAAAGATGGATGTGGGTACAATGTATTATTGTTTTTTCTTTTTTTTTTTTGTTTAGACCAGGAAACTTTGTATCAAAGGACTTGTCTTAGGAACTTTGAATAGGGGTCAATTAATTGAAAATAGAAGGGCTAATGCCCTTTTTGATAGTTGAAAGTGATCTGAAGGCAACTAGTCCCCTCCCATGCCCATTATGTTTAAAAATTAAATGTTGCCTTAAGATTAAATCAAAATGCACTGTGTTAATACTTATTCCCAATAAGGCATCTCAGCAGTTTTGAGCTGTACTCATGTTAATTTCTGCTTGTTTTGAGTTTAGCTCAATTATTTATTGTAATTTCTGTTTGTTCTGGGTTTCATTTATTTATTGATGCTGATTTGTTGGGTAGTTTCATACTTGGTAGATTATTTTATTTTATTTGTGCTCATATTCGGTTTAGTGGAGTTTTTTACTTTTCTTTGAAAAACTTATTTTGTGGAAAAAGCTTTTTTAATTAATATTTGGAAAGAGCATAAAAAAAGGGATTGAGTGGTAATGAAAAATTTACCAAATTCATTTGCAGCAAAAATGATTATTATGTTTGGAAAGAGCATAAAAAAAGGCATTGAGTGGTATGTTTACTTTACTCTTAAGTTAATAATATGTTTATTAACTTAAGTTATTATTAAATTAATAATATAAAACTGCAAAAAATTCAGGAGAGCCTTTATCTCCACTTCATTCCTTGTTTTTTGCAGTTTTTCTAAGAAATTCATGAATTTCTTAGGACCTATATATTCACAGAATATATACCCCCACCCCTAAGGTGCAAATATATGCCTAGAGTTGCATCCTCAATCTAAATGTAACATCCATTTGCATCACAAATGAACTTTACTCCCATATTAGCCGTATGGTGGATGTCCACAAATTAACCCATCTGGCAGGTTTTTTGTGACTGGTTTCCTTGTAAAAATATATAAAAGTGACCATATAACACACCAGTACCCTATTTCCTACCATTTCAAGTTTTTCAAATGCCATTGACAAAAAAAGTACTGAATTTTGTAATTCAAAACTTTGCTGTCAACAATTCAGGGTATATGTTTCCACATTAGGGGGGATGGGGGATGCAAGGGGTAAAGTTCATGGTAAATTTTAAGTGGACCATATAATTTAGCTAGGATGAAAGTAGAAACATCATTTGATACTTTTTTTATGTTTTTTTAATTTATAAAAATACCTTCAAGGCCCCTGTAAGTGCTCATGATGCAATTTTAACAGAAGTGATTATTGAAAGAGAATAAAAAAGGCATCAAATGATGTTTTCACTTTTATCCTAGCTAAATTATAGGGTAAATTTCTACCAAATCATATTATTGACTTACGCATAAAGTGAATATACCACTCAATGCCTTTATTTATGCTGATTACAAATATAGTAATCATTTCTATTGGAAATGAATTTCAGCCCCCCCCCTATATATGCCAATTCAGGGTATATATTTCTACATTAGGGGGGGGGGGGGGGTAAATTTTTAAAACTTACCTCCCATTTAGAAACAAAATTTAAACTTACCTACATCAGAAACAAAATTTGCCCCTACCCCCCTAATGTAGAAATATATACCCTGAATTGACATATATAGGGGGGGGGGCTGAAATTCATTTCTGATAGAAATGCTGGTAAAATTCTACTTTAGTTACTTTTACCTATATTGGAAAACCAACGATACTTTAAAGCCCAGCTCCCACTAGCGCCCAAGAACAAAAAAAAACATTTACTTTAGCGCCCAAGAACCCATAGCGCCCACAGCTCCCAACATGAAAGATAAATACAAGCACACCCAAGTATCAATTCATAAAGCCAAATATTAAGTTATTTTATCTTTGGTACAGCAAATTCTTCTTTCTTCTTTAAATAGCAATTTAAAAAAATTATCCTAACTTAAGTTTGTAAATCAAAGATGGTGCTTGGCATGCATAAAAGAAATCTACTAGTCACAAAGATTGGAGTCAGCAAACCAATGTGTCGGCAAAGGGTACTTGACAAAGAGAGATCATATCAAGTTACAATAGGGGAAATTTGGCTTCTGTCGGCAAACACATTTCGCAGAGACATATCAAGTTACAGGAGAGATCAACTTTGGGTTCTTTCTGGGCGTTCAGAAATATTTCCAATATGTCATTCATTTTTGGGTTCTGATAAATTAAAAATGCTTGTATTACATGCATGCGGGCGTTGGCCTTGCGTGGGCTTATGATGCCCTATACAGTGTTTTTATTAAGTGAAAAAATAATTCATACTTATATTTTCGGCCAAATAAGTATTCAAATAATCAATTTATTGTCAGTATAATTTATTTTTTTAACTTGGGCGCCAGATTCAAAGGTAAATATAAACCTTTGCTGAAACCGGATCTAGCTTCCAGGATCAAAGCTTTGATACTTTAGCTCCTCAGCATCCAGAGTCCAAGCGCCCAGGATCAAAAAAAGAGCTTTAGACTTTGGGCCTGGGAGCTTATCCTCAAAATTTCAGCTCAATCCGATCCAAAAACCAAATATCAAGTTTTGTGGGGATTTGCTTGCGTCAAAAATACATACTGGACGCTAAAATAATAAGTCCGTTAGTGTCTGTGGTACAATGGTCGCTGTTCCTGACTGTCAGGCGGGAGATCCGGGTTCGATTCCCTGTCAGAGAAAATTTTTTTATATACTGAATTTATAGTTTAAAAAAGAAACTCAGTTTCTTTTTTAAATCCAATCTATTACTTGGATTTAAAAAAGATGGAAAGATGGAAAAAAAATAATTTTTATTTGATTTCTGATTGTTACGAAATAATGGCGGGAAATCCGGCTCCCCCTCAGTAGAATTCTTTTGTGTATACCTGCAACATCTGTGATTTGCTAACTTTAGATATGATATTTGGCTTCTGTCGGCAAACACATTTTGCCGACAAAGAACTTTGGGTTCTTTCTGGGCGTTCAGAAATATTTCCAATATTTCATTCATTTTTGGGTTCTGATAAATTAAAAATGCTTGTATTACATGCATGCGGGCGTTGGCCTTGCTTGGGCTTATGATGCCCTATACAGTGTTTTTATCAAGTGAAAAATAATTCATACTTATATTTTCGGCCAAATAAGTATTCAAATAATCAATTTATTGTCAGTATAATTTTATTTTTAACTTGGGCGCCAGATTCAAAGGTAAATAAACACCAGATCGCCTGGGATTTTGCGAGTTCGCGAGTTCCTTGCACTTTTTCTTCTTTGCCTCCAGTAAAAATCGCTATTTAAAGAAGAAAGAAGAATTTGCTGTACTCAAAGGTAAAATAACTTAATATTTGGTTTTATGAATTGATACTTGGGTGTGCTTGTATTTATCTTCCAAGTTGGGAGCTGTGGGCGCTATGGGTTCTTGGGCGCTAAAGTAAATGTTGCTTTGATCCTGGAAGCTAGATCCGGTTTCAGCAAAGGTTTATATTTACCTTTGAATCTGGCGCCCAAGTTAAAAATAAAATTATACTGACAATAAATTGATTATTTGAATACTTATTTGGCCGAAAATATAAGTATGAATTATTTTTCACTTGATAAAAACACTGTATAGGGCATCATAAGCCCAAGCAAGGCCAACGCCCAAAGGCCCCAAGCAAGCAAAGGTTTATATTTACCTTTGAATCTGGCGCGCCAAGTTAAAAATAAAATTATACTGACAATAAAAATAAATCGAACAATCGAAAATAAATGTGGTCTGCTTCAAGGGAAGGCTCGGAGACCCCTCCTTCTCCCATTTCTGAGGGGGGGGGGGTAATTTTGGAGGGATAACCAAAAATGCTCAGAATCGAAAATAAAGCGTGATCTGCCTCAAGGGAAAGGCTCAGCGGCCCCTCCTTCCCCCATTTCTGAGGGCAGGGAGGTGGGGGGGGTCAATTTTGGGAGGGGGTGGGTTAATTTGGAGGGAAAACCGAAAATACTCAGAATCGAAAATAAATGGGATCTGCCTCAAGGGGAAGGCTCAGAGCCCTTCCTTCCCCCCATTTCTGAGGACTGAGGAGGGGGGGGTCAATTTTGGAGGGAAAACAAAAATGATCAGAATCGAAAATACAGCGTGATCTGCCTCAAGGGGAAGGCTCAGCGACCCCCTCCTTCCCCCATTTCTGAGGGCAAGGGAGGGGGGGTCAATTTTGGAGGGAAAATCAAAAATGCTCAGGATCGAAACTAAAGCGTGATCTGCCTCAAGGAGAAGGCTCAGCGGCCCCTCCTTCCCCCATTTCTGAGGGCAGGGGGGTCAGTTTTGGAGGGAAAACCAAAAATACTCAGAATCAAAAAATAAACGGGATCTGCCTCAAGGGGAAGGCTCAGAGGTCCCTCCTTCCCCCATTTCTGAGGGCAGGGGGGTATTTTGGAGGGAAGACAAAAAATGCTCAGAATCGAAAAATGCTAAGGCAAACTATTACAGTTATATTATCGAAGTTTTCGCCACTTCGCAGCAGAGAGCAGCAGAGATCTTTGTTTTCAAACCATTTGCTTGCTATTATTAAAGGGAAACGTTTAATGATCCATGCCTTTTTTCTTTTCTTTTTTTTGAGAAATTCGTAGGTGCAATGTCGATTTCTTTCGGCACAGTTTCGTCGCCCCCCCCCCCCCCCCCCCTCTAAAGGAAAATTGCTAGCAATGCCCCTGGCCTTGGCTACAACTAGAAGTATTCGAGACAAGAGTATAATTTTATTTGGCAACCGAGCGTCAATCCCCCCCCCGGAAATCCTGGATCTGCCACTGTTTCTAAGTTGTAAATATAATAGAAAATTCATTTTTTTTGTAGGGAATCTGCATAATTTTCCGCAATGACGTGGAAAAACTTTTTGAAGTTCCCCCCAGGACTTTTCTGAAATTACGCCCCTGGCCACAACCTTATTATTTAACTATTACCTGTAAATACTTTTTTAATAATTTTTTTTTACTAATCTCTCAATGCAATGCTAATGCGAAAGACCCCCCCCCTCCCCTATTGCTAAGCTGCATTGCATACTTTTTCGATGCGGATTACTCTTGCCCCAGATGTAATATAGGTATTGAAGATGTGGCCCATATTCTCGCCGAGTGCCAACAACTTTCTCTGTTAAGGGGAAAGTATTTTGAGGGTGGTAGCTTGGAGTTCCCGGGGATCCTGAAGACGACTGTAAAAAGGACAATCATGTAGTTATGTAAATATGTAAATGAAGCGTTGACAGCAATAAATGAAACTTGATTATTATTTATTTATTATTTTCTTTTAGTTATTTATTTATTTATTTCATTTTATTTTATTTGTTTAATTATTTTATTTATTTATTTATTTATTTTTTTTTGGAGGGGGGGAGAAGCTAGATTTTATGTTATTTTTCTTGTGGAGTGTAATTAAGAATACTGGGTTGTATGGCCTATTTTTTGGCTTATAATAAATTTATTATTATTATTATTACATTCCGTAATGAAATTTATGGTGAGTCAAGAATGCAATATTTATTCGTAGGCTTCTTCAGTTCGTGAGCTTCTTTGAACAATTATTTCCGTGTGATATTCACAAGCACGTCGACTTGTATGCTTTACTAGTACCAAAGCGCAACCTCCCCCATAGCTTCTAAGTCCATTTCGTAACTGTCTTTATCGCATCAACCGGCATTTTTGAAAAAGACAATTCCCCTTGCAGACTCGATGATTCACCGTCATTGGAATTTCAATCATAAAGTTACATGAGGTTCGACCGCCACTTTCAACCGGCATCTTTGAAAAAGAGAATTCTCCTTGCAGACTCGATGATTCACCGTCATTGGATTTACTTATTCGGATTGTTCTTTTCATTTACGTTTATTAGTTGATTATAATTTAGTAACATTTGTTTTTATTGAAATTTATTAGATATGAATTTATTAGATTTATTTTAATTATTTGTCAAATTATTATTAAATTATCTATTTATTCAATAATTTTTCATTTTTTTTATTTATGTTTATAAGTTTTTAGAATTTATTTCATAAAATTCATTGATTTATTTATTATTATTGGCTTGCGAAGGTTCCTACTAGTCCAATTTTGTGTGTTTTTTTTCGATACCTGGAAATGTGGAAATGCTTTTTCTTTGTTTTCTTTGCCAGGAAGCCCCTTTTAGCGTCAGTGTGCCCTGAATATGTGAAGTCAAAATCCATGTGGTCATATTTTTAGTCGTGGTCATCAGGGCCTTATCCAGGGGGGATACCAGGTTTTTTTTTTTTGATTTTTTTTAACCCCTCCCCCTTCAAAAAACTTCTTCGACTCGCAAATTCAAAGTATCTTAAAAGTACCTTAATCTAGCTGAAGTCAGTTAGGTAATCTTGCTGAAGTCCGTTGGGCTAATTTCAAAAAAGGATATTTTTTGGTACTCTCTCGCCACCCCGTAATTTTTTTTTTAAACTCCTCGAAAACAAACCCTGGATACGACCCTGATGACCGTGTTTGTGTTTAGAAGATAAATAGGAAAACGAGTGAGGGCTATTACATATCCGAATCGTGTTTTTTTTTCTTTTTTATTCGTAAGGGCAATATTTGGAACAATGTTGTTTTAAGTGCAATTAACATGTAATTGCATAGAATAAATGCTCATATTCGGAGTTCTTACAAACATCTTTTAGTACAAGTGATTAGCGTGTTGTAAAGCCCTTTTTCTTTTTCCTTTTTTTTTCCTTCAAATAATTCAAGCAATGAAGATTCTGCGTATGCGTCACGGTTCTGGATCTGCAGTTTCTCAGAAAATTACGATTCTTATTAGCTACTAAACTATCCTGTATTAAAATATTATTATTAATTTATTAATCGTCAGTTCACAAAATGAAGAAAAAGACGGAGCATAAAATATAATGAAAGGTATAAAAGACAAAATACAACTCAATAGAACACTATACATTCACTCCAGTCCAATTGCTCGTTCAAACTGAAGAAAAGTGTGTATTCACATTTTTTCGGTCTGTATGCGCAATAAAGCTGTATGCCGGCTTTGAATGAGACTTGAGCTACATTTTTTTTCTCTATCTCGGCGGAAATCGGCTATTTTGAGAATTTGTGTCAAAAGAACACCAAAACACTGTCAAAGGATCTGATTCTTTTTTACAATAGAGAAGACATTTTAGTGCTGTTCGTAGTAGGTAGGTATAGTAGGTAAGTGTAGTAAGTGTTCTTAGTTTGTGTTTATACGTTATTTGTCAATACTATGCTTGCAAAGACTGCACCTAAACTGTTTTTCATTGCCACTTGCTGTTATTTCGCCAATTTTATCTGTATAGCATTTTAAATGGAACCAATCTGTTGCAGCCAATCCACTTTATCTGTTTTACCCCATCTGTGTATGGAATTGTGTTAATCATTTTTTCTCTGGAAACTGGGGTCGAAAAAAAAAAACTTTAGTTAACAAGAAAAGAAATGCTTTCTCCTTCCTTATACCCTTGTTTTCCCCCCTGAATTACAGATTAATCGTGCTGGAGCAGATATTCAACTCCAATTTTCTTCCGAACCTCATGGCTACTCAACCACTTTTCTGTTGAATTATTTGGCTATTTTCACGTTCCACTTGACGCACGGTCCAATGACCGACGTAGGCTGAGGGTCATTTGCAACCCAAATTTCCTCTCTTCTGACAACTTTCAAAATGCAATGAAAGGTTTTCCACATGTTTTTGAAATTAAAATGATAGTCTAAAAACCAGCAAAGTGCAAGGCAAAATTAACACTGCATGCCATCAGCATAAATTTCTAAATAATAATTTTCCTTTTTTCTTTACGTAAAGTGTCTGTCAAGAATTGAGGGGTGATAATTTTTGTTCGTCTCAAGTTTAAACTCCACTCTTTACTTTCATAAAAAAAAAAACAGTTTTTTCTATTAATTATGTTTGAAGTTTTTTAAATATTTTCTTTCCCTCTTCAGACACCCGTCGGACAGCGAAGGTGTCAAGTTTAGCAAAATAGTTTCAGTGGCGACGGGGCATTTCACTCACAATTGCTGTGGCAAGAAGAAGCTTTCCAATGCTAACAGAGAGATATCGCTACCAAACGCTTGGGGAACTTGATGCTCATTGGTCAAAATTGCTTGAGAAGTTCCGCCCGCTGCGGCAAAAGATCAAATTACATTGAAAAAAAGTTTCCTTTACAGGAGAGATATATCCGCTGAAGCCCTAATCCCAAATAGATAATTCTAATTATCTATTATCTAATGTAACTAAAGGTGTCATTGTCTATCAGCAAATTAATCCCTATTAAGCAGGTAAATTATACGATTGGATCTCTAAACTCTCAGGGTCCGCCCCTATTCGTAGCGATGGCCAACCATTTGGCAGAGCGTTAATAGTTTGATATATTAACACTTCAAAGACTTATCGCGTATGCAAATTATGTGAACGATATGTTCTTGAATTACCATGAAAGATTAATTACACTCTTAAAGGGTGAACCAATTGTAAAAAAAGGTAAAGATTGCAGTTTCCAGCCTCGAACGTCCATACTGGCGGTGCTAATCCCTGATTCTCTGCCCTCAGCCGGGAAGTGCAATGGGTGTTTTTTTCCTCTGTACCAATTAGATCTGGATCTGCCACCTTTTTTAAAGTTGTAAATATATATTAAACCTTTTACTGGAAAATTTTTCCTTGTTTTCATCGTCAATTGACGAAAAATTTTGAATTTTGCCCCTCCTAGGATTTTTTTCTGAATTTACGCAACTGAATCTGAGCTGACCTGACCACAGAATACCTACAATCTGCATGGATCATTTTATTTGATATTTTCTATATAGGCTTCTCGTCTTGCGTAAACATGATACATATTAATAACCAATGTAACCCTCAATCGCAAGCCTACGCATCCAGTATAAAAAAATAATAATAAATAAATAAAAAAATAAAAAGCTTTCCTCCAAAACCTTTTTTCGACAGCTCTCTGGGTGGTTTTTGGGCGATGAGTGCAAGGTGCCGCCCAATACGTCAGTAGTATAGGTAAAATGCCAGTAAAATACGGAAAAGATGTAATTACGAAAAATGGTAAAATTGGTAAAATATCAATTTTAAGGGGAATCGATAGAATTACGGTAGAATAGGTAAACCTGGTACACCCCCCCCCCCCCCCCCCCCCTAGATACGGCCCTAGATCTGAGCCGGTGATACGGAAGACGACCGCCCTGGGAAAAAATACGACCGCCCCTGGGAAAAGTACAAGTCGACGTGCTTGTGAATATCACACGGAAATAATTGTTCAAAAAAAATCACGAACTGAAGAAGCCTACGAACAAATATTGCATTCTTGACTCACCATTAATTTCATTACGGATTGTAATAATAATTATAATAAATTTATTATCAGCCAAAAAATAGGCCATACAACACAGTATTCTTAATTACACTCCACAAGAAAATAACATAAAATCTAACTTCTCCCCCCCCCCCAAAAAAAAATAATAATTAAACAAATAAAATGAAATAAATAACTAAAAGAAAATATAATAATAATAAATAAATAATAATCAAGTTTCACTTATTGCTGTCAACTCTTCATTTACATATTTACATAACTGCATGATTGTCCTTTCTACAGTCGTCTTCAGGATCCCCGGGAACTCCAAGCTACCACCCTCAAAATACTTTCCCCTTAACAGAGAAAGTTGCTGGCACTCGGCGAGAATATGGGCCACATCTTCAATACCTATATTACATCTGGACGGCAAGAGTAATCCGCATCGAAAAAGTATGCAATGCGGCTTAGCAATAGGGGAGGGGGGGGGGGGGTCTTTCGCATTAGCATTGCATTGAGAGATCAGTAAAAAAAAAAAATATTAAAAAAGTATTTACAGGTAATAGTTAAATAATAAGGTTGTGGCCAGGGGCATAATTTCAGAAAAGTCCTGGGGGGAACTTCAAAAAGTTTTTCCACGTCATTGCGGAAAATTATGCAGATTCCCTACAAAAAAAATGAATTTTCTATTATATTTACAACTTAGAAACAGTGGCAGATCCAGGATTTCCGGGGGGGGGGATTGACGCTCGGTTGCCAAATAAAATTATACTCTTGTCTCGAATACTTCTAGTTGTAGCCAAGTTCAGGGGCATTGCTAGCAATCTTCCTTTAGAGGGGGGGGAGGGGGGCGACGAAACTCTGCCGACAGAAATCGACATTGCACCTACGAATTTCTCAAAAAAAAAAAAGAAAAAAGGCATGGATCATTTAACGTTTCCCTTTAATAATAGCAAGCAAATGGTTTGAAAACAAAGATCTCTGCTGCGAAGTGGCGAAAACTTCGATAATATAACTGTAATAATTTGCCTTAGCATTTTTCGATTCTGAGCATTTTTTGTCTTCCCTGAAAAATTGACCACCCCCCCCCCCTGCCCTCAGAAACGGGGGAAGGAGGGGCCTCTGAGCCTTCCCCTTGAGGCAGATCCCGTTTATTTTCGATTCTGAGTATTTTTGGTTTTCCCTCCAAAATCGACCCCCCTGCCCTCAGAAATGGGGGAAGGAGGGGCCGCTGAGCCTTCCCCTTGAGGCAGATCACGCTTTATTTTCGATTCTGAGCATTTTTGATTTTCCCTCCAAAATTGACCCCCCCCCCCTCCCCTGCCCTCAGAAATGGGGGAAGGAGGGGCCGCTGAGCCTTCCCCTTGAGGCAGATCACGATGTATTTTCGATTCTGAGCATTTTTGTTTTCCCTCCAAAATTGACCCCCCCCCCCCTCCTCTGCCCTCAGAAATGGGGGAAGGAAGGGCCTCTGAGCCTTCCCCTTGAGGCAGATCCCATTTATTTTCGATTCTGAGTATTTTTGGTTTTCCCCTCCAAAAATTGACCCGCCCCCCCTCCCAAAATTGACCCCCCCACCTCCCCTGCCCTCAGAAATGGGGGAAGGAGGGGCCGCTGAGCCTTCCCCTTGAGGCAGATCACGCTTTATTTTCGATTCTGAGCATTTTTGGTTATCCCTCCAAAATCACCCCCCCCCTCAGAAATGGGAGAAGGAGGGGTCTCCGAGCCTTCCCCTTGAAGCAGACCACATTTATTTTCGATTGTTCGATTTATTTTTATTGTCAGTATAATTTTATTTTTAACTTGGGCGCCAGATTCAAAGGTAAATATAAACCTTTGCTGCTTGCTTGGGCCTTTGGGCGTTGGCCTTGCTTGGGCTTATGATGCCCTATACAGTGTTTTTATCAAGTGAAAAATAATTCATACTTATATTTTCGGCCAAATAAGTATTCAAATAATCAATTTATTGTTAGTATAATTTTATTTTTAACTTGGGCGCCAGATACAAAGGTAAATATAAACCTTTGCTGAAACCGGATCTAGCTTCCAGGATCAAAGCAACATTTACTTTAGCGCCCAAGAACCCATAGCGCCCACAGCTCCCAACTTATTGCTGTCAGTATAATTGCTGTCAATATAATAGAATTTATTGTCAGTATAATTTTATTTTTAACTTGGGCGCCAGATTCAAAGGTAAATATAAACCTTTGCTTGCTTGGGCCTTTGGGCGTTGGCCTTGCTTGGGCTTATGATGCCCTATACAGTGTTTGTATCAAGTGAAAAATAATTCATACTTATATTTTCGGCCAAATAAGTATTCCAATAATCAATTTATTGTCAGTATAATTTTATTTTTAACTTGGGCGCCAGATTCAAAGGTAAATATAAACCTTTGCTGAAACCAGATCTAGCTTCCAGGATCAAAGCAACATTTACTTTAGCGCCCAAGAACCCATAGCGCCCACAGCTCCCAACTTGGAAGATAAATACAAGCACACCCAAGTATCAATTCATAAAACCAAATATTAAGTTATTTTACCTTGGTACAGCAAATTCTTCTTTCTTCTTTAAATAGCGATTTTTACTGGAGGCAAAGAAGAAAAAGCGCAAGGAACTCGCGAACTCGCAAAATCCCATGCGATCTGGTGTTTATTTACCTTTGAATCTGACGCCCAAGTTAAAAATAAAATTATACTGACAATAAATTGATTATTTGAATACTTATTTGGCCGAAAATATAAGTATGAATTATTTTTCACTTAACAAAAACACTGTATAGGGCATCATAAGCCCAAGCAAGGCTAACGCCCGCATGCATGGAATACAAGCATTTTTAATTTATCAGAACCCAAAAATGAATGACATATTTGAAATATTTCTGAACGCCCAGAAAGAACCCAAATTTGATCTCTCCTGTTACTTGATATGTCTCTGCGAAATGTGTTTGCCGACAGAAGCCAAATATCATATCTAAAGTTAGCAAATCACAGATGGTGCGGGAGCCAACACTGAATGACATATCTCGAATATTTGTAACACGCAAATTGCCTTTTTGTGAAATGCGTTTGCCGACAGAAGTCAAATCTCCCCTCCTGTAATTGATAATGATCTCTCTTTGCCATATTCACCTTGCCCGACACAATGCACTTGCTGACATAAATTGAATATATCTTTGTGAGTAGTAGAATTCTTTGTGTATGCCCCCAACATCTGTGATTTGCTAACTTTAGATATGATACTTTTTTAAATCGCTATTTAAAGAAGAAAATGGACTATAAATTTGCTGTGCTAAAGGTAATGCTAGTATTTATTTTTCAAGTTGGGAGCTGTGGGTTCTGGGTGCTGGGCGCTAAAGTATTAATGATTTGGGTTCTTTGGGCGCTAGCGGGCGCTGGGCTTTAAAGTATCGTTGGTTATTGGAAAGGGGTGAAGTTAGGAAACTGAAACTTTCAGGGATGGGTCTACAGGCTAAAATATGTCCTGGGAGGTATTTTGAAGTACTTATCTCCTCTCCTTCTCCCTCTAGAGGATCCTGAAATTTGCCTACATGACAGGTTTTACCTTAATTTTCTGTTATAAGATTCTTTTTCTCTGGCTTTAGTTCTGAAAATGCAATTCTTGTTATTTGAGTAGTATTTTAAGCCATATCAATGTTAATTTTCAAAATTTAGGAAATGTATTTGCATATCTTTAAAACTCTATAAATCAGGATTGAGCAAAGTTGTGAAGCTGAAAACAATTTTGTTGGACTTCATTTTAAGCAGAAGATCTATTTTACAAGGTTTCACTTTTATAACACACAGATTTTTAAAGGTCAGGACCCTCTAGAGGGAGAAGGAGTGGAGGTAGGTACTTCAAAATACCTTCCCGGGACATATTTTAGCCTGTAGATCTATCCCTGAAAATTTCATTTTCCTAACCAAACTCCATTCCAAGATAGCCAGAAGTAGCTAAAGTAGAATTTTACTGAAATGCTTATTATATTCGTAATCAGCATAAAGAAAGGCATCAAATGGTGTATTCACTTTATTCATAACTCAATAATATGATTTGGTAGAAATTTACCAATTATAGTGCCACCTAGAAATTTACCTTTACCTAGACCTTTACTGGCTAATAGGCTATAATTAATCAAAAACATATTGCATAGTCCTACCATAAAGTAAAAATTTTGCTTTTTCAGTTTTGAGCACATATATATCCTGGGTCTATATATGGGACCATCATAGAGAAGAATGATTTTCCAAACGAAATGATTATTATATTTGGAAAGAGCATAAAAAAGGCATGCAATAGGGTAGTGTCTTCACCTTGTGCCTATGTCAGTAATGGAATAGGCCTAATGTGCAAATTTATGGGGCTCATGATTATTTAGCCTATTGTAGCTGAAAAAACACCGTATAAGTTATGTATGTATACTTTGGATGGATGGCAGCTTTGAACTTATCTTTCGGGGCACTTTTAAACTTGTATAACTTGGTAGCCCACACAAATTTTAAAATTTCGTTTATTTCTTCAAAGATTTAATTCAAAATATTTGACTACGCTATCTATTTCCGAAAGCATCGCCTCGTTCTAGCGCTGCCTAAGTAAAGTGTAGTGAGCCTTTAACATACTATTTTTCTTTTCTAGCCACTTCGTCTAGAAAGGTCGTTGAAAGTTCAGAGGAAGTAATTCAGTTTGATATTAAAAAATCTAGTATCCTTTGAGCATCTAGTATCCTTTTTCAGGGTAAATACTCTCCAGTGAGATCATACATTGCAGTTATGTGATGTTACTTGGTCCAAGGATAGATTCAAAAATATGATGGCATGAACAGAACAATTCAATGAAATCTATCAGACAGTTCGTGGTAATGAACTGTAACTAATCTAAGTAAGGAGCGACCCGGCTCAATACTACTACTACTACTAACAACTCACCGCAGCACCAAGCCGCCTGAGGCCAACACAGCTACGCAAGCTCCTCCTCCACCCCAATCTATTCAAACCCTCCTTTTTACACCCGCCCACGAAGTTACCATTTCCTTCAAACCTTTCTTTATGACGTCCTCCCACCCCAGATGGGGACGACCTGCTTTCCGTTTAGCCCTAGATGGTTGGCCGAAAAGAACAATCTTCGGTAATCTGTCATGCTTCATCCGCACAACGTGCCCTAGCCACCTCAACCTTTCTTTCATTATAGCCCTAGAGAGCGGTATGAACCACATTTTTCGTATAGCCTATTGTTTGAAATACGGTCAGTCAGCCGGGTACTCAGAACAATCCTTAAGTAATTTCTCTGGAAAACATCTAGCAAATCTTCATCCGCTTTTTGGAGCGTCCATGCTTCAGAGCCATATTTGACCATTGTCATCACTGTAGCTTCTAATATTCTAATCTTGGTTTGCAGACTTATCTTCCTATTCTTCCAGACTTTTTTTAACTGTGAAAAACACCCTGAGCCTTGGCTATTCTATATTTAACATCTTCACTTCTTCCACCATCTTTACTAATAATACTACCAAAGTAAGTGAAGCTGCCCATCTGCTCAATCTTTTCATTACCCAACGTCACCTTTTCATCTTCGCTTATTCTTAGTGACTTAGTCTTCCTAACATTAATTATCAAACCAATTCTAACACCCTGAACTCGCAAAACCTCTAAAACTTCATTCATTTTGCTCACACTTTCATCTAGGATGCTTAAATCATCAGCATAATCTAAGTCCAGGAGACTTTTCCTTCCCATTTAATTCCGTGGTCTCCCATTGCCTTTCCTGTGCTCCTTAAAAAACAAAGACCATCAAAATAATCCATACAAAGGGGATAGAGCACAACCCTACTTAACTCCTGATTTAATACAAAATCAGCTGCTAACCTCATTTCCTACCTTAACCGCAGCAGTGTTATTCGCGTACATAGCACTAATCACTTTAATGTATTTTTCTAGTATACCATACAAGGATAAAACCTCTACTAAAGCTTTTCTATCAACAGAATCGAACGCTTGCTCATAATCTATAAAACTGAGGACCAAAGGTGTTTGAAAACTCAGGCACTTCTCAATTATTAGCCTAAGAGCGAAAATTTGGTCGACACATCCTCTACCTTTTCTAAAACCGCACTGCTCTTTTCTTAAAACTTTGTCTACGGCATCTCTCAGTCTAAAAAGTATCATATTACTAAGTAATTTACTACTTACAGAGACCAGACTAATGCCTCGATAATTACTACACTCACTTTTATCACCTTTCTCATAAAGTGGCTTAATCAAGGTTTTAATAAAATCGTTAGGTACTTCCCCTTTTTCAAAAATCATATTCATAATCTTCAGTGACTTATTTCTAACCTCAGAGCCACCATATTTGTGAAACTCATTTAACACCCTATCAGCACCTGGAGCCTTATTATTCTTCAATCCTTTTAGTACTGTTGCTAATTCCTCCTCACAAAACAAATCTTCCTTCACATCCAAGGTATCACAAACTTTTTCATTTCCTCTATATTTTTTCCTGCAACTCTATCTCGGTTAAGCAAATTCTCAAAATGTTCGGCCCACCTCTCTTTAGTTTTTTCCTTATCGCTAATTGTGACCCCATTCCTATCTTTAACTGGGCCAAGTCCGGATCGACTACTCCCTCTCAATTTGTTAACGGGCCAGTACAATATTTTACTATTATGCCGTCTAGCTGCATCTTCCAGATCCTAGGCAATTTTATCCTTGGCCTCCACTTCACACCTCCTTCCTTAATTCATATTTTAATGCTTTCTCCACTTTTTTTTTACATTTCTTTTGTTTTCATACGATCTATCACTCAGATAATTCTTATACAAGTCCTTTCTCCTTTCTATTAAACATAAAGCTTTTTCACTTATATTCTTAGCTGCAGTTCTAGCTTTCTTCCTTAATACACCTTCAGCAACTTCACAAATTATTTTTCTAAAATTATTCCAACCATCTTCCACATTATTAAATTCTAAACTCTTAAGTTTAGCATCCAACTGTTCCTGGAAAGTTTCTCTCAAATTCTCATCCTGGAGTCTACCAACATCATAACTTCCCGGGAGGTAGTTATCCTTCTGATATTTCAGCTTTAAATTAACCCTTGACACTAGTAGATGGTGATCTTTACTTTTAACATCAATAACAGCACTCCTATATACCCTAGTATCTTGTATTGATCCTGCCAGTCTTCGGTTTACTATAACATAATCAATAAGGTTTGCTGTCTTACCATCACGTGATACCATGTTAACTTATGAGCCATTTTATGACCAAACACCGTATTGGTTATAACTAGATTGTTATACCTACAAAATTGCAAAAGTCTGTATCCATTACTGTTTTCTTTTCCTACACCAAATTTACCTAGGCTTTGATACCATCTATCCCTATTTCTACCAACCATGGCGTTAAAATCTCCCAGTAATAACATCCTATTTGTACCTGGGACCCTGTCTATTTGCTCCTGTAACTGTAAGTAAAATTCATCTGAGTCACTAGTATCTCCGTCAGTCGGTTCTACAGGGGCGTATACTACTATAACTGATACCCTGAACTTTCTAGTCATAAAATGAGCAATTAGTATTCTATTATTAATACCTTCCCAGTCTAAACAAGACTTAGCAGCTTCCTTATTCATCATGAGCCCTACTCCCTGTCTATGTACCCCATCCTTCCTGCCTGAGTAAACAAATTCTATATCACCTAATTTCATGCTACCTACTCCTGGGATATGAGTTTCTGAAATTCCTAATAAATCCAGTTCGAATCGTCTGAATTCGTCAGTCAAAATGTCGATACGATAGTAATTTTTTATTATCGCAACATTCCAAGTTCCAATTTTCATGTTCTTTAAATCACTGAAATAATTTTCGCCTCAGGAAAAGCAATGATCCCGGATACCAGTGCAGGACGGGGATCACATATCTTCTCAAGTCTACACCGAAGTGCTTAAGCCGGCTTAGAACCGGACAGTAAGAAGTCCCTGGGACCTCCATGAATGGAAGCTTTGTGCAATCCTGGGCCCAGCTTGGTCACAACATGGTTTTCAGCACTTGACGATGCTCTTCTATCAACAAGAGTCGAAATCCTGCACAGACATTCTCAAGCCTATTACCTCCGACTCATTATATATTCATGCCTACAAATATTATGCTACTACGGGGAGGCAACCCATAATAGATAAATTAGCTAGGAAGAGGTTTTTCAGCCCAAACACGCCCATCAAAACATACCAAGCCCAGAAGAATTGTCCATTAGTCAGAATCTCGTGCGAATGCTGTGTCGTTTACTAGGCTATAATTTCCTCGAGGGGCGCCACTCCTCAAGTGGGAATAGAGTTGACCGCAAGGTCCCCAGTCTTGCAGGTACCCCGAAAAGGTCGAGGCAACCCTTTGCAGAGGCCGTTGTCCATAGATCTGGATCTTGCGCCCTGCCACAGTTGTCCTCCTATAGTGGATTCTCCCGCGATGGTGTTCTGCATCACCATGCAATTTAACCCATTACTGGGAGAAGGTTTGCAACTCATGGGACTTGTGGACAAACCAGTGGGCCTTTTTGAGTGTACATTTGAGGGACCTTCTTCCTCCTCCGCCTGTATTTATGACCCCGGGCGAGGGTGCCCCAGTTTCTATTATGGATCCCCAGGGACAAGGTCCCCCCTTGGTCCGTGCCTCCTATGGAGGTACCCTACATATCTGTAGAGCGTTCCCCTATAGCCACCTGGAGACACGCTGAATGGCCTGGGGGAGGCCAGGAACATAGAAATGAAATTAATTAAAAATATTATGTTTTCTTTAAACATGGAAAATGGTATAGTCTTCTGTATGACTTTTTAAACATCAAATTATTATAGGGAAGCATGAACAAAGTTATACAGAAGACTTTTTGGTTTTCTTATTTAATATAACTCAACATTAGCTTGTAAAACTAACGTCTAGCCGAATTTATTGATTTACTTCAACATTAGCCTGTAAAACTAATGTGTAGCCTGTTTTATTGATTTACTTCAACATTAGCTTGTAAAACTATTGTAAAAAACTAATTAGGATCTATAATACTTCAAGATCCTCCTGCAACATTCCCTGCAATTTTCATTCTAAAAATACAGAATTTTGATACCGAGGTCGAGGCCGAAGGCCTCGACCGAGTCCGTTGATTTTGAATTGAAGTTATCAAGTATTTTGCACTAGGTTGCGTCAAGACATGGCTAATTGTAGACAGAGAAAAGCCAAGACAGAAAAGTTCAAGTAATTGAGAGGCAAATGTTTAAATGGCTGGGACTGCACGAGTAAATGGCGGGAGTATGCGTGACTCTTTTATTGGAGTATAACTGAAAGTATTACTGAAAAATAATTCAAATGAATTTACAAAAAAAAAATGTGCATTGTCAGTTTAATATACATATGCTGATATTTATTCCTTAAAATCTTAATTAATTTTTGATTTCTTAAAGTTAGAAAAGTGAAAACTATTTTTTTAAGTAAAGTACAAATTATACTATGGCTCTTAGAAATCATAGGGTTTAGAACCCTACTCATTAATTTCTGCTCGTTTTGAGTTTAAATTATTTTAATTTTTGTTTGTTTTGGGTTTCATTCATTTATTAATACTGATTTGTGGTAGTTGTATGCTTCGTAGATTATTTGATTCTATTTTTGTTCATTTTTGGTTTAATGGAGTTCTTTACTTTTTTTTTGAAAAACTTGTTTTGCGAAAAAAAGCTTTTTTTGGATTAATTTCTATTCGTTTTATATTGACATAGTCTTTTTCAGGGAGAAAGAGTGAGCCTCTTCTGAAGTTAAACAACCATTCCTTCCATAAAAACCTTTAATACCCCCTGGGCATAACTCACAACCATTGCCCCTGGTCTCTGAGATTTGTTTCAACCCCATAAGCCTTGTTATATGATATTTAGACTATTTTGAATAGAATGGCTATCTCAAAATTTCTATTAGACGCATTTCGGGACAATATGACGTGTATGCAGGGGGGAGAGGGTAGTTGCCCTCTGATCACTTTGACTCTTAGAGCTTATGTGACCACACTTTCTATAAGGACCCTATATGTTCCCAGGGCACAACTTACAACCCTTGCCCTGTGGGCTGGGGGGATTTTTTATCCTCAAAGATATAATTTCCAGACCTTTCTGATAGGTTTAACAAAATGGCTAAATCGAAATTTTGATTGGAAGTGTTTGAGGAAATGATAGGCGTGGAGGAAGACATTTGTCCTCTGATCACTTTAGACTAATAAAAAAGGCACTAATCCTCTCAATTTTCAATCAAATGAGCCCTTTTTGAAGCTTCTACGACAACAATTTCTATAAAAGCGTTAAATGCTCCAAAGGAATAACCACAGTTTATAGACAGTAAGCTTATCGCAGATCATTTCTGGTCTTCGTTCTCGGTGCGAACAAAAAGCTCCTCCCACTTATTTCTGCATTTTCGGGAATGCGGGTTAGTCTGTTTCCGATTGTTTCCATGCACTTTGTTGGAAACAATCGGAAACAGACTAACCCGCATTCCCGCTAATCTGACTTCGCCTATGTTTATATCTGCAAAAACGTTCACCGGGGTGCGAGCACTCGCACCCCGGTCCGGGTTTTTATAATGGGTGAGATAGAGAATGATCATACTGGATAATTCTATAAACTGTGGGCATAACTTACGACCCCTGTCCTGAGGGCTATGGGGGGAGGGTTGTCATCCTCAGACATAATTTCCAGACCTTTCAACTACGTTGAACAAAATGCCTATTTGAAAATTGTGATTGGATGTGTTTGGAGAAATGGTGAGCGTGAGAGGGGGGTTAGTTACCCTCCAATCACTTTCGACCGTTAAAAAGGGCACCATCCCTCTCAATTTCCAATTGAATGAGCCTCTTTCGAAGTTTCTAAGACAACACTATATATAAACCTTATATGCCCCCAGGGCATAGCTTAAAACCTTTGCCCTGGGGAATCCCGGGGTTTGTCATCCTCAAATACATAATTTCCAGAACTTTCAAGCACGTTGAACAAAATGGCTATTTCAAAACATTGATTGGATGTGTCCAAGGAAATGGTGGGCGTGAGAGGGGGTTAGTTGCTCTCCATTCCCTTTCGACTATTAAAAAGCATTTCCATTTCCAATCGAATGAGCCCATTTTGAAGTTTCTACAACAGCGCTTTCTATGAAAACCTTATATGCCGCCAGGGCATAACTTATAACCCTTGCCCTGAGGGCTGTGGGAGGGGGGGGGTCATCCTCAAAGACCTAATTTTCAGAACTTTCAACTACGTTGAACAGAATGGCTATCTAAAAAATTTTGATTGGATGTGTTTGGGGAAAAGGTTGGTGCGAGAGAGGGGTTAGTTGCCCTCCAATCACTTTCGACTGCTAAAAAGGGCACTAGGCCTTTGAATTTCCAATCGAATGAGCTCTTTTTGAAGTTTCTACGACAACGCTTTCTATAAAAATCTTATATGCCCCCAGGGCATAACTTACAACCCTTGCCACACCCGTGTCCTGGTCTAAAGAAAAAAAAAAATAATAATAACAATGACCAAAGAAAATTGGAGGGCAACTAGGCCCCCCTCCCACGCTCATTTTTCCCAAAAGTCACCGGATAAAAATTTCGAGATAACCATTTTGTTCAGCATAGTCGAAAAAACTAATAACTATGTCTTTGAAAACGATTTAATCCCTAACAGTCCCCGGGGGAAGAACTGTAAGTTATGAACTTTGCCCATTGTTTACATATAGTATTGGTTATCGGGAAGTATACAGACGTTTTCAGGGATATATTTTCTGGTCGGGGGGGGGGGCTCGGGATTTACGTGGGAGGACCATCCATGGAGGAAGATAATTTCCATGAAGGGAGTGCTGAATTTTCCAGCATTATTTAAATAAAAATCAGAAATTAAGTTTAAAAAAACAAGTTTTTTCAACTGAAAGTAAGGAGCAACATTAAAACTTCAAAAGAAGAGAAATTATTACGTATATAAGGGAGTCCGTACCCTCCTCAACACCTCACTCTTTAGGCTTAAGTATTTTTAGTAATTTCAAAAGAGCTATTTATCATAGGCAGCGCTATTGCGCTGCCTAAGTAAAGAACGACGTGGGCACAATGTATTATTTTATTTTTCGGTTTCTTGGTCTTAGACCAGGGCACTTCGTAACGAAGGAGTTGTCGTAGAAAATTCGAAAAGGGCTCATTCGATTGGAAGGGCTTGTGCCCTTTTTAACAGCCGAAAGTGATTGGAAGGCGACTAACACCCCTTCTACGCACACCATTTCCCGTAACACATCCAATCAAAATATTGAGATAGCCATTTTATTCAGCATGGTTGATTTCCGGATAGAAATTATGTTTTTGAGGAGGACACTCCCCCCACAACCCTCAGGGCAAGGGTTGTAAGTTATACCCTGGGGGCATATAAGGTTTTTATAGAAAGCATTGTCGTAGAAACTTAAAAAAGGGTTCATTCGATTGGAAATTCAAAGGGCTAGTGCCCTTTTTAATAGTCGAAAGTGTTTGGAGGGCAACTAATCCCCCTCTTACGCCCACCTTTTCCCCAAACACATACAATCAAAATTTTAAGATAGTCATTTTGTTCATCGAGCTGAGAGGTCCGGAAAACATATCTTTGAGGATTACACTCCCCCCACAGCCCTCAGGGTAAGGGTTGTAACCTATGCCCTGGGGGCATATAAGGTTTTTTATTGAAAGCTTTGTCGTAGAAACTTGAAAAAGGGCTGAACTTAAAGGGCTCATTCGATTGGAAATTCAAAGGGCTAGTGCCCTTTTTAATAGTCAAGTGTTTGGAGGGCAACTAACCCCCCCCTCACGCCCACCTTTTCCCCAAACACAGACAATCAAAATTTTAAGATAGCCATTTTGTTCATCGAGCTGAGGGGTCCGGAAAATATATCTTTGGGGATTACACTTCCCGCCCCCCCCCACAGCCCTCAGGGTAAGAATTGCAAGTTATGCCCTGGGGGCATATAAGGTTTTTTATTGAAAGCTTTGTCATAGAAACTTGAAAAAGGGCTGAAACTTTACAAGGGCTGAACTGTACTGAAAAAAATACAAATGAATGTGCATTGTCAGTTTAATATACATATACTGATATTTAGTAATCAAAATGTTAATATTATTTGATTTACTAAAGTTATAAAAGTAAAAACATTTATATTTTTTCAGTAAAGTGCAAATTATTATTCTGGCCTTGGGAAGACACAGGGGTTTTTAGCCCTACTCATGTTAATTTCTGCTCGTTTTGAGTTTGACTCAGTTATTTATTGTAATTTCTGTTTGTTTCGGGTTTCGTTTATTTATCGATTCTGATTAGTGGTAGTTTCACGCTTGGTAGATTATTTTATTTTTGCTCATTTTTGGTTTAATGGTGTTCTTTATTTTTCTTTGAAAAACTTATTTTTTTGGAAAAGTTTTTTTAATTAATTCTAATTAAATGGCCTTTGTGATTCAGTCATTCTTAAAGAACTGGAACAAAATTCAAACTTTAGCGTAAGGATCTAGGTATTGACGAGGGGGCGAACCCCCTCATATACGCAATATAATTATACGAATATAGAAGTTCGAAATTTAAGTTAATTCGTAAGTTACGTATATTTATTACTAATAAAAAAAAGTTCGTAAATAAAACTAAAAGGTCTAGTGCCCTTTTAAGTAACCAAAAAAATTGGAGGGCAACTAGGCCCCTCTCCCGCCCCTTTTTCTCAAAATTTTGAGAAAGCCTTTTAGCCAAAAAAAAGTAAAACAAATATGCAAATTTTGTTTTAATTATTCATGTACGGTGAGCCAAAATTAAACCTGCGTTAATTCAAAAACGTTCAGAGATTAAATTAAAAAACCAAGTTTTTTTTTTTACTGAAAGCAAAGAGCGATATTAAAACTTAAAAAGAACAGAAATTATTCCGTAGTTTTTTATTGTTATTGAAAGTAGAGTTGTGAGAAAGAGTCAAATTTTAGCGTAAGGAGTTAGGCACTGAGGAGGGGACAGCGCCTTTCATATACGAAATAATTTCTGTTCGTTTTAAGACCATCTGGAAATAAGTGGGGTTGCCACCTGACAACCATGTCGGATTTTTAAAAGCTCTATCCAATCCAAACTAGAATACGGGACTAATTTTTCTCCAATTGTCCCGCATCTGCTTTTAAGTTCCTTTAATCGTTACTAAATTCTGCCACTCGAATAGCTATGGGACTGCACAAGCACAATCCTCTGTTTAAGCAGAAGGGGCTACTTCCTGTCAAGAGAAAGAGCCCCCTGCCATAGAAATAAATACTTCTCAAAAATCTAAGCATATGGCAGCAAACATTTTGTATATTAACACACTTTTGCAATGAAGCCTTTCTGCCCCAACGCCCATTCATCTTAGAATCTGTGTCTACCGAGGTCCCGAAAAGGTGTCAACAAACCCCTTATACGTATCCATTTTTTATAACCCCTCCTTGGAAAATGTACCGACCATATAGTGTGTTACAGGTAATTACTTGGTAAAAAAAAAAAAAAAAAAAAAAAAACTGGTGCCCAATCATTATGTGAAGAGTATTTTCACTGAAAAGATCTTTAAACACTATGCAAATCATAAAAAAAAAACATATACAGCACAAAAGAATCAAATATATTCTCCATTTCTGATGATAAATCCTGCGAATGGGCAAATTGCACAAATAACAATCCTTGTCCGTGGGGGGAGGGGGGGATGGCATTCCTGTGAGTATAGCTATTAAGCCTTTCGACTAGTTTGAATAAAAATAACAATTCCAAAATTTCGATCAATATTGAGCAGAGGGGCTCCTAAAAAGGGCAGGGGGATGGTTGCCGTCTAATCTCTCTTCAACATACCTTCAACCTAATACCCTGTTTTGATTGTCTTCAGTATTCCTCCCAACATTTCCTTAAAGTTTCACCTTAACACCCTAAGCTTTTATGGAGACACAGGATCAAGTATACCCTCTTTTCTATCAAATATGCCAATAATGATCAATATGTTAACAATGGGCAACTTGCATAACTTGACCCCTTGCTCCAGAGGCCAAGGGGTGGTGTCAATCCTGGAGGCATAGTTTACTCGGCGATTGAACTATTTTGAACAAATGGCTATCTAAAAATTTGATCGGGTGTATTTGGGGAAAAAAGGGCTTGGGTGGGAGATAGTTGCCCTCTGATATCACTTTTGATTCTTAAAAAGGACACTTGAAACGTCTTATTTCCAACTGAAAGAGAACCTTCCGAAATTTACATGTCCACTCCTTGCATAAAAACCTTATAAGTTAACAATGAGCGACTTGCATAGCTTACCGCCCTTGTCCCCGGGGCTGTCAAACCCAGAAGCATAGTTATTTGACTTTTGGACTGTTTTGAACAAAATGGTTGTCTCAAAATCTTAATCGAAAGTATTTTGGGGAAAAAGGACATGGGGAGGGGGCTGTTTACCTTCCGATACGTTTGACTCTTAATGGAACTAAAACTTTTGGTTTCAAATGGAATGAGCCTCCTCCGAAGTTATTACGGCCACCCATTCCAGAAAAACCTTATATTATAAAAATGGGCAACTTGCATAAATTACAACCCTTTCCCCTAGGCTGTCGGGAGTTTCATCAACTTCTGAAGTAGATCCGGATCTAGTTTTTTTCTCAGGGGGAGGGGGGCAATTTTGAATCCTTTTCCATGGTAAAAAGAATAAACAGTGACCGTGATGCATCCTGTACGAGCAGGCAAGAAGAGGCTTCAAACCAGCTTTCCGCGCTGTTTACAATGCCATATATTGTATGCTCTGCCACGTTGGGAGCAACTCCAAAACAGTCAAAATATGCGAGTCATATTATAGGACGTCAAGAATTATTTGCTTTAGGATTAGAGAGAGCGCAGGACTACTACCCCTTCGAATGAGCCTAATAGTGAGTCATGAGCATCCTGTAGCATACCACTGGTGGATCCAAGGGGACCGGGGGGTACCCCGGGCCCACCAAGATTTTTTTCGGGTACCCTCATTCCTTTTTTCGTTTAAAAAAATAAATAAATTTGTCTGTTATTGGTGCCCTTGCCACAATGCCCCCCCAGCATTTTCATTATTGGCACCCTTGTCACTTTTGCCCCCCCCCCCCAAGATTTTGCTCTAGATCCACCCTGTAGTATATGGTAAAATATGTATATGCCAATATGTAATTTCGTTACCTCTATCAGAAGCTGCAGAAATAAGAATAGAGCTTTTCGTGAATAAAGCATACATGAGAAATATAAATGTCTCTCTACGATAACAAAAACTAAATAGCAACTCAAAACCTTAAAGCACTTATGAAACTTCATTTATTAATACAAAATTATACATGTATATATACTATTAAGATTCACCTCATTCCAATCCACTTCAATTCACGACGAAATAGAATAATTACTTAGGAAGATACAAAAGAGAAGTTATGTATCAAGGATGAGTCCAGAATATCAAGAAGACATAAGAAATTATCAAGAATATGATCAGAAAAAGGTAGGCAGAAAAAGGGCTTATATTTTAGAAATTTGAATTATATTCATGATATGATTACGTTGAAGCAAACTAAGTTTTTTGAGGCTATAATATAAGACAAATGAAAGACCCTTAAAGTTTACTTTGCCTATGTAAAAACATAGTTGAAGTTTTATATATGATATGGAAACACGGATTAGGGGAGATTGGATTAGGGATTAAGAGAAGTGGGAAAGGTGAGTTCAATAAGGGTCTAAGCTCTGACTAAGAACTTAACGCTCAGTTCTTTCTATTCAGTAAACAATTTATACATACATACATATATATATATATATATATATATATATATATATATATATATATATATATATATATATATATATATATATATATATATATATATATATATATATATATATATATATATATATATATATATATATATATATATATATATATATATATATATATATATATATATATATGTATATATATATATATATATATATATGTATATATATATATATATATATATATATATATATATATATATATATATATATATATATATATATATATTTATATATATATATAAATATATAATATAAAGAACTTGACTGTTTGCTTTGAAAAGGTAAATAAATACATTTAAGATAAAACTAGTCAGGTCATAATGGAAAATGAGGTGATAACACAAAAAGGCAGAGAAGAAGTCAGAAAAGCAAAATTTGAAACACTTTGCAGCAAGGCATTTTACAAGATTAACGAAGAAAATCCATAACACTCTCTTTTCCATGTTACTGCTACACTTTTATATCCTCTTTGCTTGAACTGCATAAAAAAAACTGGATAAAGCTAGAGGGAGGAAGAATTACTTCTCAGTCCCTAAATCCATATTTTACAAACAACATAAGAAAAAGAATACATTCTTAAAACTTGAGTTTGAAAGGCATTTTCCCGCAGAATTAACCCTAGGTTAAATTATGGATAAATGCTAACCCCCTTTCTGACATATCGTCATGAATATTATGTATTACTGTTAAATATCAACAATTAGGAATCAACTCAAATATGAAAGGCTTCATATATACACACAAAAAACAAAAGTTACACTAATGCTAGAGACAAACCATAGTCAAACCTGGTGATAAAAAAGCCAAGATTTATGAACGACATTTGTTTCAGAACTGATTAAAAGGCAAGAAATTGGTATAAAAAGCGTTTTTCAACACTTAGGTGTTCCTAACTTTTGTCCATTTGCCCATAACTACTGTGTCATAAGTTTCTTTAGCCAGATTTTATCTTGCAGATGGGAAAGGGACCGCTCAAAGCTTCCATGATTTCTAATTGCAAAATCCCATGCCTGATCTTTATTCTGACCAGTCAATCATAAACTTCGTGCTTGAAGTCGAATAATGTTCGACCTGACCAGTCAATCATAAACTTCGTGCTTGAAGTCGAAAAATGTTCAACTGACCATGTTCGAATGTTCGAATAATGTTCGACCTGACCAGTCAATCATAAACTTCGTGCTTGAAGTCGAATAATGTTCGACTGACCATGTTCGAATGTTCGAATAATGTTCGACCTGACCAGTTAATCATAAATTTCGGGCTTGAAGTCGAATAATGTTCAACTCGAGACAATACGAAGGGGATTAAAAATTAGCTTTTTACTCATCTATAATTTTGGTGTTATCCACAATTTGACCATGATGTGGCCCGGGAATAATACATAAAAGGCACTGGAAGGAGCGTGGAAAAATCCAAAGTCCAAAATGAGCTTGAAGGAAACCTATTGGGGTTCCTAACGGTCTTAACGAGCCTCGTGTTAGATTGGTCACTAAAACACCCAAAACTTACCAAGGTACGCCTAATATCCTCAGGTGGGGAATACAGGTAGAATCAAGAGCCCCACTAGAAAAATTATACCCCCCGGGGGGGGGGACAAGTAAAACCCAGAATTTTCTTTTTACCAAAACTTGATTATATTTCTTACTTTCCTCTTGTAGTTGATTTTTCACTGCATTCGTTTTCCCCAGAGAGGGTATACCCCCTGACCCGTTCCTAGAGGCAACCAGAGATGAAACTGCTAAAAGACTCGTTAACACAATTAGAAATACCAGCCATACATCTCATATGCTAATGAGAAGAATACAGGGAGGGATAGCTAAAACAAAATTGATCTTAATTACTGCATTAAAAAGGCAATGCTTTCGTCAGACAGAGGTGGATACACAATTAATATTTTTTTTTTGGGGGGGGGGGGGCATCGATAAAATTTGACTCCCTAATTGGTATTTTTGTCCCTCCAACCCTGTAATTAATACAATTTTCGATCTTCTAGAGGGGCTCGTGCCCCTAAAACCACCCCCTGGATCCGCCTCTATCGTCAGAAATAATATATTATTCACTATCTTCTTCTTCACCTGGTGTTTGTAGTTGGGATTCAAATTCTCTTTCCACTGACTCCCATGTAATATCTCTCCATTCTTCAGGGATACTGTTTGGGTTAAATCCGTAGTATAGTTCGAACTCGCATGCTCTGTTAACAAGAACCCACTTCCAGAATATACCAGATTCAAGGGCCAGATTAGGTTGTATATTCCAGTTTGGGTATGTGCTTTTGTAATCTCTGTATGAGACGAACTGCCATCGAGTATCTTGATTCTGAAATGAAGTCCCTTTTGCAACGTATGCTGGGCAATTTTCTATCATGGCATCGTTTGAGCCTTCAAAACTGCAATAAAAATCATAACTTTAAAATTATTTTATGCGAGAATACCTTACTGTTTACGAATAAACTGAAAACAAACGACAATTAAATATTATTTCTCATGATTTCCTGTAGTTTTCATGCTAATGACGAGTAGCCCCCCCCCTTTACATTCCTCAGTAAAAAATTGTATTACATGTCTGGAATTAACAACACACAAATTACGATATTATGTTTCGGCGCTAACAAATAATAGAGAAAAGATTTGAAAGAATTGAAATGGCAAGTAGGAGAATGCAGACTCAAAGGGTTGAAGATCACACCTTGCACCACGGTACACTTAGATCCTAACTCAGAGGAAGGGGGTACGAGGAGGGGCTGGAAGTAAAATTAGAAGTTCTTCGGACTATTTTTTTCTAATTCTACGGAGAGGGGATGGATGTCTTACAACTGGTCTTAGGGAAGAAAATTCTCCCAGGCAAAGCAAAACATAAAATGCTTGGGTGTCTTCAATACAACAAGCAAAACTGTTTCGAGGAGATATGTATAATCTGCTTTATGTTTATGGGACGTTTAGTTAATTTTAACTTCACATCACTAAACCCGAATAGTTTTTTTTTCCACTTTATTTTTCTTCGTAGGCGGACATCAAGAATGCAAACTCCATGAATTGGATAATGAAAATGCACCGTATCTTCAGTGATGGCTTGCCAACAGCATGGTTTCATAACTATACCTACATCCCAATATTATTCTTGTTTACCTACAAAATATATTTGTTGAAAATTAGTGTCTACATCCGTGATCCCTAACGTGGGGAACAGGCCCCACCAGTTGGGCATGGAAAACTTGGGTGACTATACTTTAGAGCTTATTTAAAAAAAAAAATATTTTTCATGTGAAGGACGTCACATTATATGAATTTAAAGAGCAAAATCGATGTATGATATTATCGCAATAACGTCGTGAATTGTGTAAAAGGAGTTTTATGCAGACAATATTTTTCTTTGGCATAAAATATGCCTAGAGGACGACCTGAAAAAAATACCGAGTTAGTGTACCAATACCAGTGATCTTTAAGCTTCCTTTAGGACGCTTAAAAAAGGACCACTTAAAAAATACATGTAGAATTTTGAACAACAAAACTTAAATATCACAAGGGGAGCATCACAGTTTAAGCAATGTCTAGGTGAGGTATAGAGCCAGGGGTACAGAGTAATTAGTTTCGTTAAATTTTATTCCGTTAAATCTTATCCTGTCCCTCTTCCCCAACGGACCCATCCTCTCTAAACAAATTTACTTTCTACTTATTAAATACAAATTCAGTATTTAGTGTTACGGTTGAAACGTGAGGCCTGGAACCACAAATTAGCTTGTTTTTTTTTGTCAACCGGAAAGCCAATTGATTGTCACGTGCCTTATGATGTATCAAGCAGTTCAAGGTAGGAACTGTAAGTAAGGAGAAAATCGGCCCATTAGTAACCAAAATTCTAAAAAACGGAATTTTGATAGCAATAGGTACACCAAAGGAACAAAAATGAAAAGTACTACTACTACTACTACTAACAACTCACCGCAGCACCAAGCCGCCTGAGGCCAAACACAGCTACGCACGCTCCTCCTCCACCCCAATCTATTCAAAGCCTCCCTTTTTACACCCGCCCACGAAGTTCCCATTTCCTTTAAATCTTTCTTTATGACGTCCTCCCACCCCAGACGGGGATGACCTGCTTTCCGTTTAGCCCTAGATGGTTGGCCGAAAAGAGCAATCTTCGGCAATCTGTCATCCTTCATCCGCACAACGTGCCCTAACCACCTCAACCTTTCTTTCACTATAGCCCTAGAGAGCGGTATTGAACCACATTTTTCGTATAGCCTATTGTTTGAAATACGGTCAGTCAGACAGGTACCCAGAACAATCCTTAAACAATTTCTCTGGAAAACATCTAGCAAATCTTCATCCGCTTTTCGGAGCGTCCATGCTTAAAAGCCATATTTGACCACTGTCATCACTGTAGCTTTTAACATTCTAATCTTGGTTTGCAGCCTTATCTTCCTATTCTTCCAGACTTTTTTTAACTGTGAAAAAACACCCTGAGCCTTGGCTATTCTATTTTTAACATCTTCACTGCTCCCACCATCTTTACTAATAATACTACCAAGGTAAGTGAAGCTGCCCACCTGATCAATCTTTTCATTACCCAACGTCACCTTTTCATCTTCACTTATTCCTAGCCTTAGTGACTTAGTCTTCCTAACATTAATTTTCACACCAATTCTAGCACCCTGAACTCGCAAAACCTCTAAAACTTCATTCTTTTTGCTCACACTTTCATCTAGGATGCTTAAATCTTCAGCATAATCCAATTCCAGGAGACTTTTTCCTCCCCATTTGATTCCGTGGTCTCCCATTGCCTTTCCTGTGTTCCTTTAAAACAAAGTCCATCAAAATAATCCATATAAAGGGGGATAGAACACAACCCTGCTCAACTCCTGATTTAATACAAAACCAGCTGCTAACCTCATTTCCTACCTTAACCGCATCAGTGTTATTCTCGTACATAGCACTTATCACTTTAATGTATTTGTCTGGTATACCATACAAGGATAAAACCTTTACTAAAGCTCTTCTATCAACAGAATCGAACGCTTTCTCATAATCTATAAAACCGAGGACCAAAGGTGTTTGAAAACTCAGGCACTTCTCAATTATTAGCCTAAGAGTGAAAATTTGGTCGACACATCCTCTACCTTTTCTAAAACCGCACTGCTCTTCTCTTAAAACTTCGTCTACGGCATCTCTCAGTCTAAACAGTATCATATTACTAAGTAATTTGCTACCTAGAGAGACCAGACTAATGCCTCGATAATTACCACACTCACTTTTATCACCTTTCTTATAAAGTGGCTTAATTAAGGTTTTCCTAAAATCGTTAGGTACTTCCCCTTTTTCAAAAATCATATTCATAATCTTCAATAACTTATTTCTAACCTCAGAGCCACCATATTTAAGAAACTCATTTACCACCCTATCAGCACCTGGAGCCTTATTATTCTTTAATCCTTTTAGTACTGTTGCTAATTCCTCCTCACAAAACAAATCCTGCAACTCTATCTCGGTTAAGCAAGTTCTCAAAATGTTCAGCCCATCTCGCTTTAGTTTTTTTCCTTATCGCTAATTGCGACCCCATTCTTATCTTTAACTGGGACAAGTCCGGATTGACTACTCCCTCTCAATTTGTTAACGTGCCAGTACAATATTTTACTATTATGCCGTCTAGCTGCATCTTCCAGATCCTCGGCAATTTTATCCATGGCCTCCACTTCACACCTCCTTAGTTCATATTTTATGCTTTCTCCACTTTCTTTACATTTCTTTTGTTTTCATACGATCTATCACTCAGATAATTCTTGTACAAGTCCTTTCTCCTTTCTAATAAACATAAAGCTTTTTCACTAATATTCTTAGCTGCAGTTCTAGCTTTCTTCCCTAATACACCTTCAACAACTTAACAAATTATTTTTCTAAAATTATTCCAACCATCTTCCACATTATCAACTTTTAAACTCTCAAGTTTAGTATTCAACTGTTCCTGGAAAGTTTCTCTCAAATTCTCATCCTGGAGTCTACCAACATCATAACTTCCCCGGGAGGTAGTTACCCTTCCGATATTTCAGCTTTAAATTAACCCTTGACACTACTAGATGGTGATCTTTACTTTTAACATCAATGACAGCACTCCTATATACCCTAGTATCTTGTTTTGATCCTGCCAGTCTTCGGTTTACTATAACATAATCAATAGGGTTTGCTGTCTTACCATCATGTGAATACCATGTTAACTTATGAGCCATTTTATGACCAAACACCGTATTGGTTATAACCAGATTGTTACACCTACAAAATTGCAAAAGTCTGTATCCATTACTGTTTTCTTTCCTACACCAAATTTACCTAGGCTGGGATACCATCTATCCCTATTTCTACCAACATGGGCGTTAAAATCTCCCAGTAATAACATCATATTTCTACCTGGGACCTTGTCTATTTGCTCCTGTAACTGTAAGTAAAATTCATCTGAGTCACTAGTATCTCCGTCAGTCGGTTCTACAGGGGCGTATACTACTATAACTGATACCCTGAACTTTCTAGTCATAAAATGAGCAATTATTATTCTATTATTAATACCTTCCTAGCCTAAACAAGACTTAGCAGCTTCCTTATTCATCTTGAGCCCTAGTCCCTGTCTATGTACCCCATCCTTCCTGCCTGAGTAAACAAATTCTATATCACCTAATTTCATTCTTCTTACCCCTGGGATATGAATTTCTGAAACTCCTAAAAAATCCAGTTCAAATCGTCTGAATTCGTCAGTCAAAATGTCGATACGATAGTAATTTTTTATTATCGCAACATTCCAAGTTCCAATTTTCATGTTCTTTAAATCACTGAATTATTTTCGCCTCAGGAAAAGCAATGATCCCGGATACCAGTGCAGGACGGGGATCACATATCTTCTCAAGTCTACACCGAAGTGCTTAAGCCGGCTTAGAACCGGACAGCAAGAAGTCCCTGGGACCTCCATGAATGGAGGCTTTGTGCAATCCCGGGTCCATCTTGGTCACAACATGGTTTTCAGCACTTGGCGATGCTCTTCTATCAACAAGAGTCGAAATCCTGCACAGACAGTCTCAAGCCTATTACCTCCGACTCATTTGCCTTATTTTTGAAAAGGGGGGAAATACCACCAAAAGTAAAGCGACTTTATTGACAATCACACCATCAGTTGCAGTACATCAGAAAAACCCACTGGGGAGGTTTCAAGCTCCCATTTGCAAAAATGTGGAATTTTTCATTTTCTTTTTTGCCAAAAGAAAGACCATGGATGCGTGTTTATTTGTTGTTTTTCTTCCAGGGGTGATCGTATCGAACTAATGGTCCAAGAATATAAATACAGGGCTTATTCGAACAGAAATCAAAAGTTCTAGTGCCCTATTTAAGTGACCAAAAAGAATGGAGGGCAATTGGCTCCCCTCCCACTCTTCCTTTCCTCCAAAGACATCCGATCCAAATTTTAAGAAAGCCATTTGGTTGTTCATAGCTGAAATATGCCTTTGGGGATGACAAGACCCCCGAGTCCATGGGGAAAGGGAAGTAAGTTCTGCAATTTCCCCTCTGTTCGGATATAGTATTTGTTATTGGGAACTATTCGGCATTTTCTGGTTGGGAAAAAGCTTGTTGCGTCATTTGTGTTTTATTGAAAACTATATATTTATCTTCAACACTATGCTTTTGTATTTGAAAACATCGACGAAAAATAAATAGAAAATCACTATAATAATCTAGGTGATTGGAAAGAACTAATGAAAATAAACTAAATATTTATTATATTCCCTAATATATGTTACTGTGAATGTCCGAAATCTGGTTAACATCGACATTCACCAATGAATGTCCGAAATTATTTTTTCTCTGGTTGGATTCAATCAGCTTTGCCAGTCAGCTTTGTCAGTCTTCGATGGTAAAAATTGAAGTTAGGTTATAAACCTTATAAATGGGCTAGAAAACTAACCTAGCCTAACCCAACCTTACCTGTCACCATCAAACCTTGTATAAAACTGACAATGACGAAATCCAAGGAGATAAAAAAAAAAGATTTCAGACATTCACCGATGAATGTCGATATTCTCCGATTCCGGACATTCACAGTAACATATAATGATGTTAATTCCTGGAAACTTAGCAATTCAAATTTTTATTCACTGTAATTCATCTTTTTATTTTTCAAAGTTGAAAATATAAAAGAAAACATCTGTAATATATTTCGTTCTCAGTAAAGCGCAAATGACGCAACAAGCTTTAAGCTTTTACGATTAGGAAAGGGGGAAAGGGGAGATAGCCAAACCCCTAGTAAATTTTATTTGTTCTAAGTTTTTCTTGAATATTGAATTTAATTTTACTCGTTTTAAGATTATTTATTCGTCTATATTCATACCTGTTATCTCTCTACGTTTGCTATGGTCGTTTTTTTTTCTGTTCGTTTTGGGTTTAATTTATTCTTTAATGGTATTTTTTGTCGTTTTAAGTTTGAACTATTATAGGAATGTATATCTGCTAGTCTTAAGTTTAATTTGGCTCTTTATTCTTCTGTGAAAAAAAAAAAAAAATTCTGTTTCGGAAAGTTTTTTTTTTTATTGATTTTTGTTCTGTTTTGATGGCCGAAGTTATGTTTGGCCGAAGTTTTGATGGCCGAAGTTTTGATGGCCGAAGTTCTCCAGTTTTTCATGTCTCTGGCATAAAAATGACACCCCATTCAACATTTACTAGAAGTTTTACCTTAATATCCTTATCCTTTTTCGACTCGGGATTGAACATGCCCCCTTTTCCCAATAAGCAGTCTTATATATTAAAAATGGGCAACTTATATAACGTACAACACTTGTCCCATGGGCTGTAGGGGGTTTTGTCATCCCCAGAGGCATAGTTGCTGTAGTTTTCAACTATTTTGCACAAGATGGCTATTCCAAAATTTTGATGAATGAATAAATGATCATTTGATAGATAAGGTATTTAACTAATGAATCAACAGCGGACATAGAACATTGACCCTAAGACAACCTCTTCAGAAAAAATATTGAAAAAAACAACCAATGAATAGGATTAACACCAGATTTGAGAAATAATATTGCCATTGGTAACGTCATTCCTCCTTGACTTTCATAGATAATACTTTAAAGTTTTAAATCCACGGGATAATGGAAAAACAGAAGTTAATTTTTGATTATATTTGTGGGCCACTGGTAGGTCCAGTGTGAGGGGGCCCCTCCGAAGTTTTTTATGACTCCTTCTATATCCTGTTTTTTTCTTTTTTACTCTTTTTTAGAATAAATTTGTCAATTTGGTCAATTATTGGCACCTTTATCACATTGCTCCTCCCCCCATTTTACTCATTGGCACCCTTGTCACACAGGGCCTCCCTCAAGATTTTTCTCTCGATTCACCCCTGTTGTGGGCTCCGAATTTTATTACTGAAACATTATATCCAGTTAGTATGTAATACCACACCAAGGAGTAGGTCTGCCTGGAAAAAATAATTATTGGGGACAATATTTTGTAACAAAGAGACGTCATTATACACAAAGTATGGTACCTTCAAACTATTTTTATAGGAGCTATATCAATATAAGCCAATAAACCCAAAGTTCGATCAGCCACTACCTTGAATTTGTCCCCCCCCCCACGCAAAACAAATACATTTTATCCATCTTTCTTGTTGCAAAAATTATGATTTGTGAAAATTTCACTAATAAGCACAATTTATATATCTGCATCGTCTGTACCAATGAACTATTTATAGCAATATGGTAAATATGTTGCAATGATAGAAGTTTAAGAATTAATTAATTGAAGATTTTCCTCCTCATTTGTCGATAATGTCTTCACTAGTAAAAGATTATATCTCTCATTTGTAAAATATTATATCTTTCGTACTAAATGGGCTCAAATAACTGTGTGTGTGCTGATGGTCAGAAGGACGGATTATCAATATCTGAGGATCGACTGAGGCTATTCAGTAGAAAATTTTAGAAGATATCGAAGAGCTATTGGAGAGTAACCTCCCCCCCCCCGTTTTTTAGATGCTCCCTCCCCTTTTCATTAGTCAACATTTTAAAAAAGTTATTTTGTTCAAAACAGTCAAAATGTCTAGTAACTATGCCTCCAGGGATGTAATGCCCCCCACAGCCCCCAAGGTAAGGATTGTGAATTATGCAATTTGCCCTTTTTTACACGCAGGATTTATCACTGTGAAAAAGGAGAAATTTTTATTCTATGTGTGTTTGAAAAGGCTAAGGCCGCTAAGGGTATTAACTTCGCGGAATATTGAGACATGTTAAACTAAATTTAAAGATACGAAATACATCCTGTTTATTCAAAAAGATGTAACAATATCACGAGAACAGCCGAGGCTATGAAGATTAAACTTTCAGAACAAGTTGAGGAAAGTGGTCGGGAGCCAGTCCCCCCGCATTCTTTTTTTTTTACCTGCCCTCCCTCCAAATATGTCTGATCAAAATTTTGGAATAGCCATCTAGTTTAAACTAGTCGATAAAGTTAAATAGCTTAATCCCCAGGTATGACGTAATCCCCACAACCCCTGGGGCAAGTGATGTAAGTTGTCCATTGCTTATATACAAGGTTGGCTAATGGGGAAGATGGCATTTTTCATCCTGAATCTCAAAAAAGGCTAAGAATATTAAGGTAAAACTTTCAGAAAATGTTGAGGGGGTGTTGTTGAAAAAGGAAGGAAGGGCAACCGCCCATCCCCACTCTCTCCCTTTAAAATCTCTCCTTAACACTGATAGAGATCTTAAAAATCCAGTTTATTCGAAATAGTCATAACGTCTAATAGCTGAGCCTCTGGGGAGGCCATGCCCCCAGAACCCCCGGGACAAGGAATGTAAATTATGCATTTTGTCCGTTTTTTACAAATTTTTTTTTATCTTAATGAAGAGGGGAACGTTTGATCCTGGATGTCCTCCAAAACGACTAAGGGTATTGAGGCAAAATTTCGGGAAACGTTGAACCAAATCAAAAGAAACTATATGTATCCAAGTTATCGAAAGGGCCTATCTGCAATATCTTAGGAGCAGGTGAAGGGTATTAATTTGAGACTTTCAGGGCCATTACTACTACCCCTACTATCGCGGCTGCAAATAAGACTGATTGTGACTGCAACTGTGACAACTTCCAACTGCGACAACTTGCACTACGGCCCTACAAATGTTTATTTATTACGAAAGCATTTAAATTTAATGACCCTCGTGGTTTGAATTTGGGACTTGTTGGTTAAGTTTCTAATACTGGTTGTGACATCACTTTGTTGGTAATAACGGTCCTGAATAGCAATACTGATTTGTTCCATTTTTAAACTGACCGTGATGCTGGTGAACCGTATTTGCCATCCTGCTCTAAAAGAAGTTCATTTCATTCCATTCCAAAGTACTCCCTTTTTAACAGACACTTTCTCCAATCCTGCTTAAATTTATTTGCTTAAGTTGCCTAAATAGAAAAGCTGAGCTTCTACATAAACATGGTTTTCTTACTTTTCTTTGCAATTTATTTACATTCTGCAAGGGCGCCTTGCATTCAAATAGAACTATTTGTTTCTGTAGCTGTAAGGAAAATTTATTTAAGTCGCTACCATCTCTATCAGATGGTTCCACAGGGCATACATTACTATGGCTGATACCCTTCACCTTTTAGTTATAAAAAAAACATCTAGAAACTGATCTAATTTAAGGTCGTTCGATTCCATAAAAAAACTCCCTATCTAGAACATTACAAGCTTTTTAGTTTGTGTGGCGAAACTATTCAGAATTAATAGGGCGGTCTTACCATGACTTACAGATGACTTACCATACTTAAGAGATCCGAAAAAACAAAAGAAAACTAAAAGCCGACGCCTACTTTCCTGAAGCCTATTGCTGACTCTAGGTGGGAGCACAGGGCTAGCTAAGCCTGGAAATTTCCACGGCGGTGGTGGAGCTCCAGGCAATGAAGCACGACCCTCCATCCCTAGACAGCATAGGAAATCCGTCAGCGCACCTCAAAGTGGTGAAAAGGTGTAAATATCACTAAGCTTCATGCCAAGCAAGGTGATAGCTAACGCGCTCCGGGTGACCGCAAGACTGGGGACCTTGTGGTGAATTTTATCCCCAAGAAGCGTCCAACAAAGATGATGAATGTGATACAGAGTAAAAGTTCGGCTACGACATCCCCGGTTTTATGCAATGCGACGAGACTTGCCCCTCGTCGAAAAGTGGGCTAGCTTAAAACAATGATGATGAATGCGAAGCAGAGTAAAAGTTCGGCTACGGCATCCCCGGTTTTATGCGATGCGACGAGACTTCCACCCTCGTCGAAAAGTGGGCTAGTTACCATTGTAACAAGAAGACAAGGACTAAACTTTGGCTGCTGGAACTTATGCTCGATAAAGTGCCCCCTGACACAAGCTTTTATAGCTGAAGAATTTCATATTTATAACCTTGACATCTTGTGCGTCTCTGAGACGAGGCTGAATGGACGTGACATCTCTAACCTAGAGGCACCGTCTGGGAAGAAGGTCATATTTTACAACTCAGGACCAACTGATGGCTCTGGGTTAGCAGGAGTAGGTCTCATATTGTCCCCAAAAGCGGCCACTGGGCTCCTCGAATATGAGGCAATATCTAGCAGGATTATATGGGCGAGTTTTAAAGGCCAAAATAAAAAACATGACCGTCCTTAGCGTATACGCTCCAACCAGAGATGCGCCTGAACACCTAAAATATCAGTTTTACAGCGAAATTCAAATAGTCACGAGTCAGCGAATGACCCCCCGAAAAGATATACTCGTGATTGGAGGCAATCTTAATGCAAGGGTTGGTGGCACGCTGAATGACTCCAAACAGGCGATTGACAATCATGGCCTCGGAGAAAGGTGCTCTAATGGAAACAGACTGCTCCTGTTCGCAGTGCAGAACAATCTTGCTGTTGCTAATACTTGGTTTAGACACAAACCCTGCCACACATATACCTGGGAATCCCGCGATGGAAGAACGAAAGCTCAATTGATTACCTGCGTATACCGCAAAGGTGGAAGACCATTATGTTAGACTCAAGGGTGCACAGAGGTGCTGACACGGGATCAAAAAATGGATCCAACAACTTCTTGCTGAAGACCAGGCTAAGGTTCAGATTCAGTACAAAGAAGGCGCCCATGCCAAGTCAGAAAATAGATGTATCTAAATTGAAAATAGATAAATTCCGAGAATCCTTCGTCCTTGAGCTTTTCAACCACTTTGCCACCCTTCAAGACGACGCCGAAGGTATTGATAAGGATTCCAACTCATCAGGATGCCCCACTTCTAAGATAGAGAGAAAATGGAGGAAGTTCAAAGGCCATGTGAAGGAAACCGCAACAAACATCATCGGAGTTGTAAAACAAAAAAACAAAAATGGATCTCCGAGAAAACACTTAAACTCTCTGCACAGAAGAAGGAGATATCCAACAAAAAGTCCGCTGCATATAAATCGCTGCGCCAGGAATGCCATAGGTCTGCTAGAGCCGACAGAAAGGCATACTGGTCATATTTGGCCTATGAGATGGAAAAAGCCGCCTCACGAAATGATACAAGGAAACTTTACCAGATTCTTGGAGAATGTACCGGGAAGAAAAAGCAATCTTCCACCCCTCTGCTTAAAGCGAAAGACGGGCAACTGCTCACAAGTAGGGAAAAACGTATCAAAAGATGACGGGCGCACTTTGAAGAATTGGTAAGACCAGGAATTACTAGCATCAAAAACCAATACCCCATAATCTCACTAAATCCGTCAGAAAACCATTCTTATGAAAATTTGTCTACGGACCCACCTACTCGAGAAGAAGTAGGCCAGGCAATTAAACTCCTAAAAAAAAAACACAAAAGTCCAGGAATAAATGGCAGCCCTGCTGAGCCGCAAATGAGCTCCATGAACTTGTTACGGATGTATGGGATAATGAATACATTCCCGATGAGTGGAAGACATCGATAATTATCCCTATCTTCAAAAAAGGAGACTAAATGGAATGTAAAAACTACCGAAGCATATCCCTCATCCTAATTGCTGCAAAGATATACGCAATTATACTTCTAAATAGGTTCCGAGACACTAGAAATTCCCGAACGCGACCCGACCAAGCAGGATTTAGACGAGGCATGGACTGCTGTGATCAGATCTTTAGCTTAAGACAGGTCGTAGAACGTTGCTTCAAACACCAGCAGGAGACAATTCAAATCTTTATTGATTTCATTACGGCTTTTGACTCGGTCAATCGGAACGCCATATGGGTCGCAATGAAGGAGGACGGAGTCCCAGAGAAGATCACCAGACTACTGAAGGCATACTACGATAGAGCCAAGGCCCAAGTTAGAGTTGATAGTGAGCTTTCGGATTTGGTTCTGATTGAGGAGGGTGTACGTAAAGGATGGGTTCTGTCACCGATCTTATTCAACTTCGTCATTGATTGGATTCTCGTGGCCCTCGACAAGTATAAAGGTGTGGAAGTAAGCCCGTCCTTTTCTGTCACGGATCTTGATTACGCTGATGATGTGGATATACTTGCTGAGTCTGTTACAGATGCCCAGGCCATGATTAATGAAGTAGCAAGCAGAACACTTTTGACTGGCCTCCAATTAAGTCTACCGAAGACCAAAACGATGCGGACAGATGGGATGGATGACACCCCTGTGAACCTAAGTGGTAGTCAAATCGAGGACGTTCAGTCATTTAAATACCTTAACTCAATGATAAATGCAACTGGGGCATATCCTCAGCATGGAACGTTCTTTCTGCAGCTGAAGAACTCGCTTTGGACGCGTAGCGAAATCTTTCCACGAACAAAGCTCCGAGTCTACGAAGTCATGGTACTTTCTGTTCTTCTCTATGGGTGTGAAACTCGGTCACTGAAAGCAGCTGAAGCGGTAAACTTGGACGTATCCCATCATAAATGCCTGCGATATATACTAGGCATTCGCCTCTCAGACAGAGTCTCGAACGAAGAGGTCAGGAGAAGAGGTGTGGATCACCCACGTGTCTCTGATGTTGTAATAATGAGGCATCTGAGGTGGCCTGGCCATACCATAGGGAGATCAGAGGAGCATATCACCAAAAACTGCTTCAAATGCCTTCCACTATCAATATGGAAGAGAAGAAAGCAGGAGGACAGAAGATAACATGGCTTACGACAGTCAAAGCTGACCTAGAGCCTATTGAGGATTTCCAAAATTTGAGCGACGCTGGGATCGTCGCTGGCTTGAAATTATGGAGCCTGCCACCCTCGAGCGAAATCTCTGGAAAGAAGCTTGTCGTCGTCTGCTGGGCAGCACGATGAGCCTGGATGCGGCTTGAACGTGCAACAAGTACAAGTAAGTACAAGTACACCTTCTCAGTTTTGTGACAGAGAATGAGATATTAAGATAGAATAGAATTTTACAACGACAGAAAGTGTAAACTTTGTTTTTTTTTATTGAATGGAGTAGAATTTTCTTTTTATAGTTCAAGAAAGGGCAGTCCCTAAAAATATTCTAGGATAACTGCTTGGAAAGCATTAAAAATCAGCTCAAAAGAAGTCTCCTTGAATAATTTGACAGCTTTTGAAGTTTCCTGTAGTGCTAATTGTCTTAGCTGAAATCTTTGCGGACACAAGATGCACATTATTTCAACTGTACGTAGATTGATTAGACAGTGCGTTGCTTAATAATTAGTAAGGGATTATAGTTTTTTTATTTTAAACTAGCCTCTCGTTAGCTTTTCGAACTGTTGACACATCAGGTCTCTTATTAATTTATGCTAAAATTGCTTTGGAATCTCCCTGTCATGCCTGGAAAATTTGGTAATACGTCCTTTGTCTTTGAGACAGTCAGCCGACACTGGGACTCGCAAAGTGACATTTTTTCGTATTGAACACCCTTCATCGAGCTAGAATAGCTCTACTGTTCAGTTTAAAGAGTGGCTAGAGTAACTAGGGTGGAATGTATGTGGGACGAGAGTCCTAAAGATTGTTATTTCTGTTGTAAGACGCACACAGGAAATAGCCTTCGGCTTTTTCTTAGTTAGATATAGTAAAGAACGGACCCTAGTTGCAACCAACGTCATCAAAAAGTTTTACTGTAACGTCATTTATGATTATAACCTACGTATATGACGTCATTCATTGTCGTGTATACGAAGCTGCAGTTTTGTTTGTAAAAACAAGATTTTACTTAAAATATTGCTTTTGTTAATTACAAAAATACGTAGATGTAGCAATTTCCTTTAAAATGAGCCTATAAAAAGCTCTATGATATTCCAGTGGCCCGCTAGCAATGGAGGAAAAAAATATGAACATCAGTTTTACCCATTCAAAAAGTGATTTTCCTTGTTGTTCAAGCTTCTGAACTGTAAGTTTCCTATGTAGGGTTTTCGGCTATGATGCCTCCAATGGTATACTTTTTGTTTCGATCCAAGACCATTTTATAGGGGTTTTTCGAAATTCCCTTAGATATGTTTTCAGAATAACATTTTACTATGAAGATCGATTTAAAAAAATGTCACCATTCCTGAATCAGCTGGCAATTTTTTCCCACTCGCCAGTTTTTTTTTAAGACGCGGTTTTTAGTTTTTAGTTACTGTGGACTGTGGTTCGTCCTTTACTATGTTACAGCTACCGCTGCTACCACGAAAAAAGTACCATTAGATTCCTTATTAAATACTCTTTTCAAATGGCATATTCAGCTTTTTTGACAATGCACCCCCACCCTTTATGGTACAAAATACAAGTTGTGATCGTTTCCTTTAAAGGTTTTAAAACTTCTGTTTTTCCTAAATGTATTTTTCATATTGCTATCTCTGAGATAGACTTAAGCACACACAAAGAAAAGATATTTTGGCCACAGTTTTGTTCAATTACAGTAAAGGCAAGTTACACAAAAATATATGGACTTGTCGTATAAATCGTGGAATTCAGTAGGGTCAGGTCGCCTCCCCAATAGCATCTGTATCTGACTGGACGCAAGTGTTATCGCTCTTAATGAGAGGGGAAAAGCATTGAATCCAGCTTTTTTATGTGACACTTATCATTCCGGGTTGCAGCGGTAGCTAGCAACCTAGTAAGAGATCATTAACCAGGAGTCAAAATAGTCCTGATGCATGAAACGAGCGTAGCCGCATACATAAATATACCTGTGGAGTAGGAAACTTAGTTGAATGTTAATCAAGTTGGATAGGGCAAAGGCTGCACGATGCTTAACAGAACGAACAGTAGTCACCTTAAACGAAAGACTAAAAAAGACAATAGAAGTAACAAGAACCTAAAAACATACCAAAAAAAGGAAGGAATCGAAATAAAAGTGTGCTAAAAAAGCGAAGCAGTAAAACAAAAGCACCATTTACCTAATTAAAAAACGAGGGGTCAAAACTTTCTCATTACATAATATGGCCATAACTATCCGGGTTGCAGCGGTAGCTAGCAACCTAGTAAGAGACGATCACGTCCAATGCTAATAAATATAATAACCCATAACTCCTGAAAGTAGAGTTAGATCAAAAACAAAAGTGCACCATTAGAACCGCTTGTCCGAAATCCCTATATAGGAAAAACGTACCGTCCCTAGGCTTGAAAAACAAGGGAAATATATTGGCTTGAAAAATCAAGAAAAGTGGCTGCTGCTACAATATTCTGCATAAATGGCATATTTCTTCTTTTTTTTATCGATCAACAGCCTGTGTAGCAATGGATGAAATATGGATGAACGTTCATCGTGTTGGCTAGAGCTAAGGCTATACGGTATTATACAGAACATAAATATGAAGAATCTAATAGAATGCCGAAAAAGGGAAGGAATCAAAATGAAAAGAATAAAAAATTGAAGAAGTGAAATAAGTGAAGGAGTATAAAAAGTGAATGAGTTGAAAACGAGGGAACAAAATCGTTTCGATCCATGAAATTGGCCTACCTTTATCCATCAATGACCTATGACCGATAAGGTTTGGTTGAATGTTCAACAGGTTTGCTAAAGCTAAGCATTGGCGGAACTCCACAGAATAGAAATATACAGAATCTAATAGAATACCCTGAAAGGGAGGGAATTGAAATCAAAAGAACAGATAAATGAAAGAGTGAGAAGAGTGAATGAGGGAAAAAACAAGGGGATAAATCTTCTTGATACATGACATTAGCATACCTGTATCCAACGATGACCTGTGGGCGATGAAATTTGGTTGAATGTTCATAATGTTGGCTAGAACTAAGGCTACACGGTGCTCCACAGAACGGACAGCAGTTACCACAACCAATGAGAGATTCTATGAGGTACTGCACAGCACGATTGATCCATTTTTCTCTTTTTCTAGAATCGAAAAGGGTTATTAAAAAGAGTGAAGGAAAAACCCATTTAAAGCGAAAATGTTTGACGTCTAACCTTTCATTATGATTAAGCATCGGTATTACAGTGATCTTCCTTTATATAATGAATTACAAAAAAACTTTCCGAAAAATAAGTTTTTCAAAGAAAAGTAAAGGCTATTTTAAACTTAAGCTCAGCAGATACAAATACCTTTTAAAATTCAAACCCAAAACGACCAGAAATTACTATTAAAGAATAAATGAAACCCAAAATGAACAGAAAATTAATAAAAAATCATAGCAAAACATACAACAAGTAATAATATAAATAAATAAATAGACCTTAAAGCGAGTAATGCTTAGATTGAAATAATAGCTTAAAAAAAAAATTCCCATTGAAGTATAAATGAAACTTAAACGAACAGAAATTAAATAAACAAACAATGCAAACAAACATACAATAGATATTACTGTATATTTAATAAATAAATCTTAAAACGAGTGAAACTTAAACTGAATATGCAAATCAAGCTTGAAACGAACAAAAATCACATCAAACAAGAGTTTTGGTATGACCTCCTTCTCTCACTGTAAAAGTCTAAAACCTACTGCGTCATTGGCGCTTTACTGAAAACCAATTTTATGACAAATATTTTCTTTTATACTTAATGTTGGAAATAAACATTAAAATTATAGTAACATTTTGAACTGATGAGCTTTCAGCAATTAAAATCATTATACATCAAATATTCAGTTTAATTTATTAGCTCTTTTTAAAGTTGTTAAAGACGAATATAGTTTCCCTACAAACAAGTGTTTGGACTCTGCCTCCTTTCCTAACTGTAAATAAAAACCAAAAGCCTACAGCGTCATTGGCGCTTAACTGAAAACGATTATACTACAAATATAAGAAAACGATTATATTACAAATATTTTCTTTTCCAGTTCTTACAATATTGAAAATAAAAATACAATTATAGTGAAATAAATTCTTGAACTGATGAATCTTTCAACAATTAATATCATTATGCATCAAATATTCAACTTGATGTTGTTTATACTTTCCAAGACTGTTCAAGACGCATATAGTTTTCAGTAAAGCGCCAATGACGCAGTAGGTTTTAGACTTACAGTGAGAGAAGGAGGTCATACCAAGACTCTTGTTTGTGGTGACTATTGTTCGTTTCAAGCTTGATTTGCATATTCAATTTAAGTTTCACTCGTTTTAAGATTTATTTATTAATTGACATTAATATCTATTGTATGTTTGTTTGCATTGATTGTTTATTTAATTTCTGTCCGTTTTAAGTTTCATTTATATTTCAAAAGAAATTATTTTTTTTTTTTAAGCCTGATATTCATATTCAATCTAAGTATTACTCGCTTTAAGATCTATTTATTCATTTATATTATTACTTGTTGTATATTTTTGCTATGATTGTTCATTTAATTTCTGTTCGTTTTGGGTTTCATTTATTCTTTAATAGTAATTTCTGGTCATTTTGAGTTTGAATTTAAAAAGTATTTGTATCTGCTGAGCTTAAGTTTAAAATGGCCTTTATTTTTCTTTGAAAAACTTATTTTTCGGAAAGTTTTAAATAAATAATTTTTGTTAGTTCTTGATTGCAAAAAATTTCAAGTTTTTAAAAATTCCTTATTTCAAAATCGAACTTAAAAAAAATATAAAATATTCATCAAAGTATCAAAACTGATATCAAAGTATATCAAAGTGAAAAAATGGGTTTGTGTCAACCTCGGAGTTTTTATTATCTAATGTTTGAACTATTTTTAACAAAATTGCTATCTCAAAATTTTTATCGGATGGGTCTGGGAAAAAAGGGCGTGGGGGGACTAGATTAAGCTTCGGTCTTTTTTGACTCTTTAAAAGTGAACTAGAACTTTCTATTTTCAATCAAATGAGCTATCTCTGAAGTTTATACGAGTATCCCTTCTATAAGAACCATATACATCCCCTGAGTATAACTTACAATGCCTATCCCTTGGCCCTGGGGAGTTGTGTCGACCCTGGAGTTTTAATATTTGATGGTCAAACTATTTTTAACAAAACGGTCACCTGAAATTTTTATCGGATGGGTTTATCCATCTGATACACCCAAAGGCGTGGAGGGCGGGAGGGGCTAGTTGCCCTCTGATCTTTTTCACTCTGAGAAAATGAACTACAACTTTTAATTTCCATTCAAATGAACCCCCTCTGAAGTTTATACGAGTATACCTTCCATAAGAACCATATATGCCCCAGAGAAATACTTACAACGCCTGCCCCGGCCCTGGGGGGGTGTCGAAACAGGAGTTTTTCTTATCAGATCTTTGAACTATTTTTTTAGCGAAATGGCTACCTCAACTTTTTTATCAGATGTATTTGGGGAAAAAGGGCTTGGGGGGCCAGTTGCCCCCTGATCACTTTTGACTCTTAAAAAGGGCACTAGAACTCTCGATTTCCAATCAAATGAGTTCCCTTTGAAGTTTATATGACGACCCCTTGTATACAAAATGCCTCGGGAAAAAAAATAAATGGAGTGGGGCGGGGAGACTAGCTGCCCTCCAATCACTTTTGACTCTTAAAAAGTGAATTACAACTTTCAATTTCCAATTAAATGAGCCCTCTAGAAATTTTATACGAGCATCCCTTCCAGAACAACCATATATGCCCCCGGGGCATAACTTATAACGCCTACCCCCGGGCCCTGGGGGGCTGTGTCAACACCGGAGTTTTTTGTTATCAGAACTTAGAACTATTTTTAACAAAATGTCAATCTCAAAATTTTTATCTGATGCATTTAGGGCGTGAGGAGGGGGGAGGGGGCTAGTTGTCCTCCGATCTCTTTTGACTTGAAAAATGAACAAGATCTTTCAATTTCAAATCAAATGAGCCCTCTCCGAAGTTTAAGCGAGCATCCCTTCCATAAGAACTATATATGCCCCTTGAGTATTACTCATAACGCCTTCCTCCGGGCCCTGGCGGGTTCCGTCGACACAGAAATTTTTCTTATCTGACATTTGAACTATTTTTAATGAAATAGCTATTATAAAAATTTCATCGGATGGCCTATGGAGGAGGAATATCGGAAGGGCTATGGGCGTGGAGGAGGGGGGGGGGGGGCTAGTTGTCCTCCGATCTCTTTTGACTTTTAAAAAGTGAACAAGAACTTTCAATTTCAAACCAAATGAGCCCTCTCCGAAGCTTATACGAGCATCCCTTCCATAAGAAATATATATGCCCCTAGAGCATTACTCATAACGCCTGCCTCCGGGCCCTGGCGGGTTCCGTCGACACAGGAATTTTTCTTATCTGACCTTTGAACTATTTCTAATGAAATGGCTATTATAAAAAATTTATCGGATGGGTTTGGAGAAAAAAGGGTGTTTTTTTTTTTTTTTGGGGGGGGGGGGGGTAGTTGCCCTCAGATATCTTTTGGATCTTAAAAATTGAATTAGAACTTTCAATTTCTAATCAAATGAACCCCCTCTGAAGTTTATATGAGCATCCCTTTCATAAGAACCATATACGCCCCACAGGACAACACTTACAACGCCTATTCCCCGGGCTCTGGGGGCGTTTTTGTTATATAATTTTTGAACAATTTCAAAACACGGGCTATCTTAAAAATTTGTAGCGTACGGGTTTGGGGAAAAATAGCGTGGGGGGGGGGGCTAGTTTAACTCTCTTGACTCTTAAAAAGTGAACTAGAACTTTCAATTTCCAATCAAATGAGCCCTCTATGAAGTTTATGCGAGCATCCCTTTCATAAAACCATACATGTCCTTAGGGCATAACTTAGAACGCCTTCCCCTGTGCCCTGGGGGGTCTATTGACACCGGATTTTTTCTTATCCGACCTTTGAACTATTTTTAACAAGATGTCTATCTCAAAATTTCATCAGATGGGCTTTGAAAAAGAAGGCGTGTGGGGGCTAGTTTCCCTCCAATCTCTTTTGACTCTAAAAACCTTAACTAGAACTTTCAATTTCCAATCAAATGAGCCATCGCTGAATTTTTTACGAGCATCCCTTCAATAAGAACCATATATTCCCCCAGGGCATAACTTACAACACCTGCCCTCGGGCCCTGGGGGGCTGTGTTGACCCCTGAGTTTTTGTTGTATGGTCTTTGAACTGTTTAAAAAAAAGCTATCAAAGTTTTTATCGGATAGGTTTGAGGAAAAAAGGGCGTGGGGGGCTAGGTGCCCTCCAATCTGTTTTGACCCTTAAAAAGTGAACTAGAGCTTTCAATTTCCAATCAAATGATCCCTCTTTGAAGTTAATATGAGCATCCCATCCATAAGACCCAAATACGCACCCAGGGCATTATTTACAACACCTGCCCCCGGGCCCTGGTGGGTTGTGTCGACACCGGAGTTTTTATTATGTGATCTTTGAACTATTTTTAACAAAATAGCTATCTTAAAATTTTTATTGGATGCATTTGGGAAAAAAGGTTTGTGGGGGGGAGGGGGGCTGGTTACCCTCCAATATCTTTTGACGCTTAAAAAGAGAACTAGAATTTTCAATCCCAATCAAATGAGCGCTCTCTGAAGTTTATACGAGCATTCCTTCCATAAGAACCATATATGCCCCCAGGGCATAATTATAACCCTTGCCCCTGAAGACTGTGGGGGGAGTGTCCTGCTCAAACATATAATTTCCAGAACTTTCAACTACGTTGAACAAAATGGCTATATCAAAATTTTGATTGGATGTGTTTTGGGAAATGGTGGGCGTGAAAGGGGTGTCAGTTGCCTTAGAATCAATTTCGACTATTAAAAAGGGAACCAGCCATTTAAATTTCCTATCGAGTGAGCCCTTTCTGAAGTTTCTACGACACCGTTGTCTATACAAAACCCTATATGCCTCCAGGGCATAACTTACAACCCTTGCCCTGAGGGCTGTGGAGGAGTTGTCATCCTCAAAGACCTAATTTCCAGAACTTAAAATTACGTTTAATAAAATGGCTGTCTCAAAATTTTGATTTGATGTGTTTGGGGAAAAGGTGGGCGTGAGAGGTGGGTTAGTTGCCCTCAAATCACTTTCGACTATTAAAAAGGGCACTAGCACTTTGAATTTCCAATCGAATGAGCCTTTTTTGAAGTTTTCTACGACAACGCATTCTATATAAACCTTATATACCCCAGGGTATAACTTGAAACCCTTGCCTTGAGGGTTGTGGGGGAGTGTTCTCATCAAAAACATATTTTTCTATCTGGAAATCAACTACGCTGAACAAAATGGCTATCTCAAAATTTTGATTGGATGTGTTTAGGGGAAATGGGCGTGGGGTGGGGCTAGTTGCCTCCAATCACTTTTGACTATTAAAAAGGGCACTAGCCCTTTGAATTTCTATCCATATTTTTCTATCTGGAAATCAGTAGAACCCTATCAGGAGGTCCGACGATTCACCCCTGCTGCCACCTATAACTTTTTTGCACTCCATATATGGGCATAGAACCACGTGGTTTATGGTTTTTGTCACTGAGAATGAAAAAAACAGGAATTTTGTCGCATTTATGGATGTTTTCTTGGATGGTTATGTGTGTGTTGGTCGATTTATTTGATGTTTTTCATGGATGTTTAATGGTTTTTGTCAGTGAGAATGAAAAAACAGGAACTTTGTCACATCTATGCATGTTTTTTTGGTTTTTGTCAGTGAGAATGGAAAAACAGGAACTTTGTCCCGTTCATGGATTATTGAGTCTAATGGGGGCAGGTCAATGACACTTCCTTCTTGTTGTTGCTCTCAGTGAATGTTATGATCCAGAAAATAGTATTTGTTGTTGTTGCTCTAGGCAAATGTTATGATTTCCTGGAAACAGTTAGATCACGTGTTTCCTTCTCATATTGATCTAGGACTCGAGGGGGAAGTGAATTTCCGAGAACTTGATTGCGTAATCGTTCGTGAATGTCATGGTGTCCAGAAATAGTATTTGTTGTTGTTGCTCTAGGCAATGTTATGATTTTCCCGGAAACAGTTAGATCACGTGTTTCCTTCTCAGCCAATCAGCGAGTCGGATACATCCTCCTTCTCAACCAATCAGAGGCCTGCTTACATATGATTTCCCCGTTACATAACAATTCGCCCTTTAGATTTCGTATATAACGGGCATGCAATGTGATTAAATTATCAGAAAGTAAAGTAACATGACAATGGATAGAACAATTAACATAATTGATGAGCTTGAGGCCTTGGCAACTGCAATTTACCATGTAAGTACATTTTTTATTTTCAAATGAATTTTCCTTGGACGTCCTCCAGTATATTCAGCTAAAACGTAAATATATTCCTTTACCCTCAAACCCCCCCTCCCTCCCCCATTGTCTTACAACCCCAAATTCTCGCAAAAAGAAATACCTTTTTGATAAATTCCTTCCTTCTATATTTCCAGTTAAATCCCCCCCCCTCCCACCATTGTTTTACAATCCCAAATTCTCGCAAAAAGAAATAATTATCCTTCCTTCTATATTTCCAGCTAAAGCGATCACTGACTTCTGTCAATTTTTAATGAAAATGCCGCTCTGGTTTTGACACAAGACTCCCATGTGAGGCCTATAATTAGCTATCACCCTTTCCGGCTTACAAACGCGGTCAACGGAACTATTCTTCCGTCAAATTAAAACACAATGATGCAATAATTAAGCTAAGGCCTACACAACCTGTGTGGAAGTAGAGAAACAAGTTATTTTCGAATTAGGGTCTAACAATATCCCCCTCCCTCCCCCATTGTCTTACAACCCCAAATTCTCGCAAAAAGAAATACCATTTTGATAAATTCCTTCCCTCTATATTTCCAGCTAAATCCCCCCCCACCATTGTTTTATAATCAAATTCTCGCAAAAAGAAATAATTATCCTTCCTTCTATATTTCCAGCTAAAGCGATCACTGACTTCTGTCAATTTATAATGAAAATGCCGCTCTGTTTTGACACAAGGCTCTCCGGCGAGGTTAAAATTAGCTGTCACCCTTTTCCTATGTGTTTACGAACGCAGCAGCCAAAGTCAAAAGGAACTGTTTCTCCGTCAAAATTAAAACACTTTGAGGCAATTGTAATAATTAGGCGCAGACGCAATGCGCTATTTTGGAGAAGAGAAACAGATTATTTTCAAGCTTTCTTTCGATAAAGTTTCTTTTATATTCCCGGGAGGGGAGCGTGAATCCAGGATTTTTTGCTGGGGAGGGGGTTAGCACTTTTAATAGTGACAAAATAGAAATGAAAGATTGTTTTTACCATAATTGTCTTCAACTTCAGTGTCTAACAATTTCTCTTTGATATTTTAGTGATTTTAGCTATAGCATTGAATAAAAGGTAGTAAGATATATTCTTTTTTGATATGCCTTTCGCTTGAATATATCGCAAGATTAACTCAATGAGAGGGATGGCTTAATTTTCCTAAATTTGGGGCCGGGAGGGGAGCGTGAGTTTCGTAGCCTTGTATTTGTCAGAGAGCCGGTGAAAGAGATTATTTTCAAATTAAGTTTAACAATATATTTAGAACATTATGTGAAAGGGGGGAGGGCAATGCCTTCAATTCTACCGCCATCAGTGTAAAATGAAAACAAACAGTGCTGGGCTAGAAAAGTCTTTGGGAGTTGCATGTAGCTAATATTATGTATAAATTGAATAGCATTTTAACCTATGTTTGCAAAATATGTGCCTACAGGTCGATGGGTTAACGATCTAATTTAAAGCCTATAGACCGGAAATTTAATATTTTTCTAAATGGTAAAAATAAAAACAATGATTCCTATCCTATGGCTATAGACTACTGATTGTCTAATAAAAACGTTTGATTTCTAAGCCTAATATATTTCTCGCGAAATTTTTACTTTTTGCTTTACTGAAAAGAGATAAATGTTTCTTACTTCAGTGTCTAACCATTTCTCTTCGAAATTTAGCGATTTTAGCTATAACAATTTTCCTAAATTTAGGGGAGGGGGCGTGAATCCATGATTTTTGTTGGGGGGGGGGGGGAGGGGGGTTAGCACTTTTAATAGTGACAAAATAGAAATGAAAAGATAATTGTTTCTTACTTCAGTGTCTATCCATTTCTCTTCGAAATTTAGCGATTTTAGCTATAACAATTTTCCTAAATTTAGGGGAGGGGGGCGTGAATCCATGATTTTTGTTGGGGGGGGGGGGGGGGGGGTTAGCACTTTTAATAGTGACAAAATAGAAATGAAAAGATAATTGTTTCTTACTTCAGTGTCTAACCATTTCTCTTCGAAATTTAGCGATTTTAGCTATAACAATTTTCCTAAATTTAGGGGAGGGGGCGTGAATCCATGATTTTTGTTGGGGAGGGGATTAGCACTTTTAATAGTGACAAAATAGAAATGAAATTTAATTTAAACACTTTTTTTTTCAGATATAATAATGTTTGGTGTGATTGACACAGAATATATTGGTCTGAAATATTCCGCAACTAGCATTATATTCGAAGCAGCTTTCTTTCTCCTAGACAATCAACGACGTGAAATTCATTGCTATAAATGGAACATCAGATACAATATGTATAAGTACGAGAAAAACAGATGGAGTCCAACACTAAATTTTATAAATCAAAATGGCTTTTACGCTAAAACCATACGACCACATAATGAAAATGGCTATGAAATAAAACATGTACAAGAGGAAATTCAGGAAATATGCAGTTTTTTCGGTGTGCAAGCTGTTTATGTTAAGGGAAACGTGCCAACTGATAAACTCTTACTAGAAAATGTGATAAAAACATAGCATTATTCAATTTAGAAGACTTCAAATGTGAGAAATACCTGCATTCAGTCCATGACCCAGAAGATGAAGTTAGATATTTCGCTAAATGGATACCGGAAAAGATACCTGACATGGAAAAATGCATCAGATATCCAAAGTCCTAAACTTGCTCCTCCTCATATCAAATGGATTAAGCTTCTTTTTTTTTTAAATATGTCATTATTTTTTTCAAATGTTTTAAATATGTTTAAGCAATAAATATCTTAAGCCTCAACCGTATTTATTCTTTAGAATAGTCCATCGCCATGAAAATTATACTTTCAGATTCAACATGTCAGGGAACACACTTTCAAGTTCAGCATGTTGGAGAACCCTAAATAGTCACCCCTAAAAAGGTAAGTTAACCCTAAAAGGTTAAAGAATTTTTCTGAAATTATCATAAGCCTGAGACGTTTTTATTCTTTAGAATAGTCCATCGCCACGAAAATTAGACTTTCAGATTCAACATGACAGGGAACACACTTTCAAGTTCAGCATGTTGGAGAACCCTAAATAGTCACCCCTAAAAAGGTAAGTTAACCCTAAAAGGTTAAAGAATTTGTCTGAAATTATCTTAAGCCTGAGACGTTTTTATTCTTTAGGATAGTCCATCGCCACGAAAATTAGACTTTCAAATTCAACATGCCAGGGGAACACACTTTCAAGTTCAGCATGTTGGAGAACCCTAAATAGTCATCCATAAAAAGGTAAGTTAACTCTAAAAGGTTAAAGAATTTTTCTGAAATTATCAAGCCTGAGACGTTTTTATTCTTTAGAATAGTCCATCGCCACGAAAATTAGACCTTCAGATTCAACATGCCAGGGAACACACTTTCAAGTTCAGCATGTTTGATAACCCTAAATAGTCATCCATAAAAAGGTAAGTTAACCCTAAAAGGTTAAAGAATTTTTCTGAAATTACACTTTCAGATCCACTATGTCAGGGAGCACACTTTCAGGTTCAGCATGTAGGAGAACCCTAAATGCTCATCCATAAAAGGTAAGTTAACCCTAAAAGGTTAAAGAATTTTTCTGAAATTATCTTAAGCCTGAGACGTTTTTATTCTTTAGAATAGTCCATCGCCACGAAAATTAGACTTTCAGATTCAACATGCCAGGGAACACACTTTCAAGTTCAGCATGTTGGAGAACCCTAAATAGTCATCCATAAAAAGGTAAGTTAACCCTAAAAGGTTAAAGAATTTTTCTGAAATTATCATAAGCCTGAGACGTTTTTATTCTTTAGAATAGTCCATCGCCACGAAAATTAGACTTTCAGATTCAACATGCCAGGGAACACACTTTCAAGTTCAGCGTGTTGGAGAACCCTAAATAGTTATCCATAAAAAGGTAAGTTAACCCTAAAAGGTTAAAGAATTTGTCTGAAATTATCTTAAGCCTGAGACGTTTTTATTCTTTAGAATAGTCCATCGCCACGAAAATTAGACTTTCAAATTCAACATGCCAGGGAACACACTTTCAAGTTCAACATGTTGGAGAACCCTAAATAGCCATCCATAAAAAGGTAAGTTAACCCTAAAAGGTTAAAGAATTTTTCTGAAATTACACTTTCAGATCCAGTATGTCAGGGAACACACTTTCAGGTTCAGCATGTAGGAGAACCCTAAATGCTCATCCCTAAAAAGGTAAGTTAACCCTAAATGGTTAAAGAATTTCTCTATTTATGCAGAGTTTCAACTAGCTATGGCTAAGTTTGTTAAAGACAAACTATTTTCTTGCGAAAACACACAAAATCAGAAAAAATGTTCAATGTTCCTTTAGTACCTACGCAATTAGACTAAAAATGAAGATATTTATGCAGAGTTTCAACTAGCTATGGCTAAGTTTGCTAAAGACAAGCTATTTTCTTGTGAAAACACACACAAATCAGAAAAAAATGTTCAATGTTCCTTTAGTACCCACACAATTAGGCTGAAATGAAGATATTTATGCAGAGTTTCAACTAAAAATGAAGATATTTATGCAGAGTTTCAACTAGCTATGACTAAGTTTGCTAAAGACAAGCTATTTTCTTGCGAAAACACACAAAATCAGAAAAACAAATGTTCAATGTTCCTCTAGTACCTACGCAATTAGGCTGAAATGAAGATATTTATGCAGAGTTTCAACTAGCTATGACTAAGTTTGCTAAAGACAAGCTATTTTCTTGCGAAAACACACAAAATCAGAAAAAATATTGTTAGGTTAGATTAAGTTAGATTAGGTTAGGTTAGCCTACGTACGCGCGCATATAGGTTATGTTAGGTTAGGTTGGATTAAGTTAGGTTAGGTTAAGTTAGGTTAGGTTAGATTAAGTTAGGTTAGGTTAAATTAGGTTAGGATAGGTTAGATTAAGTTAGGTTAGGCTAAGTTAGGTTAGGCTAGGTTAGCTACGTACGCGCGCGTACGTAGGCTAACCTAGCCTAACCTAACTTAGCCTAACCTAACTTAATCTAACCTATCCTAACCAACTTAACCTAACCTAACTTAATCTAACCTAACCTAACTTAACCTAACCTAACTTAATCCAACCTAACCTAACCTAACCTATATGCGCGCGTACGTAGGCTAACCTAACCTAATCTAACTTAATCTAACCTAACAATATTTTTTCTGATTTTGTGTGTTTTCGCAAGAAAATAGCTTGTCTTTAGCAAACTTAGTCATAGCTAGTTGAAACTCTGCATAAATATCTTCATTTCAGCCTAATTGCGTAGGTACTAGAGGAACATTGAACATTTTTTTTTCTGATTTTGTGTGTTTTCGCAAGAAAATAGCTTGTCTTTAGCAAACTTAGTCATAGCTAGTTGAAACTCTGCATAAATATCTTCATTTTTAGTTGAAACTCTGCATAAATATCTTCATTTCAGCCTAATTGTGTGGGTACTAAAGGAACATTGAACATTTTTTCTGATTTTGTGTGTTTTCACAAGAAAATAGCTTGTCTTTAGCAAACTTAGCCATAGCTAGTTGAAACTCTGCATAAATATCTTCATTTTTAGTCTAATTGCGTAGGTACTAAAGGAACATTGAACATTTTTTCTGATTTTGTGTGTTTTCGCAAGAAATAGTTTGTCTTTAACAAACTTAGCCATAGCTAGTTGAAACTCTGCATAAATAGAGAAATTCTTTAACCATTTAGGGTTAACTTACCTTTTTAGGGATGAGCATTTAGGGTTCTCCTACATGCTGAACCTGAAAGTGTGTTCCCTGACATACTGGATCTGAAAGTGTAATTTCAGAAAAATTCTTTAACCTTTTAGGGTTAATTTACCTTTTTATGGATGGCTATTTAGGGTTCTCCAACATGTTGAACTTGAAAGTGTGTTCCCTGGCATGTTGAATTTGAAAGTCTAATTTTCGTGGCGATGGACTATTCTAAAGAATAAAAACGTCTCAGGCTTAAGATAATTTCAGACAAATTCTTTAACCTTTTAGGGTTAACTTACCTTTTTATGGATAACTATTTAGGGTTCTCCAACATGCTGAACTTGAAAGTGTGTTCCCTGGCATGTTGAATCTGAAAGTCTAATTTTCGTGGCGATGGACTATTCTAAAGAATAAAAACGTCTCAGGCTTATGATAATTTCAGAAAAATTCTTTAACCTTTTAGGGTTAACTTACCTTTTTATGGATGACTATTTAGGGTTCTCCAACATGCTGAACTTGAAAGTGTGTTCCCTGGCATGTTGAATCTGAAAGTCTAATTTTCTTGGCGATGGACTATTCTAAAGAATAAAAACGTCTCAGGCTTAAGATAAATTTCAGAAAAATTCTTTAACCTTTTAGGGTTAACTTACCTTTTTTTGGATGAGCATTTAGGGTTCTCCTACATGCTGAACCTGAAAGTGTGTTCCCTGACATAGTGGATCTGAAAGTGTAATTTCAGAAAGAATCTTTAACCTTTTAGGGTTAACTTACCTTTTTATGGATGACTATTTAGGGTTATCCAACATGCTGAACTTGAAAGTGTGTTCCCTGGCATGTTGAATCTGAAGGTCTAATTTTCGTGGCGATGGACTATTCTAAAGAATAAAAACGTCTCAGGCTTGATAATTTCAGAAAAATTCTTTAACCTTTTAGAGTTAACTTACCTTTTTATGGATGACTATTTAGGGTTCTCCAACATGCTGAACTTGAAAGTGTGTTCCCTGGCATGTTGAATTTGAAAGTCTAATTTTCGTGGCGATGGACTATTCTAAAGAATAAAAACGTCTCAGGCTTAAGATAATTTCAGACACATTCTTTAACCTTTTAGGGTTAACTTACCTTTTTAGGGGTGACTATTTAGGGTTCTCCAACATGCTGAACTTGAAAGTGTGTTCCCTGGCATGTTGAATCTGAAAGTCTAATTTTCGTGGCGATGGAATATTCTAAAGAATAAAAACGTCTCAGGCTTATGATAATTTCAGAAAAATTCTTTAACCTTTTAGGGTTAACTTACTTTTTAGGGGTGACTATTTAGGGTTCTCCAACATGCTGAACTTGAAAGTGTGTTCCCTGACATGTTGAATCTGAAAGTATAATTTTCATGGCGATGGACTATTCTAAAGAATAAAAACGGTTGAGGCTTAAGATATTTATTGCTTAAACATATTTAAAACATTTGAAAAAAATAATGACATATTTAAAAAAAAAAAAGAAGCTTAATCCATTTGATATGAGGAGGAGCAAGTTTAGGACTTTGGATATCTGATGCATTTTTCCATGTCAGGTATCTTTTCCGGTATCCATTTAGCGAAATATCTAACTTCATCTTCTGGGTCATGGACTGAATGCAGGTATTTCTCACATTTGAAGTCTTCTAAATTGAATAATGCTATGTTTTTATCACATTTTTCTAGTAAGAGTTTATCAGTTGGCACGTTTCCCTTAACATAAACAGCTTGCACACCGAAAAAACTGCATATTTCCTGAATTTCCTCTTGTACATGTTTTATTTCATAGCCATTTTCATTATGTGGTCGTATGGTTTTAGCGTAAAAGCCATTTTGATTTATAAAATTTAGTGTTGGACTCCATCTGTTTTTCTCGTACTTATACATATTGTATCTGATGTTCCATTTATAGCAATGAATTTCACGTCGTTGATTGTCTAGGAGAAAGAAAGCTGCTTCGAATATAATGCTAGTTGCGGAATATTTCAGACCAATATATTCTGTGTCAATCACACCAAACATTATTATATCTGAAAAAAAGTGTTTAAATTAAATTTCATTTCTATTTTGTCACTATTAAAAGTGCTAATCCCCTCCCCAACAAAAATCATGGATTCACGCCCCCTCCCCTAAATTTAGGAAAATTGTTATAGCTAAAATCGCTAAATTTCGAAGAGAAATGGTTAGACACTGAAGTAAGAAACAATTATCTTTTCATTTCTATTTTGTCACTATTAAAAGTGCTAACCCCCCCCCCCCCCCCCAACAAAAATCATGGATTCACGCCCCCCCCCTAAATTTAGGAAAATTGTTATAGCTAAAATCGCTAAATTTCGAAGAGAAATGGTTAGACACTGAAGTAAGAAACAATTATCTTTTCATTTCTATTTTGTCACTATTAAAAGTGCTAACCCCCCCCCCCCCCCCCCCCCCCAACAAAAATCATGGATTCACGCCCCCTCCCCTAAATTTAGGTAAATTGTTATAGCTAAAATCGCTAAATTTCGAAGAGAAATGGTTAGACACTGAAGTAAGAAACATTTATCTCTTTTCAGTAAAGCAAAAAGTAAAAATTTCGCGAGAAATATATTAGGCTTAGAAATGAAACGTTTTTATTAGACAATCAGTAGTCTATAGCCATAGGATAGGAATCATTGTTTCTATTTTTACCATTTAGAAAAATATTAAATTTTCCGGTCTATAGGCTTTAAATTAGATCGTTAACCCATCGACCTGTAGGCATATATTTTGCAAACATAGGTTAAAATGCTATTCAATTTATACATAATATTAGCTACATGCAACTCCCAAAGACTTTTCTAGCCCAGCACTGTTTGTTTTCATTTTACACTGATGGCGGTAGAATTGAAGGCATTGCCCTCCCCCCTTTCACATAATGTTCTAAATATATTGTTAAACTTAATTTGAAAATAATCTCTTTCACCGGCTCTCTGACAAATACAAGGTTACGAAACTCACGCTCCCCTCCCGGCCCCAAATTTAGGAAAATTAAGCCATCCCTCTCATTGAGTTAATCTTGCGATATATTCAAGCGAAAGGCATATCAAAAAAGAATATATCTTACTACCTTTTATTCAAATGCTATAGCTAAAATCACTAAAATATCAAAAGAGAAATGGTTAGACACTGAAGTTGAAAACAATTATGGTAAAAACAATCTTTCATTTCTATTTTGTCACTATTAAAAGTGCTAACCCCCTCCCCAGCAAAAAATCCTGGATTCACGCTCCCCTCCCGGGAATATAAAAGAAACTTTATCGAAAGAAAGCTTGAAAATAATCTGTTTCTCTTCTCCAAAATAGCGCATTGCGTCTGCGCCTAATTATTACAATTGCCTCAAAGTGTTTTAATTTTGACGGAGAAACAGTTCCTTTTGACTTTGGCTGCTGCGTTCGTAAACACATAGGAAAAGGGTGACAGCTAATTTTAACCTCGCCGGAGAGCCTTGTGTCAAAACAGAGCGGCATTTTCATTATAAATTGACAGAAGTCAGTGATCGCTTTAGCTGGAAATATAGAAGGAAGGATAATTATTTCTTTTTGCGAGAATTTGATTATAAAACAATGGTGGGGGGGGGGATTTAGCTGGAAATATAGAGGGAAGGAATTTATCAAAATGGTATTTCTTTTTGCGAGAATTTGGGGTTGTAAGACAATGGGGGAGGGAGGGGGATATTGTTAGACCCTAATTCGAAAATAACTTGTTTCTCTACTTTCCACACAGGTTGTGTAGGCCTTAGCTTAATTATTGCATCATTGTGTTTTAATTTGACGGAAGAATAGTTCCGTTGACCGCGTTTGTAAGCCGGAAAGGGTGATAGCTAATTATAGGCCTCACATTGGAGTCTTGTGTCAAAACCAGAGCGGCATTTTCATTAAAAATTGACAGAAGTCAGTGATCGCTTTAGCTGGAAATATAGAAGGAAGGATAATTATTTCTTTTTGCGAGAATTTGGGATTGTAAAACAATGGTGGGAGGGGGGGGGGGGATTTAACTGGAAATATAGAAAGAAGGAATTTATCAAAAAGGTATTTCTTTTTGCGAGAATTTGGGGTTGTAAGACAATGGGGGAGGGAGGGGGGGGGGGGTTGAGGGTAAAGGAATATATTTACGTTTTAGCTGAATATACTGGAGGACGTCCAAGGAAAATTCATTTGAAAATAAAAAATGTACTTACATGGTAAATTGCAGTTGCCAAGGCCTCAAGCTCATCAATTATGTTAATTGTTCTATCCTTTGTCATGTTACTTTACTTTCTGATAATTTAATCACATTGCATGCCCGTTATATACGAAATCTCAAGGGCGAATTGTTATGTAACGGGGAAATCATATGTAAGCAGGCCTCTGATTGGTTGAGAAGGAGGATGTATCCGACTCGCTGATTGGCTGAGAAGGAAACACGTGATCTAACTGTTTCCGGGAAAATCATAACATTGCCTAGAGCAACAACAACAAATACTATTTCTGGACACCATGACATTCACGAACGATTACGCAATCAAGTTCTCGGAAATTCACTTCCCCCTCGAGTCCTAGATCAATATGAAAAGGAAACACGTGATCTAACTGTTTCCGGGAAAATCATAACATTTGCCTAGAGCAACAACAACAAATACTATTTCTGGATCATAACATTCACTGAGAGCAACAACAAGAAGGAAGTGTCATTGACCTGCCCCCATTAGACTCAATAATCCATGAACGGGACAAAGTTCCTGTTTTTCCATTCTCACTGACAAAAACAAGAAAACATGCATAGATGTGACAAAGTTCCTGTTTTTTCATTCTCACTGACAAAAACCATTAAACATCCATGAAAAACATCAAATAAATCGACCAACACACACATAACCATCCAAGAAAACATCCATAAATGCGACAAAATTCCTGTTTTTTTCATTCTCAGTGACAAAAACCATAAACCACGTGGTTCTATGCCCATATATGGAGTGCAAAAAAGTTATAGGTGGCAGCAGGGGTGAATCGTCGGACCTCCTGATAGGGTTCTACTGAAATCAACCACGCTGAACAAAATGGCTATCTCAAAATTTTGATTGGATGTGTTTAGGAGAGTGATGGGCGTGGGGGGGGGGGCTAGTTGCCCTCTAATTACTTTCGACTATTAAAAAGGGCACTAGAACTCTCGATTTCCAATCGAATGAGCCCCCTTTGAAGTTTTTTACGACAACACCTTCCATATGAAGTGCCTCTGAAAAAAAAAATACAACATTGGAGCCGTATGGCCATTACTATAGGCAACGCTATAGCGCTGCCTCTGAAAGACCCAATAAAAACACATAAAGCCTTATGGTCTTTATGACCATTGGTTTTCTATTGTCTAAAACTTAGTAACAGAAAAAATTAAATAACTTTACAAAAGAGATAACCATTAACAAGCAGTATATAGAGCTATCCTCCCATTTGCGCTAAAAATGGGAGGAGGGGGTCGGGTTTAATGCAAAGGGATGGGCGGACGGGACGGGACTGGCTTTGCAAAACCTTCCAGTTGGCGGTCCTATTTTCACTGATCTTATTGCACAACTAAAAAAACAATAAAACATCGAAACCTTAGTGCCTTTATGGCAATGAGGAAATCCTTTT
>CM051271.1:36121609-36151609 GCA_027921565.1 Artemia sinica | reverse complement strand
TTGTTAGAGTTCTAGTTTAGTTTACATGTAGTTAAGAGTTTAGAGTTTTATCTTAGAGACCTAGCTTAGAGTTTTAGTTTAGTTTAGTTTTAGTTAAGATTTTAGAGTTTTAGCTTAGAGTCTTAGCAGAGAGTTTTTGTTAGAGTTCTAGTTTAGTTTAGTTTTAGTTAAGAGTTTAGAGTTTTAGCCAAGAGTCTTATCTCAGAGTTTTTTGTTAGAGTTCTAGTTTAGTTTACATGTAGTTAAGAGTTTAGAGTTTTATCTTAGAGACCTAGCTTAGAGTTTTAGTTTAGTTTAGTTTTAGTTAAGATTTTAGAGTTTTAGCTTAGAGTCTTAGCAGAGAGTTTTTGTTAGAGTTCTAGTTTAGTTTAGTTTAGTTAAGAGTTTAGAGTTTTAGCCTAGAGTCTTATCTCAGAGTTTTTGTTAGAGTTCTAGTTTAGTTTTAGTTAAGAGTTTAGAATTTTAGCTTAGAGTCTTAGCTTAGTGTTTTATGCTAGAGTTCTAGTTTATTTTAGTTTTAGTTAAGAGCTTAGAGTTTTTAGCTGAGAGTCATAGCTTAGAGTTTTTGTTGAAGTTCTAGTTTAGTTTAGTTTTAGTTAATAGTTTAGAGTTTTAGCTTAGAGCCTTAGCTTAGAGGTTTTGTTAGAGTTGAAGTTTAGTTTAGTAATAGTTAAGAGTTTAGAGTTTTAGCATAGAGTCTTAGCTTAGAGTTTTTGTTAGAGTTCTAGTTTAGTTTACATATAGTTAAGAGTTTGGAGTTTTACCTTAGAGACCTAGCTTAGAATTTTAGTTTAGTTTAGTTTTAGTTAAGAGTTTAGAGTTTTTTAGCTTAGAGTCTTAGTTTAGAATTTTTGTTAGAGTTCTAGTTTAGTTTAGTTTTAGTTAAGAGTTTGGTGTTTTACCTTAGAGTTTTTGTTGAAGTTCTAGTTTAGTTTAGTTTTAGATAAGAGTTTAGAATTTTAGCTTAGAGTCTTAGCTTAGAGTTTTTTGTTAGCGTTCTAGTTTATTTTAGTTTTAGTTAAGAGTTTAGAGTTTTTAGCTTAGAGTTTTTGTTGAAGTTCTAGTTTAGTTTAGTTTTAGTTAATAGTTTAGAGTTTTAGCTTATAGTCTTAGCTTAGAGTTTTTGTTAGAGTTCTAGTTTAGTTTAATTTTAGCTAAGAGTCTGATTTTTTACCTCTGAGTTTCAGTTAGAGTTCTAGTTTAGTTTTTGTTAAGAGTTTGGTGTTTTACCTTAATGTCTTAGCTTAGAGTTTTTAGTTAGAGTTCTAGTTTAGTTTAGTTTTGGTTAAGAGTCTAGAATTTTAGCTTAGAGTCTTAGCTTAGAGTTTTTTTAGAGTTCTAGTTTATTTTAGTTTTAGTTAAGAGTTTAGAGTTTTTGTTGAAGTTTTAGTTTATTTTAGTTTTAGTTAATAGTTTAGAGTTTTAGCTTAGAGTCTTAGCTTAGAGTTTTTGTTAGAGTTGAAGTTTAGTTTATTAATAGTTAAGAGTTTTGAGTTTTAGCATAAAGTCTTAGCTTAGAGTTTTTGTTAGAGTTCTAGTTTACTTTAGATATAGTTAAGACTATGGAGTTTTACCCTAGGGACTTAGCTTAGAGTTTTTGTTAGAGTTGAAGTTTAGTTTAGTAATAGTTAAGAGTTTAGAGTTTTAGCATAGAGTCTTAGCTTAGAGTTTTTGTTGAAGTTCTAGTTTAGTTTAGTTTTAGTTAATAGTTTAGAGTTTTAGCTTAGTCTTAGCTTAGAGTTTTTGTTAGAGTTCTAGTTTAGTTTAATTTTATTTTAGAGTTTAGAGTTTTAGCTTAGTCTTAGCTTAGAGTTTTTTTTGTTAGAGTTCTAGTTTAGTTTAATTTTAGTTAAGAGTTTGATTTTTTTTCCTTTGAGTTTCAGTTAGAGTTTTAGTTTAGTTTTAGTTAAGAGTTTGGTGTTTTACCTTAGAGTCTTAGCTTAGAGTTTTTAATTTGAGTTCTAGTTTAGTTTAGTTTTAGTTAAGATTTTAGAATTTTAGCTTAGTTTTTTTTTGTTAGAGTTCTAGTTTAGTTTAATTTTAGCTAAGAGTCTGATTTTTTACCTCTGAGTTTCAGTTAGAGTTCTAGTTTAGTTTTAGTTAAGAGTTTGGTGTTTTACCTTAATGTCTTAGCTTAGAGTTTTTAGTTAGAGTTCTAGTTTAGTTTAGTTTTGGTTAAGAGTCTAGAATTTTAGCTTAGAGTCTTAGCTTAGAGTTTTTTTTTTTTAGAGTTCTAGTTTATTTTAGTTTTAGTTAAGAGTTTAGAGTTTTTGTTGAAGTTTTAGTTTATTTTAGTTTTAGTTAATAGTTTAGAGTTTTAGCTTAGAGTCTTAGCTTAGAGTTTTTTGTTAGAGTTGAAGTTTAGTTTATTAATAGTTAAGAGTTTAGAGTTTTAGCATAAAGTCTTAGCTTAGAGTTTTTGTTAGAGTTCTAGTTTAGTTTACATGTAGTTAAGAGTTTAGAGTTTTATCTTAGAGACATAGCTTAGAGTTTTAGTTTAGTTTAGTTTTAGTTAAGATTTTAGAGTTTTAGCTTAGAGTCTTAGCAGAGAGTTTTTGTTAGAGTTCTAGTTTAGTTTAGTTTTAGTTAAGAGTTTAGAGTTTTAGCCTAGAGTCTTATCTCAGAGTTTTTGTTAGAGTTCTAGTTTAGTTTTAGTTAAGAGTTTAGAATTTTAGCTTAGAGTCTTAGCTTAGAGTTTTATGCTAGAGTTCTAGTTTATTTTAGTTTTAGTTAAGAGCTTAGAGTTTTTAGCTGAGAGTCATAGCTTAGAGTTTTTGTTGAAGTTCTAGTTTAGTTTAGTTTTAGTTAATAGTTTAGAGTTTTAGCTTAGAGCCTTAGCTTAGAGGTTTTGTTAGAGTTGAAGTTTAGTTTAGTAATAGTTAAGAGTTTAGAGTTTTAGCATAGAGTCTTAGCTTAGAGTTTTTGTTAGAGTTCTAGTTTAGTTTACATATAGTTAAGAGTTTGGAGTTTTACCTTAGAGACCTAGCTTAGAATTTTAGTTTAGTTTAGTTTTAGTTAAGAGTTTAGAGTTTTTTTAGCTTAGAGTCTTAGTTTAGAATTTTTGTTAGAGTTCTAGTTTAGTTTAGTTTTAGTTAAGAGTTTGGTGTTTTACCTTAGAGTTTTTGTTGAAGTTCTAGTTTAGTTTAGTTTTAGATAAGAGTTTAGGATTTTAGCTTAGAGTCTTAGCTTAGAGTTTTTTGTTAGAGTTCTAGTTTATTTTAGTTTTAGTTAAGAGTTTAGAGTTTTTAGCTGAGAGTCATAGCCTAGAGTTTTTGTCGAAGTTCTAGTTTAGTTCAGTTTTAGTTAAGAGTTTAGAGTTTTAGCTTAGAGTCTTAGCTTAGATTTTTTGTTAGAGTTGAAGTTTATTTTAGTATTAGTTAAGAGCTTAGAGTTTTTAGCTTAGAGTTTTTAGCTTAGAGTCTTAGCTTAGAGTTTTTGTTAGAGTTCTAGTTTACTTTAGATATAGTTAAGACTATGGAGTTTTACCCTAGGGACTTAGCTTAGAGTTTTTGTTAGAGTTGAAGTTTAGTTTAGTAATAGTTAAGAGTTTAGAGTTTTAGCATAGAGTCTTAGCTTAGAGTTTTTGTTAGAGTTCTTTTTTAGTTTACATATAGCTAAGAGTTTGGAGTTTTACCTTAGAGACCTAGCTTAGAATTTTAGTTTAGTTTAGTAATAGTTAAGAGTTTAGAATTTTAGCTTGGAGTCTTAGCTTAGAGTTTTTGTAAGAGTTCTAGTTTAGTTTAGTTATAGTTAAGAGTTTGGTGTTTTACCATAGAGACTTAGCTTAGAGTTTTAGTTTAGTTTAGTTTTAGTTAAGATTTTAGAGTTTTAGCTTAGAGTCTTAGCAGAGAGTTTTTGTTAGAGTTCTAGTTTAGTTTAGTTTTAGTTAAGAGTTTAGAGTTTTAGCCTAGAGTCTTATCTCAGAGTTTTTGTTAGAGTTCTAGTTTAGTTTAGTTTTAGTTAAGAGTTTAGTGTTTTAAGCTTAGAGTCTTAGTTTAAAGTTTTTTGTTGAAGTTCCAGTTTAGTTTAGAGTTTTAGCTTAGACTTAGAGTTTTAATTAGAGTTCTAGTTTAGTTTAGTTTTAGTTAAGAGTTTAGAGTTTTGGCTTAGAGTCTTAGCTTAGTGTTTTTGTTAGAGTTCTAGTTTAGTTTAGTTTTAGTTAAGAGTTTAGAGTTTTAGCTTAGAGTCTTAGCTTAGAGTTTTTGTTATAGTTCTAGTTTAGTTTAGTTATAGTTAAGAGTTTGGTGTTTCACCCTAGAGACTTAGCTTAGAGTTTTAGTCTAGTTTAGTTTTACTTAAGAGTTTAGAGTTTTAGCTTAGGGTCTCAGCTTAGAGTTTTTGCTAGAGTTCTAGTTTAGTTTAGTTTTAGTTGAGTTTAGTGTTTTTAGCTTAGAGTCTTAGTTTAGAGTTTTTGTTGAAGTTTAGTTTAGTTTTGGTTTAGAGTTTTAGCTTAGACTTAGAGTTTTAATTAGAGTTCTAGTTTAGTTTAGTTAGCTAAGAGTTTAGAGTTTTAGCTTAGAGTCATAGCTTAGATTTTTTGTTAGAGTTCTAGTTTAGTTTAGTTTTAGTTAAGAATTTGATATTTTACCTTTGAGTTTCAGTTAGAGTTCTAGTTTAGTTTACTTTTAGTTAAGAGATTAGCGTTTTACCTTGGAGTCTTAGCTTAGAGTTTTAGTTAGAGTTCTAGTTTTGTTTAGTTTTAGTTAAGAGTTTAGAATTTTAGCTTAGAGTCTTAGCTCAGAGTTTTGTTAGAGTCCTAGTTTATTTTAGTTTTAGTTAATAGTTTAGAGTTTTACATTTGAGTTTCAGTTAGAGTTCTAGTTTAGTTTAGTTTTAGTTAAGAGTTTAAGATTTTTTAGCTTAGAGTCTTAGCTTAGAGTTTTTGTTGAAGTTCTAGTTTAGTTTAGTTTTAGTTAATAGCTTAGAGTTTTTGTTAGAGTTCTAGTTTAGTTTAATTTTATTTAAGAGTTTAGAGTTTTAACTTAGAGTTTTTTTGTTAGAGTTCTAGTTTAGTTTAATTTTAGTTAAGAGTTTTATTTTTTTTACCTTTGAGTTTCAATTAGAGTTCTAGTTTAGTTTTAGTTAAGAGTTTGGTGTTTTACCTTAGAGTTTCAGTTAGAGTTCTAGTTTAGTTTTAGTTAAGAGTTTGGTGTTTTACCTTAGAGTCTTAGCTTAGAGTTTTTTGTTAGGTTTCTAGTTTAGTTTAATTTTAGTTAAGAGTTTGATTTTGTACCACTGAGTTTCAGTTAGAGTTCTAGTGTAGTTTTAGTTAAGAGTTTGGTGTTTTACCTTAGGGTCTTAGCTTAGAGTTTTTAGTTAGAGTTCTAGTTTAGTTTAGTTTTGGTTAAGAATTTAGAATTTCAGCTTAAAGTCTTAGCTTAGAGTTTTTTTAGAGTTCTAGTTTATTTTAGTTTTAGTTAAGAGTTTAGTTTTTACCATAGAGTCTTAGCTTAGAGTTTTTTGTTGAAGTTTTAGTTTATTTTAGTTTTAGTTAATAGTTTAAGAGTTTTAGCTTAGAGTCTTAGCTTAGAGTTTTTGTTAGAGTTGAAGTTTAGTTTAGTAATAGTTAAGAGTTTGGTGTTTTACCGTAGAGTCATAGCTTAGAGTTTTAGTTAGAGTTCTAGTTTAGTTTAGTTTTAGTTGAGAGTTTAGAATTTTAGCTTAGACTCTTAGCTCAGAGTTTTTGTTAGATTTCTAGTTTAGTTTAGTTTTAGTCAAGAGTTTAGAGTTTTTAGCTTAGATTCATAGCTTAGAGTTGTGCTAACATAAAGAGAATGCTAACATAAAAATAATTGTTGATGATAGAGGACAACTCCTTGCTACTGCTGCAGGTAACACATTACCTACGGATACATCCAATCATCAGCTTTCGGGCATTAGCATTCAACGGAAGGCTAATAAAAGAAAGGCCTACTCTGCTACTAATATCGTGAACCATATCTTGTTTACGTGCCGAAACTGTTACCTGTGTAAAATAATGTGTTAATAGACAGTGAAATTGCCAGAAAAATAAAAATGGCATTGTCAGAAAATATCACTACGGAATATAAAGATGAAACGATGAAAAACAAAGCACCAGCAAACGTTACTGGCATTGATCAAACAGTCAATGAATCAAATAATACCAAAGACGAAAAGCATATTGAGCCTGTTCATGAGACACCAGTAAAAATTGTGTATGATTCAAAATGGAATAATGATTATTCTACTGATTACGAACTAAGAGAAGACAATAACTACAATATCAAGAGAGAACATGGTGAACTATTTTATGGAACAGATTCAAAATGTCCAAAGTTAATCATTGATATTAATAATGTATCATAATATATTTTTGTATTAATATTCTACATAGCATTATTTCATTAAAAATATTACATTGTTATGTGTTCATTATTTTTTAGAGTAAGCTAGCATATCAAGCGTTTAGAATGTCCATTAAAACATCGGAGATGTAAGAAAAGGAATTTGCGTACATCTATTGTCAGACACACTATTTCCGTAAAATCTGAGCTATTAAGGGTTTTTTAACCGTAAACTCTAGTTTTTTGTAAGAAAATTATGGAAAATACAATTCTCTGATTCAAATGTGAAACTTAGTCTATTTTTGGATCGAAAAATAAAACTATTTCCGTAAAATCTGAGCTAATAAGGGTTTTTGACCGTAGACTCTAGTTTCTTGAAAGAAAAACAAACTATTCATAAAACAAACTATTTTTTTTTAACTTCGAAATTATTCAACTTTATTTATTTTTATCTTTTTCTTTTGTACGTATCTTAAAATGACAAAATATCTTTCTTGAATTCACCTCTTGGATACACAATACAGAAATTATAAAAAAATTGTAATTTCCAGACTTCATTTGCATGCAATAGATACCGAGAGTTCTATGACTCCTCCCCGCAATGAATTCTAAGGGTTTTATGACTCCTCCCCACAATGAATTCACATGGTTTTAGGAGTCATCCCCCTAGCCATAACTCCATTCAACCTTGAGCGAAGGTATAAAAGTTTGATGATGTATTTCTCTTCTTAACAACTGCATTAATAGCTTCCAAGATGATAGGACTCTATGACACAGAATTTATCGGATTGAAAAAATCATCTTGTGGTGTTATATTTGAATGTGCATTTTTATTATTGCCAATGGAACTCGAAGAAATTTACTGTTATCATTGGATAGTTAACTATAACATGTTTGAGTATGATAAAAGCTTGTGGAGTACTACATTAAATCGTATAAACAGACTGGGATTCTACGATAGAGTGATTACACCACTTAATAATAGTGGTTAGGAACTGAGAAATGTCCAGGAGGAAGTCAGTGAAATTTGCAGCTTTTTCGGGGTTGAAGCACTCTATGTAAAGGGTAATGTACCTACAGATAAAGTTTTAATTCAAAAGTGTGACCCTAGGATTCCACTTTTCAATCTAGAAGAATTTAAGTGTCCTAAATTTGAATGGGGTTTATCACCGTCCTGAAGACGAGGTCAGGTTCTTCGCGCACTGGATACCTAAGAACATACCTGATCGTGATACATGCATAAGACATGGTAAAAACTATTCTATATCATGGGACCATCGTTTCTGGATGTTTAAGAGTGAACGTGTGTATGACTATGTGTCATAATATAATTTTGTATTTATATTCTACATAGCATTATTTCATTAAAAATATATTATGCATTACATTGTTATGTGTTCATTATTTTTAGAGTAAGCTAGCATATCAAACGTTTAGAATGTCTATTAAAACATCGGAGATGTGAGAAAAGGTTTGCATACATCTATTGTCAGACACATGAGGTAACATTGACAAAATCTAGGTATCGGAAGGAATAAATTCTTTATCAACATCCGTTGTTGGATATTTCATTATGAAAAAATTGCAAGTAAGTAGGAAGTAGGTAAGTAAGTAAGTAAGTAACAAACTGTTTCTTGAATTCATCTCTTGGATACAGAATAAAGAAATTTCATTATAGGAAATTATGAAAAACAAAATTGAAGAAACTCTCTATTAACATTCATTATCGATTGAAGTCGCTTCCTAGACAGACAATACAGCAATTTCAAAAAATCTAAGTATAAGTGTGATTAAATTCTATATCAACATCCTTTTCTCGCATACACAGGAAAATACACACACACTCAGAGAAAAACACACACACACACCCACACACACCCAGAGAGACGAGACACGCACACACAGATACGAAACACACATAGAGACGAGACAAGCATAGATACAACGCACACACACACACACACACACACACACACACACACACACACACACACACACACACACACACACACACACACACACACACACACACACACACACACACACACACACACACACCACACACACACACACACACACACACACACACAACACACACACACACACACACACACACACACACACACACACACACACACACACACACACACACACACACACACACACACACACACACACACACACACACACACACACACACACACACACACACACACAACACACACACACACACACACACACACACACACACACACACACACACACACACACACACACACACACACACACACACACACACACACACACACACACACACACACACACACACACACACACACACACACACACACACACACACACACACACACACACACACACACACACACACACACACACACACACACACACACACACACACACACACGCACAAACACACAAACACACACACACACACACACACACACACACACACATACACACACAAACACACAAACACACACACACACACACACAAAAAAAACTTACACACACAAAAAAACTTACACACACACAAAAACTTACACACACACAAAAAACTTACACACACAAAAAATCTTAAAAACACACAAAAAATTACACACACACACAAAAACTTACACACACACAAAAACTTACACACACATAAAAAAACTTACACACACACAAAAACTTACACACACACAAAAAATTACACACAGACAAAAACTTATACACACACACAAAAACTTACACACACACACACAAAAACTTACACATGCATAAAAACTTAGACACACAAAAACTTACATACACACACAAAATTACACACACACAAAAACTTACACACACACAAAAACTTACACACACACAAAAACTTATACACACATAAAAACTTACACACACACACAAATACTTACACACACACAAAAAACTTACACACATACGCAAAAACTTACACACACAAAAAAAACTTACACACACGCACAAAAACTTACACACACAAAAACTTACGCACACTCAAAAAACTTACACACACACAAAAACTTACACACACACACAAAAACTTACACACACACAAAAACTTACGAGTACCCCCATAGGAGGCACTGACCAAGGGAGGACCTTTTCTCTGGAGGTCCATAATAGAAACTGGAGAACCCATGTCCAGGGCCGCAAATACAGATGAAGGAGAAAGAAGGCCCCTCAAATTTACACTCAGCAAGGGCCACCGGTGTGTGCAAAAGACCCATGAGCTACAGACCTTCTTCGAGCAATGGGTTAAATTGCATGGTGACAAAACACCATCGTGGGAGAATCCAATATAGGAGGACAATTGCGGCCCTACATGTGATCCAGATCTATGGACCACGGCCTCTGCAAAGAGCTGCGTCGACCCTTTCAGGTACCTGCAAGACTGTGGATCTTGCTGTCACTTCAATTCCCACTTGAAGAGTGGTTCCCCTCGAAGAAAATATAGCCTCGTAAAAGACACAGCATTCACACGGGATTCTGATTAATGGATAATTCTTCTGGGCTTGGTCTGTTTTGACGGGTGTTTTTGGGCTGAAAATCCTCTTCTTAGCTAATTTATCTACTATGGAATACCTCCCCGTAGTACCATAATAATTGCAGGTATGAATATATAATGAGTCAGAGGTAATAAACTTGGGATTGTCTCTGCAGGATTTTGACTCCTGTTGTATGAAGAGTATCGTCAAGTGCTGAAAAACCATGTTGTGACCAAGATGAGCCCAGGGTTGCACAAAACCTCTATTCGCACTGGAGGTCTCAGGGACTTCTTTCTGTCGGGTTCTAAGCCGATTTAAGTGCTTCAGTGTAGACTCGAGGAGATGTGTAGGTCCCCGTCCTGCACTGGTATCCGGGACCATTGCTTTCCTGAGACCAAAATAATTTCAATGATTTAAAGAATATGAAAAGTGGAAATTGGATTATTACGAAGTTAAAAAATTACTATTATATCCACATTTTGACAAATTCAGACAATTCGGATTGGATGTATTAGGAGTTTCAGAAACTCACATCCCAGGGGTAAGACGCATGAAATTAGGTGATATAGAAATTATTTACTCAGGCAGGAAAGGTGGGGGACATAGACAGAGAGTAGGGCTCATGATGCGTAAAGAAGCTGCTGAGTCTTGTTAAGGTATTAATAATAGAATACTAATCGCTCATTTTATGACTAAAAACTTTAGGGTGTCAGTTATAGTGGTATATACCCCAGTAGAACTGATTGGTGGAGATACCAGTGACTGAGACGAATTTTACTTACAGTTAAAGGAGCAAACAGACAGGGTTCCAGGTAGAAATGTGGTGTTTTATTAGGAAATCTTACACCAAAGTCGGTAGAAATAGGGAAAGATGGTATTCAAGCCCAGGTAAATTTGATGTAGGAAAAGAAAAACAATAACGACTATAGACTGCTGCAATTTTGTGGGTGTAACAATCTAGCTATAACCAACACAGTGTTTGGTAATAAAATGACCCATACGTTAACGCGGTATTCACGTGACGGTATGACAGCAAACCTTATTGATTATGTTATTGTAACCGCAGACTGACAGGATAAATACAAGGTACTGAGTTTTATAGGAGTGCTGCTATTGATGTTGAAAGTAAAGATCGCCATCTAGTAGTGTCTATGGTTAATTTAAAGCTGAAATTTTGGAAAGTTAACTACCTCCTGGATAGTTATGACGTTGGCAGACTTCAGGATGAGAATTTGAGATAAACTGTTCAGGAACAGTTGAATACTAAACTGGAGAGTTTAAAATTCGAAAATGTTGAAGATGAATGGACATATTTTAGGAAATCAGTTGCTGAAGTTGCTGGTGGTGTCCTAGGGAAGAAAGTTAGGAATGAAGCTAGGAATATTAGTGAAAAAACTTTATTGTTACCCTTTATATCGTTATATTATTTATAACTGACAGTACACATTTTTTTGAATTATATTCCGGCCAAATGCCAGAATATAATTTGTACTTTACTGAAGAATATTCAAAGGAATTTACTGAAAAATATGTGCATTGTCAGTTTAATATACATATGCTGATATTTATTCCTTAAGATCTTAATTTATTTTTGACTTCTTGAAGTTATACAATTGAAAACGTTGAAAAGATGTTTTCAAAGAAACTTCAAGAAATCAAAATCAATTAAGATTTTAAGGAATAAATATCAGCATATGTATATTAAACTGACAATGCACATTTTTTTCAGTTAATTCATTTGAATTTTTTCAGTAAAGTACAAATTATATTGTGGCTCTTAGAAAGCAGAGGGCTTAGAACCCTACCCAGATTAATTTCTGCTCGTTTTGAATTTGACTTATTTTAATTTCTTTTTGTTTTTTTCCTTTATTTATTCATACAGATTTTAGGTGGTTGTATGTTTGGTAGATTTTGGATTCTATTTATATATACATACATAAATAGTATACACATATAAATATATAAAAAAAATTATAGAATATATTTCTTTACCTTTTTTGAGAAACTTATTTTGTGCAAAAAGTTTTATTGATTAATTTCTGTTCGTTCTCTATTGACATCGTCTTTTTCAGGGAGAAAGACTGAGCCTCTTCTGAAGTCAAACAATCATCCCTTCCATAAAAACCTTAAATATCCCCTGGACATAACTTAAAACCCTTGCCCCTAATCTAAAAGAAAGGTCACTAACCCTTTATATTTCCAATCGAATGAGCCTTTTTTGAAGTTTCTACAACATCACCTTCTATAAAAACCTTATACGCCCCCAGGGGCATAACTTACAACCCTTGACCTGAGGGCTGTGGGAGGGCGGGGGATGTACAGATAAAAGACCTAATTTCCAAAACTTTCAAATGCGTTGAGCAAATTTGCTGTCTAAAAATTTTGATTTGATGTGTTTGGGGATAAAGTGGGCGTGAGAAGGGGGTTAGCTGCCCTCAAATCCTTTTCGACTATTAAAAAGGTAACTATCCCTTTGAATTTCCAATCGAATGAGCACTTTTCCAAGTTTCTACGACAGAGCTTTCAATAAAAACCTTATTTGCCCCCAGGGCATAACATACAACCAATCTCTCATTGGATTTCCAATCAAATGAGCCCTTTATGAAGCTTCTACCACAAAGCTTTCTATGAAAACCTTATATGCCCCCAGGGCATAACTAACAGGGCAAAATAATACATTGTGCCAACATCGTTCTTTACTTAGGCAGCGCAATTGCGCTGGCTATGAACGTGAAAATACGAGGCTGTGGGGGGAGGGGGCATCCACAATTTGATCACTCTAAATCTTAAAAAGGACACTATAACTTCTGATTACCAATCTAATGAGCCCCCCTCCGAAGTATATTCGATCATTCCTTCTATAAAAACCTTATCTGCCTCCAGGGCATAACTTACAGCCCTTGCCCTGAGGGATGCTGAGGGGAGGGGTGGACCTTTCAATTACGCTGAAAAAATGCCTATCTCAAAATTTTGAGTTCATGTGTCTGGGGAAAAGGTGGGCGTGGGAGGGGGTGAGTTGCCTTCCGAACACTTTCAACTCTTAAAAAGGGCACTAGCCCTTTTTCATAACTTACAACCCTTGCTCTGAGGGCTTTGAGGGGGTTATCATTCTCAAAGACCTAATTTCCGGATTTTTCAATTCCGTTAAACAAAATGTATATCTCAAAATTTTGATTGGATGTGTTTGGGGAAATGGGCGTGAGAGGGGGGTTAGTTGCCCTTCAATCACTTTTGACTATTAAAAGGTTACTAGCCCTTTCATTTTTCCATGAAATCAAATAACATCATTGGATGCCTTTGAGGAAAAGGTGGGCGTGAGAGGGGGTTTAGTTGCCCTCCAATCACTTTCAACTATTGAAAAGAGCACTGGCCACTTCAATTTCCAATCCAATGAGTCCTTTTTGAAGTTTCTACGACAAGGCTTTCTATAAGAACCTTATATGACCCCAGGCCATAGCTTACAACCCTTGTCCTGAGGGCTGTGGGGGGGGGGTTGTTATCCTTATAAATACCTTATTTCTAGAACTTTCAACTACATTGAATAAAATGGCTATCTCTGAATTTTGATTGGATGTGTTTGGGGAAAAGGTGGGCGTGTGAGGGGGCTTAGTCGCCCTCCAATCACTTACGACTATTAAAAATGGCACTAACCCTTTCAATTTCCAATCGAATGAGCCCTTTTTGAAGCTTATACGACAATGCTTTTTATAAAAACATTATACGCCCCAGGGCATAACTTACAACCCTTGCCTTGAGGGCTTTAGAGGAAGTGTCCTCCTTAAAAACAAAATTTCTATTTTGAAATCAACTACGTTGAAAAAAAATGGCTTTCTCAAAATTTTGAATGGATGTGTTTTGGAGAAATGGTGGGCGTGGACGGGGTGTTAGTTGCCTTCGAATCACTTTTGACTATTAAAAAGGGCACTAGCCATTCCAGTTTCTATGACAAATCCTTCAATACGAAGTGCCCTGGTCTAAGAAAAAAAATAATACATTGCGCCAACATCGTCTTTACTTAGGCAGCATGATTGCACTGCCTATGATCGTGAAAATACAAGGCTGTGGGGGGAGGGGCTATCCACCATTCGATCACCCTCAATCTAAAAAAAAAAGACACTAAAACTTCTGATTACCAGTCCAATTAACCCCCCTCCAAAGTATATACGATTAGACTTTCTATACAAAACTTATCTGTCCCCAGGGCATAACTTAAAACCCTTGCCCTGAGAGCTACTGGGGGGGGGTCGTCATCCTCAAAGACATAATTTATGGACCTTTCAATTACGTTGAAGAAAATGCCTATCTCAAAATTTTTATTGTACGTGTTTGGGAAAAAGGTGAGCGTGGAAGGAGGTTAGTTGCCCTCTGAACACTTTGAAATTTTAAAAAGGGCACTAGCCCTTCAATTTCCAATCGAATGAGCTATTTTACGAATTAGCTCTTTTAATACGTTGAACAAAATGGCTATCTCAAATTTTGATTGGAAGTGTTTGGGGAAATGATGGGCATAGGGGGGGGGGGGGGGGGCAATTTGCCCTCTGATCACTTTCGAATAATAAAAAAAGGCACTTGTGCTCCCAATTTCCAATCGAATGAGCCCTTTTTGTAGCTTCTACGACAAAACTTTCTATAAAAACCTTATATGTCCCAAGGGTATAACTTAAGACCCTTGTCCTGAGGGCTATTGGGGGAAGAGGTGTTATCCTCAAATTTCCAGACCTTTCAATTACGTTGAACAGCATGAATATATCCAAATGTTGAGCGAAAATGTTTGGGAAAATGATGGGCGTGGGGGGGGGGGGGGGGGGCTGATTCTCCTTTCGATCACTTTCGACCATTAAAAAAGACAATAGAACTCTCAATTTCGAAAAGAATAGCCCTTCTTGAAGTTTTTACGACAACGCTTTCTATAAAACCTTTTATGCCCCCAAAACAAAGTTTAAGCAAAGTCAGATTTTTTTCAAAAAAGGTCTTTAAACTGATCTTCGAGGGACTCGAGAAAATCAACATATAAACTAAAAGCTTAATGAATATCTTGACACTCAAAAGATAGCTGAAACATACAGTATCGATCTTTTCAAGAAGAAACAGAGTTAGTATTACTTCTCGTGATTGCGGAAAGCTGCCCAGCTCACCTCGACGAATAAACTTGTATCTTATTGATAGGATAATGTAATTTTAAGTGGTAACTGTGGGAGGGGAAATCAGAAGAAGATATATCTTATGGTTATTATTTTTTGCATTCAATTGCTGTTCATTAGTTTTTTTGGTTTATAAGCTTATTACCCTCAACCAATCTTGAGATATGGCACATACACCTTTTTGTTAAGCTTGATGCACATAATACCTTTTTGTTAGCTTAACATCCCCCTCTACGTCCCATTAAATTTCAAACTTAATAACTTCAGCCGTTCCTTAGTAATTGTTGATAGGCCCTTCAGAAAATCAGCATACACAGAGTGAGTTTTGTTTTACTCAGCATACCTCTCGAAAGCTGAAGGAGGTTATTTCATCCCCATAGGCATAGTTTTTTTTTTTTACCTTTAGACCATTTCGAAGAAGACGGCTATTCCAAAATTTTGATGAATTTTTTTGAAGGGAGCCTAGGGAAGGTAACTAAACGGAACATGGGAGTAGATTGACAGCTCTCCATCCGCTTTTCAACACCCCCTCTAAATTTTCTGAAAGTTTCAACTTAATGCCCTCAGCCATTCATAAAATATTACAGATCGTCCTTTTCGACAAACTGGATGCATATAGTGGCTTTTGATCTAGTACACATACCCCTCAGTATTCTCCAAAGTTTCACATGAATACCCTCAGCATTTTCAGATACACTCAGAATCAAATATTTCCCGTTTTCATAATTATAAGTTCTTTGAGCAAACAATGGTTATACTGCATAATTTATAATCCTTGCCCCAGGTCTCTGGGGTAAATGATATTCCTGGAGGTATAGCTGTTAAACCTTTTGACTAGTTTGAAGAAAATAATAGTTTCAAAATTTTGATCAATGTTCGGCAGAGGGGGCACCTATAAAGGACAAGAAGAGGGGAGGGCCTGGTTGCCCTTCAATCTGTCTTCAATATCTCCTTAATATATCCTGAAGTTTTAAACTTAATACCCTCAGCCGTTCATTAGATATTGCTACTCATCCCTTTACACTTAGGCTGTACCCAGGATTTTTTTCTCTCGAGGGGGGGGGCGGTGCTCAAAGATTATTTTTCGGGGGAGAGGGTTCACAAAAACGTATAAAAATTTGTCTATTACCGTTTTTGTTACGTTTTTACGAGTCAGACAAACATTTCGGGGGGGGGGGGGTCAAACCACTCCAACTCCTCCCCTGGTTACGGTCTTGCTTTACACAACCAGAAGTACATAGTGTGTTTTGATTCCATTCAGCATCCCTCTCGACACTTTCCCTAAAGTTTTTCCTTATTAACCTAAGCCTTTTTGAAAACCCAGGATGAAACAAGCCTTCTTTTCCAATAATAAACCTCTTATTTTAACAATGTGCAACTTGCATAACTTATAGCCTTTGCCATAGGAGCTGGGAAGAGGCCTGACAACCCGCAGTGAGTGACATACTTATTTGTTCTTTGGACTATTTTGAACAAAATTACCATTTCTGTATTTTATATGGGGTGCATTTATGGGAAAATGGCGTGGGTGTCTGTGTGTGTGTGGGGGGGTCCCTCTGATCACTTGGGCACTAGAGCTTCCGACTTCCAGTCGAATGAGTGCCTTTCAACGTCTATACGGCCACCCCCTAAATAAACAAATTCAACGAAATTAAATGAATTGAATTAAATGACAGTTCGTTCTAAAGAACAGTTTGAAAAGCGACCTGTTTAAACTGCTCTAACTGTAGCCAAATACAAAAAAAAATTGTCCAATTTCACATCAGGCAAGACCAGAAGTGAAACCTTTAATGGAAACTTTATTGAAAATGAAATTTTGAAATTGATCTGACTGTGGACAAAAAAGATAGCGTAAATTAATTGATCATTAACTTGATCATGATTGCCAGTATCAGAGCCTTGATTTGTGGTAAATGGATTTGATGAATAGAATTTTTTAACGACCCGAGTAATCCTTTGTATAAAGCATTGACTAATATTGGCCTAGCATATCTCGAAATCTTCTCAGGTACTGTTCTATTAGCTAGGTAAGACGTGAGAAGTGAGGTTTGGTTAATGCTAATGAAATAAAACAAAATATGATGGAAATATAATAGTTTAGAAAAAAAGTTTGGCTATATATTTGCACATTAGGATGGGGATGGGGGCAAAGCGTAGCATATATTAAGCACGTAAACTAACCTAACCTTCGTACCTTTTTTCGCCCCTAAACCCCAACAATCTAAAGTATAAGATCGTTCCCGGTGTGAGAAAACCCCTGTTTCAAAGCAATTGCCTGTTTAAAATGCTGCTTGACTAGTTTGTTCGCGTCGTAAATTCTATATGATCTTTGCAAGTTCTCACGTGTTACCTAGCTAATAGAACAGTAAATTTTTTCATTTTCAACCTTTTATTTTTTTCATTTTCAATTTTTTATTTTTAATAATAATTCTTATGCAATTAACGTTATTTTTGATCAGACTAACATTAAATGCTTTAGAACGTATGATTTAATTTTGACTAGACTGCCATAGACGGAGCAATCATGGGCGCCCATAAGCTGAATTCCAGGGGGGGGGCAAACCCGTCTAATTGGCACTTTAATGCTATATAATAGAAATCTCAGAACAAAAAATATAAAATAAGACAGATTCATTCAGCCAAGGGGGGGGGGGTGGGAGCCCCCCCCCTCGCCCCCATATGGGCGCCCATGGGAGCAATTGCTATGAAAAAAAGAGAAAAGCGCAAACTCCAAAAGAATAACACAGTTCGATAGAACTAGTTTTTACAAGAAATTACTCCAGCTATTTGCAACCGGAACAAAAAAAGTTTTTCATGTTTTTATGTTAATTCAATTTATTATTTTTATGTTTTTATACAAATTCATCTTGTTTCTGTTTTCATATTTCAGAAATATCCGTTGTGAAAATCACAAGTCTTTTTACGTACTGATTTTTCTAATATGGCAGATTGAAAAATGTTTTATTAAAAATTATGTTATTGTGAAATGGATATTTTAACTATTTTTGGATTAATATTTGTGAAAAAACGATTTGCAGTTTGAAATTATTTTTATCTGAAATGATTATAATTTTCTTGCAAAACATTATCAAGCTGTACAGACTAGCAAAGATTTTGAAACAATTTTTGAATAGCTGACGTGCCTTAAAAGATGGTAAGTCTGATTTCAGGCTTCAGCTCGTAACATTATAATTCACTTTCAAAAAGAATTTCCGCCAGGGTCGCCACCAATATCACATTCGTACCATTCTTGGTATTTGATACCAAAAGATACATCAAAAGAATCAGATTTTAATGCTAATTTCAAATATATAAATTTCATCAAGTTTAGTCCTACCCATCAAAAGTTACGCGCCTGAGGAAATTTGCTAGATTTTCAAAAAATGGGGAAACATCCCCTAAAAGTTATAGAACCTGAATGAAAATCATACCATCAGGTTCAGCGTATCACAAAACCCTACTGTAGAGGTTTCAAGCTCCTATCTGCAAAAATGTGGAATTTTGTATTTTTTGCCAGAATAAAGATCACGGTTGTGTTTTTTTCCCCTAGGGGTGATCGTATCGACCCAGTGGTCCTAGAATATCGTCGGAAAGAACGTTCAAATGGAAATTAGAAGTTCTAGTGCCCTTTTTAAGTGACCAAAAAATGAAGGGCAATTAGGCCCCCTCCCACGCTCATTTTTTTCCCAAAAGTCACCCGATCAATATTTTGAGATAGCCATTTTGTTCAGCATGGTCGAAATCACATTAAATATGTCTTTTAGGATGACTTAATCCCTAAAGTCCCCGGGGGAAGGCTGAAACTTAAGAACTTTACCCAATGTTTACATATAATTTTGGTTATTTGGAAGCATACAGACGTTTTCAGGGCGGATTTATTCTGGTACTGGTGGGCTGTCGGGGTTATGTGGGGGGATCTCCACGGATAAAGTTTTCATGGGGGAAGGGATATTACTATGAAGGGGGTATCCATATTTCCCAGCATTATTAAAAAAAAAACGATCAGAAATTAAATAAATAAAAATAAGTTTTTGAAATGAAACTATGGACCAACATCAAAACTTAAAACCAACAGAAATTATTACATATATGATTGGGTTCTCCCCCTAGTCAATACCTCGCTCTTTGTGCCAAAGATTTTTTAGTATCTTCATAAGAGCTATTTATTCTAATTAACGGCCTTTGTCATTAAGGGTAATTTTTAAAGAATTAGAACAAAATTCGAACTCTAGCGTAAAGAGCGAGGTATTGACTAGGGGGCGAACCCCCTAACATACAAATTAATATATATATAAATAAATATATATATATATATATATATATATATATATATATATATATATATATATATATATATATATATATATATAGCCATTCAACCAAATAAAAGCAAGATTAATATACAAATTTTGTTTTAATTATTCATGTACGGTGAGCCAAAATCAAACCTGCATTAATTCAAAAACCTTCAAAATTAAATAAAAAAACAAGTTTTTTTTTTAACTGAAAGCAAGGAGCGACATTAAAACTTAAAACGAACAGAAATTATTCCGTATATGAAAGGGGCTGTCCCCTCCTCAACGCCTCGCTTTTTACGCTAAAGTTTGACTCTTTCTCACAACTCTAATTTTTAAAACAATAAAAAATTTTAGCGTAAAGAGCAAGGTGTTGAGGAGGGGACAGCCCCTTTCATATACGGAATAATATCTGTTCATTTTAAGTTTTAATGTCGCTCCTTACTTCCAGTTAAAAAAACTTGTTTTTTTTTTATTTAATTTAAATCAAAGGCTACTATTTACGCTATGTTCCTGAAAATGTCACATTTATGCTACTTTTTTGACGTTATGATCCACTTTTGAATAATGAATGAGCTACCAGTGTTGCCTAGAGATCGAAACAAAAAGTACAAAAAATCTCCCAAAAATACACTCAAGACACAGATTGTCGGCAAAGTACCTTGCTATCTATGAAGACATTGTATTAGACAATTTTTTTCTTCATTCCCTCGTTTTCCTTTTAATATAATATACATGCTCCCAATACTTCTTGAATGATTTGTTTGGAGTAACATATTATTTCATGCCGAAAAAATGTCGTTTGTCCACGGCATATGACTATTTTTAGCAGCAGAAACACTTTAAACCGGCCTGAATTTCCTCCCAAATGACGAATTTCAGGCAAATCAGGAGCTGAATTCAATATTTAACCTCGTTCATTTTGATTTATACAAACCTTTCGGGCCTTCTTAAGGACCTTTCATTTCGAACTTGTGAAGATATTCATCACTACTTCATAATGCGGGGGTGCCAATCCATCGAAACATGGGGGGAGTATAAGGATTTTCTAATGAAGATGTATAAAAGGATATTAAAAATACTGAGGCACGGGGGGGGGGGGCATTTTAATTTTCTTTAAATTAAATTACCCAAAAAGGGTTTGTAGCGAAAATGTGCTTGTCTAATTCTAGCTATTATTTTCATCCCATCCTCTTATTGGCTACCTGATTTATGGCGAATTTTCTACAGAAATCCAGAATTTTGCTAAATTTCGGGCAATTTTGCAAAAATTTCTGCCCAAATTTTCGCCTTCGACGAAAATTTCACCGAATGCCATAAACGTTGGAGGGAAGGCGCGCCCCTCTCCCCCCTTGGGACCCCCTGGTTAAGGGAACATCTTGTCCTCAATCAATCAATGAAGTTGAAGTAATATATTTCTTCAGTTTCACAGTAATGCCTTTAGCTGCTTGCTTGTTACTAGTGAAGCTTCATCTTAATCAAGCTTTAAACTCGTTTTTGACATAAATATAAAATTTCAGAATCGCCACAAGACCTGCATATAGGATTTTAGCCTGGAGGTGGCATACATTTAGAAGTCTGACCAAACTTCATAAATGGAAATAATAAATACTGGAGGAGGAGGGGGAGGCGGGAAGGGTAGAACTGAACTTTTCCTTTGAATTCATCTGATTAACAAATATTTGCCTGTTTTGTTTTTTTTCTCCTTTTTTTTTTTTTTTTATTAAGAATCCAGCCAACGAAGCAAATATAAGAAAATTCACATTTGTGAAACAGCTTCTTCTTTTTTGTTACAGGCTTCGTGGCTCCATCACAGGTAATGGTATGTCGCTATTCCTGGTAAATACTTCATTTTTCACTGAGAAGTGGAAAGGAAAAGTGGAAAAGTGGAAGGTCACTAGTACCTTCTCTTAAATGCGAAAAGGGCAGTTTTTTCTGGGATTACCTCTGCCGGTAAACTATTCCATGTGGCGGCTGAGCCTCGGGTAAAACTTGTTTTAAGATATTCTTGGCAGGAAGTACCCTGCACAAGGAAGACCTGACGAGTTCTACTTCGTTGAATTGATTGCAAGGGCTTTGCTCTGTCCGGAACTATCTTTGATAGTTCCTCTGATGGAGGGTTATACATTTACTATTAGAAAGCCGACATAGACGACCAGGTGACCAGGAGACTGGAGAAGAGGTGAGCAGGGGATCAGGAAACCAGTTGACCACGTGAGTAGGGAACCAGGTGACCAGAAGACCAGGCGACTAAGAGTCCAGGATACCAGGTGAGCAGGGGATCAGGAAACCAGTTGACCACGTGAGTAGGGAACCAGGTGACCAGAAGACCGGGCGACCAAGAGTCCAAAAGACCAGGTGAGCAGGGGACCAGATGACCAGGAGACCAGGGACCAGGTGAGCAGGTTACCAGGAGACCATACACGAAAGACCAGGTGAGCAGGGGACCAGGAGACCATGAGACCTGGAGACCATAGACTGGAAACCAGGTGACCAGGAGACTAGGAGACCAGGATACCAAGAGACCAAAAATCATATACCAGGGGAGCAGGGGTACAGGAAAACAGGCGACCAAGAGACCAGAGACCAGGGGACCAGGGAACCAGGAGACCAAAAGAACCAGGTGACCAGGAGACCAGGTGACCTGGAGACCAAAGACTTGACAGCAGGGGACCAGGTGACCAGTAGACCAGGAGACCAGAACCTAGAGATTAGGTGAGACCAGGAGACCAGTAGACTAGGAGACCTTGAGACCAGAGACCAAGTAACCAGGGGACCAGGAGATAAGGCAACGAGGTGAACAGGAGACCCAGAGATCAGAGACCATAGACCAAGTGAGCAGGAAACCAGATGACCAGGGGACCACGAGACCAGAAGCCAAGAGACCAGATGACCAGGAGACCAGGTGAACAGCAGACCAGGTGACCAAAAGACCAGAGACAATTTGACCAGGAGACTTGGAGAACAGTTGACCAGGAGACCAGGAGACGAGGAGACAAGAAACCAGGTGAGTAGGGGACCAGGATACCAGTTGATCTGGTGACCAGGAGACCAGAGACCAGGTGGGCAGGGTACCAAGTGACCATTAGACCAGAGACCCGGTGACCAGAAGAATCTCCTAGTCTCTGGTGTCCTGGTCCTCTGCTCACCTGGTCACCTGGTCTCCTGGTGTCCTGGTCCCCTCGTCACCTGGTGTCTGGTCTCTTGCCATATGGCACTTTATGATGGCACTATCAAATAAAATTTGCGGAAAGTGATTAGATATAAACAATGGCTTAATAATGAGCCCTTAAAAACTCTTATTGATGGTCCAGTGCCCCGCTAGCGGCGAAAAAAGAAAAGAAAAAAGAGGACACATCAGTGCTACCCGTGCAAAAAAAGCTGTTTTTTTCCGGCTATTTGAGGTGAGGAGCTGTAAGTGTCCTGAATAGATTTTTCAACAATGGCAATATCAATAAAATACTTTTTATTTTGGTCCAATGCCAGTTCCGAGGGGTTTCAGGCTCTTTTTTCAAAATTCCTGTAAATTTCTTTCAATTCACATTAATTTAAAAAGTTGTTACTATTTAGTAACTACTATTTAAAAAATATTTACTATTAGAGTATATATTTTTACCTTTTTTTAAACATTTTGGGCTACTGAGGTGTGTTCTATTTTTAGTCAAAACGTGCCAAGCTGTATATTACTTCAAAGCTCTCCTTCTACTGAACATCTTTCTAGCATTGATTTTGCGTCAAAACATTGTGAGCCTCACAAAACCTCTTTTGCCTTGTGCATTCGACCCTCTCTCCAACACACTTCCTTAAACCAAGAGCCATGATAACTGGCAAAAACTTCGTCATAGTAAAGTCTATTTTAAATGAAACAGTTTCCCGTCCCTAGGAACGCCTTGGCTGTATTAACCATCATACATCCAAATTTAAGTGCTACCCAACGAAAATCATAGCTAATCCAAACTAACTTCAATACTATCATAGGCAGCGCGATAGCGCTGCCTAAGTAAAGGACGAGGTGGACACAAAGTATTTTTTTTTCCTCCATACCCAGGCACTTCGTATCAAAGGAGTTGTCATAGAAACTTCGAAAAGGGCTCATTCATTGGAAATTAGAGTGGCTAGTGCCCTTTTTAATAGTCGAAAGTTATTGAAGGGCAACTAGCCCCCCCCCCACGCCCATCTTTCCCCCCATAACATCCAATGAAAATTTTGAGATAGCCATTTTCTTCAGCGTATTTGATTTCCGGATAGAAAATATCTTTTTGAGGAGGACACTCCCCCAAACCCTCGGGACAAGGGTTTTAAGTTATGCCCTAGGGGTATATAAAGTTTTTATAAAAGGCGTTGTCGTAGAAAATTCAAAAAGGCTCATTGGGGTGTGAATTCAAAGGGCTAGTGCCCATTTTAATAGTAAAAAATGATTGGAGGGCAATTAACCCCCTCTGACGCCCATCTTTTCTCCAAACACATCCAATCAAAATTTTGAGATAGCCATTTTATTCAACGTAGTTTTAAGTTCTGTAAATTCGGTTTTTGAGGATGACAACACCATCACAGCCCTCAGGACAAAGGTTGTAAGTTATGCCCTGGGGGCTTATAAAGTTTTATAGAACGCGTTGTCGTAGAAACTTCAAAAAGCAGAATAATTAGAATACATTTTTCAGATTCAATTATCTTCAGTATGTTCCTGTAAACACTTCTTATTTGGAACTCTGTCTGTTAACACTAAGAAGTGAATTGGGTGATCCTCTAGCAATAACAAAAGGTTTAGCCGTGATTACATGTTATTTTCGACCCATCATCGGCGACATCACCTAAAAAGAACAATAGAAGAATTCCATTTGTCTGTCCTGATATCAATTGCTATGTTGGTGCTCTGAGTCCACGTCAAATAGGCAATGGATTGGACTACTACAAGGGGCCTTCTACAATATCTGGCTATGGTGTCGGTAGCTGGTTTGCTAGGCTATTTCGTTCTGCACTACCCCTTGTCAGAAAATATCTTGTACCTGCTGTATCAAATTTTGCTGCCTTAGCACTACAGGACTAGGGTTCGGGTAAGAATTTCAAGGAGAGTGTTAAGGAAAATATAAGATCTTCAGCAAGTGTCGTTGGTGAGCAATAAAATCTCAGCAAAATGGGAAGGGATTGAAAAGGATGCGTGCGCGTCATTCACTCATCAGTCTCTACCCAGGCGGGAAGCGAAGGACATCAACAATGACTTTGAGGAATAAAACGAAGAAGACCAATACGAAGAAGAAGAAAAAGAAAAATATTGTTAGATCAAAGACGGATATCTTCTCTTAAGATGACTTATCTTCCCCACAAGGAATCACACCCATCAACTAGTTCCTCATTGAATCTGTTCAATGCTGAAAATGTTGATATCAGTGTCAAGTATGGCTATTATGAACAATTGCATCCCCAGCAACCTCTCTCGGAAAATATACACTTTCAAATATTTTCCAATGAAGACTATTTCATTGATCTGTCATCAACATTTATTGATTTAAACGTTGCGGTGAAGAAAAAAGTTGGATAATACAACTCTAACTGCTGCCGATGGTCTATCCTATGAAAACTGTATACTACACAACCTGTTCAAACAAATTAATGTATTTATTAATGAAACATTAGTGAGCACTAGCAATAACTTATCCAACTATGCAAGCTACATACAATTTATGATGATGACACCAAAGGCATATAAGGAGTTGAGAGGACAGTCATTGGGCTATGAATATCGATCAGGTGTTGATACTGACGGTCAGTTGACTACTGCAGTGACCCAGGAGTATCATCTAGTTGGAAAATTAAATCATGAGATATTCAATATATCCCAATGGTTACCCTCCAATGTCAAGATTGAAATAAAGTCGCAAATGGCCCCATCTAATTTCATTTTGAGAAAATAAAAGTCCTGCAGCACCCGATGCAAATGTTATTATCACATCGGCAATTCTTCATGTCCGAAAACAACAGGTTATGAGCTCTGTTGCATTGACAGTGGAAAAACTAAGAGCCAATGGCAACAACATTAAACTTCTTGTCCCCCATACGATCACCAATCAACGTCACATTGCCACCGGCTCTTGTAGTTATACTCATTCATCATTTATCAATGGGGAAATCCCGTCAAAACTTGCTTTGGCCTTTGTGAAGAGTGGGAGTGCCGGTGGGTCCTGGACTGCATCCTCCCATGATTTTAATTTTTTTGGTCTATCTTGCCTTGTGTATGAGGTAAATGGTATTCCACTGTACACTCTATCATTTGACAAAAAATCCTATAGAACTCTGTATGAGTTGACCATGCAATCCCTAGATCATGACTCCCAACTATTTGAAAATGGAATAACCGATTCAATATTTTCAAAAAATCATGGTGTAATTGTTTTGGACTTGTCGGGGACCCAGGATATAAGCATAGTACGAACAGAGTATGTACGTTTAGAGTGCACATTTGCCAATGCTTTGACTGAGAGCATCACACTAATATCATTGAGTCAATTTGAAACCTGTTGGGAAATCACACCCGACTGTAGTGTTCTACTAGACCTAGCACCATGAACACAAACCAAATAATCAATGTATTTAGTATGGATCCATACATCTCCCAGTACAAGTCCTATTGCATACCATCGGACTTCATTGAAAAAATTCCAAGTGTTAACGATACCCTAATCATTGTTAATAGCAGTCCATCGACTTTGAAGACAGGCCATTGGCTATGCATCTTTCAAACAGCGAAGAATATTGAATTTTTTTATCCTCTTGGCCTATCGTATAAATTCTACACTCTATACATCAGCAACTTTATTGAAAGCAGTGGGAAAACTATTATTCAAAATCAACGAAGAGTACAGGACTTAACGACTATGACATGCGGTTCTTATGCACTACTCTTTTTCATGTTCAGATGTCATGGCTATACCTACAAGCAGTTTTTCAGCATTTGCGTTGACTTACCTCGATTGAACGACTTTCTAGAGGAAAATATACTTACAAGCGTGTTTAATATTGATTTTAGTGCCCTACGAATAAAACGTTCGAAAAATGTATGTGAAATTGTTTATTAATAAAAATAATATATGTACATGATAAAAAACGACTCTTCTACTATTTAGATTTCATCTTCTACTAGGTATAGGTATTTGTCGATAACAACTAATGCAGGTAGATTATCTGAATTCACGGTATATTGATCCGGATGTGCTGCAATGTCAGGATCACATTTTATACAATAGAGTGTAACTTCACTCTCATCATATCTCTTTGTATAGTCAATGATACTATTCTCATTCATTTTTTAGAATTCACATATTTCTTTTTGCTTATTTGAAGCAATGTCTCAAACAGTGTCCTCAAGTGGCGAATCACATTCCGTCACAGCCAAATAAAAATCAGTGGGCTTACAATCATAGTAGCCATTGTCATCACAACGATGACGTAGAAAGCCAATTTTTTTGTTGTTCCAACAGTTGAATCGCTGACCCGGCTCTTCCTCCCAAAACAATCTAAAGCCACGACGATACAAATCTCTTAGCAATAAACTAAAATCACGCTTAGGATTCTTTCCAATCATACCAGGATATGTATTCTCCCACTGATTACATTTATCATAGTGGCAATTCGAGCATAGGTGCCCTCTAGGATGAGAGTCAAACACCTCTTCAAGACCGGAATTACAACCTTTAACTTGTACAGCATATCATTTATGCAATTTACACGGGTTGCATAATCTGCACTTTTCATCAGACTCATCAATCATTGTGCAATTCTCACATCATGACCAACTGCCCAGTGTGTACATGCATAGGGGACATATATGAAACATTTTTTAATGTATTGACACTCTCACTGCCACAATGAAACTGAGCTACTATCAACAAATTGAGTGGGATAGAGAGAGAGAGAGGAGTAAATCATCCTTGAACCACATCTTTCTCATGAAAAAAGTCCTAAATTTCTAAGCTAGTGTTTAAGAGCATATTCACAATATCATTTTGCTGTGTCGTGATTAATAAGTCAATAAATAGTGCAGATACATTTCGACCACAACGTAAAAGCTCCATGCAATAGTCTAATGGCGGAGAATCAGTTTTCATTATATCAACAAGCATTCCCTGAGAAAATATCTTTCTTTGAATAGATAGCTCTAGAAAATCATCATCTAGAATCAAATGTTTTTCCATAAACACAAGATTCCCCGTGATTCGCTCTTTCTCAAATCTATCCATTTTTTAGTGTCCTAACACTCTCACAACCAACTTCAGACTAACCAGATTTTTTTTCTACTCTAAAAAAATACACGCTAGCCTACTATAGAAAGAAAAATATCTTTGATTTAGAAACAGTTTTATTGAACATAAGTACAACAAAAATAATCCCTAATTCAATTTGTTTTCATCAATATATTTCACTAGTGCATCTAATGCTGCCTGAAGTCTATTTATATGCACAATATTCAGTTTCACAGCAAAAAATAATTGTTCCTCCATTTTAAATTTGCTCAATGATATCACATATCTAGCATACATATCATCCCATTCAAGGCTTAGTCTACCGCCTTCTGTTATTTCCACAGCCACGTTTGGTACTCGTTTATCTTTGCTGTTGCTACCTGCTCCAACATCAACTCCAATAGTGTAAAATGCTCCACTCATTTTCTCTACTAATATCGTCTCAAATAAACTATTCTCTCTGAGTTCAATTCTCTTAATAATATGAATTTGCAATGAAATCACTCCTTTTATTCGAATCCAATTACTAATCAACTTATCGTATATGAAGTAACCTCCGCTCTCTCTGATTGGCCCTAAAAATGGGTGTTGCCTCAAAAACCAGGCTGCTTGCGTTATACAATTACAATTATACTTTCAAAAACGTCTTTAATCACTGGTATATAATATAAAAGGATTGGTCGTTTTTGCAATGTGCTCGTCAAACTACACTGTATATTCTTGTGCTCTTGACACCTTTATATAACTTACTACTCATATAATCCCATAATTCAAGTATATTTTGTGGTTTCAAAGAAGACAATATTCATTTTACTTGTTGAATTTACATCTAAAATACAACTGTCTAGCTCTTTGGGATATTTCGCAACTTTATTTATCTGTTCCATAATTACCTTTTAATATAAAATAGTCGCGGTTCTAGGCCTAGGGAGGGGGAGGGCTCCTCCTAGTTTTTTCGACATATCACATTTTATTCCTTTTATTTTACATTTTTACACTTACTCTGGTATACCTTGATCTCCCAGATTATGGGGCCTACAACCATGGGCGTACAAAGGGGGGTCATAAGGGTCCATCTGCCCCCAGTGGTTAATCCAGGGTGTGAGGGGGTGTAACCCCCTAACGTTGTCTAAAGCAATGTAATTTGCTTGATTAACGAAATTTTGTGTTAAATAAACTTACTCCTAACGCAAGTTTATCGGATCAACCTATTTTGCGCCCCCCTAAATAAATCCTGGCTCCATCCCTGGCTGCCCCCCCCCCCCCCCTAGAACTTCAAATTTGCACTAGATGTGACCGAAACAGCAGTTGGTTGAAAAAACAGTTGAAAAAAGGTAGATGGCTAAAAAAGCAGTTGATAAAAGGTAGATGGTTCAAAAAGCTGGAAATAAACAGCCGAAATGACGGAATAAAAGTCAAACAAGAAGCAATTATCCCTAATCTCTTTTAAAGATTTAGCTCTAATGATTTATGATTGATGATTTTTGTGATAACTTGCCGTATGATAGAACTTGCTAGCAGTGTGAAGTTATGTGAACTGCCAATATAACTTCAGCCCCCCTCTATTCATCACAGAATCGGCTTCCACCCCCCCCCCTAGAGAAAAGCCACGCACACCCATCGGCCCATGCCTAAAACCGTTAATGATATAAAGGTTTCAGAGCAGAGCAAATAGACCGACTTTTTATTGCTAAATATAACCTAGACATTGTAATTGATATTTCTCTTTCAAGCAGCTTTCAAAGGACTTGAAAATCAGCAATCAGGTCATCTTGGCTCTACGATTAAATAAAAAAAAGTTTTTTTTTAACTGAAAGTAAGGAGTGAAACTAAAACTTAAAACGAACAGAAATCATTCCGTGTATGAAAGGGGCTGTCTGCAGCATTCGTAGCTCTCTACCCCTTTCAGAATGCCTGACTACTTGAATATCTCCCTAAAATAAGGTTAATAGAAACACAAATAACATCACATTGATAAAAAAAAACACTTCTGTTCATAAATAAAATTATGCAGATTTAAAGTTTATTCGGACTCTCAAATCTAGCTGTCTTTCTATGAAATCTTTCTAATTTCTATGAATTCCCTCATCGACCGTTAGGTCAAAGTTAATCTCCTTCTTATGTCTGCTACATATGGAGTATGGACACGCCTGGTCAATTACCAAAAGTAGACAAAGGTTTTAAGCACGTAATAGTTGCTGTAGTATATTTCAAAAAATATTTTACACTTCAAAGTATGAAAAATATTTTCAAAAAGTCGATCCGGAAATTTCTTAATAAAAAAAATTAATTTTTTTGGGTTTGTTTGACATTTTGGAGATAGATAAACACTCTTTACACAAAACAACACGTAAATAGCAACATGTTGTTCAATTGTGTGAGGAACATGTTAAAACACATTTTCATTTGCTGTTTTTTACTGAGAAACCAGTAATAATAATATTGCATGATGTAGCAGTAATTTTGCAGCGAGATACATAATTTTGACTGATTTTGGAACAAATCAAAACCTGAAA
>CM051271.1:36066609-36116609 GCA_027921565.1 Artemia sinica | reverse complement strand
TAATTGTGATTTGTTGTAGTTTGACGCTTGGAAGATTATTTGACTTTACTTTTGCTGATTTTTAGCTTAATGCATCTCTTTAATTTTCTTTGAAGAACGTGTGGTGTGGATTTTTTTCATAAGTTAATAATGTATTAGACACACCAAGGGCCATGATTTTAATTACTTCTATTAAATATTGACGGTCCAATTCCAAAATTTTATGGATTGTAACGACACTTCTTCACAATTCCAAACTATTACTTAAAACAGTATTTTAAAAGTTTGAAATTCTCTGATATATCATTCTCATACCACTTAAATAAAATCAGGAACAAAAGAAAAACAGGTATTAAAAAACAGAAACAGGACACTACTAATAGCTATTATAAAAACAGAAATAAAAAAGAACCGGTAATAAAAAAAAACCGGTCGTCTGTTTCTGTTCTGTGTTTTGTATGAACAGAACAGAAACAGGTGCTTTAAAAACAGAACTGAGACAGAAAACAGAAACAATGCCAATGCTTATTCGGAACAATAATGACCCCTCCTACTAGGATTCTTAATATTTAGGAGTTTCTTAACACTTGTAAGTATGTAAGGTATAAAGAAGCAAATTAGATTAACCTTATCTTAATATTTAGATGTTAGGGCTAATCTAATTTCCTTCTTTATACCTTACATACTTACAAGTTATACCCTAGGCTGAGACTTATTTTAGTGCAATTATGAGGCTAGCAAACTCTCCGTAAGACGCTTTAGAGTGAAGATATAGGTGATTTCTATTTAAGGGAGGACTAAGCTTTTCTGAAGGAAAAGGTCAAAATCAAACAAGCTCTGTCAAACCCAACAAAAGCTTCTATAGGCTTTTTATGTGAAGAGACTCCGTGGTGTTAGTAAGCCTCAATACTATAACTGCTACTCTCCCCACTGCAACTGAATATCAATACAACGTAAAATATTTCTAAATTAAATTATATCATAAATATTCATAAATCGTCAGTTCTTATTATGCGTGTTGCATAAATCATCATGTTGTAAATTACTTTTCTCAAAAGACTAATCACAGAACGAGTGCAATATTTCTCATGTATATTTTGGTATATGACATCATTTTTTGTGATGACGCCACCTCAGGCTGCATTTACATCATCATCATAGATACTATGACGTCACTCATCAGTGTGACGTAATTAACATCTCATCAGTGTGAAAACCGTGACGTCAATTGTTAGATATATACGAAGCATTCCAGGTATTTGCATTTGTTATTTCAAAAGAATTGTGAAATGAGCGTTATTACATATCTTGCATTGGGATTCCAGCCTCATGTGCTGGAATAGTTATTATGTGGGCCATTAAAAAAAACAGACAATCTAAAATGGACGAAAGTTCAAGACGAGATCTAGATGGGTTCAACTCTCGTCCTAGTCTGGCTAATAGTGCTAGTCTGGCAAACAAAAGCAAAGGTAATGGTGCAAGCAGTAAGTGCTGTGAAAGTATACTACCAGCAGAAGGAGAAACTATTGAAAACGAAGACAGTAGTGACGAACAGGTGTCATCGGATACTAGGACTTTTAATTCCCAAGCCTCAAAGAAGCCTTTCCAAATTAAGAAAGAAAATGAAGTTTACATTTCTAGTCTGGCAAGCAAAAGCAGACAAAATGGTGTACGTAGTAAGAATTGTGAAAGCATATTACCTACAGCAAGAGAAGGCATTAAGGACGAAGACCGTAGTGATGCAAGAGCGTCATCAGATAATAAATCTTTTAATACCCCAGCTTCAAAGGAGTTTATCCAATTGAAGGAAGAAAATGAAGTTGACAGTACTTGTCTGGCAAACCCGAGCAGAAATAATGATGAAAGAAGTGACGTGAGATTGTCATCAGCTGTTGTTCAAAATGAAGCATTAACTGACAAAACATGCAAAAAAATTCTTACTGAAAGCAGGAAGTATGATTCTAAACTAGTTTATAGTTATTTAAAGGGAAAGTGTCTTGCCATTGGCACCCGAGTCCTATCCTTAGGAAAAATAGTCTGGTGGGCTATTAATACTACATTAAATCTGAAATGGGTAAAAGTTCGACAAACAAAGACGAAGAAATTAACTCTTATCCCAAGAAGAATTATGAACCCAAACCACCTCATATGGCTAAGAGTCTTAATACGGCAATGTCAAAAAATTCTTTCCAAATTAAGGAAGAAAATGAAGTGAACAGCACTAGTCTGGCTAAAAATGGCACTTATAATGATGCATATAGCAAGAATTCTGAAAGTATATTACCTGCGGTAAGAGAGACCATTAAGGATAAATACCGTTGTGGTCTTAACCCAACCTTAAAGGAGCTCATTCAAACAAAGGAAGAAACTGAGGTTGACAGTGCTAATTTGACTATTAAAAAGAGGGATAATTATGCAAGTAGTAATAATTGTGAAAGTCTATTACCTGCAGCAGGGACAATTGTTAATGATGAGACTTTTAATACCCCAGCCTCAAAGGCGCCTATTCAAATTAAGGAAGAAAACGAAGTTGACAGTGTTAATTTGGCTAACGAAACCAGAGATAATGGTGCAAGCAGTTGGAAATGTGAAAACATAATACTAGCAGTAAAAGAGATGATTAAGGACGAAGACCGTAGTGACGTAAGAGCGCCATCAAATATTCAAAACAAAGTTACAGCTGAAAAAACATGCAGAAAAAGTGCTATGGAAAGAATCAAGCGTGCTTCGGAATTAGTTAACAGTTTATTTAAAAATAAAACTTCTTACCATTTGTAATAAAATTGTGAAAAGTGTATTAATAAAACTTCTTATCTTCAGGGAAAGCATTCTGGTGGGCCATCGAAAATTTTATAACATTCAAAATGGGCCAAAGGTCGGCAAAAGGAAAAGAAGAAGATAAATAAATTCATTACTAATTCTAATAGTGAACCGAAGCCAGCTAATGAGGTTAACACTTTTAACACCACATTCTCAAAGGAGTTTATCCAAGCAAAGGAAGAAAATAAAATTGGCAGTGTCAGTCTGGCTAATAAAATCGAAGAAAATGATGCAATTATTGAGAATTGCGAAAGTACATTACCTGCATTAAAAGAAACCATTAAGAACGAAGACCGTTGTGTAATGCAAGATTGTGCATTCTTGGTGTATATTTTGATGCTCAAAATAAAGCGGGAGCTGACAAAATATACAGAAAAATTGCTGTTAAAAGCAGCAAGCATGCTTCTACACTAGTTTATAGCTATTTAAAAAGAAAATGTCTTGCTATTGGGGCCCGAGTCTTATTTGTGGGAAAAACAGTCTGGTGGCCAATTAAAAATTACATTACTTCTGGAATGAGTGAAAATTCAACAACTAGAAAAGAAGAAATAAGATCTTATTCTAGGAAGAACAATGAACCCAGGTCAGCTAAAAAAGCAAGTAGTAAGAACTGCAAAAAAGTTAATGAGAATGAAGGGATAACATATCATTGGAATATAGAATATTCTGGAGATAGAGGTTTTTTAAAAAGAGGCTTCATAAGAATTTATGTGGATTCAGATACCACTATTAAAGAGTTGAAAGAACAAATAGCTCCACGACTTGGAATAGATGTGCGAAGGATGCTTATAGTTTTATTTCAGACAACAGCTTGCGGACGATGATACACAGATGTTTTACATTGTGAGGGATGTGAAATATCTTGATGGAGGGAGCTTTCCTCTTATTAATCCTTTCGGGGTCCCTCGTTTGATGATAGCAACAGACCCTTTCTGTTCAACTTCAGTTGCTGATGATCTTTGTCAGATCCTTAAGCATAATGACGAACCATGGCACGAAGCTTTATATATAGTGAATTTAATTCAAAACCGCATCAAAACTACAAACACATATATATTTTTCTAGAAAAGGGAGATCTCATTGAAATTGAGTGCTTTTACCCGACTTATTCCATGGAAAATAAATTCATTTACGGACGAATTTACAAAAATAAAATCCAGAGATCCTCTAAATTTGGTAAAACACTATTGTTTAGTTACAGTCGTTGGGCTGTATATGTTGGGAATATGCAAGTGGTTCATCTTAATCAGCATATGGTAACAATCGGTAATTTCCTAGAAGTTGTGGGCAAAAACAGATGGAGGGTAAATAATTCTGTGGATGACATTTATCCTCCCTTTTCCGTTGAAAAAATTGTTCAAAGAGCTATGGATTGTAAGGATATGATACGGCCAATATTTGAATCGTACCCAGCTCGCAACTGTGCTCCTTTTCCAGATTATTGTCACTGGCTAAGAAATGGTGTGTTTATTGGCCATGAAGTTGTCAAGTACTAATTACTTGAAGTAAAAGAACTTAGCCGTGATCCATACCTCAAGCAGTTTAGCATGAGTAATATAGCAATTTAGCAATTTAGCAAATGGTGTATTTATTGGCTATGAATTACTTATGCAGGATGTCGACTCTTAGGGATATGAGTGCACCACCAACATCAGCAACAATGTAGCAGTCCTTATAAGCTAGGATTTATACACAAATCCAAGGTTCCCGGTGAAAGTCTCAGGAGCTTCCTGGTATCTGAACATATGCTGACTTCAGCATTTTGAATGGACTGGAGAAACGCCGGCGTACGCATTTGCACAGGATTGAGAAAGAGTTAATAACTCTAGTCCTGCAATGATAGGTTCTTTACTATTTCTTTATCCCAGACGCATTCAATAATTCAAATAATATGAAAGTTGCAATATGGACTTTATTAGAGGACAAATATCGTACTAGAATTAAGACTAATGAATTTAAATGCATTGAATTTGACTTCTATAGGTTCATTTCCCAGAGTTAGGATACGAAAAATTTAATTATGTAGAATTTCTTCATTCAAACAGAAGGCATAGTGTATAGACAGGGAAGGACTCTAAATCCTATTTGTACGCTTTATACTACTACTACTACTACTACTAACAACTCACCGCAGCACCAAGCCGACTGAGGCCAACACAGATACGCACGCTCCTCCTCCACCCCAATCTATTCAAAGCCTCCCTTTTTACACCCACCCACGAAGTTCCCATTTCCTTTAAATCTTTCTTTATGACGTCCTCCCTTCCCAGACAGGACGACCTGCTTTCTGTATAGCCCTAGATGGTTGGCCGAAAAGAACAATCTTCGGCAATCTGTCATCCTTCATCCACACAACATGCCCTAACCACCTCAACCTTTCTTTCATTATAGCCCTAGAGAGCGGTATTGAACCTCATTTTTCGTATAGCCTATTGTTTGAAATATGGTCAATCAGCCGGGTACCCAGAACAATCCTTAAGCAAATTCTCTGGAAAACATCTAGCAAATCTTCATCCGCAAGAAATTTATTTTAAATTTCTTAAAATGTTGCTGCTGTAAAAAAGATCTAAAATGGACTATTACAAAGGTTTCATATGGTGGAATAGTGGAAAAAATTGAATGCGCCAATCATGCTTGTAAGTGTTTGAAAAAGAGGCTTTATAACAAATGCAAAGAAAGCGCAGAATGTAGGAAATTTCTCAGCAGTCCAGTAAGAAAGAAATTAAGCGAAAAGTGCGTTCATCTTATCTCTTCACTATTTTACCTCTTTGTAGGTTTTTTTAAACAATGCTTTACGCTGCAGTTCAGTACACTTTTTCTAATGATTAATATAACTATTAAAAGGGAATATCGTAGGCATATACATTTTAGGGATCTAATTTTCAACGCTTAATGCACTAGATGAAAACAACCCGTGTTCGAACCCGTTGATCCGTGAACAACCCGTCTTAAAGTTTGCGTCTAGTGCATCAGTGCATCAAACATGGGGTTGAAGCTTCGAATCCAATGAAACTAGAAAAAAAAATAGGAACTTGAAACTAAACGAGAATAACTTGTGTTTGAACCTGCTGAGCCTGAAAACGCTGCTAAATGCATTCAAAATTCTCGCAATTAATGATTGTGACAAAGGAGATGGGTTTTTTGTGCTTTACAATGCTTGAAAGGTATGTCAGCACGTAACTGTGTAACATTGTGACCCAATTTAGACCACTGTTCCCATTTTTTCACTGATAGTTTTTCCCAAATTTTTGTCGATAATTTTCCCAATTTTCGTCGATCATTTTCCCAAATTTTTGACAAACATGTGAAAAATTTGCGAAAATGACCAACGAAATTTGGGAAGTTTTGACCCGATTTTGACCTTCATAGTTTTTTCAGTTAAAACAGCGTTTTTTAGAAGGGTGAAATAAAAACGTAATATAATAAAACTGAAAAAATCTTCATAGAACTATGAACAAGGGACGACGAAAACGAATGCAGCTCAGTGCTGCCAGGTTGGGCTATTTCTCGCCAATTGGGCTTTAAAATTTTCAACTTCGCGGGATATGTCACTAAAAACCCGCGAGGTTGGTTTTTTGGGCTATAATGTTTTAAATCTAGCTACTTTTGGGCTAGAAATTGAATTTGCTTGAAACCAAAAAAAAAATCATGTTTGTAAATTTTACCTGTTTGGTCATTTACCTTCTTTGTAGATTTGAACCACAAAATAAATATAATGTGTCTTTACTGTGGTTATCTCCTTCTAATTTGCGGGTACCCCACCCCATATCTTCATCAACATTCCTTGAAAATAAAAGTATGTAGAGCGTCTACTTTACCGTCCCGATAAACATAATATATACGCTTAATACCCTAGCACCTTTTTTCTGAGCATCCGCCTCTGGCTTCTAAATGCTAGACGCAAGAAATCAGAGGGAAAGGTTATTGAAAAATGTAATGGAACTTCGCATTCTGAATGTTTCGGAATCACAGCGAAATTAGCCAAGCAACAGGGTGAATTTTGTTAGTTTGAAAAATTCAATCACGGAGAAGGATCTTGGAGTGAGACAGAAAGTAGGATAAGGTAATTTAGCTTAAATGTATCTGTACACAGAGCTGTTCATAGGATTGGTGGTGCCCGGGGAAAATAATGAAATGTCTAAAGTAATGATAAACAATAATGAAGAAAAAATGTATACAGTCGGAATACTTCCATCAGCAACAGTTACAACGAGTCAAAAACAAAAGTAATGAATAAAGAAGCATATGGTTGGAAGATAAGCTGAAGGAAGAATTAAAACTACTCAAAAACAAAAGGGAATATCTAACAAATATGCGGCTGAAAGATATGCCACAGCGAGAACAAGGGAATATGCGGTTAAAGGATAAGCGGGAATGAAAATTACCTGCAAATGCGAGAAAGTGAGCATCAAAACGTGTAAGCAATGGAGTAAAAACAAAGAATTATGCTGTTAGGTTGAAAACCCTTTCAAAGTTCTATGTGTTCCCTGGGGAGCCCTTGATTCTCCCGAGTGCCCAAACATAGCTGACTCATTTTGAGATTGCTACTCACAACGAGAATCAATATATACAAACCTATAACCTGCCGAGGGCCGGGGCCCGGCTTCGAAATCGGCTATATAGCAGTGCCACAGCCAAAAACTTGAATATGGGGGTCAAAGCATTTATCGAAGAGAAACTGAAGCTGGAGAACTTGTTTGGTCTTGGGAGTGACGGAGCAAGTAACATGGTTGGGGCCCATTCTTCTCTCTACACCAAGTTAAAAACATGCAGTCCTGGGTTAATATTAGTGAAGTGTATATGCCTCTCTCTTCATCTCTGTGTCTCAGCTGCATCAAAGGTCCTGCCTACAAACATCGAGTTCCTGATCAGAGAAACATAGAACTGGTTTTTTAACAGTCCATTAAGAATAGAAGCATATAAAAAATCTATTCTTTGATAAATGCAGGAGATAAAGAGCCAAAAAGTATAGAACAGTTATCAGGTACACGATGGCTCTCCTGTGGTGTTGCAATAAAGCGGATTCTAGACCAATGGTTAGAATTGAAATCTCATTTCAATCGAGCTGTCTTGACGGAACGATGCTTTACAGTCAAAACACTGGCTATGATGTATGAAGATGAAACCAATTATTTGTCTCTGACCTTTCTTTTACCTATCATGAAAGAATTCATGCACATGAACTTGATGTTTCAGCAAACTTCAGCAGACTCTGCAAAACTTTATAGACTTCGACGCGCTCACTGCAACACTTCTCCGTAGAATAGTTAAAAGTTTCAAAAATATGTCAGTGTCTGAACTGCTTGAGATAGATGTAACAGAAGAGAATTTTTAAAATTTCGAAAATGCCGATCTTGGGACAAATTTTCGTCGAATGCTTAACAACTCCCAAGTTGGTAGAGATCAGAAGGAATAACTGGTCAATATCTACGAAATCATATTATTGAGTTAGGAATAAAGTGAATACACCATTTGATGCCTTTTTTTATGCTGATTACGAATATAATAAGCATTTCTATCGGAAATGAGTTTCAGCCCCCCCCTCTATATAGGCCAATTCAGGGTTAGGTTAGGTTGGGTTAGGTTAGGTATAGCCTATATGGGGGGGGGGCTGAAATTCATTTCCGATAGAAATGCTTATTATATTCGTAATCAGCATAAAAAAAGGCATCGAATGGTGTATTCACTTTTGTCCTAACTCAATAATATGATTTCGCAGATATTGACCGAATAACTTAGAAGACGGTGCTCTAATTTTATTAAGAAATTTTGTGTAGAGGTTGAAAAAAGGGTTCCATCCCATTTTACTCTGCTTTCATCGAGGTATCGATGTCCCAGAAAACTGTCTTAGCCAAAGTAGATGTAACTTCGACCACCTACATATATTCTTTTTTGGTTGGTTACCCAAATGGAATTTAAGAAAAACGGAAACATTTGAAGATCAATGGCGAAGGCTTCTGTCAGTAAATTGGTTAATGGTTTCAGACAAAGACACTCCCATGTCAACTGAACAGCTCTGTGTTGCAGCATACCACTACAAAAACGCATCCACTGAGTTTTCATTTAGAGAGCTTGCTTCTACTGTTCTTGACCTCCTTGCTCTTCCAGTGTCAAACGCTTTCGTGGAGCGTGTGTTCAGTGCCATGAATTGTGTAAAAACAAAAGCTAGAAACAGAATGGGTTTACAGTTGCTCTCGTCCATCTTAGTGATTTGAGGATGTTTTTCTGGAGACGGAATATGCTGTCAAACCTTTGTTCCATCTAAATTGATGTTGCAGAGGTTCAATTATTCAATGTACAAGCTTGAGGAAAACATTGAATCAAGCAACATCGATGAAGTGGGGTTTTTTGAGGTATTGGATTTCCAATACCCTAGGTATTGGTATTGAGCAGGGGCGTCGTTTGGGGGTGGCAAAGGGGTGGGGTAGTTGCCCCTCCCCAATAATGTGGAGAAAAAATATTATACATCCCACGCCGTTTGACTATCCAGATATGGACCCTTCTTGCCCACCCAATAAAAATGCTAGAGATTCGCCCCTGGTATTGATGAGATATTGGATTTCCTTGTATTTCCGAAGTTTTAACCCAGATTAACAATACAACTTTCTGTAATTGTGGTTTCAGTCTGATTTTCTTTTATCCTAGGTTTTAAAAATAACGAATAGAGATTGAAGGCCAAACATTGCATAATAAACAATTATATACGCTCCATGGATTAAATGGGCTGATAGAACGAAGTTGAAACTTAAAAAGAACAAAGTTATCACCCCTCTACTTGTGCCGTCATTAATTGACTAGCACTTTACTGAAAGGCAAAAAAATGGAATAAAGGTCCTTCCCACTTCTCTCACTTCTAGAAAAAAAACAGCCACTTAACGGGCTTTACCTATTATCAGCTATCGCCCCTGAGCCTCTGGAGCATATTTATTCTGTAAATTCGCCAGTGATATGCTAAAAACTTGGAACAAAACAGTGCAGATGTGACTTTTCTGTTTGTTACTAGGTATTCTTTTAAGATTATATAACACTCTTTATCAATAAGATCATGGTATGCATGCAATAAACCGAGTGTGTAAGGAGCAATTGGCCTTTTTGGTATTTTTTTTTCAGTGAAGCACCTGTCAATTTTACGACGGCTTACTTGGAGGGTTTGCTATTTTTGTTCGTTCACAGAGCTCATTTTCGCTTTTGACCTATTTTTATTTGTAGGTTATCTGATATGCCAATTGTATTTCTTCCTCGTTTTACCCATAACAGCGCTATAATAAGGTTATTATATCGTTCGCTATTTTTGGGCTATTTTGGGCTATTTTTGGGCTAGTGATTGCCCCTGTTTGGGCTATACGTTTTGCTCAAAACTGGCAAAACTGATGCAGCTGTTAATCCTTTTTTGTTTCTTTTCCCGCCAATAATTTAAAAATTTCAACTGTCATTTGCTGTTAAAAATCATGAACTACATATTTATCGGGTTTGCTGGATTTGTCACAGTGGGGATTTATTATTATCATTCTAGGAAGACGAAAAAAGGTACTATGCTTGGTAAAAGATTGCTGATAAGATTATTTTAGCAATGCTTGTATAAAATAGGCTAGTTCACTAGACAAACTAACCTACCTTGAAGGAAAGGGTCAAATTCTAGTCAAATGGTTGAAGGGGGAGGTCAGGGATGTTCTAAAGTCCAAGAATGGCCTTACAATAGCCTTGTAAAGAGAGTTTGGGAGCAGCTGATGACAGTGCATTTCAGCAGGCCTAGGCTCTAATTGGCTATTGACACAACTTGTTGCCAATGCCTGTGGAACTTCAGTTGCTCATCAACAAGTACTCCTAAGTCTCATTCTTTATAACTGGTTTGTAGCTGAATATCTGACTGCAACTTCTGGTCATGTATGGTATACTGGTGGTGAGGATTGTTATTGCCAAAATGGAGGACACTGCATTTATTTATGTTAAACTAGAGCAGCCATTCACTGGTCTGCTTCTGGATTCTCTGGTGTTCTGATTTCAGGCTTTGTTGAATGGCCAGTCCTAAAAGCTTGGATTCATCAGCGTAAAACATGATATTATTTGTAGCTTCCTTTGTCATATCATTTATGTAAATGAGGAAGAGGATTGGGCCTAGGATGGTCCCTTGAGGAACTCCACTGACAACATCACATGGTTCATAGGCCTATCATAATTTATTGCCATTATTGGTAAAAAGCTGGACCTGCTGCTCTTACTCTGTCAGGAAATTCATCACCCATTCTACTACATTGTTGTGGGTGCCAACTGCCTGTAATTTGGCCCTAAGGCATCTGTAGGGTACCTTGTCAAAGGCTTTGGTATGGTCAAGGAAAATAGGGTCAATGGGTAATCCTTTCTCCTGAAGGTCTGTGATGATATTGTAGGTTTCAAGTAAGTTAGTCTCAACTGACTTTCTGGGAAGAAAGCCATGCTGGTCTGGTGACAGTATACTATTGGACAGAAGATGTATTAGAATTTTGGCATTCACAAAGCATTCCAGGGTTTTTGCTACATTCCAGGGTACCTTGTCAAAGGCTTTGGTATGGTCAAGGAAAATAGGGTCAACAGGTAATCCTTTCTCCTGAAGGTCTGTGATGATATTGTAGGTTTCAAGTAAGTTAGTCTCAACTGACTTTCTGGGAAGAAAGCCATGCTGGTCTGGTGACAGTATACTATTGGACAGAAGATGTATTAGAATTTTGGCATTCACAAAGCATTCCAGGGTTTTTGCTACAGCTGAGGTTAAGCTGATTGGCTAATAATTTTCTGCATTTGTCTTGTCACCTTTCTTGAAGATTGGTGTAATGTAAGAGCTTTTCCAATCTAAAGGCAGAGTCTTTCAGTCAAGGGAAATCTGAAATATTTTACATTATGGAGTTGATATCTCATTTGCCAGTTCTTTTAGGAGCCTTGAGTGAATGTTATCCAGCCCTGCAGACTTATTAACATCTAGCACTTCAAGTTGCTTTGTGACAAACCTTGGAGTAATCATGATAGGTGGCATAAATTTTAGTATACTATATGCTGGACTGTTGGGTAGAGGACTGTCAGGCTCATGAGTAAACACTGATGCAAATTGCTTGTTGAGTAATTCAGCAATTTCTTGTAGGTCAATAGTTTCTGTGCCATCAGATTTCTTCAGTTTCTTTATTCAATGTCTACTATGATCTTTGCTGGATGCATAGTTCCAAAACATTTTGGGGTTTCTTTTGCTATTATCTGCAAGCTTGGACTTGAAGTTTGATTATAGTTGTTTAGTGAGATTTTGTAGTTTATTTCAAGCCTTTGCAAACTTTTGATAGTGACAATGTTTCCCCATTTTATGGTACCTGTTCCAGTATCAGCTTTTTTTGGTTTTGTTCTCTATGTATCTGAGGGGTCATGTGTGGGAGTGAGGGGTCATGAACATGAGTGTCCCCACACTTCACTGGAGATAAGGCTTCCCATTTGACCCTTTCCAGCAGGATAGAAGGACATCTGTGCTTCTATTCTGCTTGAAAGGGTCAAATGGAAAGCCTTCTCTCCAGTGAAGGGTGGGGAAGTTAAAGTCATCAGCTATCAGCAAAGTCCCTTTGAATCTTGCAGTTGCCTTAAAAAACATACATGTAATCACTTTTTCTGTTTCAGGCTGATTTGGGACAGAGGGGCTCCTTTATATGTAGCCTATTTGAGTTACCAACATGTTGTTGTGATCAGTGATCAGTGTGATTACACATAATCTGAGTTGCAGGATAGACTAACTTGTTAGGTGCTGTAGGATGCTTTGACAACTACCAACATACCATGTCTACAATTTGGTGACTGTAAATTTGTAATGACAAAATATCCAGGGAACTTAATATGTGATTCAGCCAACTTAATACTACTAGACTTTGGGCAAACTTTGGTCATAAGAACCAGAATATATTTTTTGAGTAAACAACAATTTTCAGCTCATTCATTTTGTTAGTAAGCTGGTCAAAATTAGTAATAAGGGCAGAAAAAGTTGGACCTACTCTTTGTAGGTGTTTTTTACTTTGGTGGTTGGTCTGGCAATTGGGCTCATCCATGTGGTTGTCTAGTGAGGCAAAGGTTATTGCAGCTGTTGATGAATTTGAAGTCCAAAAACTCTCAGAGTATATTTCAGATTTAGATAAATCAGCACTAGAAACAGTTGATTGTCTTTCAATAGATATAACATTAGCATTTACACTATGTAGCCTACACTGTCTGATTTTTGGGGTTCTACATCCACATTGGGGCAGAAGTTGACTAACCATTTTTTTTTTTACAATTTTGAAACTGCATATGCCAAGATTTAGTTGCCTGCAGCAGTGCATTCTTTGAATTTTTTACAAGCTGCTTATGCTTTTCACAGTCCTGCTTTGAGAAGTCATGCAGAACTGGATATCCTCCTTTTTAGTGAATGATGCTTTCATATTTGCTTCTTGATCTGGAAGGAGGACACAATAAACAACAGTGGTGGAGGAGTGCTAGGTGCTTTTTTCACTCTGCGCATTTAATCATCAAACATTACTTAAGGGACCACATACAATTCCATACTTGCTAGACAGGAAGTTTTGGACAGCATTTGCATCATCTTTTGTGCTAGATATTGGAATTCCATTGGCAACTATGTTGTTTTATGCACATTGCAATCTTTTTCAGCACAGATTATTTCTTGTACTTCTGTCTCAAGGGACTGCTGGAGGTTCACACTCAGAGTCTGGACCTCTGCCTGAACAATCTGTTTAGTTTTGGCAGAGTTACACTTGGATGATAAAGCTGCCTCAACACTGTTCACTTTGTCCCTGATTGCACTGAGTTCCACTTTAAGTGCAGTCTCAGATTGCAAAATTGTGTTTGAGAGACTTGGCTTGAGGCTTGACATAGCTTGTAAAATCACTTGGGTAGTTCTTTGATTGTAGCTGTGGAATGCATAGGAGTTGTGACTGCAGGATCAGCCACCTTGCATTGTGGACAGGTCCATTTAAGACCACTTCTATCTTCCATTTTATTTAGCAGAGCATACTCATCATCAGATATGTTCAGACTAACTCATCACAACCATTTATCACAATTGTTAGAATTCAGCACACTTGAGTTTTCATCAAGGTCCAATTTACAGAGCATGTATTTGTCCACATTCTTTTTTGGGCTTTCTCTTAGGTGCTTTGTAATTTGTGGTGGCATCATTTTTTGGGTTTATTTTAAAATTTGACCAAAAGAAAATTGTGTTGGTAAAAATTCAAAATATGTAGATGTTGAAATCTCCAGGGAATTAAACTTATATATTATTAGTTGGGAAACACATAAACTGAATAAAACACCAAGGTGAGTAACTTTAATTTCACACTTTAGGGTCTAATGATTGAAAAAATAACACACTAGAATTGGAAAAATGTCTGAGACACTCAGTTTGTGTCAATAGTTCTCAGTTTAAATTTCACAACATCACATGGGTTTGTTGATCAACATTGACCATTTACCATTTCCAATATGAATCCAAATTCAACATTCATTTGCATCAGAAGTTAATTTTACTTCCCTCCCCCTAATACACAAATATATACCCTGAATTTGTATATATAAGGGTGGGGATGAAGTGCATTTCTGATGCAAATGAATGTTAAATTTGGATTCAAGATGCAATTCTGATTATAGAGGTAAGTTTGTTTCCTAGCTACCTTAATAGTCCATTAACATAAACATTACCCTGACTATCCAGTTATACTTAAATAAGTATAACTGGCAGATATACTTAAATATACCAAGAATCTGACTAGCCTTTGCAGCCACAGCCCTTACCAAAATATTATTTTAAATGATTATAGCAATGAAATATGAAATGTAGTGCTAGTACTTTAGTTTTATTGGCATTTTTCCTTATAGAGAGTAGAACCACTTAGCAGATCCTATAGATCTAACATTTATATAAAAATGGGCTATTTTTTTGTGTTTTGTTATCATTTTTTGGCTTATGTCTCATGAAACACATGGCTCATAATGCTAAATAAAGCCAATTTGAAAAAAAAAAAAACATTAGCAAACTTTTATATACAGCCTTACACTAACTCTGGCGCATTAGGAAGGGGAGACTGGAATGTCATTGGAACAGAAGTAATCATATTTAGAAAGGGTAAAATCCTAATCTGTGATTATTTCGTCTTTGTGCATGTGTCTTCCCTATGTGTGTGTTGTCTCTGAGTTTTTTTGTTGTCTCTGTGTGTGTGTTGTCTCTGTTTGTGTGTGTTCTCTCTGTGTGTGTAGTCTCTGTGACTGGCAGGATCAATACAATATACTAGGGTATATAGGAGTGCTGTTATTGATGTAAAAAGTAAAGATCACCATCTAGTAGTGTCAAGGGTTAATTTAAAGCTGAAATATTGGAAGGGTAAGTACCTCCCAGGAAGTTATGATGTTGGTAGACTCCAGGATGAGAATTTGAGAGAAACTTTCCAGGAACAGTTGAATACTAAACTTGAGAGTTTAAAATTTGATAATGTGGATGGTTGGAATAATTTTAGAAAAATAATTTGTGAAGTTGCTGAAGGTGTTTTAGGGAAGAAAGCTAGAACTGCAGCTAAGAATATTAGTGAAAAAGCTTTATGTTTAATAGAAGGAGAAAGGAATTGTACAAGAATTATCTGAGTGATAGATTGTATGAAAACAAAAGAAATGTAAAGAAAGTGGAGAATGCATTAAAATATGAACTAAGGAGGTGTGAAGTGGAGGCCATGGATAAAATTGCCAAGGATCTGGAAGATGCAGCTAGACAGCATAATAGTAAAATATTGTACTGGCACATTAAAAAATTGAGAGGGAGTAGTCAATCAGGTCTTGTCCCAGTTAAAGATAGGAATGGGGTTGCAATTAGCGATAAGGAAAAAACTAAAGTGAGTTGAGCCAAACATTTTGAGAACTTGCTTAACCAAGATAGAGTTGCTGGAAAAAAATATAGAGGAAAATGAAAAAGTTTGTGATACCTTGGATGTGAGGGAAGATTTGTTTTGTGAGGAGGAATTAGCAACAGTACTAAAAGGATTAAAGACTAATAAGGCTCCAGGTGGTGATAGGGTGGTAAATGAGTTTCTTAAATATGGTGACTCAGAGATTAGAAATAAGTTATCAAAGATTATGAACATGATTTTTGAAAAAGGGGAAGTACCTAACAATTTAGGAAAACCTTAATTAAGCCACTTTATAAGAAAGGTGATAAAAGTGAGTGTGGTAATTATTGAGGCATTAGTCTGGTCTCTGTAGGTAGCAAATTACTTAGTAATATGATACTTTTTAGACTGAGAGATGCCATAGACAAAGTTTTAAGAGAAGAACAGTGCGGTTTTAGAAAAGGTAGAGGATGGGTTGACCAAATTTTCACTCTTAGGCTAATAATTGAGAAGTGCCTGAGTTTTCAAACACCTTTGGTCTTCAGTTTTATAGATTATGAGCAAGCATTCGATTCTGTTGATAGAAGAGCTTTAGTAAAGGTTTTATCCTTGTATGGTATACCAGACAAATACATTAAAGTGATTAGTGCTATGTACAAGAATAACACTGCTGCAGTTAAGGTAGGAAATGAGGTTAGCAGCTGGTTTTTTATTAAATCAGGAGTTAAGCAGGGTTGTGTTCTATCCCCCTTTATATGGATTATTTTGATGGACTTTGTTTTAAGGAGCACAGGAAAGGCAATGTGAGACCATGGAATCAAATGCGGAGGAAAAAGTCTCCTGGACTTGGATTATGCTGATGATTTAAGCATCCTAGATGAAAGTGTGAGCAAAATGAATGAAGTTTTAAGTGGTTTTGTGAGTTCAGGGTGCTAGAATTGGTTGGAAAATTAATATTAGGAAGACTAAGTCACTAAGGCTAGGAATATGTGAAGATGAAAAGGTGATGTTGGGTAATGAAAAGATTGATCAGGTGGGCAGCTTCACTTACCTTGGTAGTATTATTGGTAAAGATGGTGGGAGCAGTGAAGATATTAAAAATAGAATAGCCAAGGCTCAGGGTGTTTTTCACAGTTAAAAAAGTCTGGAAGAATAGGAAGATAAGTCTGCAAACCAAGATTAGAATATTAGAAGCTACAGTGATGACAGTGATCAAATATGGCTCTGAAGCATGGACGCTTCGAAAAGTAGATAAAGATTTCCTAGATGTTTCCAGAGAGATTGCTTAAGGATTGTTCTGGGTACCTGGCTGATTGACCATATTTCAAACAATAGTCTATTCAAAAAATGTGGTTCAATACCGCTCTCTAGGGCTATAATGAAAAAAAGGTTGAGGTGGTTAGGGCATTGTTATGTGGATGATTGATGACAGATTGCCAAAGATTGTTCTTTTTGGCCAACCATCTAGGGCTAAACAGAAAGCAGGTCTTCCCCGTCTGGGGTGGGAGGACGTCATAAAGAAAGATTTAAAGGAAATGGGAACTTCGTGGGCGGGTGTAAAAAGGGAGGCTTTGAATAGATTGGGGTGGAGGAGGAGCGTGCGTAGCTGTGTTGGCCTCAGGTGGCTTGGTGCTGCAGTGAGTTGTTAGTAGTAGTAGCAGTAAAATCCTAAATGTAGGGCTTTTGTAGATCTTGGGGCATAGTTGAAAGAGGGAACTAAAATCTTGGGGATGGATCCTAAGCCCCAAAATCAGTTTGATATATAAATAATTCCGATAAAATAAAAGTTTGAAATAGGGATAAAATCCTTTTTAATAGACAGTGTATAATAAATTTCACAAAAAATACCAGATATTTCAGTCACATATACAGTGACCATCATCAGTAGTAAAACTAAACTAAAACAATTTAAAACAAATGTTTATATACTAAATCAAATAAAACTGTTTGATTTAGTAAATTAGAGATTTTAGTGATTTATAATTAATCAATATGTAGTTTTATTTTGATTTGGTATATAAACTTTTGTTTTAAATTGTTTTAGTTTAGTTTTTTTTCAGACATTCTTGTGTTTTAGTTTAGACATTCTCAAACAAAATAAAATGGTCTGGAAAATTAAAAATATGTTCTGAAAGGGCTGAAGTAAAATCTTCAGACTTAGAATCTTGCTCTAAAGCCAAAGAGATGACAGAATAAAGTTCAATTTACCCAATGTAGTTGACCTTTGTCCAAATGTTATATCATTGAACGCTAATGAACTGAATCCAAGAAGGTCAGAGGCTAGCTCCGCCTTTGCTTTGAAAAGAATTAGAGATTTAAACAATATGTAGTTTTATTTGATTTAGTATATAAACTTTTGTTTTAAATTGTTTTAGTTTAGTTTTACTACTGATGACGGTCACTGTATATGTGGCCAAAATATCTGGTATTTTTTGTGAAGTTTATTATACTGTCTATTAAAAAGGATTTTATCCCTATTTTGAACTTTTATTTTATTCTCATGGAAAGGCAGTGTGGTCTCCGAAGTTATCTATTAATAATACCATTACTAAAATAGGAACAAGGTGACCATACTTGATGTTTTTTTTATGCTCTTTACAATTATGATAACTATCTCACCTATAGGCTTATGCCCCTCCCCCAGCTCAGGAATGGTTACTATACACATTTACTAAAATATAATGCTTCCATAGTCTTCTAAGTTTTGTTTTAATCCTTGTTATCTTGCAATGCTGTGCAACACTGTTTTTCTCCCCCACATCCTCCACATTGAACCCTTCTGGAAGATTCTTACAAATATTGATAAATTAAAAATCTGCTCCTATTTTCTTTTTTGCAAAATACATACTGAGATATCCAACTTTGACACACAATTCAAAACTCATCTATAGTCTTAACATATTAGATCATACTATAGCTGTTGCTAAACTTATGGGAAAACACAAACACAAGATTACAAGACATGCTTGGAAACAACTTCTTCAACTATAGTTACGTTGTCATTGTTGTATAGTGATATTTTGCTCTCATTTTCTTTTAATACAAAGACAGTTTTTCAATAAATAATAATAATAATGGCTTTTGGAAAAATACTTCTTCATACTGAACTAGCTAACTAGAATTTCTCCCCCACCCAAAAAAAAACCTAACTCCATACAAAATTTGTCTGAATTAATTTGAAAATTATTTCAAGTAGCCTAGGATAAAATTCTAGATAATTTACTTTTTGCTATCTTAGAAAGAGTTTAGGTTAGAGAAATATAACTTTTGGTAATGAATATAGGGCCAAAAACATACTCAAAGAAGGTATTGCCAAGCTATTATGTTAACCCTCTTCTGATTTATATGTTATAGAAATTTGTCTACTCGACAAGTTTATAGGCCTACCTATTGGAGTTTAGACAAAACAATATTTTACTTAATTTTGAGCTTCTTTTTCTCTGAGTTTTAGTCATCTGTGCCACTTTGTTTGTTTGCTCTATGATAGAATGATAACAAATCATCTGTATGTTTTTATTTATGCTTGCTCTATACTATAAAATAAAGTAGAAAAAATCTTGTACATGACTATGATTATTCATTATGTTTTATTCAGAAAAACCACTAAACTGCAATTTTACTTATTTGAGAAGATTTGTGCCAGTCTATTTTGAAATAAGTAGGGGTATACATAGTTATATTTAATTCTATAAAAGGGTGGTGTAGCATAAAATGAAACAATGTACTTTTATAAATGAAATTAGTAAGTATTTAGTTTTATTTAAAGAAATTTTTAAGCCCTCATATGCATCTGTGATATACCCTTACAAAATCTTATTATAACTGCTCAAAACTCAACTAAGTTCCTTGATAGTTAAAAGTCCAACATCTAGAACTTCACTGGAGCTTAAAAAGAAAAATGATTTTGAGGTTTTTGATTATCTCAGTTAATTCATTAGTTAAAGGTGAATGCACACTTTTGGACACATTCTAATACTTGTTCTAAATTTACTAAATGCTAGCCTTCAAATGCACCCTGTCCATCTAATGGGGCTTAGACTACTTACAAAGCTTTTGCTGATTCTGCTGCTTTTTTTTTGTAGTTTTGTCCACAGTGTTAAGCTTTGGTTGTTCCTCCATTCCTTCAAGGCAGAGTGCTTCAACCTTTGCTCTTTTTTCAGCTGCATCAACACCCCTGTCAATAAAATGCCAGTCCTATCACTTCCTCACTAAGATACCCCAGCTGCCCACCCAGTTTCTTCAGTGCACCAGTTTCTGCTGGCAATCCACAAGTGAGGAAACTCTTCAGAAGCATAAATCATTGGCTGGTGCTGCTGTTGGCTGAAGAGAAAGGAGCCACAATCTATACATAACTTCCTACACCAAAAACACCTAAGTTGCCCAGACCAGTGATTTCACAATCTGTCTGCTTGTAGCCAGAATCTCTGAGCATGTGTATTATCAATGCATAAATCAGTTGTGCCATGGAACGAGCACAATGAAGGCCTCCTGGTTTCCGTGACAACACATCTTGAGCCAGAAGGCCACCAATGAACAGCAGGGAAAGCTTGAGGAGCTCATGGTAGTCTTCACGTTGATGACAAATACCCAGCTGATCAGTCAGATAGGTCTTCATATCATCCAATGCATCAACCAGAGCTGCAGCAGTGAACAGAACCTCAATACCAGGCTTGTAATTACCGTACACAATGTTTGGCCGAAAGGCTTTGAACCCTGTGAACAGCTGGATGTCAGGATCACGTGAAGGTCCATTGTGATGCTGAATGCCTCATCCAGCATTAATTCATGGATGTGGTGTCTGCATGCAAGATGCAGAACACTTTTACCAAGATACTGTTCAAACAGACTACAGGCACCATTTAACAGCTGGTGTTGCTTGATGTTATATCAAAGCTGAGAGCCTTGATGCTGTCTACAATGCCCCAGTCAGACACTGTGTCTATCATTGCATCTACCATGGCTTTACCAATACCATTATCTAGTTTTGGGATGCAAAGCAGTTGTTCTGTTCCAGATCTATAAACAATTATTGGCAGTCAGTCAACTTTTTCATTCCCAGTGAGGTCCTCCATAAGCTTTCCATCCCTGTGAAGAAACAATTAGCTTCTGGGGATTGAAATCAGACTTCAACTGAGATGAAAATATATAACATGATGCATCCGACAGTAATGTCTTATAGATGATTTGTTTTATACGGAAATCCTGAATTTTTGTGATATGTCTCTTGAATTATTGGGGCAATAATCTGGACTGCTTGCCTGTCACTTGTCTTTGTGCAGTCTAGGGATGACAGGAGTGCAGGAGTTAAAATGTTAGTTGTTCCATGTTTTGGTATTGGTGTACATGGTTGCTTGTTGGCTTCACTGCCGACTCTTTGTAATACTTCCATGTCTGCATCATCATTACTAGAAGACAAATCAAAAGACTCCATTAACACAGTTCTATCCAGCAGATTTGCTATCTCAAGTTGCTGTTTTGTCTTCAAGTGGAACTGTCTTTTTTGTTTATTTTCCTGTACTTTCTACTTTTTTTGCAAGTGATATGTCAACCCCTGCCATAACCCCTCGCCTTCCTTTTTTAAGCTGGGCCAACAAAAATTGCTCATCTTCCTCAATTTTGATAAGCTGTAATGCATCCTGGTGAGCTATGTCAAAGAGATCATTGAAAAATTCCTTAATTTCTTCCTCATCGGCTATCTGGTTGCTGTCCTTCTTGCTTTGGTTCTCTTCAACCCTTCTCATCTCTTCACTAAAGCTTCAAGTTGAGCAGCTGCATCATCACTCTGGCACTTGGGTATTCTGTCTTTCTCCCAGAACATTTGAACGTCCTTAATTACTGATACTGCTGTGTTATGTTTAATCTTGGCTACTTTTAGCTTTGTGCCATAGAGCCTGAGAACATCACCAACTAATGGCAATTTTGAACCATATAGATCTTCCAAAGCTGAACCAAGCAGCTACACTTCCTGTTTACTGCGTGTGGATGTTGAAAACGCCATGACCAACTGTAAAAACAAAACATTTTATGTGAAAATGCTCAGACACCTAATTGATTATTAATATATTAACCTAAATTCCTTCAGTTATCTCCATATATAAGACATAACACCTATTTTGGGTTAGAATTTACAGTAAACGCACTATTAACTAATAAATATATACCCTGAATCAATGATTTTCTTTATATACACGCAATTTCTATAACATTCAAGTATAATCAGAATTCGGGTGCCTCGACCATACCCCAAACATGAAGTTATCCTAAAAATAAATGAAACTTTTTTTCTATCATAGAAAACTAGTTTAGAATGGTAGGAGGGAGGAAAAACGAAAAAAATTTTATGTACCTAAGGACCACCCTACTGCGCAATAGTCAACCAGTTGCTGATCCTGAGCTAAAAGTTGAAATTTTCCACCAATAACTCATCTGTTTTTTTCCTCCAATTCCAGTATGGTTTTCTACACGTCCTTAATATGATGTATCACATAAGATCGAACCAATTCTAATCACTGATACAGTAGTTCTAAAGGGACTTGTGTCCCTCAAATTGAATAAATCTGACTCCCTTTGGATTGGAAAACTGCCCATATCATTTCAATATTTTAGAAAAGTGGAAAGGACCCTGCTGAAAATCATTGACCTATTAGCATGGCAGCAGTAGTTGTTAAGGTTCTTGAAAGAATAATGAATTCTGCAGTTATTAGACATCTTGATGCAAATATTATTTTACACAGCCCATAACATGGCTTTTCTCAAGGAAGATCTGTTGATATCAATCTCCTTGAATCATATGACCGCATCACAAATTTCCTTGATTCAGGGTTGCCCGCAGACATGATTCTGCTTGAATTTTTATAGCTTGTGACAAAGTTTGTCACATGTGACTTGTAATTAAATTATGTGCTGTCTAGCTTGAAGGGAAATCCCAGCTTAAATACGCAGTTGCTTGAAGCTATTAGAGTTCCAAAATATGCCTGATCTCAATTTAAAGTTTGATTGCTTGTACATTGACTTCAGTAAAGCATTTGACAAAATTTCAGTTAGTTGGTTGCTCGAAAAATGTGAAAAGTATGAGCTAGGCAGTAGAACTTTAGCGTGGATTAAAGACTACTTATCAGGCCATTCACAGCAAGTTATAGTTGGTAGTGCACTTTCAAGTGAGACCCCAATTTTGAGTGGTGTGCAACAAGGCAGTTGTTTGGGCCCAGTGTTATTTTGTTTGTTTGTCAAAGATTTGCCTGAAGTAATTCGTCACTTGACTGTCAAACTGTTTATGGGTGATGTAGAAGTGCCATCTCCCCAGTAGATCTTGTCCTTATTCAAGAGGATCCAAATGCCCTAAATTATTGGTGTAAATCAAACTCCATGTTTGTAAACCTTCAAAAAGGTTTTGTACTTCACAATACTTCTTGAAAAGCTCAACTTATCCTTATTTTCTTGGTGATACCTCTGCTTCATCTGCGGATTCAGTAATGGATTTAGGCATTCACTTTGATTACCAGTTGAAGTTTCACTAACACATGTATATAATTTCGCAAAATGCTAATTATAGTCTGTTTTGTATTAAGAGAATGTTCAGGAAATTTAGCCTTCAAACTTTTATGACACTATTCAAGATGATAGTACGCCTGAAGGTAGAATAGTGTTCCTCTGTGTGGTATCTGACATGGAAATGTGATTTGCAGCAAATTGAAAAGGTTCAACATTGGGCATCAAAGTTTGTGCCATATTTGAATCATTTGCCATATCAGAGTTGACTGTAATGTTTGGGACTTTATCGCCTTTAGTTTCAATGGGACAGGATTGACCTGATCAATATGTTCTATATTATAAAGGATGTTAATAATGTGGACTGGGCTGATTTCTTCAAGCTTAGTCATCACTCAGCCACTCAACAAAACTTGTATAAATTGTGTCAGCCACAAGTGCACAAGAAAATAGGTCAATGTAGCCTTATTAATTGAGCAACAGAAATTTGGAATAGTTTACCTGATACCGTAGTTTCTGCACAAACAGTACACACATTTGAGAGTGCTCTTGTTGAAATTGAGTTCTATGAAAAATAGTTGTTGCAATATAGTTACCATAATTAGTTGTTTGGTTGTTTTTTTACTGAAGAATTTTTTTTCTAATTTTTTTGCAATGTTGCTGTTGAGCTGTTATTTCTTGTATTTGTATTGTAACAAGCCTATGGCTTTCTCTTGTTTTGAATAAAATATATAAAAATATGTATCTTTGATTTTCTTCATCTGCAATCTCAATGTGTTCAGTTGTTTGATGACTCTGGTAACTGTATTCTTTCTTCCTCTACACATGTTTTGAATGGAGTTCTTCAGAAAAGTGTTTTAGATCCTATGCTATATAATATCTTCATCAACAATGCTCATTCTGTTATCAGTAGTAAATCTACTCTCTATGCTGATGACCTGGATCCTGTTGGACCTGGCTTGCTCTGTGAAGATCCTGCCCTCTACAAAATAATGTTGGACTTCTTGGTCAATGGGTCGAGGCTTGGGTTCTTGAATTTGATACAGTCAAGTGCCATATCATTTACTTTGGCAAAATAAATCCTTTTAGCCCTTATTTTTTTCTTAGGCCACCCACTCTGCTCTGTAAACAATGAATCTTGGTGTCACTATTGACAACAAGATCTTGGTGTCACTATTGACAATGAACTAAAACTTAACAATCATGTTAAAAGGTGTGCTGCTGTTGCTGGTTCAAGTATTGGACTGATTATGTAAACTCTTTCCACTCGTTTCCCTAAAGTCACCAGTCTTCTATATAAGGGACTTGTGCATCCCAAATTTGCGGTTGGAATGTCACTTATCTCCCCTTATTTTGAAAAAGATGTAAAGGTTCTTGAAGATGTGCAGAGATGTGCCACCGAAGTGATATAGATGTGCAGAGATGTGCCACCGGGAGCTTTCCTACTCTGCTAGTCTTACAAGATTAATCTTCCTACCCTTGTTTAAAAGAGAAATAAAAGGGGTGCCATTCTAGCCTATAAGTTCACGAAGGCTAATACTCTCTTATTATTATTCTCTACTGTTGGTCCCAATATAAGAACTAGGGTTCATCCCCTGATACTGGTCAAGCAGTCTACAAAATCCTGACTCTGCGCTCAATCTTTTCTTCACGAAATGTCGACATTTGGAACAAAGTATATGAAGCAGCAGTTACTGCTGACTTTTTTGATGCTTTTAAATGAAGGCTGGATGCCGAGTTGTTCTCCAGAGAGTGTAAACTCAGCTGGAATGCTACTGAGGATCCAACTGTACCTTGCTACTGGAGAACTTTGAAAACAACATAAGTCATCATTCTGGAGCTCTGTAAGGAGAATTCCATAGATTACTTCAACCTGCAATTTAAAGTAAAAGGTGAATTAAGTGGTACTTTCTTTATTTAGCCATCTTACAATGGAGAAAACCAAAAGTTTTAATGCCTTTTGTATGCTGTATGTGAAATTGGTGTGTATCTAATGTCCAGCCTTGTAAGATATCTCTAATGCTATTTGAGAGAGTAATAGAGATAAGAGCTTGAGACATACTCTCTCAATTCATAATCAGGCTATAGCTCAGTTCCTTAGTTTTTTCATCTTGCTCAAATACTTTTTGAGCTGGTGAAAAGCTACTACTAAACTAAAATTTTATTAAAACACGGTAGTTGAACGGATTTTTAATCTTCTGTCTCCATTCCCTACTCATAGAATATATCACTGCTTTTTGATCATTAGTTTTTTTTTTAATGTTTAATCATACCAAAGAAGAAGATAAAATATTGAATACCAGCAGATATGGGCTTTGACTTCAAATACAGTTTTACAATCAACTGAATCTAAAAAAAAAAAACTATTCGAATCACCATATGTTTACTGGTTTAGTTTTTAGATTAAATGAACTAGAACAATAAATTTAATTTGACAATAAGATGAATAGAATAACAATGTGATCTAACAAATCAATGAAAGTGCTGAATTGATATCTGTTACTATCATATTAACTAAAGAATAAATAAATCTATCAAGTTTAAGGGTCATCAAATGAAGATATATGTTTGACATGTGCTATTATTTTCAGAAAGGAATTTAGTTAGTGTTATAATGCCTCTTTCCATCAAAACAAGCTCAAGTTGAAATGGATTTTTAAGTAAGCAGGTTGTAACCTGTTGGCTGCATTAATTTTTAACAGTATTAAATTGGCAGTCTATTCCAGTAGGCTATGTTTGTAAAATGTATAATCCCAATCTGTTTTGGAGTTATATCGAATCTCAAAATTTACATCAAATTTTAAAAGTTTTGCCTCATATGACCTATATTTTAGTTAGTTGGATTTGTGAAAGAACAATGACAAAGGAGACAAAAAACTTTCTTGTTTTATATTTGATTGTCATCCAGGAGAGGCTCTTAAGTGTAATTCTAGTTGAATAAAAAAAGGGGAAAATATGCTACCAATAAGTTCTAGAAGTTCAAAAAAAGGGTGGTATAAAGCAATGGTTGAGCAACATCTGTGTTGTTCAGCAGGATGTTCATGCATATGATCTACATATCCATATAACTAAAGAGGAAATATATTAATACTAGTCTACTTTAAAATTTGAAAGTCCTACCTCATGTATGCTTTCTTGTACATTATTTAAAAATAATACAATAAGTTGATTTTAATTTGCTATGAAGGAATTGTGTGTTTTTTTTCTCTTACTACAGATCTATAAAACAAGAAACCCGTTGTAATAAGTACCTCTTTCGATAAAATCTAGAATCTTGTACCATTTTGTCGTTTTTTGAGTTGGAGATTCGTGTATAATAAAATTTTTGGGCAGCTCATAGTTTTTGGAAAAAAAAACAAAGTAATTTATGTAATTAAACAATAAAAAACTGTAACAATATGGTTTTTCTATCTCTCTTTAGATCCAGAAAAAAAGACCGAAGAAGATTCAAAAAAGGAACTTCATGAGTTCTGTGAATATCTTAACGAACTTTTGGCCCACAAGAGTTACATTCAAGGGTAGGTACTTTAAATCTTGCTGTATAGGATCTAAAATATAATTATGGTCATGTTTGGTTAAGTCAAAGGTTGAGTGTCTTTGTGCCTAGACTAGCTTACAAGACAGGTTAATGTCTCAGTACACTGTTGAACTTGCTGAAATGGGCTATAATAGAAGAGGGAAATGTAAACTGTGAGTTTACTACTAGTAGTAGTAGCTTCCCATCAGTGTTACCTATGCTAGATTGGGATATGTCTGCTGTTCAAGATCTCCAATTGCTTTTAGTCTCCAATTTTGAGTTTTTTCAACAATGGCTATTTAAATGATATACTCTTTGTTTCGCCGTGACGCCTTTTTTGAGGGATATCAGACTATAAAAATTACTGCAGATATGTTTTCAAAAATTACATTTTACTGCTAAGAATAGGTCTAATGAAAATAATTTGAGCCCAACCAATATATTATCCACCCTATATGAGGATTAGTGTGATTGTAGGATATTGGGAATGAATATTGGATAATGGATTTTTTTTTTTTTTTGCACAATTTATCCAGAAAATGACGCCAGACAGCAGAGGCGAGCCACATGAAGTCACAGTATATTTGGTGTCAATACTAAGCTTAACTGTAAAATGAGCAATGACACACATGTATTCCCTTGTTCCTTCTTGAATAAGCTTGAGCTGTGCCCTGTGGCGATGCAAACTCCTTAACTGTATTTAAAAAAAATCAATATAATTAAAGTCATTAGCCTAATGGTAGCATACTATTAATTGTAGGGCGTACACCTTAATGTACTCCCTTTAGTCAAACAGTGCCTGAATGTGAAATGAGACTGAAGCAACCTATCACAGACAGTGCAATCGCGCTGCCTAAGTAAAGAACAATGTTGGCACAATATAATATTTATTTCTTTATACCAGGGCACTTTGTATTGAAGGAGTTGTCGTAGAGAAACTTCAAAAAAGGGCTCATTCGATTGGAAATTGGAGTGGCTTTTGCCCTTTTTAATAGTCAAAGTGATTAGAAGGCAACTAACACCCCTTCCACGCCCAATATTGACCAAAAACACATCCAATCAAAATTTCAGATAGCCATATTGTTCAGCGTAGTTGATGTCCAGATAGTAATTATGTTTTTGAGGAGAACATTCCCCCACAGCCATCAGGGCAAGCTTTGTAAATTATGCCTATGCCCTGGGGAAATATAAGGTTTTTATAGAAAGAGCCGTCGTAAAAACTTCAAAAAAAGCTCATTCGATTGGACATTCAAAGGGCTAGTGCCCTTTTTGGTAGTCGAAAGTGATTGGAAGGTAACAAACCCCCCTCTCTCGGCCACCTTTTCCCCTAGCACATCCATTTAAAAATTTTATATAGCCATTTTGTTCAACGTAGTTGAAAGTTCTGGAAATTAGGTCTTTGAGGATGATCCCCCCCCCCCCCCCCCCCCCGCCACAGCCCTCAGGCAAGAGTTATAAGTTATGCCCTGGGGGCATATACGGTTTTTTATACAAAGTGTTGTCGCAGATTCAAAAAAAAAAAAAAAAAAAAAAAAGAAACTTCAAAAAAAAAAAAAAAAAAAAAAAAAAAAAAAAAAAAAAAAACAAAAAAAACAAGGGCTCATTTGATTGGAAATTAAAATGGCTAGTACCCTTTTTAATAGCCGAAAGTGATTGTAAGGCAACTAACACTTCTTCCACGCCCACCATCTATCCAAACACAATCCAATCAAAACTTTGAGATAGCCATTTTGTTCAAACTAGTTGAAAGGTCTGGAAATTATCTATTTGAGGATGACACTCCCCCTACAGTCCTCATGTTAAGGGTTGTAAGTTGTGCCCTGGGGGTATATAAGGTTTTTATTGAAAGCTTTGTCGTATAAACTTGAAAAAAGTGCTCAATTTAATTGTCGATATTGATGTGAGGGCCACTAACCTCCCTCTCACGCTGATCTTTTCCCCAAACACATCTAATCAAATTTTTTTAAATAGCCATTTTTTTTCAACGATGTTAAAAGTTTTAGAAATTAGGCCTTTGAGGATAGTAACCCCTGAGAGTCTTCGGAGCAAGGGTTGTAAGTTATGCCCTCGGGGAATATAAGGTTTTTATTGATAGTGACGCTGTAGAAACGTCAAAAAAAGAGCTCATTCGATTGGAAATTAAAAGGGCTTATGCCCTTTTTAATAGTCAAAAGTCATTGGAGGATAACTAACACCCCTCTCACACCCACCATCTCTCCAAATACATCCAATCAAAATTTTGAGATAACCATTTTGTTCAACGTTGTTGAAAGGTCCGAAGATTATATTTTTAGGGATGACACTCCGCAACCCTCAGGACAAGCGTTGTAAGTTGTGCCCTAGGGGCATATAAGATTTTTTATAGAAAGTGTAGTCGTAAAAAAATTCCAAAAGGAATCATTCGACTGGAAATTGAAATTGCTTGTGCCCTTTTTAATAGTCGAAAAGGATTGGAGGGTAAATAACCCCCCTCTGACGAACCACCCCACCATTTCCCCAAACACATCCAATCAAAATTTTGAGATAACCATTTTGTTCAACGTAGTTGAAATGTCCGGATAATGTGTTTTGATGGTGACACTCCCCCGCAATCCTCAGGGCAAGGATTGTAAGTTATGGCTTGGGGGCATACAAGGTTTTTTTTTATAGAAAGTGTTGTCGTAGAAAATTAAAAAATAAATAATTTGATTGGAAATTGAAACGCCCAGTGCCCTTTTTAATAGTCGAAAGTAATTTGATGGCAATTAACCCCCCTCTCACGCCAAACATTTCCCCAAACATATCCAATTAAAATTTGCGATAGCAATTTTCTTCAACGTAGTTAAAAGGTCTGAAAATTAGGTCTTTGAGGATGACACCCCCCTCCAGCCCTCAGGGAAAGGGTTTCAAGTTATGCCCTGGGAACATATAAGGTTTTTATAAAAAACGTTGTCATAGAAACTTCAAAATGGGCTTCATTCGATTGGAAATGAAAGGGCTAGTGCCCTTTTTAATATTCGTAATCGATTTGAGGGCAGTAACCCCCCTCTAACGCCCACCATTTCCCCAAAACATATCCAATCAAAATTTTGAGATAACCTATTTGTTCAACGTTGTTGAAAGGTCCAAAAATTATATCTTTAAGGATGACAGCCCTCTCACAGCCTCAGGGCAAGGGTTGTCAGTTATGTCATGGGGCATATAAGGCTTTTATAGAAAGTGTTGTCTTAGACATTCAAAAAGGGCTCATTCGATTGGAAAGTAGAAGGGCTTGTGCCCTTTTTAATTGTCAGAGTGATTGGAGGATAACTAGCACCCCTCTCACACCACCATTAGCCCAAATACATTCAATCAAAATTTTGAGATAGCCATTTTGTTCAACGTAGTTAAAAAGTCTGGAAATTATGTTTTTTAGGATGAGACTCCCCGCACAGCCGTCAGGGCAAGGTCGTAAGCTATGCCCTGGGGGCATAAAGGGTTTTTGTAGAGAGCGTTGTCTTAGAAACTTCAAAAAGGGCTCATTTGATTGCAAATTGAAATGGCCAGTGCCCTCTTTAATAGTCGAAAAGTAATTGGAATGCAACTAACACCCCATCCACACTCACTGTCCTCCAAACACATACAATCAAAATTTTGAGATAACCATTTTCTTCAAATAGTTGAAAGGTCCAGAAATTATATCTTTGAGAATTGATTCCAACCCCTCCACTACCCTCATAGTGAGGGTTGTAAGTTTTGCCGTGGGGCTCATATGTTTTATTGAAAGCTTTGTCATAGAAACTTGAAAAAAGGGATCAATCGATTGGAAATTGAAAGGGCTAGTGGACTTTTCGATGCTTGTTTGAAAGTGATTTGAGGGCAAACTAACCCCCCTCTTACGCCCACCCTTTTTCCTCAAACACATCCAATCAAAGTGTTTAGATAATCATTTTGTTAACATAGTTGAAAGGTTCCAGAAAATATGTCTGAGGATGACAACCCCACTCACAGCCCTCAGGGTAAGGGTTGCAAGTATGTAATGGGGCATATAAGTTTTTATAGAAAGCGTTTTTTTGTTTAGAAACTTCAAAAAGGCTCATTCGATTTTAAATTAGAAGGACTTGTGCCCTTTTTAATTGTCAAAAGTGATTGGAAGATAACTGACAGCCCTCTCACACCCACCATTTACCCAAATATATCCAATCAAAATTTTGAGATGGCCGTCAACGTAGTTAAAAAGTCCGGAAATTATCTTTTTGAGGATGAGACTCCCCCCCCCCCAAAGCCCTCAGGGCAAGGGTTGTAAGCTATGCACTGGGGGCATAAAACGGTTTTTTGTAGAAAGTGTCGGTCCTTAGAAACTCCAAAAAGGGGGCCAATTTATTGGAAATTGAAAGGCTAGTAGTGCCCTCTTTAATTGTCGAAAAGTGATACGAAATGTAACTAACATCTTTTCACGCCCACCATTTATCCCAAACACATCCAATCAAAATTTTGTGATAGCCATTTTGTTCAAAGTAGTTGAAAGCTCCGGGGAAATTATATATAAGAATGATCCCCCCTCCCCCCCACTGCCCTCCTGGTACGGGTTGAAGTTATACCCTCCCCGCCTCGGGGGCCATATACTTTTATTGAAAGATTTTCGTTAGAAATGGAAAATGCTCAATCGATTGGAAATTAGGGCTAGCGGTCTTTTTTTGATAGTCGAAAGTGGACTTAAGGGCAATTACCCTCCCCCCCCCCCCGTCTTGCCCACCTTTTCCTCAAAACAAAACACATCCAATCAATCCAAGTATTTAGATAACGTTTGTTCAACGTAGTTGAACGTTTTAGAAATTAGGTCTTTGATGATGATACCCCCCCCCCCCCCCCCCCAGAGCTCTCTGGGTTTGTAAGATATTGCCCTTGGGGCGTATAAGGTTTTTTATGGATAGTAAATGTTGTAGAAACTTCAGAAAGGACTCATTCGACTCGCGGAAATAGAGAAGGTCTTGTGCCTTTTGTCCTTTTAATAGTCGAAAGCGATTGAAAGATAACTAACACCCCTCTTACATCCATCATTTCCCCAAATACATCTAATCAAAAGTTACATATATCCATTTTTGTTCGACGTTTGTAAAAAAAAGTCTGGAAAATTATGTTTTTTGAGGATGACACTTTCTCCACAGCCCTCAGGGCAAGGGTAGTAAAGTTGTGCCCTGAGGGCATAGATATTTTTTTTTTTTATAGAAAGCGTCATACGTAGAAATTCAAAAAAGGGCTCATTCGATTGGAAATTAGAAGGGTTTGTGTCCTTTCCCCAAATACATCCAATCAAAGCTTGAGATAGCAATTGTGTTCGACGTAGTAAAAAAGTCTGGAAACACTAGTTTTTTGAGGATGACAATCCCCCACAACCCTCAGGACAAGGGTAGTAAGTAATGCAATGGGGTAAAAAAGTTTGTGGTTTATAGAAAGCGTTGTCGTAGGAAATTCAAACTTGGAATCATCGATTGGAAATTGAAAAGGCCTAGTGCCCTTTTTGATAGTCGAAAGTGATGGTTGGATGCATGTAAACCCCTTCTTATGCCCATCATTTTCCCAAACACATCCAATCAAAATTTATGAAATAACTATTTTGGTCAACGTAGTTGAAAGGTCTGGAAATTATGTCTCTGAGGATGACAACTCCCTCACAGCCCTCAGGGCAAAGGGTTGTAAGTTATGCCCTGGGGCACATGAGGAGGTTTTTTGTAGAAAGGCGATTGTTGTAGTAACTTCAAAAAAGGGTCATTCGATTGGAAAATTAGAGGAGGAGGCCCTCCACACCACCATTCCCCAAATACATGCAATCAAAATTTTTTAAATAACCAATTTGTTTGATGTATTGAAGGGACTTGGTGTCCTTTTAGTAGTTGAAAGTGATTGGGAGGAAAACTGACACTCCTCACTCCACCATTTTCCCCCAAATACATCCAATCAAAATTTTTTAGATAAACCATTTTGTTCGACGTAGTCGTGCCCTTTCCGCAAATACATCAAATCATAAGTTTCAAGTTAGCCATTGTGTTTGACGTTGTAAAAAAAAGTCTGGATACTATGTTTTTGAGGAGGATGACACTCCCCACAGCCATCGGGACAAGGTTAATAAGTTATGCCTATGGGGTTATATAAGGTTTTATAGAAAGCATTGTCGTAGAAGCTTCAAAAGGGCTCATTCGCTTGGCAAATTGAAAGGGCTAGTGCCCTTTTTAATAGTCGAAAGTGATTGGAGGGCAAGTAACCCTCCTCTCTCGTCCACCATCTTCCCCAAACATATCTAATCAAAATTTTGAAATAACCATTTTGTTCAACGTAGGTTAAAGGTCCAGACAAATAATTGAATATTTGAGGATGACAAAACCCCCCCCCCCCTCCCGAAGCCTCAGGGCAAGGTTGTCGGTAAGTTATGCCCTGGGGGCATATAAGGTTTTTATAGAAAGCATTTGTCGTATAGGAAATTTCAAAAAAGGGCTCATTCGATTGGAAAGTAGAAACGGATTTGACGTCAACTACCCCCCTCTCACGCCCACCTTTTTCCCCAGCACATCCAATAAAAATTTTTTAGATAGCCATTCTGGTTCAACGTAGTTAAAAGTGTTTAGAAGTTTTTAAAAGTTTAAAAGTTTAGAGGATTATAACCCCCTCAGGGCGCTCGGGGAAAGGGTTGTAAGTTATGCCCTGGGGGATGTAACGTTTTTTATAGATAGTGACGTTATAGAAACTCAAAAAGGGCTCTCTTTGATTGGAAAATTGGAAGGCTTGTGCCCTTTTTGATAGTCGAGAGTGATTGGTGGATAACTAACACCCCTCTCATACCCATCATTCCCCAAATACATCCAATCAAAATTGTGAGATAGCCATTGTATTCGACGTAGTAAAAAATTTCTGAAAATTATGTTTTTGAGGATGACACTACCCCCACAGCCCTCAGGGCAAAGGTAGTAAGTAGTTATGCACTGTGGGGACATATAAGGTATCTTTTATAGAAAGCTTTGTCGCAGAAAGTTCAAAAAGGAATCATCGATTGGAAATTGAAATGGCTAGTGCCCTTTTTTAATAGTCGAAAGTGATTGGAGTGGCTAGTAACCCCCTTCTCACGCTTACCATTTCTCCAAAACTACATCTAATCAAAATTCTGAGATAACATTTGTTCAACGTAGCTGAAAGGTCCTACAGAAATTTGTCTTTTGAGGATGAACAACCCCCACTCCCTGACAGCCCTCTGGGCAATGGTTGTAAGTATTCCCTGGGATATATAAGGGTTTTTATAGAAAGTGTTGTCGTAAGAAAACCTCAAAAAGGGCTCATTCGATTGGAAATTAAAAGGGCTTACTTAGTGGCCCCTTTAGTAGTCGGAAGTGTGATTGGAGGGGCAACTAACCCCGCGCTCGCGCCCACCAATTTCCCTAACACATCCAATCACAATTTTGAGCATCGCAATTTTCTTTAAAAGTAGCTGCAAAAAAGTTCTGGAAATTAGGACTTCGAGAATGACAACCCCCCCGCACCCCCAGCCCTCAGGGCAAGGGTTGTAAGCTATGCCCTGGAGGCCTTATAAGGTTTTATTGAAAATCCTTGTCGTTAGAAACTTCAAAAAATGGCTCATTCAATTGGAAATTAAAAGGGCTAGTGATGTTTTTAATAGTTGAATGAAAGTGATTGGAGAGCAGCTAACGGGCCCTCTTAACGCCCACCATCTTCCCGAAAACACATGCAATCAAAAATTTTGAGGCAAGGCCCTTTTGTGTCACCGTAGGTTGAAAGTTATAGTAATTAGGTCTTTGAGGATGACAACTCCTCCCAGGACCTCAGGCAAGGGTTGTAATTTATTGCCCTGGAGGCATATAAGGTTGTGTTATAGAAGTATTGTCGTAGAAGCTCAAAAAAAGGCTCATTCGATTGAAAATTGGAAAGGTTAGTGCTCTTTTTAATTGTCGAAAGCGAAATGATTGGAAGGCTTGATTATTGTTCTGACTTAAGATCGATGTGGGTACAGTGTTTTATAATTTCTGTTTAATTTGCGTTAGACCAGGGCATTTCGCTGTCGAAGGAAGTTGTTTCGTAGGAACTTTGAAAAGGGTCATACCATTGAAAATAGAAAGGGCTAATCGACCTTTTATTTAGTCGAAAGTGATTGGAGGGCAACTAGTACCCCTTCCACGCCCACCCTCCCGTTTGCCCATTATGTTTAAAAACTAAATGTTGTCTTTAGATTAAACAAAATGCGCCTGCCTGCTGTTAATACTAATCTCCCAATAAGGAATCTCAGCAATGTTATTCCAAGAACTACTGAGGGTATTATGTTCAAAATTTGGGACGTACTTTCTGCTCTTAAAATTATAACCAAATCAAAAAATAGTGTTAAGGTGTTTCCAATCTATCAAAGAAAGAAAACAGATTTTTTTTTGCGAATGGTATCTTGTTTTATATTTTCAGGTCAGCTAGAGGATGCTATGAAACTAAATTAAAAACTACTATTTGTTGTCCAGCTTTTAAAGACGGTGTATGTGCGTGTGTATGTATGTAGGGCTTAACTTCTGCTCTTAAAAATTAACCAAATCCAAATAGCGTAAGTGTATCCAAGACTATCAAAGAATAGTAACAAGATTGTTTTGCGAATGGTATCAAGTTTTTCATTTCAGGTCAAAGAGGAGGAGGAGGTAATGAAGCTTAAATCAAAACAGTACTATTTGTGTCCAGATTTTTAAAAAGGTTTTATGTTGTTAAAAAATTGATGAAAATGTTTCTCCAATATACAAATAGTAGGCCAAACTATAAAGTCTTTTAAAAAAAACGACAAATGATTTAAAGTATATTTCCTTGTTCCCTTAAAAAGGCTATGTCAATATGAAATGAAACAGAAATTAATGAAAATATATCTTTTCACACAAAATTAACGTTTTTTTTTAAAAAAAAAATGTTAAAGAACTCCACTTAAACCAACAATGAGAGGAACACAACTAAAATCAACTAATCTTACCAACGCGTGAAACTGCCACAATATCAGCATAGATAAATTAATTGAAACCCAATACGAACAGAAAACTACAATACAAAACCGAGTCAAACTCAGAACAAAGCAGAACTTAACATGAGTATGGCTCAAAACCCCTATCGCCTTCCCATGGCAAGAACATAGGTAGAGAGACAGGGCCAGAAAAAAAAAATACAAGTGAATGTGCATTGTCAGTTTGATATGCATTTACTGAGATTCTGTTAAATCAAAAGATTAATATTCTTTGATTTACTAAAGTTATAAAAAGTTAAAAACATGTATACTTTTTCAGTAAGTGCCAAATTATGTTCGGGCATTAGGAAGGCATAGAGGCTGTAATTTTTAATCCCAGAGTTTCTTTTTTAATTCCCAGTTAAACAGGAAACTCGACCGTAGCAAATCTTTGTTTATTATTAAATAAAAGAGCAAAAACAAGTTTTTACAATTGGAAGTAAAGAGATGACAACCTAAAATTAAACAACGAAAGAGAAATTATTACGTATTAATGGGGGGTTGTTGCCCCTATTCAACACCTCACTTCTTTAAGCCTAAAGTTTTGTTAGTAGTTTGGAAAAGCCTTCTTATTGTTCAAATTAAATGAACCTTGTGTTCAGGAGTCAGCTTCTTAAGGAGTTGGGAAAATTAAAACTTTAGGCGTAAAAGCGAGGTGTTGATGGAGGGGGACAACCCTCCTCATATACGGGAACGAATTCTTGTTCGTTTTTAAAGTTTTCAATGTTGACTCTTAAATTTCAGTTGGAAAACTTGTTTTTAATTAATTTCTGATTTTTTAAAACATAATGACAGGAAATTTGTCCACTTCCACGAAAAAATTCCTCTCACTTTGCGGATAGATCCTGTAGACAAATCAATTCGCTAAAAAGTTACTCGAGACGAACACCTAACATTGCATGCGTTAAATTGAAAGTCGGCAAGTAGGAAAGCGCGGTATATAGAAAATTTCATATAAGGAATCTGGAAAATGCTCCCCAGTGCAAAAGTTCCCCAGAAAAATTTCACCCCCTGGCAAAAATTCTCCAAAAATGAGGAGGAGTTAGCCAGTAGAGTTTAGCATCTGCATTCTACAGCCAGGAGGTTGGCTCATTTGAACTGTGCAATAATGCTAACTGGGAAGGAAAGGATAAATGGCTTGATCCATCAAGCCATTTATCCGGGGGGATTAGCTTTGGTTGGTCAACTATTGTAAAGAAATTGCAATATGAAGGATGATGGCCAGAAAGCCTGAGTGGCTGGAATATATGGGACTTTTGTCATTATGCACTGGAAGTAAGTGCATCCTGAGTTGTGAAAAATTGAAAGTATTTATGTCAATCTATTTAGTAATAAAAAAAAGTATTTCCAAGAGTGTAAACTTCTCTGACTTGATCCTTCTTTCGACTTTCTGTCCTACCACCCATCTATTCTTCCTTTTTTGGATTGAACCAAGAAGACAAAGTTTTTGCACCATTACTTGCTCTTCTCTCCCTTTAATGATCAATAAATTCACATCAATGCTCAATCCTATCTATCAACCAAGATGACACAGATAGAATTTTTCATAACCGGATACATAGTTCTTCAATTCCACCTTCTCCCGATCCCCCAAAGTAAAAAATATGGCTGTCTCACCACCCTCTGAAAGTTTCTACCAATCTCCTATATGCTCCAGAGATGATATTCGAGACACTATTTTTGCTACGGGAAACATGTAGCATGGTTTCTTTTGGTACATATTGTATGTCACTAGAAATAGATTTTGTTTAGTTAGGTGTTGTTCGTGCCAAAAAAAACAGATGAAGACCAAGAAGACTCCCTAAAGCTTCAGCTTGATCCAGTTCCAGAGATATTGCTATTATGCTGTATGATCATCTGGTACCCCATAGTATTGTGTGAATAGCCTTGCTACTTAATATTTGAGAGGGTCACAGGACAAGAATATGGTCACATTGATGTGAAGCATAGTTAACGATGTAGCCAATTTAGTAAAAAATTATATGATACGAAAATCATTAACTTTAGATTTGAACCATCGCAAAGAGATATAACGCCTTCAATCAACTCGGTCCAAAGCCCTTCGTGCAAATTTGTTCAATACTTCGATGCGTACAAGCACATAAGCTCTTTTTGCCAATGGAATGAAGAAAGAGAGGATGTCCTGGGAACTTCAACTTATGTAGCCACAAGATATTGTTGATCTTTTCGGATCCAAATGAAGGTAATTCACTGTTTGGAGTTTCAACATCTTTGTTGATTACCAAGATTTATATGAGTGTAACTTCTTTCCATGGCATCTTTCAAAAAGCTGATTCAAGTACCTGTGGCTTTTCTGTCTTATGTCACATCTATTGTGACGGCTGCAAAGGTAATGTTACTACGGTGAGAGGGATTGTGAAGGGGGGCTTTGAACAGATCAAAGCACTTGTGAAAACAGTGTTGTCAAAAAAGCATATCAGTATATGTTGAAACGCCCTGGGAATGATGCGAGAATATTCAAGACCAACGGCAATATGGAATACTTGTACGGCTGGTTCTACTACTTCTATTTCTATTATGTTATGGACTCATACTAGTGCTAAGATATGAAGATAAAGAATATAGGAATATTGAGGGAAAATTTTATAAAACTCACTATATGTATTAGGTTGTCAAAGAGACTTTAGCAATTTTTAGGAAATGGTAGTGCATTAAGTTAGACTTACAGGGCAAATTGTGGAGAAGTTGAATTAACTGAAAATGTAATGTCTCTTGTTGCTACTACGACTTTTATCACTACTTAATACTTCTGCTAAAGCTTAAAGGGTAAAAGGTGAGAATTTCAGAATATGAGGTGATTTGAATAAAATCCAAGCACCATTTACAGTAGGCTGCCAAAAGGGATTTAATGCATCAGCAATTCAGGAAAACTGCCGGGGTTTGATGTTGAAACTTTTCCGGGTGTTTTGAGGGGGAATGCGGAAAAAATAAAAACAGTTGACATTAACTAACGTTTTGATTGCCACAATCTGTTGATATGCAAGCTATGTGGTAACTTTTGGTGGGAACACACATTAAACTCAAATTTTATTTTTCTAACTAGTTTTAAGATGTTCTGGGGCAAAATTAGTTGAAGCTTTGGAATATTCTATACTTACCAACGCTTACTCATAATTATAGTTCTGACAGTGGCAGTTCTGGGTGGGTTTTCACAATAGTTGGAGAGGAAACATGTACTTTTCAATCGAATGAGAGGGATATGAATCTTATTTTATATCAGTTAGTCCGACCCACCAATTCTGGCTAATTTGCGATATATTGAATCCCTTTTATCATCTTTAAAAGTTTTATTTTTTTAATTTTTTACCTTCTCTTCTTATTAGTGTTCTCTTCAATAAATGGTCCTCTCTTTTTCCTATCACATTTTGTACCTTGTGGTATTTTATTATAACGTATCCCCGTCTATATTTTGCCTGTTTGGTAGGTTATTAAACCCCCCCTCCCCCTTCACTATTCTGGCCATTACAAGGGCTATTAATGATCTTATGGGATTATCTTAATTAGTTGTAGATATTTGAACTAGTGAAGAGTAATAACAACCCTTATTGTAGATATTTTTATTCAAGGTAAAACAAACCTTTGACGATTGAAGAATATTGAAGTCGAAAACTCACTGTGCCCTTACCATCCCATAGAGATTAAAAGATGGTTTGGATTCGTTGCACCGAGCTATCGGAGACTTCGCGTGTGTTCATGCCAAATAATTCCTGAAAGCGGCGGCAGCTTTAGCACAATTAGTATGCCGTTTTAATTGTTATTTATTTATTTCTATACACGTAACCATGACTTGTTTCGTTTTCTACTGTATCCCTACTCAATTTAAAAATTATTTTCTTCTTTATACAATTTATAATTTTGAGTGTCTTGATTGCATGATGGGGAAAAATTTATACTTGTTTATTCTTACAATTTCTTTTCCTTCTCTCTTAGAATTCAGCTACAACTAACCACCACTGAAACGGTTGCAGGGTGGGCAATAATAAAAAAACTATATTATTCACCTTCATAAAAAAAATTCGGAATAATATTCTGGTTTATTTCCTGCCAAGATCAATATTAGTAGCTCACTTGTTTCTGGCTTTGCTTTTAGTCTAGTGAAATGTTTTAGTTATTTTGCTGACTTTGCAATGACATTGCAGCCCTATTACAATACTAGCCCCTCTTTTTGCAATGGTTTCTTGTTCCTGAGTATCAATGCATCACTACTTCGAAATTCTAAAATATTTAGGCAGGTTCTTAACATGATGGAAAAGGAGTATGAGCTGTCTCTTTTTTTCTGGCAGACTTATAAGTAATTTCTTCTTCAAAATACGTCTCATAGAATTTTGATTTGAGGATTGAATCTGTGTAGATGTTTGATGGTGTATTGCAAGTAAAATTGTCATTTCATTGTATTAATTTGCGTGGTAAACTTGGCATGTAGTGGAAATAAAGCTGGGTTTCTTGTCGGAATACTCAAATTAATTGTGTAGACTTTTCATGTCAGTGAGTCGCAACTGACTTATGAAGCAGGCTAATGATCTACAGGGCAAGACTTAGGGGGCTTTATCAATAATAAAAGTCAGGGGGCTTTTATCAATAATACTTATTGCTCAAATTAGAGCCTTAGCTTGGCCGTAAGTATGGATGTTTGTTTGAAGCCAGGTTCATATATGTAAGGATGGCAAATAGGCGTATCCCCCTGAAAATTCCTCCGCTAAAACTCTTCCTCTCCCCAGAAAATTCTTCCCTCTATTCCCCTGGATAATGTTGGATGTTCATTAGAAAGGAAATTGAAAGTTCTACCACTGTTTAAGAAGAGCAATGCGACTGCTTTAGCAATAAAAGAAAGATAAGTGCTCCAATGATTAATATTTATTTTTTCTTAGGAGGCGCTTCATATGGAAGAGGTGGTCGTATAAACTTGGAAAAGGGCTACTTTTCAATAACTTTTCTTAAAAACTTTGTAGATAAGGTCTTTTCCTCATTTGCTTTAATTACTACCGTTTAGTTTTGACTTACAATCTAAGTCTCGTAAGAACTTTCGCAAGAGAAAACATATTGGATTTGGATACAATTCTGCATGAGTCATAGAACGGACTCTCTTAGTCCGTTAACCTAGCAAGTCGGTGTTCCTTCAAGGACAACGATTGATTTTAAGCGAGATATACCCTTCTAAAGCCTGATTGAATGTGGAAGTATTTGTTAACCTCCAGAAGCCACTTCAATCTTCGTTGTACCAGTTTACTCAAAAAAAAGTCGCAAAACAGCAAAGGACAAATGGGTCTGTACGCTATATTTTATGTGGCGTTAGATAAGCTAAGCAACGGGCACGACTATGCATTTGTAGACCGTAGGGGAAAGTGTTTTTGTTTCCAGGATGCATCATAAACTCTCGAAGCCCATCTTTTGAAAAAACTTACAACATCTCTACGTCCCAATCTATAACACATTTAATCCTTCCTTGAGCTGGTCAGCATGTTTGCTCAAAAGGACATCATTCAACTCTGAACGGGTAAAATGAAGAAAATGGTTTTTCCTTATTCAGCTTTATCATATAGTTTGTAACCACTTGGTATCGTCAATTTTTTTTGTTTTGTGCTCTTTCTTAAAAATTTATAGCAAATGCATCAGCTTTATTTTGTTCATTAGATTGATTATTAACAGATAACCAGGGTTAGTCACTGCCTTGCTTATTATTACATCCATTTGTTTATGAAAACTGTACATATTGCGTGAAGGAAAATGTTTGAGTAATTTGGGAAAGTCCCCAAACATTACTTGCTTGCTCTCAGCCCCAAGCTTAAAATGTTTCAGCAACCAAAGTGTTGCCACGAAAAGAATGTTTATGAAGCAGTTCCTGGCCTCTCTCTGCTAAAAACTTTATAGCGTTTTCATTCCCAACAGATTTTGCCTCTTTTTTAAGAAAGGAAGTTTATTTTGTTTGATACTGATCTTGCTGCACACTCAAGGACATAGATTTGTGTTGCTGACGATTCCACATCATCTCATCAGTAGTTCTTTATAATATAACGTATTTAATTCTTCAAATCGCCTTCTGGATTTTTCTTTTTTTTTTTTTTAGGATTAAACTTATATATCTCAGTTCTTTTGTAAAGTATTTTTGGGTTCCTATTTTTACCAAAAAGGCACTGTTTGTTTGCAGTTTGAACATATGTATATTTCAGTGTATGGTATGATCCAAGTTATGTCAATATGTTTCAATCTTTGTAAAATGTTTATTGCTTTTGATGATATAATGAGTTTGAAGCCTATACGGTGTTGAAATCAGTTTTCCAATGGAAGAGTCTGCTTAAATTATTGGTTTTGCAATTCTACCAAATGCAACCTATATGATGTCAAAAATCACCTAACGAATGGTATTCATGTCTTATCTCTCCTTATATCACTTGTTATATTATTACTTCCATTTTGGTATTAAAGCATATTATTTTAATACAAATGGTAAATTATTGAAAAATTGTGATAAAATAAAAATTGCGGAATGCTTAAATGGTCAAACTTTAACATACTTAAACTCTTATCCAACCAAGTTGCGATTTTGGGCTTTCCTCTAATGCATCATAGCAGTATTTGATATGGACTCTGTTTTTTGCAGTCCTTAGGCCTTACCGGCAAAGGGTAGTCAGAAAATTATTCCCACCAACACTGGGAGGTGCTCCTCTTTGCAGAAGCTATTTTGCTAGGACGGAATGGCGGGTACCACGCTGAACATGTCTAACTGGATGCTTGTTCAAGGGAAAAGTAAAAAAAAATTATAATTTAATAATATTCTCACAGCAACTCTTTTGTTATTTAATATTTTCTTAGTATTTTCTTTATTAGTGTCTTTCAAATGTGTGCTAATTTTTGTTAGCTCTGTAAGAGTGTTTCTAAAAAATAATGTTTACAGCATTGAGTTCTTACAGTGTTAATAAAGCAAGCTTAACTAGCAGTAGTCACGAATTTTGGGGCATAAGTTTGTTGTATTATCAAGAAAAGATTTTGTTGTATCGTGAAAAGAATAAAAATGCTGATCCTGTTTCAAAAAAAAAAAAAAATTAAATTGGTTTTAAACAAAACACCGAAGTGATTATTTAGCTTTTAAATTCTTTATATTCCTTCAGAGGGATTTTTTTTAAAATCAACTTGATATCAAGGCGTCCATAGAAAACTATTATTTATGATACATTTTAGCTTGTTTTTCTTGCAGTGCAATTTTCCCTGGGAAGAGCTCAGTGATGTAGTGTTTATTCTTCCCCAAAAAAATATTTTGCATTTTTGTAATTAGGTAGATTTTAAAATGTGTGACTAATGTAAATCAAATATGTCTTCGCTTTCCAGCTGCCTTTGGGAACATTGCCCATTTAGATGAAATTTCACTGTGAAGTTATCTTTGCTGTGGGTTTTAGTCTGAGCATTTGTATTTGTTTTTATTGTAGTTTTTATTTCTTATTCTTATTTTGATAGTAAACATGGATTACTTTTAGGAATTTTATCAATGGCCATCCAATATGTTCTCAAGCATGCTCTTAATGCGATATGCAGAAACTATTTACTCAGAGGTAGGCTAGGCTTCATTTAATGAAGCTAGAAGATGCCTTAGAGATTTTGGATAAGTGCATCTATTTCTAAGCAAGACAAGGAGATAGGGACCTATCAAGACATTCTGAATGTTGATCAAATGTATCATTTAGCAGACAAAAAATAGGTAAGAAGAATTATTGCTATAGAATTAAGTATATTGATAGAATAGGTTTTGGCAAGAAGCCCTGGTTCAAATCGATAACAAGGAAATAAATCAGCAAGGAAAAAAAAAATTTTTTTGAGAACTAAAGCCTTAGAATAGGTAATGAAGAAAGTAGGGAAAGGAAACTAAAACAGCTTCAAGGGAATATTTTAGACTCGATCAAAGGCCGTATCCAGGGGGGCTACCCGGTTGAACCCCCCCCCCCCCATTACCCGAAATTTTTGAACCGAGTCGGAAATTAGTCTAGAAAATACCTGGTAAAGACAAAAACTTACCAGAAAAAAAAATATGCTCCACACTAAAACCTATCGCATTTTGTGGGTAAACGGATGCTTATCAGCTTACGCAATTAGGTAACCGTAGGTAACCCCATGTTCACCTGGACCTGCATAGTTAAATTAGGGTTAATAGCGCTATTCTCTTTTGTATTTTGTGGCATACAAAAAGCCTATGGCAAATTGTGGGTAAAAGGTTGGATAACCTTACACAATCAGGTGAACCCCATGTTCGCATTTATTAGGCAAGGTCAGACCTTGCATAGTAATTAGGATAATATGGGGCTGGAGGTAAATGTTATAAGAGTGCAGATTGTCAGTCAAGTTGCAGTTCAATTCGGACTTGGATAATGAGAAGAGTGATTTCAACATGAAGAGGAAGTGTGACATACGTCGTTTTTCGCGCCCAAGCATGACCAGGGATGGTTTCTGGACAGTGGCGTTAGCGGAGCGTCTGCAGAAGTCATTCATCTACACCGGTGGATCTGAAGGGCACTGGAGCCATCGGTGAACTCTGAATCACGGACCCTGGAACCACCACGACGCACACGCACCCTACACCAACCCAGTCTCTGTCGTTTGTTTGCAAATGAATCGGTCGTTTTGTCAACAAAATCATCCAGTCTCCCCGTCAAGTAAATTCTAATCTTCGTTTGCTGAAGAGCCTTTGGACTCCAGGATATCTCCTATATTTTGCAAGTATCGAAAACAGAAGCTGAAGTATTCAGTTAACTTGGCTCGCTTCGTTTCACGTTGGTTGTCCTACTCTCCGGCTGAGGACGCTGGGGTTTGCAGATTTTGCGTTCTGTTCTCGTCAGTAGTACAGCTGGCAAAGGCTGCCACCAGTGCTGACGAATCTAGGCAAAACCATTCAGGAACTGGACGAAGGATGCGATAGAGTGCGTCACAGGCATAAACTACAAGCAGAGTTTTATAGAAACTGCATCGGATCGGCTGAATGAAAAATTTCATTTCTGTCTCGGAGAAAAGGCAGGCCGATATCGCGCACAACGAGACGTGGCAAGGAAAAGCGCAGGTCAAGAACTCGCCAGAAGTTGCGACCAATTGTGAGACTTGTGTATTTTCAAAAAAAAAAAAAAAAAAAAAAAAAAAAAAAAACTTAAGCTTAACATCAGCTGCCAATTGACACAACTTTTTTCGATATTTAAGGTCAGGCTGGAATAATCTGAACACGTTCAAATAAATCTTATCAAAAGGTTGTATAATGGGACTGTTAAGTAAAGAGCACTCAGCCATTATTACCCAAAGCTAAGATCAGAAATTTTACGACACATCAAACAGGAATTGGATTTTTAGCTGATCCTATATACAGAACTAATCTAATTTAGTGATTTGTTGCCCATCAAACGCTATGAATTTGAACGTAAAAATATGAAGTTGAGAATTAATTGCCTAATATACTGCTGACCAACAACTCACCACAGCACCCAGGCGCCTGAGGCAACAGCTATGCACACTCCTCCAACTCAATCTTATTGCAAAGCCTCCGTTTTTTACACGCCCCCCCCAGGAAGTTTCTTTCCTTTAAACTTCTTTATGACGTCCTCCCACCCCAGACGAGACGAGGCTGTTCTGTGGGCCCTTGACGGTCGCCGAAAGGGACAATCTTTGCAGTCTGCATCTTAAACTGCACGAAGTTGCCCTAGTCATTTCAACCTTCTTTCATTATAGCCCGAGAAAGCGGATTGAACCACATTTTTCGAAATCATACTATTTGAAATTACGGTAGTCAGCCGGGTACCAGAACAATCGTAGGCAATCTCTTGAAAACATCTAGGAAAACTTCATTGCTTTTCGGAGTCCCATGCTTCGAGCATATTTTCCACTGTCATCACACTGTAGTTTCTAATGTAGTAATCTTGGTTTGCAGACTTAGGTCTTATTCTCTCAAGTTTTTTAACTGTTGAAGACAACACCTGAGCTTGGGTATTCTACTTTTAAACATTTTACTGATCCCACCGTCTTTACTAATAATTACCAGGGAAGTGAAGCTCTCTACCTGATCAATCTGTTAGTTACCCATTTAGTCAGATTTTATATTCACTTATTCCTAGCTAGAGATCAGCCTTCTTAACATTAATTTCAAACCTTTCTGCGCCCGAACTCACAAACCTCTAAAAGTTCATTCATTTCGCTCACACTTTCATTTAGATGATTAGATCATCAGAATAATCTAAGGCAGGAGAGTTTTTCTTCTCCATTTGATGCCGTGGATCCGTGTCTTTCCTGTGCTTCTAAGAGCATATAGGCGAACATGAGGGCAACGGACTAAAAGAGCACATCGTAATGCCCAAACTGCGACTCTCCATGAGCCCCAGATAGCTGTAGGATGATGAAGGGGGGGGGGGTGGTACGAATAATTAAATATTTCTTATGTAGCATACAGTATAATATTGTAATGCTACCAGCGCGAAGTGGGGAAACGGCGTAGTCGAGTCATATGAGGCTGCCTAGAAATGCTTGGAGGGGGGGGCAGCAAAATGTTGCTATGAACTTGTTTTTCATTTATTTAAATGGTAACATTTTTGTTTATATGAAAAAAAAAACCAAAAAAAAAAAAAAAAAAAATATTTCAATGATTTTAATATTTATAGTATATTTTTATTGAATCAGAACATGCCCAAATAAAGTCGTGATGGACCAGTGCAGAGAAGATCAAAAGTCACGCATATTATTCACATGAGCAATAATAAACAATCTTTGTCCATCGTAATTCTACAGTAGAGACAATAATAAGGACCTATTGAAGAAAAACTCTCATCATTGCTAAATTTTTAAAGTATATTCAATTTAAATTTTGTTTTCCAAAAAGCAAATTTTACGGAACAAGTTACGATGTTTGATTTTGTCTCTTGCTAAGCTCTTGATTATCAAGTATATCATTTCTTCTTAGCTTATCAAACTAAAATATACTAGCTTATCATCATTCTGCTAAATGCTTTGCAGAGAGCATAGAAGCCTATAGTTTTGCAGCCTTTCTTCTTTGCTTTCCTTTCGCACTAGTGTCAGCTACTTCTAGTCAGTATGACACCAAATCAATTTTGTAATTATGGTACCAATATAAGAAAATTAGCGTGTTTTTAGGCACAAGAGTGAACTTTCCATGTGACACCTTTAATGTTTTTTGAATTAGTTCATTGTTGCTTCGCAAGTTTTTAACAAATTGCCTCTAACTGCAAATACTGAAGGGGTGGACTTGTTTGCCGTGTGGGGTTTTACTATGAGTAGGAATTTTTATGGGAGTGAGGGAAGTTTCAGGGGGGATGTGAACCATTCCAGAAGAAATTTTAACTTGGAAGCAAATGTGACAAAATCGTATTCAAGTTCTTTTTATTTGTCTACTTTCTATTTATTGCTCAATTTTGTATATGGAGATGCTTGAGGGGAAGTTTCTGGGGGAAATGCTTCAGTAGGTGGAATTTATGGGGATTCGTCCGGGGGGAACTATTAATTCAACCAGTTTAGTTGCATAAACTAATACGCATTGGTACTAAGGTGAAAACCTTAGGAAAATGTTAGGGGAATTTCAATTAAGTAAAAAAAAAACTAATGTTTATTCAGGTATTCTAAAGGGCATACAAGCAAGTCATAGGGTATACTTGTTATCTCCACTCTATAAAGCTATTAATTTTGTTGAAACTTTTAAAGACGCCTTTTCGACTGGAAATAAAAGTTGTAGTAGCCCTTTTTAAGCGTCAAAAATGATTGGAGGGGAAGGCAAATAATATCTCCAAGCGGGTTTTAAAATACCACAAATCACCATTAAATTAATAATGAACGAAAATAAACTAAAATACAATAAATAAATAGTCAAACTCGAAACAAGCAAAAATTCAGTTTTGACTCGGATATTTTTACGGTAATTTCTAATCGTTTTCGGTTTAATTTGTTATTGATGGTTTATGTGGGAGTTTAACACTTAGTAGTGATTTGACTTTATTTTGCTCTTTTTTGGTCTATTGGAGCTTTTTAATTTTCTTTGAAAAGACATGTTTCGTGAAAAGGTTTTAAAATAATTTAGTTATAGATTGTATTTTTTTTAATTAAGACATGTTTTATTTAGTCAAATTTTATGTTTTTAGTGAAAAGAGGCCAAAAAGCGATTGCCATAACGTAAGCCTCGTTTTGCGTCAACAAAATATATGTACATCTTTTTTAAGTGCCTTCATGAAGACCCATTTGAAGAATTGGAAGGTACTGTCGGATGCACTGATGTTTTGTCGATCGACACTCTAAAGAAAGAAAAAAAGGTAAAAAACAAAAATAGGTTTTACAATAGACATCAATACTGCTGATGTCAGTGGCTTGTGCCTCTCACGAAGCAGGGCCATGTCAAAGAATTTTTTATTATTTAGTTTGAAAGTCTGCGATATGCCAAAGTTTGACCACATTTCGTGGAACTAAACGAGCCTTGCCAAGAGAACAAAAAGACAAAGCTACTAGAAAAAATGAAAGGCACATAGGCTTCTATCCTTAGGTCTCACGGGCATTCTAGCCAAGTACATCTCGGTTCTTTCAATTTACTTGGATCAACTGAGTACGCCTGCTCTAACTTTGACATAGCAAGACGGTTGCTCATGCGGGTACATCAAAGCCAAAGAAATTATCACTTCACGGGGTTAGATTCGTGCCCAATAGAACCCCGGAGAGTTGTGTTTTGAGATCCCGGTTATTTTGATTTTCAACTGACTATATTTGCTGTATATTAATGCTTTCAAATGTTTATCGTTTAAATTTATGGTACAGGGTAGGGGTTTTAAGGGGGTGTATATGAAATTATCACATTCACGTTATAGATTCTGTTTGTTTGATGACAATCTTTACCATTAGTAATTTTTTTCTATCAATTAGTCAGGCTTGCCAGCAGGATTGCAACAATAAAGAGAAAATCACATCGCATATAGCCAGTTATAATAAATGGGGTTTTTGAGGAAACGTCTTTTAAAAACATTTTTTACTTCTGTGTTCAGACAAGAACTATTATTCTGCTTGAATTGTAATTGTTGCGACAAATTTTGAGGATCTTTAAAAAGGAGTATAACACTCTGTGTGATGCCTCCGAAAATTAATGTAATACTTTCAATAATTCTCTTGCTCATACTTAGAAATCAATGTTAGAGTTTGTACAGAAGAAATGGTCTGACACTTGTGTCTGCCCCAAAGTTCTGCCTCGGATCGGGCTCGACTGGTACGCCTAGAACGCAACACGAGGTTTGCATGGATTTCTTATGTGCATTGCCCTTCGTGCCATGCTAAAACATGCATTCGATTCTATTCTGGTTTCAAGTGTCTCTGCCTTGAGATTAATAACTTGTTATTTGAATGAAATCATTAATGGAAAGTTCCCAGGAACAGTGAATACTAAGTGGAGAGCTTAAAAATTTGACAATGTAGAAAATGACGTATAGTTTAGGGAAATTATTTTAAAGGTGCTGATTGTGTCTAAGTTGTGTCTTACTTCAATATAGTACTACCTAGCATTGGACGTCATTGATCAAGATTGGCCATAAGAATTCAGTTTTAGTGGAATAATGCGCTTGGGCAGAAGCTGTAGCAGCTGTCACTTTTCTTGATTTCACTTTTATTGAATATTAAGTCATGAAGTAGATGTGCATGACCTTAGTATGGATTGTCTGATTTAACTTTACCCTCTCAGAATGATCGTATGCATGCCTCTTGGATATTCGTAGTGACTTGGACTCTTCACTCGGGTAGATGAGGTTATTTACCGTCGGAATACCTCTAAAGTGTTTCTGTCATTCTGAGTGTTGCATTGAAGGAGCTCCTCGTGTTCAAACTTAGCACATGATATTCACTGATCTATTGTACGAGCTGTCTTGTTTTTTTTTTTGGCAGCAGTATTTGACTGCATATTTAGGTTCGCTAAATCAATTGCATTTATAATCAAGTTAATTAAAGATTCCTTAAAACTCTGATGGATCAATATCTAAATCTATTGCTAAAGTTTTAGCTGAGATATGCAAAAAGTCGTTCATGTGGCTACCCCTGTTTTTTATTTTGTAACTGCTTTCTCCAGGTATTATGCTATTGTACCTATAATTTTAGAGCTGATACTGAAGAAGAGCAGAAATATGGAGGGACTTGCCAGTTCAAGGCCATGCCATAGAACCGGAAGACAGCCCATGGAGAGAAAAGAAGAATCAGGAATTAGAAAGTTGTGAGTACTTTATCTCGTTTAAATCTCTAATTTTTCAAAGTAAAGGCGGAGCTAGCCTCGTGACTTCTTGGATTCGGTTCATTAGCGTTCAATGATATAACATTTAGACAAAGC
>CM051271.1:36019364-36066509 GCA_027921565.1 Artemia sinica | reverse complement strand
GTGATTAGTGCTAGGTACAAGAATAAACACTGCTGCAGTAAGGTAGGAAATGAGGTTAGCAGCTGTTTTTTATTAAAATCAGGAGTTAGCAGGGTTGTGTGCTATCCCCCCTTATATGGATTATTTTTGATGGACTTGTTTAGGGAGCACAGGAAAGGCACTGTGAGGACCATTGGAATCAAAAAATGAGAGGAAAAAAAGTCTCCTGGATTGGATGTATGCTGATGATTTAAGCATACCTAGCTGAAAGTGTTGGCAAAATGAATGAAGTTTTAGTTGGTTTGTGAGTTCAGGGTGCTAGAATTGGTTGGGAAAAATTAATATTAGGGGAAAGACTAAGTCCACTAAGGCTAGGAATATGTGAAGATGAAACAGGTGATGTTGGGTAAATGAAAAGAACTGATCAGGTGGGCCGCTTCACTACCTTGGTAGTATTATTGGTAAAGATGGTGGGTAGCAGGAAGATATTAAGAAAATAGAATAGCCAAGGGCTCAGGGTGTTTTTCACAGTAAAAAGTCTGGGAAGAATAGGAAGATAAGTCTGCAACAAAGATTTAGAATATTAGAAGCTACCAGTGATGACAGTGATTCAATATGGCTCTGAAGCACATGGGACGCTTCGAAAAAGTAGAATAAAGATTTCCTCAGATGGTTTTCCAGAGAGACTTGCTTAAGGATTGTTCTGGGTACCTGGCTGATGGACCATATTTCAAACAATAGTCTATTCAAAAAATGTGGTTTTTCAAATACCGCTTCTAGGGGCTATAATGAAAAAAAGGTTGAGGGTGGTTAGGGCATGTTTAGTGGATGAATGATGAAGATTGCCAAAACGAGTGTTCTTTTTGGCAACCATCTAGGGCTAAACAGAAAGGCAGGTTTCCCGTCTGGGGTGGGAGGACGTCATTAAAGGGAAAGATTTAAGGAAATTGGGAATTCTGGGCGGGTGTAAAAAGGGAGAGGCTTTGAATAGATTGGGGTGGAGGAGGAGCAGTGCGTAGGCTGGTTGGTCTCAGGTGGATTGGGCTGGCAGTTGAGTTGTTAGTAGTAGTAGCCAGTCAAAATCCTAATGTAGGCTTTGAGATCTTTGGGGGACTCCATAGTTGAAAGGAGGAAACTTAAAATTCTTGGGGATGGGATTCCCTAAAGCCCAAAATCAGTTTGATATATAAATTTAATTCCGATAAAATAAAACGTTTGAAATAGGGATAAAATCCCTTTTTAAAGACCAGGGATAATAAAATTTCACAAAAAAATACCAGATAATTTGCAGTCACATATACAGTGACCATAATCAAGTAGTTAAAACAAACTTAAACCCAATTTAAAACAAATGTTTATATACTAAATTCAATAAAACTGTTGATTTAGTAAATTAGAGGATTTTAGTGATTTATAATAATCAATATGTATTTTATTTGATTTGGGATATAAACTTTCTGTTTTAAAAATTGTTGTAGTTTAGTTTTTTTTCAGGACATTCTTGTGTTTTTGAGTTTTAGACATTCTCAAACAAAATTAAAAATACGGTCTGGAAAAATTAAAAATACTGTTCTGATGAAGGGCTGAAGTAAAATCATTCAGGACCTAAGAATCTTGCTCTAAAAAGCCAAAAGAGATGACAGAAAAAGTTCAATTTACCCAAATGTAGTGGGACCTTGGTCCAAATGTTATATCATTGCAACGCTAATGAAACTGAATACAAGAAGGTCAGAGGGTAGGCTTCCGCCTTTGCTTTGAAAAGAATTAGGAGATTTAAACCATATGTAGTTTTTATTTGATTTTAGTATATAAAACTTGGTTTAAAGTGTTTAGTTTAGTTTTACTACTGATGACGGTACTGTATATGTGGCCAAATATTGGTTTTTTTGTGGAAGTTTATTATTACTGTCTATTAAAAAGGAGTTATATCCCTATTTTGAACTTTTATTTATTCTCATGGAAAGGCAGTGTGGTCTCCGAAGTTAATCTATTAATAATACCATTACTAAAAATAGGAACAAGGGTGGACCATAACTTGTTGTTTTTTTTTTTTTATGCTCTTTAAACAAATTATGATAACTATCTTCACTCTATACAGGCTTATGCCCCTCCCCCCAGCTCAGGAAATCGGTTACTATACACATTTACTAAAATATAATGCTTTCCATAAGTCTTCTAAGTTTTGATTGTAATCCTTGTTATCTTGCAATGCTGTGCAACAATACGTTTTTTCTCCCCCACATCCTCCACATTGAAACCCTTCTGGAAGATTTATTACAAATATTGATAAATTAAAAAATCTGCTCCTATTTGCTTTTTTGCAAAAACATACATATGAGATATCCAACTTTGACACACAATTCAAAAACTCATCTATAGTCTTAACATATTAGATCATACTACTATAGCTGTTGCTAAACTTATGGAGAAAAACACAACCACATAGATTAACAAGGACATTGCTTGGAAACAACTTCTTCAACTATAGTTTACGTTGTCATTGTTGTTTATCAGTGATATTTTGCGCTCATTTTCTTTAAATACAAAGACCAGTTTTTTCACATATAATTAATGAATAGATGGCCTTTTGGAAAAAATACTTCTTCCATACTGAACTAGCTCAACTAGAATTTCTCCCCCCACCCCAAAAAAAACTAAACTCCATACAAAAATTTGTCTGAATTAATTTGAAAATTATTTCAAGTATCGCCTGAGGATAAACGTCTAGATTAATTTACTTTTTGCTATCTTTAGAAAGTAGTTTAGGTTAGGAGAAATATAACTTTTGGTAAAATGAATATAGGGCCAACTTTAACATACCTCAAAGAAGGTATTGCCAAGCTTTATGTTAAAACCTCTTTTCTGATTTTAAGGTTATAGTAGAATTTTGTCTACTCCGACAAGTTTATAGGCTACCTATTGGAGTTTTAGACAAAACAAATATTTTAACTTAATTTTGAGGTTCTTTTCTCTCTGAGTTTTAGTCCCTCGTGTGCCACTTGTGTTGTTTGCTCTATGATAGACTGATGGTATAACAAATCAGCTGTATGTTTTTTATTTATGCTTGCTCGTTATACTATAAAATAAAGTAGGAAAAAAATCTTGTACCATGACTATGATTATTCATATATGTTTTTATTCGAGAAAAACGCACTAAACGCAATTTTACTTATTTGAGATAAGCTTTGTGGCCAGTCTATTTTGAAAATAAAGTAGGGTGGTATACATAGTTATATTTATTCTATAAAAAGGGTGGTGTATCAATAAAATGAAAACAATTTACTTTTATAAATGAAATTAGTAAGTATTTAGTTGTTATTTAAAGAAATTTTTAAGCCCTCCTAATGCCATCTGTGATATACCCTTACAAAAATCTTATTATAACTGCTCAAAACTTCAAACTAAGTTCCTTTGAATAGTTTAAATAGCTCGAACATCTAGAACTTCACTGGAGCTTAAAACGAAAAATATTTTTGAGGTGTTTTGATTATATCATTACTTCATTAGTTAAAAGGTGAACTGCAAACTTTTGGACATCATTCTAATACTTGTTCTAAATTTACTAAAATGCTAGCCTTTCAAATGCAGCACCCTGTCCATCTAATGGCGGCTTAGACTACTTACAAAGCTTTTGTGATTCTGCTGCTTTTTTTTTGTAGTTTTGTGTCCACAAGTGTTTAAGCTTTGGTGTGTCGCTCCCATTCCTTCAAGGCAGAGTGCTTCAAACCGTTGCTCTTTTTTCAGCTGCATCAACACCCCTGTCAATAAAAAAGCCAGTCCTATCACTTCCTCGCTAAGATACCCCAGCTGCCCACACCAGCTTCTTCCAGTGCAGACCACGTTTCTTCTGGCCAATCCCACAAGTGGATGGAAACTCTTCAGACGCTATTAAATCCTTGGCTGTTGCTGCTGTTGGCTGAAAGAGAAAGGAAAGCCGACAATCTATACATCCCTTCCTACACCAAAAAACCACCTAAGTTTGCCCAGACCAGTGATTTCACAATCCTGTCTGCTTGTAGCCATAAACTCTGAGCATGTGTATTATCAATGCATAAATCATTTGTTTGTGCCATGGAACGAGCACAATGAAGGCCTCCTGGTTTCCGTGACCAACCACATCTTGAGCCAAGAAAGGCCAACCAATGAACCAGGCAAGGGAAAGCTTGATGGAGCTACATGGTAGTCTTCACGTTGATGACAAATACGCCCAGCTGATTCAGGTCCAGATAGGTCTTCATACTCATCCAATGCCATCAACCATAGTTGCAGCATGTGAACAGAACCTCAATACCAGGCTTGTAATCTACCGTACCGTACCACAATGGTTTTGGCCGAAAGGGCTTTGAACCCTGTGAAACAGGCTGAGATGTCACAGATCACGTGAAGGTCCAATTGTTGATTGCTGACTGGCCGTCATCCAGCCATTAATTTCATGGATGTGGTGATCTTGCATGCAAGAATGCAGAACACTTTTACCCAAGATACTGTTCAAATACAGACTACAGGCACCATTAAACAGCTTGTGTTGCTTGGATGTGTTATATCCAAAAGCTGAAGAGCCTTGATGCTTGTACTAGCAATGCCCCAGTCAGACACTGTTGTCTATTCATTTGCATCTACCATGGCGTTACCAATTACTATTATCTAGTTTTGGGGATGCCAAAGCATTTTGTGTTCTGTTTCCAGATATCTATAAAACAATTTATTGGCAGTCAGTCAACTTTTTCATTCCCAGTGAGGTTCCTCCATACAGCTTTCCATCCCTGTGAAGAAAAACAATTAAGCTTTCTGGGAATTGAACTCAGACTTTCAACTGAGATGAAAATATAACCTGATGCTTCCGACAGTAATGTCTTATAGATGATTTTGTTTATACGGAAAATCCTGAATTTTGTGATATGTCTCTTGAATTATTGGGGCCAATAATCTGGAACTGCTTTGCCCTGTCCCCTTGTCTTTGGTGCAAGTCTAGGGATGGACAGGGGATGCAGGAGTTAAAATGTTAGTTTGTTCCATGTTTTTGGTATTGGTGTACATTGTTTGCTTGTTTGGCTTCAACTGGCTGACTCTTTGTAATACCTTCCCATGTCTGCATCTATCATTACTATAATACAATGTCAAAAGAATCGCATTAACACAAGGTTCTATCCAGATTTTGCTATCTCAAGTTGCTGTTTTTGTCTTCCAAGTGGAACTGTTTCTTTTTTGTTTATTTTCCTGTACTTTCTACTTTTTTGGCAAAGTGATATGTCAAACCCTGCTCTCATAACCCCTAGCGCCATTTCCTTTTTTTAAGCTTTTTTTTTTTGGGGGGGGCCAACAAAAATTGCTCCATCTCCTCAATTTTTGATAAGTCTGTACTGCATCCTGGTGAGCTATTGTCAAAGAGATTCATTGAAAATAATTCCCTTAATTTCTTCCTCATCGGCTTATCTGGGTTTGCTGTCTTCTTGCTTTGGTTCTCTTTCAAAAACCCTTCTCATCTTTCTTCACTTAAAGGCTTCAAAGTTGAAGCAGCTGCATCATCACTTCTTGGCACTTGGGTATTTCTGTCTTTCTCAGCCAGAAACGATTTGAAACGTCCCTTATTTACTGGGATACTGCTGTGTTTTATGTTTAATCTTGGCTACTTTTAGCTTTGTGCCATAGAGCCTGAGAAACATCACCAACTAATGTCAATTTTTGGAACCATATAGATCTTTCCAAAGCTGAAACCAAGCAAGCTTACACTTCCTGTTTACTGCAGTGTCGGATGTTGAAAAAACCGCCATGACCAACCTGTAAAACCAAAAAAACATTTTGATGTGAAAATGCTCAGGACAAATACCTAATTTGATTATTAATATATTAAACCTAAATTCCTTCATTTATCTCCATATATAAAGACATACACACCTATTTTGGGTTAGAATTGTACAGTAAAACCGCAACTATTAACTATATAAATATATATACCCTGAATCAATGATTTTTCTTTATATACACACCGCAAATTCTTATAACATTCAAGTATAATCATAATTCGGTTGCCTCGACCATACCCCCAAAAACATGAAGTTATCCTAAAAATAAATGAAAAACTTTTTTTCTATCATAAGAAAAAACTAGTTTTAGAATGGTTAGGAGGGAGGAAAAACCGAAAAAAACTTATGTACCTAAGGACCCACCCTACTGCGGCAATAGGTCGACCAGTTGCTGAATCCTGAGCTAAAATTTGAAATTTTCCCCCGAATAACTGCATCTGTTTTTTTCCTCCAATTCCCAGTATGGTTTTTTCTACACGTCCTTAATTATGATGTCTCACATAAGATCGAACCAATTCTAATCGATCACTGATACAGTAGTTCTCTAAAGGGGGGGACTTGTGTCCCTCAAAAATGAATAAATCTGAACTCCCTTTGGATTTGGAAAACCCCTCTGCCCCATAGATTGCCATTTTCATATTTTAGAAAAAAGGTGGAAAAGGGACCCTGCTGAAAATCAATTGACCTATTAGCCTGGCAGGCAAGTAGTTGTTTAAGGTTCTTGAAAGAATCATGAATTCTGCAGTTATTAGACATCTTGATAGCTAAATATTATTTGAGACACAGCCCATTACAACATGGGCTTTTCTCAAGGAAGATCTGTTGATATCAATCTCCTTGAATCATATGACCGCATCACAAAATTTCCTTGATTCAGGTTTTTGCCCCCAGACCTGAATTCTGCTTGTCTTTTTTATATGCTTGTGACAAAGTTGGTCACATGTGGACTGTGAATTAAAAATTGATGTGGCTGTTCTAACTTGAAGGGAAATCCCAGCTTAAAATACGCAGTTTCTTGAAAGCTATTAGAGTTCCACAAATATGCCTGGACCTCAATTTTAAAGTTTGATTGCTGGTACCATTGACTTCAGTAAAGGCTATTTGACAAAAATTTTCAGTTAGGCTGGTTGCTCGAAAAATGTGAAAAAGTTATGAGCTAAGGCAGTAGAACTTTTAGCGTGATTCAAGGGACTACTTATTCGGGCAATTCACAGCAAGTTATAGGTTGGTGAGTGCACTTTCAAGTGAAGGAGACCCCAATTTTGAGTGGTGTGGCAAACAAGGCAGTTGTTTTGGGCTCCAATGTTATTTTTGTTTGTTGTCAAAGATTTGCCTGAGAGTTAATTTCGTTCACTTGACTGTGTCAAAAACTGTTTATGGGTGATGTAAAGTGCCATCTCCCTAGGAGATATGTAGTCGTTCCTTAAGTCCAGTAGGGATCCAAATGCCCTAAATTATTGGTGTAAATCAAACTCCATGTTTGTAAACCTTCCAAAAACGGTTTTGTTACTTCACAAATACTTCTCCTGAAAGCTAACAACTGTAATCCTTATTGTCTTGGGGGGGGGTGGTACCTCTGCTTCATCTTCGGATTCACTAAATGGATTTTATGCATTCACTTTGGATTACCAGTTGAGAGTTTCACTAAACATCACATGTATATTAATTTCGCAAAAATGCTAATTATAGTCTGTTTGTGTATTAGAGAGAATGGTTCAGGAAATTTAGCCTTCCAACTTTATGACACTATTCAAGATGATAGTACGCCTTGAAGGTAGAATAGTGTTCCTCTGTGGGTAATCTGACATGGAAATGTAGATTTTGCAGCAAATTGAAAAGGTTTCAAACATTGTGGGCATCAAAAGTTTGTGCCCATTTGTGAATCATTTGCCATATCAAGAGTTGACTGTAATGTTTTGGGACTTTATCGCCTTTGTATCAATGGTACAGGATTGACCTGATCAATATGTTCTATATTATATAGGAGGGGGGTGGTGTTTCATAATGTGGACTGGGGCTGTATTTCTTCAAGCTTAGTCATCACTCCAGCCCACTCACAAAACTTGTATAAAATTGTGGTCAGCACGACAAGTCCACAAGAAATAGGTCAATGATCTCCGTTAATGTAATTTGAGCAACCAGAAAAATTGGAATAGTTTTACACTGATACCGTAGTTTTCTGCACAAACAGTACAACAACATTTTGAGAGTGCTCTTGTTGAAATTGAGTTCTATGAAAAATAGTTGTTGCATATAGTTACCATACTTAGTTGTTTTGGTTGTTTTTTTACTGAAGAAGTTTTTTTTTCGTAATTTTTTTTTGCAATGTTGCTGTGTTTGAGGCTGGTTTTATTTTTCTTGTATTTGTATTGTAACAAGGCCTTATGGCTTTCGTCTTGTTTTGAATTAAAATAATAAAATATGTATCTTTGATTTTCTTGTCATCTGCAATCCTCAATGTGTTCAGTTGTTTGATGACTCTGGTAAACTGTATTCTTTCTTCCTCTTACACATGTTTTTGGGGAATGGAAGTTCTTCAGAAAAGTGTTTTTAGATCCTATGCATATAATATATATCTTCACAATTTACATTGCTCCCATTCTGTTATCAGTAGTAAAATCTTACTCGCTCTATTGCTGATTACCTGGAATCCTGTTGGACCTTTGGCTTGCTCTGTGAAGATCCTGCCCATGCTACAAAATAAATGTTTGGACTTCTTGGTCAATGGGTCGAGGCTTGGGTTCTTGGAATTGATATCTAGGTCCCAAGTGTCCATAAGTCATTTACTTTGGCCATAATAAATCCGTTTAGTAGCCATATTTTTTTCTTAGGCCACCCCTCTGCGTCTGTTAAAACAATGAATCTTGGTGTCACTATTGACAACAAGATCTTGGTGGTTCACTTATTAGTGACCAATGAATCTAAAACTTAACCATTCATGTTTTAAAAGGTGTGCTGCTGTTGCTGGTTCAAGTATTGGATCGGATTATGTAACAAACTCTTTTCCACTTCGTTTCCCTAAAGTCACCAGTAGTTGCTTTCAGTTTCTTTTCTATATAAGGGGACTTGTGCATCCCAAATTTGGCGGTTTTGGAATGTCACTTTATCTTCCCATTATTTGTGAAAAAGATGTAAATGTTCTTGAAGGATGTGCAGAGATGTGGCCACGAAGTGATATACGATTGTGCAGAGATGTTTGCCGACCGGGGAGCTTTTCCTGACCTCTGCCCAGTCTTACAAAGATTAATCTTCCTACCCTTGTTTAAAAATAGAAATAAAAGGGGTGGCCATTCTAGCCTCCATAAGTTCCCGAAGGCTAATACTCTCTTAATTGATTATTCTCTACGTTGTTGTCCCAATATAAGGAACTAGGGTTCATCCCCTGATACTGGTCAAGCAGTCTTACAAAAATCCCTGAATCTGCCGCTCAATTCTTTTCTTCACGAAATGTCGAACATTTGAAAACAAAAGTACATGAGTAAGCAGCAGTTTACTAGCTGGACTTTTTTTGATTGCGTTTTAAATGAAGGCTGGAGGCCTGAGTTGTTTCTTCCATAGGAGTGTAAACTCAGACCTTGGAATGCTACTGAGGATCTCAACTGTACCTTGTCTACTGGAAGAACTTTTGAAAAACAACAAAATAAGTCATCATGTCTGGAAGCTCTGTAAGGCGGAATTCCATAAGATTACTTCAACCTGCAAATTTAAAGTAAAAAGGTGAATTAAGTGGTTACTTTTCCTATTATTTACCAATCTTACAATGAAGAGGGGAAAACCGCAAAAGTTTAATGCCTTTTTTTTTTTTTGTATGCTGTCTGTGAAATTGGTGTGTATCTAATGTTCCAGCACTTGTAAGATATCTCTAATGGCTATTTGAGAGAGTAATAGATGATAAGAGCTTGAGGGACATTTACTTCTCTCAATTCATAATCAGGCTATAGCCTCAGTTTCCTTAGTTTTTTCATCTTGTGCTCAAATACTTTTTGAGCTGGTGAAAAGCTACTAAAACTAAAATTTTTATTAAAAAACACGGTTAGTTGAACGGATTTTTTAATCTTCTGGTCCTCCATTCCTACTCACTAGAATATATCAATGATCAATGCTTTTTGATCATTAGTGTTTTTTTTAATGTTTAATCATACCAATAGCAGAAGATAAAATATTGGAATACCAGCAGGATATGGGGCTATCTTTGACTTCCAATAACAGTGTTTTACAAATTCAACTGAAATCTAAAAAAAAAAAACTATTCGAATACACATTATGTTTTACTGGTTTTAGGTTTTAGATAAATAAACTAGGAACGCGAATAAATTTAATTTGACAATAAGATGAATAGGAATAAACAATGTGATCTAACAAATTCAATGAAAGTGCTGAATTGATATCTGTTAATATCATCTTAAACTAAAGAATGAATAAAATCTATCAAGTTTAAGGGTCCATCAAATGAAGATATATGTTTGACATGTGCTTATTATTTTTCAGAAAGGGAATTTAGTTAGTGTGATAATGCCTCTTCCCCTCAAGAACAAGCTCAATTTGAAATGGATTTTAAGTAAGCAGGTTGTAACGGTGTGGCTGCATTAATTTTTAAACAGATATTAATTGGCAGTCTATTTCAGTAAGTTAGGCTATGTTTGTTAAAACATGTTATAATCCCAATCTGTTTTGGAGTTATATCGGAGTCTCAAAATTTACAATCCAAATTTTAAAAGTTTTTGGCCCCCCATTCATATGGACCTATATTTAGTTAGTTGGATTTGTTGAAAGAAACAATGACACAAGGAGGACAAAAAACTTTCTTGTTTTATATTTGATTGTCATCCAGGAGTGGCTTCTTACGGTGTAATTCTAGTTTGAATATAAAAAGTGGGAGGAAATATGCACCAATAAGTTCTAGAAGTTCAAAAAAAAAAGGTGGTATAAAAGCAAATGGTTTTGACAAGCACATCTGTGTTTGTTCAGTCAGGATGTTCATGCATATGATCTACATATCCATATAACGAAAAGAGGAAATATATTTTTTAATACTAGTCTACTTTTAAAATTTGCAAGTCCTACCTCATGTATTGCCTTTCTTGGTACATTATTTTACAAAATAATACATAAGTTGATTTTAATTTGCTATGGAAGGAATTGTTGTGTGTTTGTTTTTCTCTTAACTACAGATTCTATACAACAAGAAAAACCCCGTTGTAATAAGTACCTCTTTCGATAAAATCTAGAATCCTTGTACTCATTTTTGTCGTTTTTTGACGTTGGAGATTCGTTGTATTTTAATAAAATTTTGTGGCAGCCTCAGAGTTTGTGTTGTGAAAAAAAAAAAAAACAAAGTAATTTTTGTAATTAAACAATAAAAACAAACTGTAACAATATGGTTTTCTTATCTCTCTTTAGATCCAGGAAAAATAAGACCGAAAGAAGTATTTCAAAAAAGGAACTTCATGAGTTTTCTGGTGAATAATTCTTACAACGAAACCTTTTGGCCCCACAAGAGTTACATTTCAAGGGGTTAAGGTACTTGTTAAATCTTGCTGTATATGATCTAAAATAGTAATTTATGGTCATCTGTTTGGTTACGTCAAAGGTTTTGCGGGTCTTTGCTGCCGAGGACCTAGCTTACAAAGACTAGGTTATTGTCTCAGTTACACTGTGAACTTGCTGACATGGGCTATAATATGAAGAGGGAAATGTAACGTGTGAGTTTACTACTAGATAAGTAGTATCTTCCCCATCAGTGTTACCTATGCTATATTGGGGGATATGTCTGCTGTTCCAAGATCTCCCATTGCTCTTTTAGTCTCCATTTTTCTCGTTTTTCCAACAAATGGCTATTTAAAGATATACTCTTTGTTTCGCCGTTGAACGCCTTTTTTGAGGGGATATCAGAACTATAAAAATTACTGCAGCATATGTTTTTCAAAAATTACATTTTACTGCTAAGAATAGGTTCCTAATGACAAATAATTTGAGCCCAATCCAACTATATTATCCACCCTCATTGAGATATTAGTGTGATTGTAGGATATTTGGGAATGAATATTGGATAATGGATTTGTGGTTTGCACACTTTTATCCAGTAAATTAACGCCAGATCAGCAGAGTCGAGCCAACATGAAGGTCACAGTATGTTTGGTGTCAATAATAAGCTTAACTGTAAAAATGGAGCAACTGACCAAATCACATGGTATTCCCCTTGTTCCTTCTTGAAAAGCTTGAGCCTGTGCACTGTGGCGATGCAACTACCTTAACTGGAGTTTTAAAAAAAAATCAATATAATTAAAGTCAATTAGCCTAATCGCGTAAGCATACTATTAACTGTAGGGGCGTGACACGCTTAATGTGACTCGCCTTTAGTCAACAGTGCCTGATATTTGAAATGAGATACTGGTGCAATACAACCTATCACTTTGTGACGTGGTAGTTCAATCCGCGCTGTACCTTATAAGTATAAGAACAATTTTGGCACATACTTAAATATATTTCTACAATGATCTTATTATACCATTGTTTGCGGACTGACGACTTGTATATGATTATGTGTAAGGAGTTGTCGTAGAAACTTCCAAAAGGGACTCATATAAGGGGGGAATTGGAAATTGGAGTGGCCTTTTTGCCCCTTTTCATATAAATAGTCAAAAGTGATTAGAAGGCAACTAACCACCCCTTCCCAACGCCCATATTGACCCAACACATCCAATTCAAAATTTCAGATAGCCATATTGTTTTCAAGCGTAGTTTGATGGCCAGATAGTGTAATTCTGTTTTTGCAGGCGAACATTCCCCACAGGCCATCAGGTCAGATCTTTTGTACCACATTATGCCTATGCCCTAGGGGAAGTATAAGGTTATTTTCTATAGAAAGAGCCGTCGTACAAAAACTTCAAAAAAAGCACACTCATTCGATTGGACATTCAAAGGGCTAGTTGCCCTTCTTTCGGTAGTCGAAACCGTGGATTGGAAAGGTACAACCCGGCCCTCTCTCGGCCACCTTTTCCCCTAGCCACATTCCATTTAAAATTTTTATCTAGCCATTTTTGTTCAACGTAGTTTGAAAGTTCCTGGAAATTAGGTCTTTGAGGATGGATCCCCCCCCCCCCCGCCACAGCCCCTCAGGCAAGAGTTATAAGTTATGCCCTGGGGGGCATATAAGGTTTTTTATACAAAGGTTGTAGTCCCGCAGAAACTTCTAAACAAAGGGCTCATTTGATTGGAAATTACAATGGCTAGTAGTTACACCTTTTTAATAGGCCGAAAGTGATTGTAAGGCAAACTAACAGCTTCTTTCCAGCCCCCACCATCTAATCCAACACACATCCAATCAAAACTTTGAGATAGCCATTTTGTTCAACACTAGTTTGAAAGGTCTGGAAAAATTATCTATTTTGAGGATGACACTCCCCCTACCGTCCTCATGTTAAGGGTTGTAAGTTGTGCCTGGGGGGGTATATAAGGGTTTTTATTTGGAAAGCTGTTGTCTTATGAACTTGAAAACAGTGCTCAAGTTTAATTGTCGATAATTCGTGATGTGAGGGCCACTCACCTCCCTCTCACGCTGATCTTTTCCCTAAACGCAAACACATCTAATCAAAATTGTTTTAAATAGCCATTTTTCTTCAACGATTGTTAAAAGTTTTAGATAATTCGGCCTTTGATGGATAGTCAACCCCTGAAGCAGTCTTTCGGAGCAAGGGGTGTAAGTTATGCCCTCGAGGAGGAATATGAAGGTTCTTTTTATGACTAGTGACGCTGTAGAAACGTCACAAAAGAGCTCATGTCGCGACTTGGAAAATTAAAAAAGTGCTTATGCCCTTTTTAATAGTTCACAAGTCATTGTGTGAGGATTAACTAACACCCCTTCTCACACCAGCACCATCTCTCCCAAATACATTCGCAATCAAAATTTTGACAGATAAAACCATTTTGTTCAACGTTTGTTTGAACAGGTCCGAAGAATTATATTTTCTAGGGCATGACACTCCGCAACCTCAGGAACAAGCGTTGTCAGTTGTGCCCGAGGGGCATAATAAACGATTTTTTTATAGAAAGTGTAGGCGTAAAAATTTCCAAAAGGAGTCATGCGACTGCGAAATTGCTACAATTGCTTGTGCCCTTTTTAATAGTCGAAAAGGATTGGAGGGTAAAATAACCCCCCTCTGACACGCCCACCATTTCCCCAAAACACAATCCAAATCCAAAATTTTGAGAGATCACACCAATTTTGTTTCAACACGTATGTTGAAGTGGTCCGGATAATGTGTTTTTTGATGGTGACACTCCCCCCGCAATCCTCAGGGCAAACAAGGATTCGTAAGTTATGGCTTGGGGGCATACAATGGTTTTTATTTTATAGAAAGTGATCGTCGTATAGAAAATTAAAAAATAATAATTTGACAATTGTGAAATTGAAAACGCCCAGTGCCCTTTTTCATAGTCCGTAAAGTATATGTGATGCGCTAATTAACCCCCCTCTCAGGCCCAGACATTTCCCCCAAACATATCCAATTAAAATTTATTGGCGATAGCAATTTTTCTTCAACGTAGTTAAAAGGTCTGAAAATTAGCGTTCGTTTGAGGGAAGGACACCACCTCCAGGCCCTCAGGGAAAGTGGTTCAAAGTCTATGCCATGGTAACATATAAGGTTTTGATATACAAAACAGTTGTCATAGAAACTTCAAAATGGGGCTCATTCGAATTGGTAATTGAAAGGGCTAGTGCCCTTTTTAAATATTCGTAATCGTTTGTGAAGCGGCAAGTAACCCCCCTCTATTCACGGCCACCACCATTTCCCCAAAACATATCCAATCAAAAATTTTGAGATAACCTATTCTGTTCAACTGTTGTTGAAAGGTCCAAAAATTATATCTTTAAGGATGACCAGCCCTCTCACAGGACTCAGAGCAGAAGGGGTTTGTCAGTTCATGTCATTGGGGCATACTAATCGCTTTTATAGAAACTTGTAGTGTCTTAGACATTTCAAGTTCTGCGTCTCTGTCGATTGGAAAAGTAGAAGGGCTTGGTGCCCCTTTTTTAATTGTCAAGAGTGATTGGAGGAATAACTAGCCACCTCTCTCACAACACCATTTCAGCCCAAATACATTCATATCAAACTAAAAATTTTTTTTGAGATAGCCATTTTGTTCAACGTAGTTAAAAAGTCTGGAAATTATGTTTTTTAGGATGCAGACTCCCCGCACAGCAGCCGTCAGGGCAAGGTCGTAAGCTATGCCCTGGGGGCAATAAAGGGTTTTTGTAGAGAGCGTTGTGCATAGAAAACTTCAAAAAAAGGGCTTTTTGCTCATTTAGATTGCAAATTGAAATGGCCAGTGCCCCTCTTCATTAATAGTCGAAAGTAATACCAGCACAGGCCCCCCCCCAGCCATGCAACTAATGGAACACCCCATCCACACTCACTGTTCCTCCAAACACATACAATCAAATTTGAGATAACCATTTTCTTTCAAATTAGTTGAAAGGTCCAGAAAAAATTATATCTTTGAGAATGATTCCACCCCTCCACTACCCTCATAGAGTGAGGGAGGTTGTAAGTTTTTTGCCGTGGGGGCTCATATGTTTTTATTGAAAGCTTTGTCATAAAACTTGAAAAGGGGAATCAATCGATTGGAAATTGAAAGGGCTTTTAGATGGACTTTCGATGCTTGAAAGTGAAATGTGATTTGAGGTGCAACTAAAACCCCCCTCTTACGCCCACCTTTTTTTTCTCAAAACACATCTACAATCAAAGTGTTTAGTAGATAATCATTTTGTTTAAACATAGTTGAAAGGTCCAGAAAATATGTCTGAGGATGACAAACCCCACTCACAGCCCTCAGGGGAAGGGTTGCAAGTTATGTTAATGGGGGGCATATAAGTTTTTTTATAGAAAAGCGTTTTTGTAGAAAAGGAAATAAACTTCAAAAAAGGGCTCATTCGATTTTAAATTAGAAGGACTTGTGCCCTTTTTAAATTTGTCAAAAGTGAGATTGGAAGATACTGACAGCCCTCTCACACCCACCATTTACCCAAATATATCCAATCAAAATTTGAGATGGCCCGTCAAAACGTAGTTTAAAAAGTCCCGGAAATTATCTTTTTTGAGGATGAGACCTCCCCCCCCCCCAAAAGAGCCCTCAGGGCAAGGGTTGTAGGAAGCGTATGCACTGGGGGGCATAAAAGGTTTTTGTAGAAAGAAAGAAGTGTTGTCTTAGAAACTCCAAAAAGGGCTCAATTTATTGGAAATTGAAATGGCTAGTGCCCTCTTTAATTGTCGAAAGTGATACGAATGTAACTAACATCTTTTTCACGCCCACCATTTATCCAAACAACACCAATCAAAATTTTGTGATAGCCATTTTGTTCAAAGTAGTTGAAAGCTCCGGAAAATTATATAAATCTAAGAATGATCCCCCCTCCCCCCACTGCCCTCCTGGTAGCGGGTTGTAAGTTTATACCCTGGGGGCATCGGCATATACTTTTATTGAAAGATTTTTCGTAGAAAAGCTGGACAAATGCTCAATCGATTGGAAATTAGGGCTAGCGGTCTTTTGATAGTCGAAAGTGACTTTAAGGGCAATTACCCTTCCCCCCCCCCCGTCTTCGTAACTTGCCCCACACCTTTTTCCTCAAACACATCCAATCAATCCAAGTATTTAGATAACCGTTTTGTTCAACGTAGTTTCGAACGTTTTAGAAATTAGGTCTTTGATGATGATTACCCCCCCCCCCCCCCCCCAGAGCTCTCTGGGTTTGTAAGATATGCCCTTGGGGCGTATAAGGTTTTTTTTTTGTATGGATATTAATGTTGTAGAAAAAACTCAGAAAGGACTCATTCGACTGGAAATAAGAAGGTCTTGTGCCCTTTTTAATAGTCGAAAGCGATTGAAAGATAAACTAACACCCCTCTTACATCCATCATTTCCCCAAATACATCTAATCAAAAGTTACATATATCCATTTTGTTCGACGTTGTAAAAAAAGTCTGGAAAAATTATGTTTTTGAGGATGACACTTTCTCCACAGCCCTCAGGGCAAGGGTAGTAAGTTGTGCCCTGAGGGCATAGATATTTTTTTTTTATAGAAAGCGTCATCGTAGAAATTTCAAAAAGGGGCTCAATTCGATTGGAAATTAGAAGGGTTTGTGTCCTTTCCCCAAATACATCCAATCAAAGCTTTGAGATAGCAATTGTGTTCGACGTAGTAAAAAAAAGTCTGGAAACTATGTTTTTGAGGATGAACAATCCCCCCCACAACCCTCAGGACAAGGGTAGTAAGTAATGCAATGGGGTAAAAAAGTTTGTGGGTTTATAGAAAAAAGCGTTGTCGTAGGAAATTCAAAATTGGAATCATTCGATTGGAAATTGAAACGGCTAGTGCCCTTTTTATAGTCGAAAGTGATTGGATTGCATGTAACCCCCCTTCTTATGCCCATCATTTCCCCAAACACATCCAATCAAAATTTTGAAATAACTATTTTGGTCAACGTAGTTGAAAGGTCTGGAAATTATGTCTCTGAGGATGACAACTCCCTCACAGCCCTCAGGGCAAGGGTTGTAAGTTATGCCCTGGGGCACATGAGGTTTTTGTAGAAAGCGTTGTGTGTAGTAACTTTCAAAAAAGGGGTCATTCGATTGGAAAATTAGAGAGGAGGCTCACACCCACCATTCCCCCAAATACATGCAATCAAAATTTTTAAAAATAACCAATTTGTTTGATGTATTGAAGGGCTGGTGTCCTTTTTAGTAGTTGAAAGTGATTGGAGGAAAACTGACACTCCTCACGCCCACCATTTTCCCAAATACATCCAATCAAAAATTTTTAGATAACCATTTTGTTCGACGTAGTCGTGCCCTTTTCCGCAAATACATCAAATCATAAGTTTCAAGTTAGCCATTGTGTTTGACGTTGTAAAAAAGTCTGGATACTATGTTTTTGAGGATGACACTCCCCCACAGCCCTCGGGACAAGGTTAATAAGTTATGCCTTGGGGTTATATAAGGTTTTATAGAAAAAGCATTGTCGTAGAAGCTTCAAAAGGGCTCATTCGATTGGAAATGAAAGGGCTAGTGCCCTTTTTAATAGTCGAAAGTGATTATTTGCCTGAGGGCAAGTAAACCCTCCTCTCTCGTCCACCATTTCCCCAAACATATCTAATCAAAATTTTGAAATAACCCATTTTTGTTCAACGTAGTTAAAAGGTCCAGAAAAATAATATTTGAGGATGACAACCCCCCCCCCCCCCTCCCGAAGCCTCAGGGCAAGGGTTGTAAGTTATGCCCTGGGCATATAAGGTTTTTATAGAAAGCATTGTCGTAGAAATTTCAAAAAGGGCTCATTCGATTGGAAAGTAAGAACGGATTTGACGTCAACTACCCCCCTCTCACGCCCACCTTTTCCCAGCACATCAATAAAAATTTTTAGATAGCCATTGTTCAAACGTAGTTAAAAGTTTTAGAAGTTTTAAAAGTTTAAAAGTTTAGAGGATTATAACCCCCTCAGGGCGCTCGGGGAAAGGGTTTGTAAGTTATGCCCTGGGGGATGTAACGTTTTTTCTAGATAGTGACGTTATAGAAACTTCAAAAAGGGCTCATTTGATTGGAAATTGGAAGGGCTTGTGCCCTTTTTGATAGTCGAGAGTGATTGGTGGATAAACTAACAACCCCTCTCATACCCATCATTTCCCCAAATACATCCAATCAAAATTGTGAGATAGCCATTGTATTCGACGTAGTAAAAAAATTCTGAAAATTATGTTTTTGAAGGACTGTGATGACACTCCCCCACAGCCCTCAGGGCAAAGGTAGTAAGTTATGCACTGTGGACATATAAGGTATTCTTTTATAGAAAGCTTTGTCGCAGAAAGTTCAAAAAAGGAATCATTCGATTGGAAATTGAAATGGCTAGTGCCTTTTTAATAGTCGAAAGTGATTGGAGGGCTAGTAACCCCCTTCTCACGCGTACCATTTCTCCAAATACATCTAATCAAAATTCTGAGATAACATTTTGTTCAAACGTAGCTGAAAGGTCCAGAAAATTTGTCTTTGAGGATGACAACCCCCCTGACAGCCCTCTGGGCAATGGTTGTAAGCTATTCCCTGGGATATAAAGGTTTTTTTTATAGAAAGTGTTGTCGTAGATAGAAACCTCAAAAAAGGGCTCATTCGATTGGAAATTAAAAGGGCTAGTGCCCCTTTTAGTAGTCGGAAGTGATTGGAGGGCAATCTAACCCCGCGCTCGCGCCCACAATTTCCCTAACACATCCAATCACAATTTTGAGATCGCAATTTTCTTTAAAGTAGCTGGAAGTTCTGGAAATTAGGACTTCGAGAATGACAACCCCCCCCCCCCCCCAGCCCTCAGGGCAAGGGTTGTAAGCTATGCCCTGGAGGCTTATAAGGTTTTTATTGAAATCCTTGTCGTAGAAACTTCAAAATGGCTCATTCAATTGGAAATTAAAAGGGCTAGTGCCTGTTTAATAGTTGAAAGTGATTGGAGAGCAGCTAACGGGCCCTCTTACGCCCACCATTTCCCGAAACACATGCAATCAAAATTTGAGCAAGCCCTTTTGTGTCACGTAGTTGAAAGTTATAGTAATTAGGTCTTTGAGGATGACAACTCCTCCCAGACCTCAGGGCAAGGGTTTGTAATTTATGCCCTGGAGGCATATAAGGTGTTTATAGAAAGGAGTATTGTCGTAGAAGCTCAAAAAAGGCTCATTCGATTGAAAAATTGGAAAGGTTAGTGCTCTTTTTAATTGTCGAAAGTGATTGGAAGGCTTTTGATATTGTTCTGCTTAAGATCGATGTGGGTACAGTGTTTTATAATTTCTGTTAATTTGCGTAGGACCAGGGCATTCGTGTCGAAGGAAGTTGTCGTAGGAACTTTGAAAAGGGGTCATACCATTGAAATAGAAAGGGCTAATGACCTTTTTATTAGTCGAAAGTGATTGGAGGGCAACTAGTCCCCCTTCCACGCCCACCCTCCCGTTTGCCCATTATGTTTAAAAACTAAATGTTGTCTTTAGATTAAAACAAAATGCTGTGTGTTAATACTAATTCCCAATAAGGCATCTCAGCAATGTTCCAAGAACTACTGAGGGTATTATGTTCAAAATTTTGGGGACTACTTCTGCTCTTAAAATATAACCAAATCAAAATAGTGTAGGTGTTTCCAATCTATCAAAGAAAGAAAACAGATTTTTTTTGCGAATGGTATCTTGTTTTATATTTCAGGTCAGCTAGAGGATGTATGAAACTAAATTAAAAACTACTATTTGTGTCCAGATTTTAAAGACGGTGTATGTACGGTGTATGTATGTAGGGCTACTTCTGCTCTTTAAAATTTAACCAAATCCAAATAGCGTAAGTGTATCCAAGCTATCAAAGAAAAGAAAACAGATTGTTTTGCGAATGGTATCAAGTTTTTCATTTCAGGTCAACTAGAGGAGGTATGAAGCTAAATCAAACAGTACTATTTGTGTCCAGATTTTTAAAAGGGTTTATGTTGTTAAAAATTGCTGAAAATGTTTCTCCACTATACAAATAGTAGGCCAAACTATAAAGTCTTAAAAAACGAAAAGATTTAAAGTATATTTTCTTTTTCCCTTAAAAGGCTATGTCAATATGAAATGAACAGAAATTAATGAAAATAATCTTTTCACACAAAATACGTTTTTAAAAAAAAAATGTAAAGAACTCCATTAAACAACAATGAGAAAAACTAAAATCAAATAATCTACCAAGCGTGAAACTGCCACAAATCAGCATAGATAAATAATTGAAACCCAATACGAACAGAAACTACAATAAATAACCGAGTCAAACTCAAAAAACAAGCAGAACTTAACATGAGTATGGCTCAAAACCCCTATGCCTTCCCATGGCCAGAACATAGGCTAGAGACAGGGCCAGAAAAAAAATACAAGTGAATGTGCATTGTCAGTTTGATATGCATTTTACTGATATTCGGTAATCAAAAGGTTAATATTCTTTGATTTACTAAAGTTATAAAAGTAAAAACATGTATACTTTTTCAGTAAAGTGCAAATTATGTTCTGGCCTTAGGAAGGCATAGAGGCTGTAATTTTTTCAATCCCAGAGTTTCTTTTTAATCCAGTGTTAAACAGGAACTCGACGTAGCAAATCTTTGTTTATTATTAAATAAAAAGAAAAACAAGTTTTTTCAATTGGAAGTAAAGAGCGACACTAAAATTTAAAACGAAGAGAAATTATTACGTATATGGGGGGTTTTTGCCCCCTATTCAACACCTCACTCTTTAAGCTAAAGTTTTTTTAGTAGTAGTTTGAAAAGCCTTTCTTATTGTTCAAATTAAATGAACCTTGTTTTCAGGAGTCGTTCTTAAGGAATTGGGACAAATAAAACTTTAGCGTAAAGAGCGAGGTGTTGAGGAGGGGACAACCCTCCTCATATACGGAATAATTTCTGTTCGTTTTAAGTTTAATGTGCTTCTTAATTTCAGTTGGAAAAAACTTGTTTTTAATTAATTTCTGATTTTTTAAAAATAATGACAGGAAATTTAGCTCCACTTCCACGAAAAAATTCCTCCTCCTTTGCGGATATAATCCTTTAGACAAATCAATTCTGCTAAAAATTTACTCGAGACGAACACTACCTTAACATTTGCATGCGTAAAATTAAGTCGGCAAGTAGAAAGCGCGGTATATAGAAAATTTCATATAAGGAATTCTGGAAAATTGCTCCCCAGTGCAAAATTTCCCCAGAAAATTCACCCCCTGGAAAATTCTCCAAAATGAGGAGGGAGTTAGACCAGTAGAGTTTAGCATTCGATAGGAGAAAGCCAGGAGGTTTGGCTCATTTGAAACCTGTGCAATAATGCTAACTGGGGAAAGGATAAATGGCTGATATCCATCAAGCCATTTATCCGGGGGGGATTAGCTTTGGTTGGTCAATATTTGTAAAGAAATTGCAATTATGAAGGATGATGGCCCATAAAGCCTGAGTGGCTTGAATATATGGGACTTTTGTCATTATGTCACTTGAAGTAAGTGCATCTGAGTGTGAAAAACAATTGAAAGTATTTATGTCAATCTTATAGTAAAAACGTATTTCCAAGAGTTGTTAAACTTCTCTGACTTGATCCTTTCTTTCGACTTTCTGTCTACACCATCTATTCTGTCCTTTTTTGGATGAACCAATAGAAGACAAAAGGTTTTGCACCATACTTTGCCTCTTCTCTCCTCTTTAATGATCAATAAATTTCACATCAATTTTTGCTCAATCCTCATCTATCAACCCCAAGATGACACAGATAGATATTTTTCATAACCCGGATACATAGTTTCTTTCAATTCACCTCTCCCGATCCCCCAAGTAAAAATATGCTGTCTCACACCCTCTGAAAGTTTACTACTCAATCTCCCTATATGCTCCAGAGATGATATAGATACACTATTTTGCTACCCGGAAACAGTAAGCATGGTTTCTTTGGTACATATTGGTATGTCACTAGAAATAGATTTGTTAGGTAAGGTGTTGTCGTGCCAAAAAAAACATATTGAAGACCAAGAAAGACTCCCTAAAAGCTTCAGCTTGATCCAGTTCCAGAGATATTGCAGATATGCTGTTATGATCATCTGGGTACCCCATAGTATTGTGTGAAATAGCCTTGCTACTTAATATTTGAGAGGTCACAGGGAAAGAAATGGTCACATTGATTTTGAAGCATAGTTAAACGTATGTAGCAATTTTTAGTAAAAAACTTATATTTGATACTGAAATTCATTAAATTTTTAGATTTGAACCATCGCAAAGAGATATAACTGCCTTCAATCAGCTCGGCAAAGCCCCTTCGTGCAAATTTGTGTTCACATACTTCGATGGTACAAGCACATAAGCTCTTTTTGCCAATGGAATGAAGAAAAGAGAAGGATGTCCTGGAACTTCAACTTATGTAAGCCAAAGAAGAGTATGTTGATCTTTTCGGATCAAATGAGGTAATTCACTGTTTGTAGTTTCATACATCTTTGTTGATTAACCAAGATTTATATTGCTTGGTAACTCTTTCCATGGGCATTCTTTCAAAAAAGCTGATTCAAGCTACCTGTGGCTTTTTTCTGTCTTTATGTCACATCTATTGTGACTGCTGCAAAGGTTAATGTTACTACGGTGAGAGGAATGCTGAAGGGGGGCTTTGAACTAGATCAAAGCACTTTGTGAAAACAGGTTGTCAAAAAAGCATATCAGTATATGTTGAAACTCCCTGGGAATGATGAGAGAATATTCAACTGACCAAACGGCAATATGTGAATACTTGTAATGCTGGTTCTACTACTTCTATTTCTATTACTGTTATGACTACTACTAGTGCTAAGGCTATGAGATAAAGACTATAGGGAATATTGAGGGAAAATTTTATAACACACTATATGTATTTTAGGTTGTCAAAAGAGCCTGTTTAGCAATTTTTAGGAAATGGTTAGTGCATTAAGTTAGTACTTACAGGGCAAATTGTGGAGAAATGTTGAATTAACTGAAATGTAATGTCTCTTGTTGCTACTACGACTTTTATCACTACTAATACTTCTGCTAAAGCTAAGGGTAATAAGGTGAGAATTTCAGGGAATATTGAGGTGATTTTGAATTAAATCCAAGCACCATTTACATGTAGGCTGCCAAAAGGAATTTAATGCATCAGCAAATTCCCAGGAACTGCTCTGGGTATTGAGTTGAAACTTTCAGGGTGTTTTGAGGGGAATGTGGAAAAAATAAACAGTTGACATTTAACTCACGTTTTGTTGCCACAATCTGTTTGATTATGCAAGCTATGCTGGGTAACTTTTTGGTGGGAAACATTAAACTTCAAATTTTTATTTTTCTAACTTTAGTTTTAAGATGTTCTGGGGCCCAAATTAGTTGAGCTTTGAATATTTTTACTTGTTCTAGTTACTCATAATTTATAGTTTCTGAAGTGGCAGTTCTGGGTGGGTTTTTCACATATTTGGAGAGGAAACATGTACTTTTCAATCGAATGAGAGGAATTAATCTTATTTTATATCAGTCTAGTCTGACCCACCAATTCTTGGCTAATTTGCGATATATTGAATCCCTTTTATCATCTTTTTAAAAGTTTTATTTTTTTACATTTTTCTACCTTCTCTTCTTATTATAGTTCTCTTCAATAAATTGTCCTCCTCTTTCTTTCTTATTTAACATTTTTGTACCTTGTGGTATTATTATAACGTATCCCCGTCTATATTTTTTTTGCTGTTAGGTTAGTTTATTTAACCCCCCTCCCTCCCGTCACTACTTCTGGCCATTACAAGGGCTATTAAATTGATAATTATGGTTATCTTAATTAGTTGTATGATATTTGAACTAGTTGAAGAGTTAATAACACCCTTATTTGCTAGGTATATTTTATTCAAGGTAAACATACCTTTGACGATTGAAGAATTGAAGTCGAAACTCACTGTGCCTTACAATCCTAGAGATTATAAAGATGGTTTGGATTGTTTCACCGAAGCTATCGAGACTTCAGCGTGTGTTCATGCCAAATACTTCCTGAAAAAGCGCGGCAGCTTTAGCACAATTAGTATGCCGTTTTTAATTTTTATTTATTTATTTCTATACCTATGTAACCATTTGACTTGTTTCTGTTTTATACTGTATCCCCTTACTCCAATTTAAAAATTTATTTTCTTCTTTTTATACAATTTATAATTTTGATTGTCATTGATTTGCCATGATGGGGAAAATTTATACTTGTTTATTTTCTTCCAATCTTCTTCTTCTCTCTTAGAATTTCAGCTACAACTAACCACACTGAAACGGGTTTCAGGGTCTGGGCAATAATAAAAAACTATATTATTCCACCTTCATAAAAAAAATTCGGAATAATATTCTGTGTTTATTTCCTGCCAGCTCAATATTAAGTAGCTCACTTGTTTCTGGCTTTGCTTTTAGTCTCGTGAAATGTTTTTTCGTTATTTTGCTGACTTTGCAATACTATTGCAGCCCTATTACAATACTAGCCCCTCTTTTTTTGCAATGGTATTCTTCTTTCCTGAGTATCAATGCATCACTTCGAATTCTAAAATATTAGGCAGTTTCTTAACATGATGGGAAAATGAGTATGAGCTGTGGCAGATTCTTATAAGTAATTCTTCTTCAAAATAAGTCTCATAGAATTTGGATTTGAGGATTGAATCTGTGTAGATGTTTGATGTTGTATTTGCAAGTAAATTGGTCATTTCATTGTACTTAATTGCGTGGTAACTTGGCATGTAGTGAAAATAAAGCTGGGTTTTTCTTTTACGGAATACTCCAAATTAATTTGTGTAGACTTTCCATGTCAGTGTCAGCAACTGACTTATGGAGCAGGCTAATGATCTACAGGGCAGACTTAGGGGGCTTTTATCAATAATAAAAGTCAGGGGGCTTTTATCAATAATACTTATTGCTTCAATTATAGCCTTTAGCTTGGCCGTAAGTATGGATGTGCTGTTGAAGCCCAGTTCATATATGTAAGGATGGCATAGGCGTATCCCCCTTGAAAATTCCTCCTGTAAAAACTCCTTCCTCTCCCAGAAAATTCTTCCCTCTATTTCCCCTGGATAATTTTGGATGTTCATTAGAAAGGAAATTGAAAGTTCTACTCACTTGTTTAAGTCAGAGCAATGCTACTGCTTTGCCATAAAAGAAATATAAGTGCTCAATGTATTAATATTTATTTTTTCTTAGAGGCGCTTCATATGGAAGAGGTGGTCGTATAAACTTTGGAAAGGGCTAACTTTTTTCATATACACTTTTTCGTATAAAAACTTTGTCAGATAAGTGTCCCTTTTCCTCATTTGCTTTAATTTACCTACAGTTTAGTTTTGACTTACAATCTAAGCTCTCGTAAGACTTTCGCAAGAGAAAACATATTGGATTTGGACTACAATTCTGCATGAGTCATCGAACGGACTTGCTTAGTCCGTTAACACTAAGCAAGTCCGGTGTTTCCTTCAAGGACAACGATGATTTTAACTGGAGATATACCCTTCCTAAAGCCTGATTGAATTTGTGGAAGTATTTTGTTAACCTCCAGAAGCCACTTCAATCTTCGTGTACCAGTTTCTCAAAAAAAAAGTCGCAAAAAACCAGCAAAAGACAAATGGGTCTGTACGCTATATTTTATGTGGCGTTAGATAAGGCTAAGCAACGGGCACGACTATAGCTCATTTTGTATACCCGTAGGAAAGTGTTTTTTTGTTTCCCAGGATGCATCATAAACTCTCGAGAGCATCTTTTGAAAAAAACTTTACCACTCTCTACGCCCATCTATAACACATTTAATCCTTCCTTGAGCTGTCAGCATGTTTGCTTCAATAAGGACATCATTCAACTCTGAAAGGGTAAATGGAAGAATGGTTCTTCCTTATATTTAGCTTTATCATATAGTTTGTAAACACTTGGTCTCGTCAATTTTTTTTTTAGTTTTGTGCTCTTTCTTAAAATTTATAGCAAATGCATCAGCTTTATTTTTGTTCATTATATTGATTATTTAACAGATAAACCAGGGGTTATGTCACTGCCTTTCTTATTATTTACATCCATTTTGTTTATGAAACTGTACATCTTGCGTGAAGGAAAATGTTTGAGTAATTTTTGGGGAAAGTCCCCAAAACATTACTTGCTTTGCTCTCAGCCCCAATGCTTCAACTTTTTTCAGCAACCAAAGTGTTGCAGAAAAAGAATGTTTATGAAGTCAGTTCCTGGCCTTCTTCTCTGCTAAAACTTTCTAGCATTTTCATTCCAACAGATTTTTGCCTTCTTTTTTAAAGAAACGGAAGTTTATTTTGTTTGATACCTGATCTTGCTGCACACTCAAGGACATAAGATTTGTGTTGCTTGAGATTCCACATCATCTTCATCAGTTAGTTCTTTATAATATAACGTATTTAATTCTTTCAAATCGCCTTCCTGGGATTAAACTTATATATCTCAGTTCTTTTGTAACGTATTTTTGGTTCCTTATTTTAACCAAAAGTGCACTGTTTGTTTGCAGTTTGAACATATGTGATATTTCAGTGTATGGTATGATCCAAGTTATGTCAATATGTTGGTCAATTGTAAAATGTTTATTGCTTTGATAATATAATGAGTTTGAAGCCTATACGGTGTTGAAATCATTTTTCAATGGAAGAGTCTGCTTTAATTTATTGGTTGCAATTCTCCCACATGCAACTATTGATGTCAAAATCACCTAACAGAATGGTATTCATTGTCTTTAATCTCTCCTTATATCACCTCTGTTATATTATTACTTCCATTTGGGTTATAGAAGCATATTATTTTTAATACAAATGGTAAATTTATTGAAAATTGTTGATAAAAATAAATTGGTGCTTAAATTGGTCAAACTTTAACATACTTAACTCTTATCCAACCAAGTTTGCTGATTTTGGGCTTCTCCTCTAATGGCATCATAGCAGTATTTTTGATATGACTCTGTTTTTTGCAGTCCTTAGCCTTACCGGAAAGGGTAGTCAGAAAATTATTCCCACCAACACTTGGGAGGTGCTCCTCTTTGCAGAAGCTATTTTTGCTAGGATCGGGAATTGGGCTGGGTACCTACGCTGAACATGTCCTAACTGGATGCTTGTTCAAGGGAAAAGTAAAAAAAAATTATAATTTAATAATATTCTCACAGCAACTCTGTTTTGTTATTTTAATATTTTCTTAGTATTTTCTTTATTAGTTTCTTTCAAATGTGTGCTAATTTTGTTAGCTCTGTAAGAGTTGTTTCTACAAATAATGTTTACAGCATTGAGTTCTTTACAGTTGTTAATAAAGCAAGCTTAAACTAGCAGTAGTCACGATTTTGGGGCATTAAGATTTTGTTGTATTATCAAGAAAAGATTTTGTTGTATCGTGAAAAGAAATAAAAATGCTGATCCTGTTTCCAAAAAAAAAAAAAAATTAAATGGTTTTAAACAAAACACCGAAGTTGATTATTTTAGCTTTTAAAATTTCTTTATATTCTTCAGAGGGATTTTTTTTTAAATCAACTTGATATTCAATGCGCTCCATAGAAAACTATTTATTTATGATACATTTTAGTTGTTTTTCTTGCAGTGCAATTTTTCCTTGGGAAGAGCTTCAGTGAATGTAGTGTCTTATTCTAAACTATTTTGCTATTTTGTAATTAGGTTAGATTTTAAAATTTGTGACTAATGTAAATACAAATATGTCTTGCTCTACAGCTGCCTTTGGGAACATTGCCCATTTAGATTAAATTTCACTGTGAAGTTATCTTTGCTTGGTTTTAAGGTTCTGAGCATTTGTATTTGTTTTTATTTGTAGTTTTTATTTCTTTTCTTATTTTGATATTAAACATGGATTTACTTTTAGGAATTTTATAAACTGGCCATCCAATACTGTTCTCAAGCCATTGCTCTTAATGGCAGATATGCAGAAGCCTATTTACTCCGAGGTAAGGCTAGGCTTCATTTAATGAAGCTAGAAGATGCCTTAGAAGATTTGGATAAAGTGCATCATATTTCTAAGCAAGACAAGGAGATAGGGTACCTATGCAAGACATCTGAATTTGATCAAATGTATCATTTAGCACTGACAAAAATAGGTAAGAAGAATTATTGCTATAGAAATTAAGTATATTGATAAGAATAGGATTTTGGCCAAGAAGCATGGTCAAATCGATAAAAAAGGAAATAACTCAGCAAGATTTGAGAACTAAAGCCTTAGAATAGGCTAATGAAGAAGTAGGGAAAGGAACTTAAAAACAGCTTTCAAGGGAATATTTTAGACTCTGATCCAAGGCCGTATCCAGGGGGGCTACCCGGTTTGAACCCCCCCCCCCCCCCCTTCCCCCGAAATTTTTGACCGAGTCGGAAATTAGTCTAGAAAATACCTGTAAAGACAAAACCTTACCAGAAAAAAAAATATGCTCCCACACTAAATCCTATTGCATTTTGTGGGTAAACGGTGCTTATCAGCTTACGCAATTAGGTAACCGTAGGTAACCCCATGTTCACCTGACCTTGCATAGTAAATTAGGGTTAATATGCGCTATTATCCTTTTGTATTTTGTGGCATACAAAAATCCTATTGCAATTTTGTGGGTAAAAAGGTTGTGATCACCTTACACAATCAGGTAACCCCATGTTCGCCTTATTATGCAAGGTCAGACCTTGCATAGTAAATTAGGATAAATGGGGGCTGGAGGTAAATGTTATAAGAGTGCAAGATTGTCAGTTCAGTTCAGTTCAATTTCGGACTTGGATAAGAGAAGAGTGATTTTCAACATGAAGAGGAAGTGTGACATTACGTCGTTTTTCGCGCCCCCAAGCAGACCAGGGATGTTTCTGACAGTGGCGTTAGCGGAGCGTCTGCAGAGCATTCATCTACACCTGTGGATCTGAAGGGCACTGGAGCCATCGTTGAACCTCTTGAATCACGGACCCTGGAACCAACCACGACGCAACACGCACCTACACCAACCCAGTCTCTGTCGTTGTTTGCAAATGACATCGGTCGTTTTGTCAACAAATCATCCAGTCTCGATGTAAATTCTAATCTTCGTTTGCTGAAGAGCCTTTGGACTCCAGATATCTCCTATATTTTTCAAGTATCCGAAAAACAGAAGCTGAAGTTTCAGTTAACTTGGCTCGCTCGTTTCACTTGGTTGTCCTACTCTCCGTCTGAGGACGCTGGTTTTTGCAGATTTTGCGTTCTGTTCTCGTCAGAGACAGCTGGCAAAGGCTGCCACCAGTGCTTGGAGAATCTAGTCACTAAACCATTCAGGAACTGGAAGGATGCGATAGAGTGCTTCACAGCTCAACTACAAGCAGAGTTTCATAGAAACTGCATCGTATCGGCTGAAAACTTCATTTCTGTCTCGGAGAAAAGGCAGGACGATATCGCGCACCAACTAGACGTGGCAAGGAAAGCGCAGGTTCAAGAAAATCGCCAGAAGTTGCGACCAATTGTTGAGACGGTGATAAAAAAAAAAAAAAAAAAAAAAAAAAAAACTTAAGCTTACAATCCAGCTGCCAAATTGACACACTTTTTTTCGATATTTTAAGTCAGCTGAATAATATGAACACGTTCAAATTAAAATCTTATCAAAAAGTTTGTTATAATGGACTGTAAGTAAGGAGCAACTCAGCCCAGTATTCACCAAATCTAAGATCAGAATTTTGACGACACATCAACAGAATTGGCTTTTTATGCTGATCCTATATACATGAACTTAATCTAATTTATTGATTTGTTGCCCATCAAAAGCTATGAATTTGAAAGTAAAAATATGAAGTTGAGAATAATTGCCTACTACTACTGCTACCAACAACTCACCACAGCACCCAGGCGCCTGAGGCCAACCCAGCTATGCACACTCCTCCAACCCAATCTATTCAAAGCCTCCGTTTTTACACGCCCCCCCAGGAAGTTTCCATTTCCTTTAAACTTTCTTTATGACGTCCTCCCACCCCAGACGAGGACGAGCTGCTTTCTGTTTGGCCCTTGACGGTTCGCCGAAAAGGACAATCTTGGCAGTCTGTCATCCTTCAACTGCAGAAGTTGCCCTAGTCATTTCAACCTTTCTTTCATTATAGCCCTAGAAAGCGGGATTGAACCACATTTTTCGTACATCCTACTATTTGAAATACGGTCAGTCAGCCGGGTACCCAGAAACAATCCGTAGGCAATCTCTCTGGAAAACATCTAGGAAAACTTCATCTGCTTTTCGGAGTACCCATGCTTCAGAGCCATATTTTACCACTGTCATCACACTGTAGTTTCTAATGTAGTAATCTTGGTTTGCAGACTTATGTTCTTATTCTCTCAAGTTTTTTTTAACTGTGAAGAAACACCCTGAGCTTTGGCTATTCTACTTTTAACATTTTACTGATCCCACCGTCTTTACTAATAATATTACCAAGGTAAGTGAAGCTCTCTACCTGATCAATCTTTTAGTTACCCATAGTCAGATTTTTATATTCACTTATTCCTAGCCTTAGAGATTCAGCCTTCTTACATTAATTTTCAAACCTATTCTAGCGCCCTGAACTCACAAAACCTCTAAAAGTTCATTTCATTTCGCTCACACTTTCATCTAGGATGCTTAGATCATCAGAATAATCTAAGTCCAGGAGAGTTTTTCTTCTCCATTTGATTCCGTGGTCTCCCGTTGTCTTTCCTGTGCTTCTTAAGAGCATATAGGCGAAAATGAGGGCAAACGGACTAAAAGAGCACATCGTAATGCCCAAACTGCTGACTCTCCATGAGCCTCCAGATAGCTGTAGGATGATGAAGGGGGGGGGTGTACGAAGTAATTAAAATATTTCTCTATGTAGCATACAGTATAATATTGTAATGCCTACCAGCGCGAAAGTGGAAAAGGCGAGTCGAGTCATCATGAGGCCCTGCCTAGAAATGTTTGGAGGGGGGGGGGCAGCAAATGTTGCTATGAACTTTGTTTTCATTTATTTTAAATGGTAACATTTCTGTTTATATGAAATATTTCAATGTATTTAAACATATTTATATTATATTTTATTGATCAGAAAATCCCAATATAAAGGTCGTGATGGCCTCAGTGACAGAGAAGATCAAAAGTCACGCATATTATTCACATGAGCAATAATAACCATCTTTGTCCACTCGTAATTCTACAGTAGAGACAATAATAAGGACTTATTGAAGAAAAACTCTCATCATTGCTAATTTTTAAAGTATATTCAAATTTAAAATTTTTGTTTTCCAAAAAGCAAATTTTACGTGAACAAGTTACGATGTTTGATTTTGTCTCTTGCTTATCTCTTGCTTATCAAGTATATCATCTTCTTTAGCTTATCAAACTCAAATATCTAGCTTATCATCATCTGCCTAAATGGCTTTGCAGAGAGCATAGAAGCCTCATTAGTTTTGCAGCCTTTTCTTCTTTGCTTTCCTTTCGCACTAGTGTCAGCTAATTCTAGCTCAGTATAGACACCAAATCATATTTTTTTAATTATGTTACCAATATAATTAACATTAGCTGTGTTTTATGGAACAAGAGTGAACTTTCCATAGATGACCACTCTTTAATGTTTTTGATTAGTTCATTGTTCGCAAGTTTTAACAATTGCCTCTAACTGCAAAACTGAAAGGGGTGGACTTTTTGCCGTGTGGGGGTTACTATGAGGAGAATTTTTCATGGGGAGTGAGGGAAGTTTTCAGGGGGTGAACATTCAAGAAGAAATTTTAAACTTGGAAGCAATTTGACAAAATTCGTATTCAAGTTCTTTTTATTTGTCTTACTTTCTATTTATTGACTCAATTTTGTATATGGAGATGCTTTAGGGGAATTTTCTGGGGGAAATGTTCAGTAGGGTTGGAATTTATGGGGATTCGTCCGGGTGTGTGTATACTATTAATTCAACCAGTTTAGTTGCATTAACTAATAACGCTATTGGTACTAAGGTGAAACCTTTAGGGAATGTTTAGGGGAATTTCAATTAAGTAAAAAAAAAAACTATGTTTATTCAGGTATTCTAAAGGGCATACAAGCAATCATAGGGTATATCATTGTTATCTCCACTCTATAATAGCTATTAATTTTGTTGAAACTTTTAAAGAAGCCTTTTCGACTGGAAATTAAAAGTTTGTAGTGCCCTTTTTTAAGAGTCAAAACTGATTGGAGGGAAGTCAAATAATATTCCAAGCGTAAAACTACCACAAATCACCATAAATTAATAAATGAAACCGAAAATAAACTAAAATTACAATAAATAACCTAGTCAAACTCGAAACAAGCAAAAATTCAGTTTGACTCGGCTATTTACTGTAATTTCTAATCGTTTTCGGTTTAATTTGTTTATTGATGTTGTTTGTGGTAGTTTAACACTTAGTAGTTTATTTGACTTTATTTCTGCTCTTTTTTGGTTTATTGGAGCTTTTTACTTTTCTTTGAAAGACATGTTTCGTGGAAAAGGTTTTTAAAATAATTTAGTTATATATTGTATTTTTTTAATTAAGACATGTTTTATTTAGTCAAATTTTTATGTTTTTAGCTGAAAAGGAGGCCAAAAAGGCGATTGCTAAACGTAAGCCTCGTTTGCCGTCAAAATATTATGTACAATCTTTTTTAAGTGCCTTCCATGAAGACCCAGTTGAAGAATTGGAGGTACTTTCGGATGCACTGTATGTTTTGTCGATGACACCTCTAAAAGGAAAGAAAAAAAGGTAAAAAAAAAAAAAAAGGTTTTACAATTAGACATCAATACTGCTGATTTGTCAGTGGCTTGCTGCCCTCTCACGAAGCAGGGCCATGTCAAAGAATTTTTTTTATTATTTAGTTTGACAGTTTCGATTTGCCAAAGTTTGACCATCATTTCGTGGAACTAATACGAGCCTTGCCAAGAGAACAAAAAGACAAAGCCTACTAGAAAAATGAAAGGCACATAGGCTCTCTATCCTTAGGTCTCCACTGGCATTCTAGCCAAGTACCATCTCTTGTTCTTTCAATTTTACTTTGACCAACTGAGTACGCCTGCCTAAACTTTGAATAGCAAGACGGTTGCTCCAGCGGGCTACATCAAAGCCAAAGAAATTATCACTTCACTGGGGTTAGATTTTGCCAATATGAACGGAGATTGTAGTTTGAGCTCCCGTGTATTTTGATTTTCAACTGACTATATTTTTCTTGATATATTTAATGCTTTCAAATGTTTACTTGTTAAACTTTATGGTAAAGGGTAGGGGTTTAAGGGGGTGTATATGAAATTATCACATCATCGTAGATTCTGTTTGTTTAATGACAATCTTTACCATTAGTAATTTTTTTCCTTCAATTAGTCATGGCTGCAGCAGGATTTGCAACCTAATAAAGAGAAAATCACATCGCATATTAGCCAGTTAAATTAAATGGGTGTTTTTGAGGAACCGGTCTTTTAAAAACATTTTTCACTGCATGTTGATTCAGAAAAGCTAACTATTATTCTGCTTGAATTGTAATTGTTGCGACAAATTTTGAGGATCTTAAAAGAGTATAAAACTCTTTGTGATGCTCCGAAAAACTTAATTTAATACTTTCAATAAATTTCTCTTGCTCATACTTAGAAATCAAGTTAGAGTTTGTCCCAGTAAATGGTCTGACACTTGGTCTTGACCCCAAGTTCTGCCTCGGATGGCTGACTTGGTACGCCTAGAACGCAACACGAGGTTTGCATGATTTCTTACTGTGCATTGCCCTTCGTGCCCATGCTAAAACATTTGCATTCGATTCTATTCTGGTTTCAATGTTGTCTCTGCCTTGAGATTAATAACTTGTTATTTGAATGAATTATTAATGAAAGTTTCCAGGAACAGTTGAATACTAAGTTGGAGAGCTTAAAATTTGACAATGTAGAAAATGTACGTAATAGTTTTAGGGAAATTATTTTAAAGGTGCTGATTGTGTCTTAAGGATTGTGTCTTACTTCACATATAGTTACTACCTAGCATTGTGACGTCATTGATCAAGATTGGCCATAAGAATTCAGTTTTTAGTGGAAAATGCCGCTTGGGCAGAATGCTGTAGCAGCTGTCACTTTTCTTGATTTTCACTTTTCTTGAATATTAGTCATGAAGTAGATTGCATGACCTCTAGTGATGGATTGTTTGATTTAATCTCTCACCCTCTCAGACTGATCGTCTGCATTGCTCTTTGGATATTCGTAGTGACTTGGACTGCTTTCACTCGGGTAGATTGAGGTTATTACCGTCGGCATACCTCTTAAAGTGTTCTGTCCATTTCTGAGTGTTGCATTGAAGGAGCCTCCTCGTGTTCAAACTTATGCACATGATATTCACTGATCTTATTGTACGAGCCTGTCTTGTAGCAGTCTTTGACTGCCATATTTAGGTTCCGCTAAATTCAATTGCATTTATATATACAAGTTAATTAAAGATTTCTTAAACTCTGCTGGATCGAATATCTCAATCTCTTATTGCTAAAGTTTTAGCTGAGATATGCAAAAAGTCGTATGTGGCTACCCCTGTTTTTATTTGTAACTGCTTATCTCCAGTTATTATGCTATTGTACCCTCTAATTTTAGAGCTGATACTGAAGAAGATGCAGAAAATGGAGAGGACTTGCCAGTTCAAGGACCCATGCCATATGAACCGGAAGACGCCCCATGGAGGAGAAAAGAAGAATCAGGAATTAGAAAGTTGTAAGTACTTTATCTCGTTTAAATCTCTAATTCTTTTCAAAGTAAAGGCGGAAGCTAGCCTCTTTGACCTTCTTGGATTCGGTTCATTAGCGTTCAATGATATAACATTTAGACAAAGGTCAACTACATTGGTGAATTGGACTTTACTCTGTCAGATATTAATAAATTATCATAGATAGAATTCAGCCCATATTCACCTGTATCCCGATTCAAAGCAATATTCTTGAATAAGATTTTCTTTATTTCAAGAGTTTCACGAAAAAATTGCTTTAAACCCCGATCCCTAGAAATCAAAAAGACATTCTCGAACAAAATAAAATGGTCTAGAAAATTAAAAATATGTTCTGGAAGGGCTGAAGTAAAATCTTCAGACTTAGAATCTTGCTCTAAAGCCGAAGAGATGACAGAGTAGTAAAGTTCAATTTATCCAATGTAGTTGACCTTTGTCCAAATGTTATATCATTGAACGCTAATGAACCGAATCCAAGAAGGTCGAAGAGGCTAGCTTCCGCCTTTGCTTTGAAAAGAATTAGAGATTTAAACACTATGTAGTTTTATTTGATTTAGTATATAAACTTTTGTTTCAAATTGTTTTAGTATAGTTTTACTACTGATGACGGTCACTATATATGTGACCGAAATATCTGGTATTTTTTTTGAAATTTATTATACACTGTCTATTAAAAAGGGATTTTATCCCTATTTCGAACTTTTATTTTATCGTAACGAGTTACTTTAAGTGAAAGAAAAACCAAACTAATCATTCAATTTTCAGGCATTTTTCTGGTCTGAATTAAAAAATTAAAATTATTGCTCAGACACCATAAATATTTTTGCAGTTTGTAGTTAAATATAATTATTTTATTTAAAATTTTCAGGAATTATTCTGGTTTCAGTTAATAAATAAATTTTTTGTTAAAGCTCCCCATAAATTACTGTATTTTACATAATAATGGATAATTATATAAGAAAAACCGTATTGACAAACACCATATATGATGAACTATATCGGTCCTTTATGTAACGACCTGGCTACTACCTATGATTATGACATCATTGATCCATCTTTAACATGATTTAATTGTTTGAAAAATCATAATATCTTTGAAAAGACTGCAGTATGAAAAGACATGAAAAATGCAGCTTTTTTGTAAAAAAGTGATTCTACTTTAATTTTTTTTTTATTAAAAAAGGCACTAGAACTTTTCATATCTGTTTAAATGAGCCCTCTCTTGACATTCTAGGAACACTGGGTTGATCACCCCTGGTAAAGTAAAAAAGGGCAAATAAACACGGATCCGTAATCTTTCTTTTGCAAAAAAATACCAAAATTCCACATTTTTGTAGATAGGAGCTTGAAACCTCTACCAAAAGATTTTCTGATACACTGAAACTGATGATGTGATCTTCATTAAGATTCTATGACTTTTCAGCTGTTTTTATGAAAAACGAAAAAATGTGTTGTAAATTAAAAATTTGTTCATACAAAATTAATTTAATGCTTTTTCATGCCTGAATATTTTAGTTTAAAATCAGTGAAATTACAGGCCGCAACAGTCATCATACTAAAAGACATCAAGATGACACCATTGCTCCGAAAACTTAATTTAATACTTTCAATAAATTTCTCTTGCTCATACTTAGAAATCAAGTTAGAGTTTGTCCCAGTAAATGGTCTGACACTTGGTCTTGACCCCAAGTTCTGCCTCGGATGGCTGACTTGGTACGCCCTAGAACGCAACACGAGGTTTGCATGATTTCTTACTGTGCATTGCCCTTCGTGCCCATGCTAAAACATTTGCATTCGATTCTATTCTGGTTTCAATGTTGTCTCTGCCTTGAGATTAATAACTTGTTATTTGAATGAATTATTAATGAAAGTTTCCAGGAACAGTTGGTGAATACTAAGTTGGAGAGCTTAAAATTTGACAATGTAGAAAATGTACGTAATAGTTTTAGGGAAATTATTTTTAAAGGTGCTGATTGTGTCTTAAGGATTGTGTCTTACTTCACATATAGTTACTACCTAGCATTGTGACGTCATTGATCAAGATTGGCCATAAGAATTCAGTTTTTAGTGGAAAATGCCGCTTGGGCAGAATGCTGTAGCAGCTGTCACTTTTCTTGATTTTCACTTTTCTTGAATATTAGTCATGAAGTAGATTGCATGACCTCTAGTGATGGATTGTTTGATTTAATCTCTCACCCTCTCAGACTGATCGTCTGCATTGCTCTTTGGATATTCGTAGTGACTTGGACTGCTTTCACTCGGGTAGATTGAGGTTATTACCGTCGGCATACCTCTTAAAGTGTTCTGTCCATTTCTGAGTGTTGCATTGAAGGAGCCTCCTCGTGTTCAAACTTATGCACATGATATTCACTGATCTTATTGTACGAGCCTGTCTTGTAGCAGTCTTTGACTGCCATATTTAGGTTCCGCTAAATTCAATTGCATTTATATATACAAGTTAATTAAAGATTTCTTAAACTCTGCTGGATCGAATATCTCATCTCTTATTGCTAAAGTTTTAGCTGAGATATGCAAAAAGTCGTATGTGGCTACCCCTGTTTTTATTTGTAACTGCTTATCTCCAGTTATTATGCTATTGTACCCTCTAATTTTAGAGCTGATACTGAAGAAGATGCAGAAAATGGAGAGAACTTGCCAGTTCAAGGACCCATGCCATATGAACCGGAAGACGCCCCATGGAGGAGAAAAGAAGAATCAGGAATTAGAAAGTTGTAAGTACTTTATCTCGTTTAAATCTCTAATTCTTTTCAAAGTAAAGGCGGAAGCTAGCCTCTTTGACCTTCTTGGATTCGGTTCATTAGCGTTCAATGATATAACATTTAGACAAAGGTCAACTACATTGGGTGAATTGGACTTTACTCTGTCAGATATTAATAAATTATATCATAGATAGAATTCAGCCCATATTCACCTGTATCCCGATTCAAAGCAATATTCTTGAATAAGATTTTCTTTATTTCAAGAGTTTCACGAAAAAATTGCTTTAAACCCCGATCCCTAGAAATCAAAGAGACATTCTCGAACAAAATAAAATGGTCTAGAAAATTAAAAATATGTTCTGAAAGGGCTGAAGTCAAATCTTCAGACTTAGAATCTTGCTCTAAAGCCGAAGAGATGACAGAGTAAAGTTCAATTTATCCAATGTAGTTGACCTTTGTCCAAATGTTATATCATTGAACGCTAATGAACCGAATCCAAGAAGGTCAAAGAGGCTAGCTTCCGCCTTTGCTTTGAAAAGAATTAGAGATTTAAACACTATGTAGTTTTATTTGATTTAGTATATAAACTTTTGTTTTAAATTGTTTTAGTATAGTTTTACTACTGATGACGGTCACTATATATGTGACCGAAATATCTGGTATTTTTTGTGAAATTTATTATATACACTGTCTATTAAAAAGGGATTTTTTCCCTATTTCGAACTTTTATTTTATCGTAACGAGTTACTTTAAGTGAAAGAAAAACCAAACTAATCATTCAATTTTCAGGCATTTTTCTGGTCTGAATTAAAAAATTAAAATTATTGCTCAGACACCATAAATATTTTTGCAGTTTGTAGTTAAATATAATTATTTTATTTAAAATTTTCAGGAATTATTCTGGTTTCAGTTAATAAATAAATTTTTTGTTAAAGCCCCCCATAAATTACTGTATTTTACATAATAATGGATAATTATATAAGAAAAAACCGTATTGACAAACACCATATATGATGAACTATATCGGTCCTTTATGTAACGACCTGGCTACTACCTACGGTTATGACATCATTGATCCATCTTTAACATGATTTAATTGTTTGAAAAATCATAATATCTTTGAAAAGACTGCAGTATGAAAAGACATGAAAAATGCAGCTTTTTTGTAAAAAAGTGATTCTACTTTAATTTTTTTTTATTAAAAAAGGCACTAGAACTTTTCATATCTGTTTAAACGAGCCCTCTCTTGACATTCTAGGAACACTGGGTTGATCACCCCTGGTAAAGTAAAAAAGGGCAAATAAACACGGATCCGTAATCTTTCTTTGGCAAAAAATACCAAATTCCACATTTTTGTAGATAGGAGCTTGAAACCTCTACCAAAAGATTTTCTGATACACTGAAACTGATGATGTGATTTTCATTAAGATTCTATGACTTTTCAGCTGTTTTTCGTTTTTTTTTTCGAAAATACGGCAAATTTTCCCAGGCTCGTAACTTTTGATGAGTAAGATTAAACTTAATGAAACTTAAATATTTAAAATCAGCATAAAACTATAATTCTTTTGATGTATCTATGTATATTAAAATTCCGTTTTTTAGAGTTTCGGTTGCTATTGAGACGAGTCGTTCTTACTTTACAGTTCGTTACCCCGAACGGTTTGACTAGGCTTCAAACTTTTGGCTTTATTTTTCAGTGGTTTTTAATTGTTGTAATCCCTTGCTAAAATATATATAAATAATTTTGCAATTGTCAGTTTTTGTTCTTTGCGCAATTAATTGCTTTTTTCATGATGCAGTCTATTCAAAGATATTTAATTATTACAGCAAGTCCTATTTCTAACAACGATTTCTACTAAGCTTAAAACTTGTGGTTTTATTTTATAAGGTTTTTTTAATTGCTGTGATCCCTTGTTAAAATACATGCAAATATTTTCGCAATCAACAGTTTTTTTTTTTATCTTTACGCGATTAAATTTCTTTTCATACTGCAGTCTAATCAAAGATATTTGATTTCTGCGTGCATTCGACACGCGGCAGGCTTCTATATATGGATTATTTATACGGATTTAGGAGTTATACAGTATTTTATTTTTTAGTATTGGACTTGACCGTTTCTTACTAGATTGCAATCTTCCGCTGCAACCCGGATTCTCATGATTGGATTCTACATCGTTAAACAAAAAAGTAGTTTTTCGTAAAAATCTATTTGATTTTAATATCTTGACTTTTCAATCACAAAAGGTTCTAGGCGGAGCAATTTCCTTTAAAATGAGCTATCAAACAGCTTTCTATGATGTTCCAGTGCCCAGCTAACTATGGAGAGAAAGAAAAAAAAAAAAAGTGCCGTATATGTACCATATCGTAGTTCAAGCAACTTATTTGTTTTCAAGGCAATAGATTTTCCTCGTTATTCAAGTCAAGGAACGGTAAGTTTCCAATATATTGCTTTTGGACAAGACCTTTCTAATAGTGTACTTTTTGTTCTGATCTGACACTTTTTTCAGGAGCCATGTGTTTTTAAATTTTTTAGTATTGGACGTGATTATCTCTTACTAGGTTGCTAGCTATTGCTGCAACCCGGATTACAAGCTATTGCTGCAAGCCGGATATCAATCTCTGGATTTGCACTTTATACCAAACATTTCAGTTAGTATAGGCTAGGTGCGTCTCTTACTATTTCAAAGAAGAAAAGCATTAGACTTTTTCCTGTTTGTAATCAGGTTATTATTAATGGTTAATGGTTCAGTTTATCCGGGTTTACATAAAATACAGATACAATTCATTATAAATTTGGCCTATGCTAGTTTCAAAGGATATAGCTGAAAACATCTGGGTTGCAGTAGTAGCTAGCAACCTAGTAATAGACGATCACGTCTAATGTTGAGAAATTTAAAAACTCATAACTCCTAAAAAAATGTCAGATCAAAATAAAAAGTACACCATTAGAACTGCCTTGTCCAAAACCCCTATATAGGAAACTTACTGTCCTTTGACTTTAACAAAAAGGGAAATATATTAAACAAACACAACTTATAAACAACAGGGAAATTTTTTCCAAGACGGTGCAATTTAAATCGATGAATATTTCGGCCCTATATATATATATATATATATATATATATATATATATATATATATATATATATATATATATATATATATATATATATATATATATATATATAAATATATATATATATATATAATATATATATATATAAATATATATATATATATATATATATATATATATATATATATATATATATATATATATATATATATATATATATATATATATATATATATATATATATATATATATATATATATATATATATATATATATATATATATATATATATATATAAACAACTTAAATAAAAATACGAAGTTTAAAACTAAAAAATGCTCTTAAAAAGTTTTAAAACTTTGTCAATATTTATGGGAAATATATTGGCTTGAAAATCAAGAAAAGTGACAGTTGCTACAGCATTCTGCCCAAGCGGTATTTTTTTTTTTTTTTTCTTTTTTCTTTCTGGAACATCGTAGAGAGTTGTTCAATGGGTCATTTTAAAGGAAATTAATTGGGTTTAGAACCTTTTGTAACTAAAACGAATTATTTTCTAAACAGATTAATTTTTTCACTAAAAAACTGCATTTTGTTGTCTTTTTATCCTGCAGTCTTTTAAAAGATATTTGATTTTGAAGCAATCAAACAGTTCGTGGTAAAGTTATGTTAAAGCTTGATATTCCATAGATAGCTTGGTACTGGAAAATTGTAGAGAATTTTTCAATGGCTAATTTTAAAGGAAGTTAATGGGGCTAAAAGCCTTATGTAATTAAAACAAATTATTTTTAAAAAAGAATAATTTTTTTCGAAAAACTGCATATCTCATGTTAAATTTTTTGTTAAGAGACGATTATCATTAGAAGAACAAACCATTGCGTATATTGGACTTAGTTAGCTGCCTGATTCTCTGAGAATCGTCTCTTACTACTCCTGTATTAGCAAGTATTACTTACATAATACTTGCTAACAAGACCAACAATTATTAGCATTAAAACTGTGAAAAAAACTTGCCCCGCCTTAACTAAATGTTTTCTTTTCCGTTTTTGTGATAGAGGACAAAACTCTTGCCTATACTAGATTAGATACACAGCTTATTACATAAAGGATCGTTCTACTTTAATAAATATGTTAGAGCAAAGAGCGAACTCAAGACCAAAGAAACTAACGAATGTGGTTTATCCATATCACCTTCATTATTTTAGCCAGTAGGTAACTAAAACGTGTTTTCTGGCTTGAAAAACAAGGGAAATATATTGGCTTGATCCGGGTTTTAGCATTAGGTAGCAACCTAGTAAGAGACGATCACGTCCAATGTTAAGAAATATAAAAACCCACAACTCCTAAAAAAGAGTCAGATCAAAACAATAAGTACACCATTAGAACCGCCTAGACCGAAACCCTTGTACAGGAAACTTTCTGTACCTTGGCTTGAACAGCAAGGGAAATATATTGGCTTGAAAATCAAGAAAAGTGACAGGTAATACAGCTTTCTACCGAAACGGCGTCTTTTTTTTCTTTTCTTTTTATTCCACAGATAGCTTGGCACTGGTACATCGTAGAGTTGCTCAATGGCTCATTTTGAGGAAATTAATGGAGTTAAAAACTTTTTGTAATTAAAACAAATTTTATTTAAAACAGAATCAATGTTGTCGAAAAAAACTGCATCTTTGATGTATTTTCATACTGCAGTCTTTTCAAAGATATTAGATTTTTGAAGCAACCATTATCCAGGTTGCAACGGTAGCTAGCAATCTAGTAAGAGATCAAAACAAGAAGTACGCAATTAGAACCGCCTTGTCCAAAACCTTTATTTAGCAAACTTACCGTTCCTTGGCTTGACTAACATTAAAGTAAAGAACGAAGTAAAGAAGCCTATAATAACTGAATATTACTATGAGACTAAAAAATTTTTCATAAAACCGAAAACGAACCGAAATTATAACCGAGTCAAATTCAAAACGAGCTGAAATTAACATAAGTTGGGCTCAAAACCCCTATACCCTCCCAAGGCCATAACATAATTTGTACTTTACTGAAAAAAATACAGTTTTTTTTAGTTTTATAACTTTAATAAATCAAATAATATTAATTTTTTATTACTAAATATCAGTATATATATATATATATATATATATATATATATATATATATATATATATATATATATATATATATATATATATATATATATATATATATATATATATTAAACTGACACATTGCAAGGTATAGGGATTGAGCCCAACTGATGTTAATTTCTGCTCGTTTTGAGTTTGACTTGGTTATTTATTGTAATTTCTGTTCGTTTTGGGTTTCATTGATTTATCGATGCTGATTTGTAGTAGTTTCACGCTTGGTAGATTGTTTGATTTTATTTTTGCTAATTTTTTGTTTAATGGAATTCTTTACTTTTCTTTGAAAAACCTATTTTTTGGAAAAAGTTTTTTTAATTAATTTCTGTTCGTTTTATATTGATATAGCCTTTTCAGGGAAAAAGAAAATAACACTTTAAATCCTTTTGTCTTTTTAAGACTTTATAGTTTGGCCTGTTATTTGTATGCTGGAGAAAAAAATTTAATAACATACAGACCCATATACACCCATACAGATTTTGAAATCTGTTTACTTTCTTTAATACCTTGGATACACTTAAGCTATTTTGATTTTGTTAAATTTTGAGAGCAGAAGTAGCCCCGAAAGTTTGAACGTAATATCCTCAGTCGTTCTTGAGGTACTGCTGAGATGCCTTATTGGGAATAAGCATTAACAGAGTGCATTTTGATTTAATCTTAAGGCAACAAATAGTTTTTAAACATAAAGGTAAATGGGAGGGTGGTCGTGGGAGGGGGATTAGTTTCCCTCCAATCATTTTTGACTATTAAAAAGGGCATCAGCCCTTTCTATTTTCATTCGAAGGAGCCCTTTTAGAAGTTCCTGCGACAACTCCTTCGATACGAAGTGGTGTAAACAACAACAACAACAAAAAAATAACACATTATACCCATATCGATCTTTGCTATAAAAATGCCAAACCTTCAAATCACTTTCGAGTATTTAAAAAGGGCACTAGGCCTATCGATTTTCAATCGAATGGGCCCTTATATGCCCCCAGAGCATAAATTACAACCCTTACTCTAAGGGCTGTGAGGGAGGTTCTCATCCTCTATGACATAATTTCCAAAACTTTCAACAACGTTAAACAAAATGGCTATCTCAAACTTTCGATTGGATATGTATGGGAAAATGGTGGGCGTAAGGGGGTGTTAGTTGCTCTTCCATCTCTTTCAACTATTAAAAATGGCACTAGCCCTTTCAATTTCCAATCAAATGAGGCCTTTTGAAGTTTCTAGGACAAAGCTTTCAAAAAAACCTTATATGCCCCCACGGCACAACTCAAAACACTTGCCCTGAGGGCTGGGGGGGGGGGCTGTCATCCTCAAGGACCAAATTTACAGAACTTTCTACTATGTTAAACAGTATGGCTATCTGAATATTGTCATTGGATGTGTTTAGGGGAATGGTGCGCGTGAGAGGGTGGTTAGTTACCCTCCAATCACTTTCGCCCATTAAAAAGGGCACTAGCCCTCTCAATTCCCAATTGAATGAGCCCCTTTTGAAGTTTTTACGACAACTCTATCTATAAAAACCTTATATGCCCCCAGGGCATAGCTTACAACTTTTGCCCTGGGGACTCTGGGGGGTTTGTCATCCTTAAATACATAATTTCCAGACTTTTTAACTACCTTCAACAAAATTACTATCCCTAAATTTTGATTGAATGTGTTTGGGGAAAGGGTGGGCGTGAGAGGGGGGTCAATTACCCTCCACTCACTTTTGACGATTAAAAAGGGCAATTTTCAAACAAATGAGCCCTTTTTTTTAAACAACTTTCTATATAAACCTTATATGCCCCCAAGGCATAACTTGGGCATGAGAGGGGGTTAGTTGCCCTCAAATCACTTTCGACTATTAAAAAGGGCACTAGCACTTGGAATTTACAATCGAATGAGCCCTTTTTTAAGTTTTTACGTCAAAGATTTCAATAAAAATCTTGAATGCCCCCAGGGCTTAACTTATTACGCTTGCCCTGAAGACTGTGGAGGGAGTGTCCTACTCAAAGGTATAATTCCCGAACTTTAAACTGCGTGGAACAAAATGGCTATCTCAAAATTTTGATCGGATATGTTTGGGGAAATGGTGGGCGTGGAAAGGGTGTTAGTTGCCTTTCCAATCACTTTCAACTACTAAAAAAGGTACTAGACATTTTAATTTTCTATCGAATGAGAACTTTTTGAAGTTTCTACAACAATGAGTTCTATATAGACCTTATATGCCTCTAGTGCATAACTTACAACCCTTGTCCTGAGGGCTATGGGCGAGTGTCCTCCTCAAAAACATAATTTCTATCTAGAAATCAACAACGCTGGACAAAACGGCTATCTAAAAGTCTTGATTCGATATGTTTGGGGAAAAGGTGGGTGAGAGGGGGGGGGGGGAAGTTAATTGTCCTCAAATCACTTTCGATTACTAAAAAGGGCACTAGCCCTTTGAATTTCCAATTGAATTGGCCCTTTTTCAAGTTTCTACGACGAAGACTTCAATAAAAACCGGATATGCCCCCAGGGCATAACGTATAACGCTTGCCCTGAAGACTTTGGGGGGAATGTCCTGCTCAAAGGTATAACTTATAACTGAACTTTAAATTGCGTGGAACAAAATAGCGATTTTGATTAGATGAGTTTGGGGAAATGGTGGGCGTGGATGGGGTGTTAGTTGCCTTTCAATGACTTTTGACTATTAAAAAGGGCACTAGCCATTTCAATTTCTAATCGAATTTAAATTTAAAGTTTCTATGAAAACGCGTTCTATAAAAACCTTATATGCCCACAGGGCATAACTTACATCCCTTGTCCTGATGTCTGTGAGGGGGTCATCCTCAAAGACCTAGTTTACAGAACTTAAAACTACGTTGAAAAAAAATGGCTATCTCATAATTTTGATTGGATTTGTTTGGGGAAAAGGTGGGCGTGAGCCAATCACTTTCGACTATTAAAGAAAGCTCTAGCCCTTTGAATTTCCAATCGAATGAACCTTCTTTGAAGTTTTTACGACAACGCCATCTATAAAAACCTTATATGCCCCCAGGGCATAACTTACAACCCTTGCTCTGAAGGCTGTTGGGGAGTGTCCTCCTTAAAAACATAATTTCTATTTGGAAATCAACTACGCTGAACAAAATGGCTATCTCAAAATTTTGATTGGATGTGTTTTGGGAAATGGTGGGCGTGGAAGTAGTGTTAGTTACCTTCCAATCAGTTTGAACTATTAAAAAGGGCAGAAGCCGCTGCAATTTCCAATTGAATCAGCCCTTTTCGAAGTTTTTGCGACAACTTCTTTGATACGAAGTGCCCTGCTTTAAAGGATAAAAATAATAATTTGTACATTTTGCAAAACCGTTCTTATATTCCTTCAGGGCATGACTTGAAACCCTTGCCCCGATGGCTATGGGAGAGTTTCCTCCTCCAAAACATATTTTCTATATGGAAATCAACTACGCTGAGCAAAATGACTTTCTCAAAATTTTGATTGGATGTGTTTGGGGGAATGATGGGCATGGGTTGAGGGGCTAGTTGCCCTCCAATCACTTTGGACTATTAAAAAGGGCATTAGCCCTTTGAATTTCCAATCGAATGAGTCTTTTCTGAATTTTTAATGACAACTCCTTCAATAAAAACCTTATATGCCCCGAGGACATTATTTACAACCCTTGTCCTGAAGGCTTTGGGGTCCTCCTCAAAAACATTATTTCTATCTGGAAATCAACTACGCTGAACAAAATGGCTATCTCAAGATTTTGATTGGATGTGTTTTGGGAAATGATGGGCGTTGAACGGGTGTTAGTTGCCTTTCAATCACTTTCGACTATTGAAAAGGGCACAAGCCACTCCAATCTCCAGTTGAATGAGCCCTTTTGAAGTTTCTACGACGATTCCTTCGATACAAAGTGCCCTGCTCTAAAGGAAAAAAATAATAAATAATACTTTGTGCCAACATCGTTCTTATATGTCCTCAGGGCATAACTTAAAACCCTTGCCTTGAGGGTTGTGGGGAGTGTACTCCTCAAAAACATATTTTTTATCTGGAAATCTACTACGCTAAACAAAATGGCTATCTCAAAATTTTGATTGGATGTGTTTAGGGGAATAATGGGCATGGGGGGCTAATTGCCCTCCAATCACTTTCGACTATTCAAAAGGGCACTAGCCGCTCCAATATCCAATCGAATGAGGGCTTTTCGAAGTTTCTAGGACAACACCTTCGATACGAAGCGCCCGGGTATGGAAATCAAAATAACACATGTGCCAACATAGTTCT
>CM051271.1:35995164-36019264 GCA_027921565.1 Artemia sinica | reverse complement strand
CCAACATAGTTCTTTATTTAGTCAGCGCTATTGCGCTGCCTTTGATATGGAAAGGTTGAGACTGGCCATTCCATGTTTCTGCGGATGAATGATGATACATTGCCAAGATGTCCTTTTCGGCGAACTGTCCATGGTTCTAAACAAAATGCAGGTCTTTCTGTGGTTGGGGAGGAGGATGTCGTAAAAGAAACATTAAGAAAAATGGGAACTTCCGGAAGGGTTTTAAAGAAGGAGGCTTTGAATAAATTAGGGATGGAGGAGGACCGTGTGTAGCTATGTGGGCCTCATGCGGCTTGGTGTTGCGTTGATTTGCTAGTAGCCGTAATAGTTCTTTAAGCACTAATTTTCATAGACGAAAACGCCATCTATGTTATAGTTATAAATAAACAAAAGTTTTGTTTTCAACAATGTATGTGTCAGCACAAAAAATTTTCGAATAAAAGTTATAATTGAATGCAATTGTAAAAAAAAAAAAAAAAAAAAAAATATATATATATAATAAAGTCAGTAAATTGCTTTTTCAATATCTATTCATTTCATTGGTTTGTTTTTTATTAATTTGTTTCTATCATTTATTTGCTTATTTCGTATAACTTATATTTATATTTATTTATTTTTCCTTAAGTTTGTTTCTTTATTTTTTTTTTTATTTAAACCTTGTTTATTTACCTGAAAAATTTTAGGCCTGAAGATAAACTATGCTTCCAGAAAATGAAAGTATGACGAAATTATATCCATCTGTTCGAGAATTTTAGCTGATAAAGATATTGAAATGATCAGATTACTGCGTGCAACATTTGCAATGCTATTTTGCAAGTCAAGTCTGGCTATAAAGATTTCAATAAGCTTATCAATACAAGCAAAAATCCCAAGGTAAGTTTGGGAGATTGGGACTGGGATTGGGAGATTGGGGTAAGTTTGGGACTAATGGGAGATACTAATATTAACCTCTTTGAAAGTTCAAGTGGGTCCGGATTTTCTTACTGTACTGTTTTTTTTTTACCCTATACACACTAATAACTATTCCTGCACGAGTGACTGGTAAAGTCTGCAACGCTAATTATTAATATATTCAGGAGAGAAAGCTACTTGAATGTTCGTGTGCTTATGTTTTAATTACGGATGGATTGTGTAAATAAAATAAGTCTTTCCTCATGAGTAAATTAAAGAATTCCTGTGGAATGTTAAATAAGAAGGATAACTTAAATAAAGGATTCTTCTGGGGATTTAGGAGAAGACGACTTTAGAAAAAAAATTGAAATAGAAATTTATCAACTCTTACAGCATAAACTCTTAATTAGGAGCCTCAAAACAAGTTTATATTCAAAACTACTACTTTAATTTTGTGAAAATAAATGAAAAGGTTTTTATATCAAAGCAATGGGTAAAATAAATGAAGATAAGCGGCTTGTAATTATAAACTATTTAAGAGCATTTTACATGTTTTTCATTGTTACTATTATTATTCATATAATTTGACTGATGTGCGTAGTTTGTTTAGTCAAACACTTAAAGATTAGTTGTTTTTTCTAGGAAGTGGCTTTTTAATGTAATGAAGAGAAGTATAATTTCGTTTTAGTATGTTGTTGATAATAAAAGTCTATTTTTTTTCAGATCGTTGTGAATTCCATCATCAAGAGGAGCAAAACTCCAGATGGAGCTGGATTGTCGTTTTGACCCTCAACACGATATTAACTTGGCCATACAAACTGACCTAGCAATGGTGACATTTATTTCTTTAGAGGACAGGTAATTTGTTAATTAATATATGGTGTTTGTGTGTTTTTTTTATTGTTGTTGTCTTTTTTGGGGGGAGGGGACGAATGAGGGGCAATTGTGAATAATCGCATGATTCTTCTGCTTTGATGTGAAACGTTTTCTTGCGGCTCCATCGTGATAAACATATTTTAATGCATAGAACCCACAAATGTGGTCTTCAAGTTTGATCCTTAAGCTTAGCAGAAATATATGACAAACAGCATGTGAAAGCAAAAATATTGCTCTATAACAATAGAAAGTAAGGTGAAAAATGTAAAGAGATAATTAACAACTTAAAAAATGTTTTTAAAAATGTAACAACGTGATACAATTTTTTGGTTAAAACTGTGAATTGAATAAAATTTAACTTGCCTGTATATTTGATTTCCAATTTGATAACCTTTATCAGCGAAAAAAGGTGTTAAGAATCACTTAATTGAATTCTATGTCATTTTTCATTCAAAAAATAATCCGAGATCTCGATTGTTTGAGTATTAAAGACGCTTTACACATAAAATTGACAAATGTGCCATAGATTTTGTCTTAGTTACTCAACTTCATTTGAAAGCATTTTTAGTCCCTTGTCTAGCTTCATATTGGGAACATAATTGTAGTTTGGTATTTGTGTTCTTGGCTGAGTGGCCAGCTTTTTTAAAAAAGCTGGGTATTTTTTAAAAAGCAGGGTATTTTGCATTTAACGTTAGAAATTCTTGTTATTTTGATTCTACCTGTTTCTTTTCTGTCTTGTTAATTTTTAAGTCTTCAATTCGATTTTTTCTTTCTTTCTTTTTTTTTTCCCTTCTTTCTCTTTTTCTTCTTTCTTCTCTTTTTTCTTCTTCCTTTCTTTTCTTTCTTTTTTAAGTCTTTTTGTTTCTCCACGTTGTGTATTCGTCTTTTTTATTTTATTTGATATATATGATTCATATTTGGCACAGAAAATGTAGGCACTTCCTTTAATAATGCTCAAGGAGACAAAAGCGGTTGTCTTTTCACCGCTAATTGCTTTTTATTTTTGCTGGCCAGTGTGGTATAAATTTTTGAAACATTTTTAAAAGCGGTTTTAAGCGTTCATATTTGATTTTGACCCATCGCCACTGCTCTTAAAAAAAAAGTTTTAAAAAGACCGACATGAACCGCTCTCTATAAAACAACTTATTAGGTGGCAATTTATAGGGGCAATTTAAAAAAAGACTTAAGCAACGTGGTACTTTTAGCATGGTTTTTTGAAACATTTTCTTTTAAGCCAAAAAAAGAAGGAATTTTTTAGAGGAAAGACTAAATGATAAAGGTTCTGCCCGTTGGATAATATAAAAACTAGGATCATTATACATATTTAAAAGTAAGAATTGTTTTCTTAACATGTCTCCTTATGAGATGACACAAGGCTAAACAATAACGGATAAAAAAAAATAAATCTGGGAAGAGACTGGTCCAACTCCATTCAATTGTAGCGATTTGTATCATATTTATCGCTATTAATGATTGTCTACTCTTTTGTTAGATAAACCTTGATAATGGCAGACCAGAAGAAGCAAGAACAGATTTCATTAAAGCCATGAGTCGCAATCATCCAATGGCTTTTCTTGAATAAGCTGCAGGCTCCATTTGTTGGTCCTTGAAAAAAAAAAAAAAAAGAAAGGACCGCTGGATACTCCGGCCCTTGGACAAATGAATTCCATTTTCAAATTACTACTCTGGCGTGTATTACGTTGGAAAGCCGATGAAGCCTCAATAGAGCCTGTGAACCAGATGAGGAAGAAAGTTTGCTGCAATTTGAGAAGTTGATGGAGAGAGAGCTTGTTGGTGTGGAAATTATTACCTTCTCTACGCTAAGGTATGTCTTATTAAGCCTATATTACTTCTTTTCTCTTTTAATTGAGTTGGACCATTTTGTCCAATTGACAAATTTAGAAGTGTCTGAGGATAGACGTAAGATATAAAAAAATTCTTGCTTAATGTCCATATGGCAAGAATATTAAAGCGCTAGTAACTTTTTTTTTTTTTTTTTTTTTTTTTTTTCGGCTAAATATTTCCACTCTAACTTTACAAAAATTAAATAAATGAGTTTGTTTCTAATCTAATCATAGTTAGTTAATCTTTGAATTTAGCCCTGTTTAAAGCTAGTCTTAAAGGTTAAGTCAATCTTGGTATAATTTTGATGTAATATATTTAAATATCAAAATAAATCCTTCCAGTAATAAAGCAAGAAAGAACATGAAGAAATAATTTATCGGTCCCCAAACTCACTGCTGAAAGAAAATAAAACTAAATGAGAAGCAAATTCGTAATCAAATTATATTTGTTGAAACTAAATCTTCAAGATATGAAAATTTTAATAGGTATATTAAAATATAATGTAAATACCATTTCTAATTTCCCTTCTATTATTTTCTTCAATCCGTTTTGTACCTCCTGTTTCGCGAGGGAGTTATGTTCATAGGGTCTCAAAAAAACTTTTACCTTTTGTTTGTTTTGCAAAATGCTAAAATAAATAGGTTTATTGGTCTAATACCCGCAATCACTTTTCAATTATGCAACTTATTTCTCATCTCTGCTTTGTTTCCCTGTGAAGTTTAAAACGGCTGTTTTCCGTCAGCCATAGGATCCCTCATACAATCGTAAGCTTCTCGATTGTATGACATGTTGCGCTTGTATTGTTAACTTCTTTTTTATGGAAAATTATAAATAGAAAATCGGGTCTAATACTATTTTTTAATTAATAAATAATATGAATTTGTCGAATTATTTGGATATACGGTTGGTTTTACTTTCATGGTAAGTTTCGGAACATTGGTAAGACCAGGGCAGTGCCAGAAAAATTGATTATAGTTATACACTTTCCACTTAAATGGAGTACCCCCAAAATTTTTGGTTAAAGGAAACGGTTCTAATTCAATTTTTCTTTGTGTTCAGGTCTTGCTCGAGAATGGAAAAGGTAGAAAAAGGCAGAGCTTTTTCTTAACAAGGCGCTGAAACTTCAAAGTGAGAACCCTTATCTCCTTCTAAAGTTAGCCGAATGCAAAGCTGTCCGTGGAATATCCGAAGAAAAAAATTTATTAGTCACCACTGCACTTTCTAAAGACGAAAACTGTTATCCTGCACTGGGGGATGGAAATGGGATCCATTGAATATGATAAGTATGTTTTCGTTGGATATCTAAAGTGAATATGTTAACCTCGCAAAAATAGCCATTGAAACAAAGCCTTATGTTCGTAATGTCATTGAGGTAGTATAGCTTCAATCTAGTAAAGAACAATCCTCAGGCCATAGTAGCTGAAAATATTTTTTTTTTTTTTTTTTTTTTTTTTTTTTTTTTTTAATGCTAGAAACTACTCAATAAAAAGAAAGCTGGGAGTGGTAACTTTGACTCACTTTCAATTCAACATTAAATTTTAGCCTTGAATTTTTCTTTTGGAATTTAAAAAAAGCAAAAAAAAACGCCCAAACCACTCAAGATGGCATTAGAGGATGATAGCTCCCACTCCAATATCAAAAAATTGACACCATCGTTATATCTCCATTTCTACAGATTGTTATGTTTAATTTAAACTCATGGCATATTGTTCTGGGCCTGGACTGCTATGTCTGAGGTTCCGAGTTCAAGTCTTGTGCATAAACTTTTTTGTAAATGATGTCAATGCAAGTAGGACATGGGCAGGTTACTTTCTTCAGCAGTAAAGTGCTCTCCCCAACATCAATCAAAACCGCAACTGTTAAACAAGAATTTTGTGTCAAGTTACGATATCTACCTAGAAAACCAGAGAGAGCTGCAAAAAGTAGTAAGAAACAAAGGAAGCTTGTCGAAAAAGAAAAGCGAATGCTTGCTCAACTTTTCCAGCAAATGAAGGATAGAGGCTCTTCGAATTCATTAAAACTGATTTCTTCTTTTTGTTCTTTTTTTATAAAGTAAAGAAACACACAACAGTAAAGGATAAAAAAGAATGCACTTCTGAGTTTAATAATTGCAGTAACACTTTGTTTATAAACTTACTATGTACCAGTGGCATCAACTGGGCGGGATTTCGCGAAATGTGCCCAAGTCCTCGACTCTAATAGAGTCAAGTTCGGTTCTCACATCAGGGCAAAACAAAACAGAAACAACAAAGACAATAAGATAAATGTTTAAATTAATCAAACAAGAAAACCTAATAAATATAAAAATGTCCGTAAAAAATTAAAAAACATGGGCAAAATATAAGAGAATGTGTATACATAAAGCAAAATGTCTACAGTCAAATTTTTAATGCCTTGTTAAAAAAAATTTGCCCCCCCCCCCTAAAAATCAAGGATATGCCCTTGAGAAGAGCTTAGGTTACAGTAAGGATTGTCTTTCATCCTAAATATCCTTTGAAGGAAAAACTTTCTTGGACTCAGATTATGCTGATGACTCAAGCATCCTAGGTGTAAGTGAGGCCAAAATAGAAGAACTTTTTGAGATTTTGCGAGTTCATGGTGCTAGATGGAGCTTGAAAATTATTGTTAAGAAGTCGTTGAGTCTAGGTATAAGTGAAGATAAAAAGGTGACTTTGGGTAACGAAAAGATTTATCAAGTGGACAGCTTCTTTTACCTTGGTATTATTATTAAGTAAAGTCGGCGGGAACAGTGAATATGTTAAAAACAGAATAGCCTAGTCTCAGGTTGTTCTTTCACTGTTAAAAAAAAAGCTCAGAAGAATAGGAAGATAATTCTGCCGTCCATGGTTAGGATATTTGAAGCTATGGTGATGATAGTGGTCAAATATTGTTCCGAATTATGGGCGCTCCGAAAAACGGAATGAAGATTGTTTGATGTTTTCCTGGCAAGTTGCCAAAATTTCCAGACAAATATAAAATTTGTTGGAAATCAGAAACATAATATACCAAAAATTACACAGGGAACATAAACCCTCAAAATACTCTCTCAGAGAGCCTCTCTCTCTCTCTTTCTCCCTTCTTCCTTGTTCTCTCTCTCTGTTTCTCTCTCTCTCTCTCTCTCTCTCTCTCTCTTCTCTCTCTTATATCCAAATAACTTTCTAGGTGTAAATGTTTTTTAGTATGGTATTATGCCTAACCCTTCTACAATGAGCTAGTGTTTTTTTTTTTTTTTTTTTTTTTTTTTTAGGAATAGGCTTGAAGAGTCTTTTAAAATGTACAACAAAGCCCTACAACAAGCGCGCTCTGAAAGTGAGCTGAAGGAAGCATTTTCCAGGATTGCACTTGTCAAAGTTGGTATGAAATCGGGAATTCGGCCGTTTTCTTGAAGTTCCGTGAAAGATTTCTGCTTTTTGTTCCTTTTTTTATTTTGCCTGCTTGTCTTCATTTTTAAATTTAAGCATCGCGCTTGTTTTTCTTGTGACTATGCAAAATACGGTCATTCAAATTAAATTTTCTCCCTGAACACGACTGTTATAGCCTAAAGTGTCGTGTTTCACTTAATTTCGTAAAGGTTGTATCATTGCTGAAGCTAAATGTTGTATCTGACACTTTAATGCTGGGTCACTAAATCTCTTAATAAAAAGGACTTAAAAAAAATGTTTGTATTGAACTTTCGAGTGAAGCCAATTTGTCTTTTTATTGGCTCAATTTGTAATTTTTCACTTTTTTTTTTTTTGAATGCTGTAACCTGTCAGTTATGTCTAAGCCTGTCACGTGTATAAGTTGCATTTTTAAAACTTTGAGATAATTGCCAAAAATTTTAGCTGAATTTTTCTTAGAGGAAGGATCAGCTGTGCAACAGGGATCAAAATGTAATTGAATATGCACTGCCGACAATTTCTGCTTACCATTTCTTGAATTTTATGACTTTCTGGACAATTGATCTTTATCATTAGATTCACTAGTTTGAGATCTATCATTAAACCGAAGAAGATTTGTATTACTTTGGAGAGAATGATTTCAACTTGCTGAATAAATTCAAGAATTTCCTTGTTTAAACTTTTTTTTTTTCTTGCATGTTTTCATTATATTTTTACTCTAAAAAGAAATTCAAAGTAAATTTCAAAAATTTGAATTAGTTAATTTATAAGGTTTGATCTCACCGACTGAAGTATCATTGAAAGATGATGAGATCAGTGATCAGATTACACGCAAGAGTAAATGTTAAGGACGGAATGTCAGTAAATACCATTTGTTAGGGGAGTCTCTTCCACAAACGAGAGTATCCATTCAGCATTCTTCAAAAAGTAAATAAAAGTATCGGATTAACGACTGCTTAAGACAGTTTGTTATTTTTCAACTTCTAAGCTTACTCTCTTCCTCCTCAAAACGAAGTAATGCCATTAAACACTTAGATTTTTACTGTTATTTTGAAAACACTAAAAAATGACGTTTTTTTAAATTTCTTAGATGGCGCTACATGTGCATCGACTGTCTAGACGCGTAATACCGCAGATGCCTATAATGGCTAGATTACATTTTCCCATCGAAAGTAGATTATTTTTTCATATCTAAAATAAAGTTTGTCGTGTATTTGTATTACTTGTCACCAAGGAATTGTGGCAACCACTCAAATATGTGACAATCTAAATAATTAGACTTTTAACCAATCACATATTTAAGCTACTCAATTTGAAAAAAATAATTTCTTAGTTAAAGTAGGTAATTATGGTAATGGTTTTGAAGAAAGTGAAAATTCAGATGTTTTTCCGTCTCTTAGAAAAGGCCAATATATGTGTATTTAATGGTTACATAAGCAGCGTATGTAACTGAATTATTTTGTATAAATTTACTGCTATGCATTGCCTTTACGATCTCGCCCCGTTACGCTGTGCCATTATAGTTTTTATTATAGTTTTTTGTAACAACTGTTGATAAAATACCCATATAATTTTGACCAAAAGAGTTTGTTTCATATATTTTAGTTTTGCATATAGGCCAAGGCGGTTGATGTTGTCTGGTTTCGGGAGGGGCTCTAAACCTCATTATTCTACCCAGTAGTTTTTCATCCTCTTTTGTATGGTATGTCTACAGCCCCTCATTTCCCCATTTTCCACCTCTGTTGTTCCTGGTTATACTGAATGAGGCTCAGTATGTGTATATAAGACTTTTAAATAGTGAGGTTCGGAATGCTCTGCTGTGATATCAGAGCAAAATATTTTTGTCGTTGTGCTTCCAGGTCCCTGCATGGACATTGCTCTGCTCACTACTGGAAATCTCTAGAAACATTTCCAAATATTTGTTTTCTCGCCATCGCAAAGTCTAATTTTTTTAAGTCTTAAAACAGAATTATTTAACACAGATAAATTAATTAAACAGAAGTATTTACTGTAATAAATCACTTGAAAACATTGCAGTCTGGGCAAGTCTGTAAGTTCCTGCAAACAAATAGAAAATTTGTTTTTCTGCTTTCCTTATAATTCATCTAGAATGGCATAAACATTTTTTCTATTATAGCTGCTGAACTAATTTTGCTTGGGGCTGACCTAGAAGTTAAAAGTTGTGGAGACACAAGGCGAATCTCATCATAGGACAAAAAAAGTCACGCATTTCTTATTTCAAGAATAGTCAGAACTTTTTTTTATTACTTTCTAACAAGACTAGAAGAGGCGTTTTCCACTGTAATATGTTACATAGACTTTTATGTAATAATGACTTATTATTCTTTGGAAAATTGTTCATTGGCTGTGGTGTTTATGTTACATTAAAAAAGAAATTGAACAATGAATTTATAATTGAAAACTTTTTCTGCATTGGATTCTTAATATTAATTTGGTTTCAGAAATTTTAATGCCCGTCGCTAAACTTTAGTCAAAACAGATTAGTTTGAAGCTATTCTATTTTCCTGAAGCTAATCATCAAATTTTTATCCAATGTTTTTTTTTTCTGTGCCAACAAATCATGAATAATAGCTGATATCTAGGCAATATTTATATCTGACAATGTTTCAATAAAAATTGGGTAAACATTGTTTCTCTTTTTTTATATTCTTTTTCCAAATTGGAAAAAAAAATTAAATCAAGCTACTTAAGTCTGTTGAATAAAAATGTAGTACTTGCAAAAATAAAAGCATTTCAGTTGACTTAAAAGATATAAATAAAAGTTCAAATAGGAATAAAATCCTTTTAATCGATATTAAGCAAGAAAAGTTTGAATGAAGCTTATATTTCAAGACTTTATCACATTATTTAGGATAAAAGTAAAAAAAAAGAGCTTTAATAGTGAGAGATAAACTTTCCCTGGAAAATCTTATACCAAAAAAGGTAGTGTAAAAAAGGGTAGTGTGAGTGACTTTTGTTTTATTCAACAAATAGGAAAAATTCACTTCTATCACGATTTTCGCCTTTCCAGAGAAAGATTTCTAAAAAAGTTTTCGAAATTATCAACAAATAATGTGGTAATACCTTCGTCAATTCTTGCACCAGATGTGGTTAATTTTTCATCAAGAACTTTAACGATACAAGAATAATCAGTGCTTGAAAAGGTTCCAAAATTTTGTTTTAAACCAGATAAAGTCCCTTTGGAAGATATTATCTCTTGAATAGAAACATCTTTGTATAAAAACGCAGACCTAATAAAAGATGTTTGCTTAGTAAGAGTTTTCTACCGTAAAAACCCTTTATAATTTTGTATTGAAACAGAATTTCCTAGTACGACCATCAAAGACATAAGAATTCTAAGAAACTTGAAAAAGGATGGTTCAATTACCATTACGAAAGCAGATCAAGAGTAACACTTAAGTTGTCATAAATATGAGGACTACGAATCAAAATTAAAAAGTACCAAATGATGAAAAAACTTCCAAAAAGCTGTCGTACAATCCAACAGACTCTTTACAAATTAGTTTAAGAACGAATTAAAGTGTTTAAAGGATGAAGGGAAAATTACACCTCAACTTTATTGTGCCCTAAATTATATGGAATTTTTTGTGAAGACAGGTATGTAACCTAAGCTATATCTAAAATAAAAGCTATCATCTTTGAGGGTCTGTAGAGGGCTTGAAAATCAATATTCCAACAGCAATGAATACGGCAGGCTATTAAGATTCAGGCTTAAATTCTGATTATACACGCAAGTTTTTTTCCTGGCTATCTGACTATTCTGCTAATTGATGTTTACCAAATTGGCTTATAACCTGGGAAGTTATTTTGAAGAGCCCGCCTCTATTCCTCTCTCTAGAGGGCAGTGACCTTTAATGACCTTCAATGACCATGTTTTGGCTATGGATTCATTACTGAAAGTTTCTTTCCCTTTACAAGATAGTAAAAAGTTCTCTCGTCATTGTTCTATACAGCAGAAAGATAGCGTCTTGCACATTTTTGCTAAGGTCAATGAGCTGTAAGATCTTAGAGTAATTTCAGACGTTTGGGGAAAAACGCAAGGGATTTCCTATAGGGAGAATGTTCACACGTATCCGAACTGCAAAATTGCAAATATTGGCCAAATGTTTAAAAATCAGAAGTTATTACTGAAGATACAGACTTGGAAGTTGCTATTTTAGCTTCTCTATTGCTTATTTAGTCATAACCAGCCATTGAACTGTTTGTTCCTCTAGAAAATCACCACCTATCTTTGAACTCGAATTATTTAGTCCTTTTTTGCCCTCTTTAGCCTGTATTCTGTTCCCGATTACCATTTAAATTTCCTTTTGTCTGTTACTCATTTCTTGTAAATATTACTGAGGGCTCATAGTTAAGCATTAGAGGAGTCATTGTTAAATAACATGTGCTTATGTATCTGTAGCTTGTTGCTACTCCTTTTTTGCTGGGTAGATAAGTGCTTGATGTGGTATAAGCCTAGAGAAGGACTTGTAGACCTAGAGCAGAAAACATTAAAAAAAAGGTGACCCTTCACAATTTGCATAATAATTATAGCTTAAATTACATCTTTTCCATTTATTCTTTCAATCTGTCTCTCAATCCTAGTACCTATTAATTTAATCAACTGTGACAAAACATAGACTGGAAAACAAGTGACAGGTTGCAGAATACATTGGAAATATATTATTTGGGCTGTATATTTGCACATTAGGCAAGTTGGAGATAAATTATAGGCTAATATAGAGCTGCGTGATTTCCCCTGTGTATGTAGACTAAGAGAAAGGTCACTTGTACCTGATGCTGTCCCTATTGCTTTTAGTTGGATGGAAAAGAATCCAAAGAAAGTCCCCTTTGAAAATGAGCCAAAAGTTAGATTGAATTTGTCAAAGCTTTGAGGTTTGCCCCTTCAGTTGTAAAAGCGTACTTTTATTTATTCATTTGTCTTGTTTATTTTCTGAAGTTTTTTTTTAATCTTTATATTGATATACATTTCTTACAAATTACTTGTTCATACCAGAGGTCTATTTGCAAGTTTTTACCCAACCGTGGAATCCCGGGTCTTAAAAATATCATTTAAATTTATTGATGGTAGGAAACATAGAACTCTTGTTTGTTTAAAGAAAATGGATGGACATAAGCATGTCTTATTGCACTAAAGCCCAAGGGCCATGACAAAAAAAGAAAAGAAAATTAACTTTAAAATACTTGATACTGCATAAGCATAAAAGAAACAAATCACAAAATTTTGCTTCTGTTCTCCATCACCCTAAATTTTCAAATCTCGCGAAACATTGATCCCTCAGTACATTCTTCAGCAATCTCTCATGATCCACACTCTTGTCCATATATCCATTATTCAGGCAAAAGGAAGAACCATCTTACTTGCATTTCTTCATCTCTCTTACATTAATGGGTTTACAACAAAGTTTCCATGGATAAAGTCAGTACGCCAACTTCAATATTTTCTCACACCTTTTTTGAACAATCTAAGTTGGTAAAATAGGTTAGATTTTCAGAATTTTTAGTGGCCACAGTATATTCAATCATTGTTTAGTGCACTAGAATGGATAACCACTGGTAAAGGACAAAAAGAAATATTTTAAGGTGGTTAAAAATTGTTTATTGCCTGAAAAATTGGCAAAATCAGAGAAAGGGCTTCAAATTATTAATAACTTTAAAATCTCTACTTCCAATACAGCAAAACACTTTTTTTTTTTTTAAATCAAAAGTCAGCATGGCCTTAAAAATTAATTAATACTAGTCATACTTAAAGACCTGATTGGCTGATTGTCTAAATACTTTTAGAACTAACTGAAAATAAAATGTTGTTTGCAAACTGAACACCAATATGTAATTAAGTATGGTAGCTTTAGACTTCCAAGGTCCAAACTGTCAGTACTGATCTCCATTTTTTGTTGTCCTTTAGCCAGAAAGAACAATAGGAAGCTAGGGACCAGTTGTCCTTTACTTTTGCATGCCCTCCTGCTTATCTTCCCCATACTTCTCCAGGTGCCCATTTAAGCTCGACCAACTCTTGCTGAATTGAGTCACTTCACTGACCCCTATCCCTAACCAAATAAACTGGCAAAGCCAGGAATTAAACTTGTGCTCCTTGGACAAAGGATTCCCAACCCAGAGTGCTAACTACTTAGCCAGGAACACCAATTTGACCAGAGAATAAAATTATTTGAAAAAAGGAAAAATCCAAAAAAAAACAACTCAAGTCATAGTTTGCTTGACATTTTCACAGTAAAATTCTAATTTAGCTACTTTTGGCTTTCTTGGAAAGGGGTTAGGTTAGGAAAATGAAACTTCCAAGGAGGGGTCTACATGCTAAAGTATGTCCTATGAAGGTATTTTGAAGTACCTACATCCACTCCTTCTCCCTCTAAAGGGTCCTGACCTCTGATGATCTTTAAAACTCAGAGTGTTTTAAAACTGAAACCTTGCAAATTAGATCTTCTACCTAAATTAAGTAACAACACAATCGTTTTCAGCTTCACAACTTTTGCTCAATCCCAATTTATAAGGTTTTAAAGATATACAAAAATATTTCTTAAATTTTTAAAATTCTTCCCAGATAAGAGGAGTTGTATTTTAAGAACTAAAGCCAGAGAATAAAAATTTATAACTGAAAATTAAGGTAAAATTTTTTTGTCAAAATTGCAATAGGTCATGTAGGCAAATTTCAGGACCTTCTAGAGGGAGAAGGAGTGGAGGTAGGTATTTCAAAATACCTTCCTGGACACGTTTTTTTAGCCTGTAGACCCATCTTTGCAAGTTTCATTTTCCTAACCTAACACCTTTCCATGATAGCTAAAAGTAGCTAAAGTAGAATTTTACCTTTATTCCATACAATTAAATTGATCTCTGGCTTTGCATTCGTTGGCAATTACTTGTCGTCCAGTTTAATAATTTTCGACTTAACTGGGTGGTTGTTTTCTTTAATACAATCTTCTGCACATACTTTATAATTCTCCTTTTTCTTCTTGTTTCTAAGTTTAATAGATCACTTTCTGATAACAGAGAGGTAACAGGTGTAGTTCTCCTGCCTCCAAATGCCATCCTTGTGGCTGAATTTTGGATTACATCCAATCTCACAGTTGTGGAATGGCAAAACTGTTCCATATATTGTTGAGCAGTATTCCGCTTTAGGCATAATATATTTTGTATAATATTGAATAAGAAGTTCTGAGAAACCTCCGGACATAAAAGCTAAACTCTTCATGATATTTATTCGTTTTCAGGCATGCTGATTTTAGATGCATCACATGGGGCTTCCAGGTGCGCTTACTCTCCACCACTACGTCTAGTATTTTTGCTTCATTCACATATTCTATCAGATTTTCATTCAGATATATGTTCGGGAAGGCTCCAATCATGGGCGCCCATAGGCTGAATTTTAGGGGGGGGGGGGCAAAATATTGAAAAATACGTTATATCCTTGAATATCCGTATATTCTTCCAATTTCATTCGAGGGCACCTTATTGTACAAACACACGATTTTCCCTTTTAAAATGTAAAATGTAATTTTGATATTGGCCTTGCTTTCAAAACCAACAAAAACAGACAAAAAACATAATGGTGGCAGAAAAATTTTGTCAACATCGGTGGGTTCTGCTAAAGATCACATTTGCCCTCTTAGCGAAATTCTCTGTTGTGAACCACATGAGTGAAATGAAATGAACCACATGAAAGTGAAGTAAGTGAAACTGGAGTTCGGAACATAATCACAAATTTTAATCATTAAAAATTCAAAAAATAAAATTTTTTTAAATAAAAAGATTTTTGATTTATCTAAATCTCAAAAAAATTGATTTAAACTCATGAAAAGAAACTTACACAAGATCTTTAAATCACAAAATTATAAACTTTTCAGAAAAAGCAAATTGTAGATTTCGCTTCTGTTTGGAAAATTTGTCTATAGCCAGCTCTTCCAAATTGAGCTCTTGTACTCTACACCTGTGAATGCTTGATAAGCTCAAACTTGATAGGCGTTCCTCGCTCATAGTGCTCCTCAGCCATGTTTTAATTCGCCTCAGGGTGCTAAAGGATCTCTCCACAGTACATGTTGTTGGTGGGATGGTTAGATAATTAACAAGGGCTCTCATAATTGAAGGGAAAAATGTAGTTTCAGACAAGAGATCTATGAGCTTCACTTCCTCACCACAGTCTTTGTTTTTCTACACATCGTACCACGTTCTTGCTTCCACTTCTAAATTTTCATTGTCATAGAACTTAAATAGATCTTTCATAGCATTAACAAATGTATCCTTCTCCGTGTTTTTTAAAATGTTGGGATGAATAAGAATTCTTTGGACGGGGTTTTGTTGTGGTCATTGAATCTCGATTCAAGTGACACAATTAACGAGTCCAAATAAGGAATAAAAACAGCTAACCTATAGTAATCTATTGGATTAGTCATAGAAAATGTTTGAGCGATGAGTTTGTCTTGCGGTTGTCCTAGATGTTTTGATTTCAATTTCCAGTAAATCACAGGTTTCTTGTATTTCCGTGAAAATTTCTTCAAATTCCATGACTGCTTCTACTCTGTGCTTTTGAAAAACCCATAACAATTTCTCTTTTACGTGCATATGTACAGCATGTTGGTCAAAATCGACGGACTGCATTTGTTTACAACTGGCTCAAGGTATGAAGAGTATCTGGAAATGATTTTTAGACATACGATAAAAACTACTGATGATGTTGCAATATCCAACTGAAAAGCTTGTGAACGCGTTCTTGGTTCGCCTCATTGTCAGTGGAAAAGTTGACTCAAAGCTTCCTTGATGGCACTAAAATTGTTTGAAAAGTTGCGTATGCATCTGTACTTCTCAGACCACCTTGTTTCACACAGAATAGGAATTTTTGGGATCTTTTTCCTTCTAAGAGTGCTCTCCCTGAAGAATCGGATCACTTTTTTTATTGTGCCTATCGTGTGTTTCTAATTTCTGGTACAATATTGAGGTCATTGACAACTAAATTTAATCTATGAAAGGCACAGTGAAAATACACAGCTTTTGGATATTTTTCCCGGATTCTTCGTTGAACTCCAGTATCTTTCCTGGCCATCGTTGAACATCCATCAAATCCTAAACCAATTAGCTTTGTCATGTCTAGTCCTATCTTGTCTGTGAAATGCAAAATTGCATCAGCAATACTTCCTGCATCTAATTTTTCAAGTTCGGCAAACCCCATAAATTCTTCTTTGATCACCCATCCAACGTTTGAATCCGTTTTTATGTAACGTACCCCTATTGACATCTGCTCTTTCCCACTAATATCAGCAGTCTCATCTGCTAGCAAAGAGAATGCTTGGCTATCATTTACTTCTTTGACTATTGTATCTTGTAGTATAGTCCCACAAATATTTATTAGCTCATTTTGGACTCTATGAGATGTATATTTAGCTTTTCCTGAATATGTCGTTATGTGGTCTTTAAGGACTTGATCTCCTGCTTCAATGCGAAAACGAAGCAGGTCTTGAAAGTTTCCTCCCTTTGAATGATTTCCACGGAGAGCAATGTCGTGAGTACCACAAAATATGATTGCTTTTAAAATTGATGTAAGTTTGCTTCGGTTTATCTGTATAAGATCAGATATAGCAGAATCCAGTTGTTCTTTGATGTCGTTTTTCTTCATCGTCATTGAATCACAGAAGTTATTAGCATCAATTACAGCTTCGTGGTGCCACTTGGATTTGGCATGATTCCGTGCGTCTTCATGAAAACTTTTGAAGTCCTTGTGAGCTTTTATCACGAAAGAGCCGAAAATGCCTCTCTTCAAGGCTGGCTTAAATAACACACAATATTTACAAAGCCCGCCTTTTAGTGAAGTCGAATACACTAACCATGGATAAGCATACAACCAGCTTTCCTTAAATTTACGGGTATCTTTACCAATAATAGAAAAATCTTTCTTGAAATCATGAGAATAACAGTTTACACTTGGTTTGTCAGTAATTTGTATTTTTTACAATCAGAAATACCTGGCTTTTCCAAAAAGCTCCCTAAATCAACACTTTCAACCGCACTGTCATTAACATTCGTGTTTTTGGATTGTAAGGATTGCTGAAACTCAACAAATCTTCTTGAAGTTGAAGGTTGTTCCATTACAGTTTCTTTGGCTGTTGATGACGAGACATCTAAATCAGGCAACTGCAGATCTTTTTTATTTTCTGGAGGCGAGGTTTCCTCAAACTTAGCCTTTTTATATTTTTTGATTCAAAAAACTTCCGGATATCCATTTTTTCTAAAAATAAAGAAAATATATCTATTAGAACTGCCTCATTAGTAATTTGGAGTTAGGGTTTTGTTTGAGCAAGGAATGATTTTGATTTAAATGGAACGAATTTTATAGAAAACAGCAAACTAGCAAATAAGTAATGTAGGTGCCATTAATCAAAGCCATCAGGGCTTTTAATAACATCTGCAACGATTTCTGCGAATCAATGAATATTCTTCGGCAAGCGTACATTAAAATACCAGGAATTAAATAAAAAAAAAAATAGTTTTTTCACCTGAAATTAAGGAGCAGCATTAAAACTTAAAACGAATAGAAATGAACCTTTAAACACCTGACTATTCACGCTAAGATTTTTTAGTGCTTTTAAAAAAGCTTCTTATTGTTCTAATTAAATAACAGTTGTGTTTCAGGAATCGTTCTAACAGAATAGGGACAAAATTCAAACTGTAGCGTAAATAACGTGGTTTTAAGAGGAGACAAGGACAACCCCCCTTGTCCTCATATATGTAATAATTCTTGTTCGTTTTAATGTTGCTCCTTAGGCCTATTTTCAGATGATAAAAAACTTTTTTGATATTTACGGTTAGAAGATTGTATGGCACTTACGCATTAGCCAGAAAACACACGAGAAATTGTATAGCGAACATGATACAAGAAAACTAGTTAAGCAGCTTCTTTATCAAGAGAGAATTCCTTGGGCGCTCTAGGCAAAAAAAGGGTTTCTCACTCCGTGAACAATATTTAAACTTTAGTTTGTTGGGGTTGTGGGGCAAAAAAAGGTACCTAGGTTAGGTTATGTATTTGATTCATACTATGCTTTACCCCCAGCCCCACCCCTCCTATGTGCAAATATATAGCCCAAATTTGTTTCTAAGCTATTGTATTTTCATCATATTTTGATTTACTTCATTAGCATTAACCAAACTTCACCTCTCGCGTGTTTTCTGGCTAATACATAAGTAACTGGTTGTATTTAGGGAGAGTTATTAAGAAGAAATTCAATTATAAAACATTTTTAAATTCTATTGTTTCTATCTCAAGAGCCTTCATACAGGGTTACTAATTGTTCAAGCATTAGAAGTTGTAAAGATATGCCTGAATATTTAAACAAAATTTACTCTCAGATAATAAAGAACTTAATTTTTACACACCAAATGAAACAAAATTTAAAACGGTAAGAATTCGTGGAAAAAAGATCGGTGCTTTCCGAGTATGTCGGCCTTTCTAAAAAGTCCAGTTTGGTTAATGCTAATGAAATAAAATAGGATGAATATATAATAGTTTAGAAACAAATTTGGGCAATATATTTGCACATTAGGAGGGTTGGGGCTGGGGGTAGATAATAGCATATATTAAATACGTAACCTAATGTAACCTAGGTACCTTCCCCCCCCCCCCCAAAAAAAAATACAGTTTAATATCGTACACACAATGAAAACCACGCTATCATTGCCAACTTTATAGTGGTTAACACGTCAAAAACGGGTTTTATCATTGTCTACTCTATAGCGGTTAACCCGAAAGGCCCACACAATGGGAAAGTACCAAAAGATCAATTCCTTCAGTATATCATGCGTTCACTCATTAGGTATTAAACATTAATACAGTATGTCCAAAACCAAAGTAGCAAAAAAAAAATTAACTTACAATTCGGCTTTCAAAAGAATTCTCCTCTAGATATTCAATTTCAGAACTCAAAATACAACTGAAGAATCCAACTTAAAATAAAATTCTTCAATAGTTTTGACCACGACCACAAATGATGTAGAGTCGTATAGCATTAGGAATACAACATTTGAATCGAAATGGTTTAGTCTCATTTCAGAAAGAGAATACTTTTGTAAAAATCTGTTTGAAGAACAAGAACCGTCTATCAAAACAAAAATGTAAGGCAACGTAATTCAGCCAGGGGGGGGGGGCGACCGCCCCCCCTGCCCCCCTTATGGGCGCCCATGGCTCCAATCCTTTTCTAGTGAACACAATTACTTTTGTTTTCGCTCATGAAAATTTCAAGTCGGCTTCTTTAGCCCATTTTCTAATTCCTCTAAGACCTGGGCCATTAATGTTTATATTTGTTCGGTGTCTCGGGCCATAACCCAAACATTGTTATCATCCACAGAAACAGTTCCATCATCATCCTTTCACTAATAGGAATGTCAAATGATCCTATATTATATATGCCATGGCCTAAGGCTGAACCTTGAGGGATCCCTCTTTTGGAGAACACTGTAGTCTCTGATAATGTTTCTTCAATTATTACTTTGGTTCTTCATCCTTTCAGATAATCTTCCAGTAACATTAGAATTTGACCTTTATTTCTGCTGTTATTAGGCCTCCAATCATTTTTCTGTGAAGCATGCTGGCTGTCAAAAGCACCCTGAATATCTAATAAAGCAGCCGCTAGTATCCATCTATTTTGAAAAGTGAATAGTGCCTCCTGTGTTTCAAGCATGTAAGACTGTCCTCTGCGCTTCTGTTTTTTATGAAAGCCACATTGGATGTCAGGATTTTTTTCTGGTCCATCACAACTTCTAGCCTTTTTTATCATACTTTCCATCAATTTTCCATCACAGGGGGGAGGTAATGTATCTGTAGTTTTCAATCTTTGACGGATCTTTTCCAGGCTCTGGTAAACATCACTGCTTCTCCGTATTTCCATACATCGGGAAATTTTCCCATCTTCCATTCATTATTTATTGTTCCCAATATTACTTTTAGCCAAGATATAGGGAGTAATTTAACAAATTGTGGTAACATTTCATCGGGTCCCGGAGATATATTTGGCAAGTTTCTTATTAAATTCCTTAGTTCTTGTTCAGAGAAAGGTCTGTTGTATGGCTCATCTTTACCCTGTGTCCCAAGCTGGCCGGCTTTTCATCTCCATCTCTCTCTCTCCTTTTGGGAATTTGGATCTTTTCGTCGAATCACTAAGCTCATGAACTTAGCAGCTGCATCAACTTTTTGATTTTCGTTTACAAGAATTTTTAGTACCATACATTATTAGAGGGTTGCTTCTGCTGGAAATAGGTCCATTGTTCATATTTTTCATAAATTCATACACTTTTGTAGTGTGATTCCTAAAGTCAAGGTTATTTATAAACTACTCTATGCTTTTCTCTTAGCTTCCAACACTGTTTTCCGGAGCTTGGCATATGCTCTGTTTTTTTTTTTTTCATATGATTGTGTAGACTCCATTCCGAAATATATATTCTTCTTTTTTTCATAAAATCCTGCTTGGTTTCAGAGCATTCTTTATTCCTCCAGATAGAGCCTTTGCGAGCACTCACTTCCCTATATGGCACTATATTTTTGGCTATTTTCATCATCGTGTCTTGATATAATTCAATTGTCCTTGACAATTCTACTTTTTCATCTGTTAATGAATTTACACATCAAATTCTTCAAACGCCCAGTAATAAGGGGCCAGTTCACATTTTTTATTTTAAATCTTTTTTCGTGCCATCCCTGGGAGGAACTTCTTCATCAAGAGTGCATAATATAGGATAATGATCACAAGACAACTCACTTCCAGCATCAACATACTATGTTTAATTTAGTGTATATCCTTGGGCTACATAATACCAAGTCAATTGTTGTTGTCTCACCTGTCTGACAGAGAACTGGCAATGATAAACTCAATGAAGACTTTCATACCTACATATCATTCATTTGACAGATGCTTTCAATTGATGTGTCAAATGACCACATTTCAATTTTCTTACCATTACGTTTTTCTTTACCATTATACTACTACTAACAACTCACCGCAGCACCATGCCACCTGAGGCCAACACAACTACGCACGCTCCTCTTCCATCCCAATATTTTCAAAGACTCCTTCTTATATGCTCACGGGAAGTTTCCATTTCCCTTAAATCTTTCTTTATGAGATCCTACCACAACAACTGCGGACGACCTGCTTTCTGCTTGGCCCTTGACGATTGGGTGAAAAGGATAATCTTCGTCTATCTCTCATGCTTCATCCATAGAACTTGCCTTAGGCAATTAAATTATTCTTTTATTATAGCCCTAGATTTGGGATTCAACGACATTTTTTCGTATTGCTCACTGTTTGAAATACAGTCAGTCAGCCGGTGGGTACCCAGAACTGTTCGTAGGTAATTTTGTTTTGAAAAAACATCTAGCAATAGCAAATCTAAATTAAGTTTTTATCTAAATCTGGGAGAAAGGGGAATAAATCAACTATTCTGATTACCGAGGTCTTGGAAATATAATTTGTGGACAGAGTAATTGGAAGTTTTTGTGAAGGAAAGTTTTTGTATATGGCCTAAAATTTATTTAATTCATGTGTAATTCTGTCCGTGTACCTTTTATAAAATAAAATTGGAAATTGTTCTTATTAGCTTTCGGAATATTGCTTAAACTTTTTTTTTGGGGGGGGGGGGGATCGGATATCAAAAAAGGAACAACGGGAAATGGTGTAAATATAAGTTTACTTATGACCTACAATTATTTTCTATATTCAACGTACTTTTAAACGTTTTGAAGGTCAAAATTTACATAAAAAATTGGAGGAACCGTCTTTTTTCCGTGAAATTATTATAAGCTTGTGAAGACACTCAAATAGTGGGCTAATTTTAAAAGCTAATTATTAAAGCTAATTTTAAATAGTGGGCTAAAAAGTAAAAAATTTCGTATTAGAATTTGGAATATACTGATTTAATGTGCATTTCTGGGATTAATGACACGCCTGCGTGGGCTTCCTAAAGCACACAATTTCAAGATATTACATTTTCTTGTTTGCTATAAAAACAGTAATCAAAACCCACTCAAACTTTTAAACTTTATGATTATAGACAAAATTAGTTGTATCTATTTTATACAATTTCTACTTTCTATTATATCCAAATAGTTTGGTTTTCCGAATTTATCTTCCTTTAATTATCGCGGAATTCGCCTTAAAATACATATGTCTCTGATTTTATTTAAATGTTTTAATCTAAATTAAAACACTAAATTAAGTATTTGATGCTTGAAGTGAGTTGTCTTGTGATCATTATCCTATATTATGCACTCTTGATGAAGAAGTTCATCATGCTGATAATTTAAGTATATTACATGAAAGTTTGAGCAAAATGAATGAACTCTTAGAGGTTTTGCGAGTTCATGGTGATAGAATAGGTTTCAAATTAATGTGAAGAAAACTAAGATGCCAAGGCTTGGAATAAGTGAAGATGAAAAGGCGATGCTGGGTAACAAAAGATTAATCATGTAGACATCTTCACTTACCTTGGTTTTATTATTAGTAAAGACGGCGGAAGCAGTGAAAATGTTAAAAGTAGAATAGACAAAGCTCAGAAAGTTTTTTTTCACAGTTAAAAAAAAGTTTGGAAGAATAGGAAGATGACTCTGCAAACCAAAATTAGAATATTGGAACCTACAGTGATCAAATATGCTTCGGAAGCCTGGGCACTCCTAAAAGTGGATGAAGATTTGCTATTGCTAGATGTTTCTCAAGAAATTACCTACGAACAGTTCTGGGTACCCGGCTGACTGACTGTATTTCAAACAGTGAGCAGTACGAAAAATGTCGTTCAATCCCAAATCTAGGGCTATAATAAAAGAATAATTTTGTTGTCTAAGGCACGTTCTATGGATGAATCATGACAGATTGACGGAGATTATCTTTTTCACCCAATCGTCAAGGGCCAAGCAGAAAGCAGGGTCGTCCGCAGTTGTTGTGGTAGGATCTCACAAAGAAAGATTTAAGGGAAATGGGAACTTCCCGTGAGCATGTAAAGAGGAGTCTTTGAAAAATATTGGGATGGAAGAGGAGCGTGCGCGACATTTTCTCTAGTTTGAAATGGTGCTCTTGTAAATGCCCTAGATTCTGACAATAATACACATCTAAATTGCGCTGGAATCCAAACCGCAATTGTTTGTGGTTAAATATCTTTTAGAAAAGGGAGCAGACCCCATCTTGGAAATTGTAGCAAAATAACACCTGTAGATGCAGCTGCTAAACAAAGCTCACTAGCTATTAATCTACTGTTTTGAATGCAACCCAAAGAATGGTAAAACTGAGTGATTCCAGGGAAAAAGGGGAATAAATCAACTATTCTGATTACCGAGGTCTTGGAAATATAATTTGTGGACAGAGTAATTGGAAGTTTTTGTGAAGGAAAGTTTTTGTATATGGCCTAAAATTATTTAATTCATGTGTAATTCTGTCCGTGTACCTTATGTAAAATAAAATTTGAAATTTTTCTTATTAGCTGTCGGAATATTGCTTACATTTTTTTTTGGGGGGGGGGATCGGATATCAAAAAAGAAACAACGGAAATGGTGTAAATATAAGTTTACTTATGACCTACAATTATTTTCTTATTCAACGTACTTTAAACGTTTTGAAGGTCAAAATTTACATAAAAAAATTGGAGGAAACGTTCTTTTTTCCGTGAAATTATTATAAGCCTGCGAAGACGGTCAAATAGTTGGCTAATTTTAAAAGCTAATTTTAAATAGTGGGCTAAAAAGTAAAATTTCGTATTAGAATTTGGAATATACTGATTTAATGTGGGATTCTGGGATTAATGACACGCCTGCGTGGGCTTCCAAAGAGCACACAATTTTAAGATCTTATATTTTCTTGTTGCTATAAAAACAGCAATGAAAACCCACTCAAACTTTTAAATTTTATGATTATAGACAAAACTAGTTGTATCTATTTTATACAATTTCTACTTTCTATTATATCCAAATAGTTTGGTTTTCCGAATTTATCTTCCTTTAATTATCGCGGAATTCGCCTTCAAATACATATGAATCGCGTCCCCAGTTGGCGATAGGGGGACGCCCTACAGATACTAAGAGTACCCCCATAGGAGGCACGGACCAAGGG
>CM051271.1:35989120-35995064 GCA_027921565.1 Artemia sinica | reverse complement strand
GTTTTTGTTGAAGCTATAGTTTAGTTTAGTTTTAGTTAAGAGTTTATAGTTTTAGCTTCGATTCTTAGCTTACAGTTTTTGTTAGAGTTTTAGTTTAGTTTAGTTTTAGTTAAGAGTTTAGAGTTTTAGCTTAGAGTATTAGCTTAGAGTTATAGTTAGAGTTGAAGTTTAGTTTAGTTATAGTTAAGAATTTAGAGTTTTTAGCTTAGAGTCGTAGTTTAGAGTTTTTTTATAGTTCTAGTTTAGTTTAGTTAAGAGTTTAGAGTTTTATCACAGAGTCATAGGTTAGAGTTTTTGTTGAAGTTGAAGTTTAGTTTAGTCATAGTTAAGAATTTAGAGTTTTTATCTTAGAGTCATAGCTTAGAGATTTTGAAGTTCTAGTTTAGTTTAGTTAAGAGTTTAGAGTTCCACCTTAGAGTCTTAGCTTAGAGTTTTACTTAGAGTTGAAGTTTAGTTTACTTATAGTTGAGGGTTTAGAGTTTTAGCTTGGAGTCTTAGCTTAGAGTTCTAGCTTAGTTTAGTTTTAGTTAAGAGTTTAGAGTTTTACCTTAAAGTCTTAGCTTATTGTTTTATTTAGAGTTCTAGTTTAGTTTAGTTTTAGTTAAGAGTTTTGAGTTTTACCTTAAAGTCTTAGATTAGAGTTTTAGTTAGGGTTGAAGTTTCGTATAGTTTAGTTATAGTTAAGAGTTTATAGTTTTAGCTTAGAGTCTTAGCTTAGAGTTTTAGTTAGAGTTATTGTTTAGTTTAGTTTTAGTTAAGATTTATAGCTTTAGCATAGAATCTTAGCTTAGAGATTTAGTTAGAGTTGAAGTTTAGTCCAAACTAGCATAACCACAAAATTACACAATATTGCATAGAAATACCAAAACCATAGGTTAGGTTAGGTCAGGTTAGAAGTTTGGTTTCTCCACGTCTAAGTTAGGTTAGATTAGGTTAGCTTATCATGAGCGCTCATGATAAGCTAATCTAATCTAACCTAACTTAGACGTGGAGAAACCAAACTTCTAACCTGACCTAACCTAACCTATGGTTTTGGTATTTCTATGCAATATTGTGTAATTTTGTGGTTATGCTAGTTTGGACTAAACTTCAACTCTAACTAAATCTCTAAGCTAAGATTCTATGCTAAAGCTATAACTCTTAACTAAAACTAAACTAAACAATAACTCTAACTAAAACTCTAAGCTAAGACTCTAAGCTAAAACTATAAACTCTTAACTATAACTAAACTAAACGAAACTTCAACCCTAACTAAAACTATAATCTAAGACTTTAAGGTAAAACTCAAAACTATTAACTAAAACTAAACTAAACTAGAACTCTAAATAAAACAATAAGCTAAGACTTTAAGGTAAAACTCTAAACTCTTAACTAAAACTAAACTAAGCTAGAACTCTAACTAAAACTCTAAGCTAAGACTCCAAGCTAAAACTCTAAACCCTTAACTATAACTAAACTATACGAAACTTCAACCCTAACTAAAACTCTAATCTAAGACTCTAAGGTTGAACTCTAAACTCTTAACTAAACTAAACTAGAACTTCAAAATCTCTAAGCTATGACTCTAAGATAAAAACTCTAAATTCTTAACTATGACTAAACTAAACTTCAACTTCAACAAAAACTCTAACCTATGACTCTATGATAAAACTCTAAACTCTTAACTAAACTAAACTAGAACTATAAAAAAAACTCTAAACTACGACTCTAAGCTAAAAACTCTAAATTCTTAACTATAACTAAACTAAACTTCAACTCTAACTATAACTCTAAGCTAATACTCTAAGCTAAAACTCTAAACTCTTAACTAAAACTAAACTAAACTAAAACTCTAACAAAAACTCTAAGCTAAGAATCTAAGCTAAAACTATAAACTCTTAACTGAAACTAAACTAAACTATAGCTTCAACAAAAACTCTAAGCTATGAATCTAAGCTAAAAACTCTAAACTCTTGACTAAAACTAAACTAAACTAGAAATCTAACAAAAACTCTAAGCTAAGAGTCTAAGCTAAAATTCTAAACTCTCAACTAAAACTAAACTAAACTAGAACTCTAACTAAAACTCTAAGCTATGACTCTACGGTAAAACACCAAACTCTTAACTATTACTAAACTAAACTTCAACTCTAACAAAAACTCTAAGCTAAGACTCTAAGCTAAAACTCTAAACTATTAACTAAAACTAAAATAAACTAAAACTTCAACAAAAACTCTAAGCTAAGACTCTATGGTAAAAACTAAACTCTTAACTAAAACTAAAATAAACTAGAACTCTAAAAAAACTCTAAGCTAAGACTCTAAGCTGAAATTCTAAATTCTTAACCAAAACTAAACTAAACTAGAACTCTAACTAAAAACTCTAAGCTAAGACCCTAAGGTAAAACACCAAACTCTTAACTAAAACTAAACTAGAACTCTAACTGAAACTCAGTGGTACAAAATCAAACTCTTAACTAAAACTAAACTAAACTAAAACTCTAACAAAAACTCTAAGCTAAGAATCTAAGCTAAAACTATAAACTCTTAACTGAAACTAAACTAAACTATAGCTTCAACAAAAACTCTAAGCTATGAATCTAAGCTAAAAACTCTAAACTCTTGACTAAAACTAAACTAAACTAGAAATCTAACAAAAACTCTAAGCTAAGAGTCTAAGCTAAAATTCTAAACTCTCAACTAAAACTAAACTAAACTAGAACTCTAACTAAAACTCTAAGCTATGACTCTACGGTAAAACACCAAACTCTTAACTATTACTAAACTAAACTTCAACTCTAACAAAAACTCTAAGCTAAGACTCTAAGCTAAAACTCTAAACTATTAACTAAAACTAAAATAAACTAAAACTTCAACAAAAACTCTAAGCTAAGACTCTATGGTAAAAACTAAACTCTTAACTAAAACTAAACTAAACTAGAACTCTAACTAAAAACTCTAAGCTAAGACCCTAAGGTAAAACACCAAACTCTTAACTAAAACTAAACTAGAACTCTAACTGAAACTCAGTGGTACAAAATCAAACTCTTAACTAAAATTAAACTAAACTAGAACCCTAACAAAAAACTCTAAGCTAAGACTCTAAGGTAAAACACCAAACTCTTAACTAAAACTAAACTAGAACTCTAACTGAAACTCTAAGGTAAAACACCAAACTCTTAACTAAAACTAAACTAGAACTCTAATTGAAACTCTAAGGTAAAAAAAAAAAACTCTTAACTAAAATTAAACTAAACTAGAACTCTAACAAAAAAACTCTAAGCTAAAACTCTAAACTCTTAAATAAAATTAAACTAAACTAGAACTCTAACAAAAACTCTAAGCTATTAACTAAAACTAAACTAAACTAGAACTTCAACAAAAACTCTAAGCTAAGACTCTAAGCTAAAAACTCTAAACTCTTAACTAAAACTAAACTAAACTAGAACTCTAACTGAAACTCAAATGTAAAACTCTAAACTATTCACTAAAACTAAAATAAACTAGGACTCTAACAAAAACTCTGAGCTAAGACTCTAAGCTAAAATTCTAAACTCTTAACTAAAACTAAACAAAACTAGAACTCTAACTACAACTCTAAGCTAAGACTCCAAGGTAAAACGCTAAACTCTTAACTAAAAGTAAACTAAACTAGAACTCTAACTGAAACTCAAAGGTAAAATATCAAATTCTTAACTAAAATTAAACTAAACTAGAACTCTAACAAAAACTCTAAGCTAGGACTCTAAGGTAAAACTCTAAACTCTTAACTAAAACTAAACTAAACTAGAACTCTAGCAAAAACTCTAAGCTAAGACTCAGCTAAAACTCGAAACTCTTAACTAAAACTTAACCAAACTATAACTTAAAGTAAAACTCTAAGCTATGACTCTAAGCTAAAACTCTAAATTCTTAAAAGTAACTAAACTAAACTTCAACTCTAACTAAAACTCCAAGCTAAGACTCTATGGTAAAACTCTAAACTCTTAACTAAAACTAAACTAAACTAGAACTCTAACAAAAACTCTAAGCTATGACTCTAAGCTAAAACTCTAAACCAAAACTAAACTAAACTTCAACAAAAACTCTAAACTAAGACTCTAAGCTAAAAACACTAAACTCTTAACTAAAACTAAACTAGAACTCTAGCAAAAACTCTAAGCTGAGACCCTAAGCTAAAACTCTAAACTCTTAAGTAAAACTAAACTAGACTAAAACTCTAAGCTAAGTCTCTAGGGTAAAACACCAAACTCTTAACTATAACTAAACTAAACTAGAACTATAACAAAAACTCTAAGCTAAGACTCTAAGCTAAAACTCTAAACTCTTAACTAAAACTAAACTAAACTAGAACTCTAACAAAAACACTAAGCTAAGACTCTAAGCTAAAACTCTAAACTCTTAACTAAAACTAAACTAAACTAGAACTCTAATTAAAACTCTAAGTCTAAGCTAAAACTCTAAACTAAACTAGAACTTCAACAAAAAACTTTAAACTAAGACTCTAAGCTTAAAACACTAAACTCTTAACTAAATTTAAACTAAACTAGAACTCTAACAAAAACTCTGAGATAAGACTCTAGGCTAAAACTCTAAACTCTCAACTAAAACTAAACTAAACTAGAACTCTAACAAAAACTCTCTGCTAAGACTCTAAGCTAAAACTCTAAAATCTTAACTAAAACTAAACTAAACTAAAACTCTAAGCTAAGTCTCTATGGTAAAACACCAAACTCTTACCTATAACTAAACTAAACTAGAACTCTAACAAAAACTCTAAGCTAGGACTCCAAGCTAAAATTCTAAACTCTTAACTATTACTAAACTAAACTAAAATTATAAGCTAGGTCTCTAAGGTAAAACTCCAAACTCTTAACTATATGTAAACTAAACAAGAACTCTAACAAAAACTCTAAGCTAAGACTCTATGCTAAAACTCTAAACTCTTAACTATTACTAAACTAAACTTCAACTCTAACAAAAACTCTAAGCTAAGTCCCTAGGGTAAAACTCCATAGTCTTAACTATATCTAAAGTAAACTAGAACTCTAACAAAAACTCTAAGCTAAGACTCTAAGCTAAAAACTCTAAGCTCTTAACTAATACTAAAATAAACTTCAACTCTAACAAAAAATCTAAGCTAAGACTCTAAGCTAAAACTCTAAACTCTTAACTAAAACTGAACTAAACTAGAACTTCGACAAAAACTCTAGGCTATGACTCTCAGCTAAAAACTCTAAACTCTTAACTAAAACTAAAATAAACTAGAACTCTAACAAAAAAACTCTAAGCTAAGACTCTAAGCTAAAATTCTAAACTCTTATCTAAAACTAAACTAAACTAGAACTTCAACAAAAAGTCTAAGGTAAAACACCAAACTCTTAACTAAAACTAAACTAAACTAGAACTCTAACAAAAACTCTAAACTAAGACTCTAAGCTAAAAAACTCTAAACTCTTAACTAAAACTAAACTAAACTAAAATTCTAAGCTAGGTCTCTAAGGTAAAACTCCAAACTCTTAACTATATGTAAACTAAACTAGACCTCTAACAAAAACTCTAAGCTAAGACTCTATGCTAAAACTCTAAACTCTTAACTATTACTAAACTAAACTTCAACTCTAACAAAAACTCTAAGCTAAGGCTCTAAGCTAAAACTCTAAACTATTAACTAAAACTAAACTAAACTAGAACTTCAACAAAAACTCTAAGCTATGACTCTCAGCTAAAACTCTAAGCTCTTAACTAAAACTAAAATAAACTAGAACTCTAGCATAAAACTCTAAGCTAAGACTCTAAGCTAAAATTCTAAACTCTTAACTAAAACTAAACTAGAACTCTAACAAAAACTCTGAGATAAGACTCTAGGCTAAAACTCTAAACTCGTAACTAAAACTAAACTAAACTAGAACTCTAACAAAAACTCTCTGCTAAGACTCTAAGCTAAAACTCTAAAATCTTAACTA
>CM051271.1:35944120-35984120 GCA_027921565.1 Artemia sinica | reverse complement strand
GGGGGGGAGGGTCAGGCTAATCGAAAGAAACTATATATCCAGGTTGTTAAAATTGCGTTCCTGAAACATCTCGGGATCGACTTGTAGAACAAAGCTAAAATTCTCCGAATGTTGGAGGGAGGAGGCAAAGAGACAAGTGTGGAATTAGACGTAGAGGTCGTGGGGACCGAAAAATGAGTATCTCCCATTGACTTAAATTATTAACAATATTAGCCCTACTGGATCTTTGAATCTGTTGAGGGTGAAGTAGTGAGGTGAATTAAAAGACAATCCATTCATCCAGGTTATTAAAATAGCAAACTCTGTTAGGTTTGAATTAAAATTTCAATTTTGTTGTTGTTGGGAGAGGACAAGAAATTTTCAAATATTATGTTGAAGGAAAGGGATTTATAGTGCCAAAACTGTTTGTCCCCTAAATATGGGTTCAACCTAATAAGGACGGTATTTTTCTTGAAAGCTTGGAAGTTATGTTTATAAGCTTTGAGGTCCATGCAAGGCCGCATCCAGGAGGGGGTTAGGGTGTTTGACCCCCTCCCCCCAAAATGTTTGTCCGACTCGTAAAAAACGTAGCAAACTGAATAAAAATTAATTTTTTAGACGTTTTTTGAAAGTCTTTGGTATAAACAAATAAGTAGAACAACAGGGAAATTTTTTTTTTATATACAAGACAGCGGAACGCAACTTTAATTGAATATTTCGACCCTATATCCAAGGGCCGTCCTCAGCAAAACAGACGAAGAGAATAAAAACACTATAAAAGAAACTTACATTAAAATTCAATCATTAAAATTGTTTTAAAAAATGTTTTAAAACAGCCCTAATATCATTACTCCAAGGAAGTTCAACCAGGACTGGTACTCCAAACGAAATGGACAGAGAAACAATTCATTCAGATGGAATTAAAATACTTACAGACAAGCTTTTAAAGCTAATCTTGCCTTCTTGGCAGACAGCCTAGAAGGTCTATTTGTAATAGGTTGAGTGGAGTTATTTACAGGTTTTTAAAATAATTAGTCAAATCATTTTTAATTAAATTTGTGTATAGGGCATTAAGCGAATATTCCCCCAAATCTCTATTTAAAGAAATATTACTATTTATTTTGATTTTAAACAGTTTTAATGATTGAATTTTAATGTAAGTTTCTTTTATAGTGTTTTTATTCTCTTCGTCTGTTTTGCTGAGGACGGCCCTTGGATATAGGGTCGAAATATTCATTTAAAGTTGCGTTCCACTGTCTTGTATAAAAATTTTCCTGTTGTTCTACTTATTTGTTTATAATGGAAAGGCAGTGTGGTCTTCGTCGCTATTTGCGTCTTTTTGGTACTTTTCAATTAGCTGGTACCCACGCGAGAAGTCAAGTTTGGTTAATGCTAATGAATAAAACAAAATATCATGAAAATATAATAGTTTAGAAACAAATTTTGGCAATATATTTGCACATTAGGGGGGTGGGTGGGGGGTGTGTGTGTTAAAACATAGCATGCATTAAATACGTAACCTAACCTAGGTACCTTTTTTCCCCTAAAACCCAAATAATAATAGTTTAAATATTATAAACGCAATGACAAACCACGGTTTGCGATCAAATTCTGTATTGACAGATACCCGTTTGACTAGTTTCCTTTAGCATCTTCCCTATACAATATATCGCGTGAGTACCAGCAAATTGAGAAGTACCGTCTTTTTTGTCCCCCCCTAAAAATCCTTATGTAACCCCCCCCCCCCCCCCCCGAAAAAAAATCCTAGGTGCGACATTCTGACCAGGGGACACTTATGCACAGGAAACGACCGAACGCTGTTTTGTCCGGAAACAGTCTAGTTTTTTTTTCGATCAGCTAGGAATCGTGATACTTTGGTTCAGCCCCGTTGATTCACTCGGAAAGTTTTTTTTTTATCATTTAGACCCGAAGACTAATACTTGGGACACATATAAATAAAACCTTAAAACATCTCTCTCCAATCATCTGACAGAAGATAAATTTGAAACTTATTTTGATTGTATCGGTTTGTGAAAATCGAAAATAAGCCATATATTTTTTTTCGTCTCATTCAGCTTGTCAATACATTATCCTTCAGTCGTCTCACGGAGGTTTAGCAATCAAGTTTGGACGAGCCTTTTTCATAGACTAGCAAAGGGCATGGAGACAGGGCCAGATAGACCTCAATGAAAACAAACCATTTCAAAAATTGGTTGTGTCTATATCTGATACCTGAAACTTGGCCAACGATTTTTTTTTTCTCTTGTCGGCGTAGATTTGCAGCAAATATAGGCAGAGTCAAGGGGACATCAATAAAGACAAAACCTGAGGAAAAAATTGTTGCATTGATTAGTCGCATAAACAGCGTTTAGCTTTTCACTGATTTTTCACCCAAATTTTCTTCTTTATTTGGCGCCCGCTACTATCGAAAACTGTATAACTGCATATGGCGGTCTTTTTCTTTAAAATTTGAATTCACGATTTTTCATAATTTCTATGGTTTATGCAAGTTTCCACTTAAGTAATTCAAACGATCAGATTTCGTTGTCGAAATACTAATTAGCATTTCGCGATAAGCTGAACTCATAGCCATCCTTAAAAAAATCAAGAAAAATCCCATGATTCATTTAATAGCACATCAACATCAAAATAGCCCAACACATTAAATGACATGTATAACTATATATGTAATGGATTGTATTAGATGAATTTAAGAAGCGAAATGTCTCATTCTCGTCACCTTTTTCTTTATTCCCCTTTACGACCGATCCAATTAAGACAAACCATACAAAATCTTCAATATTATTATTAATTATAGCAATATTAATGTCATAATATAATAATCATTTTAATAGCAAGCGAAGACTGGGAGAAAAAAAAGGCGTGTTGTGCTTTTAACCCTCTCCACTATCGCTTTTCATAAAGATTCGTAAAAAAAACACTTTAGAACTTAGAAATATTTGATTTAGGAGAATTAATTTTTTGGACATAAAAACAAATTAAAATTTCTTACCGGAAAACCTATCAGTATTGAATCCCTCCAACTCCTTGGCAAGAATCTCAGCAAACTCATAACCACAAGCTAAGTTCAAAAAAGGGGTCATATTTTCCGTTTTTAGAATCATGCTTTGCTTCGATGAAGTAGACATTTCACTCAATACTTCTGCGACACTAATATCTGACTTTGAATCACTCAAGATATTATCGAGTACTGTCCATATTGATTGGTTTATGCAGTCTGTTCTTTCAAATATAACATGGCAGAACTTTTTCCGCTTCGATCTTTGACAAGGGTCACACAAACACGGTTTATTGAAATAGAATGTCATTTTAAAGTGAAGCCAGTCGTCAAGGTGCTTTCTGTACTGATGAATAAGTTTCAGGTAGGTATGAAAATCCCCAGTTTCTTGCGTTTCTCGTAGAAGAGCGATCTCACAAGTTTTTCTATTAGTAAATTCAGAATTCTTGTTCTTGAATTCTGTCGCGAGAACACGATCGATGCTTATTTCAATTGTCTCTATAATTCCTGGAATATAGCATTCCTCAATAAACTTGCCAGCCGCCGTTGAAGCTGAACTACGACTGGCACAAAGGCCTAAAAAAGACTTCTTAAAATAATTCTTTTTTCCATCTATTTTACGGACAGGATCATTGTTGTCCAAATAAATGCGTCTAAAATTTTCTAATGCCCGTACAAAATTGCCAAAAATACACAAAGTAATTCTAGTGCGAATTATCCTGTTCTCGCTGATGAATTGATACATATAGTTACCTAAATTGCTCTTTATACCATGAAACAGGTGATCCATTATGCCTTTCCAATCTTCAAAGTGAATTTCCTTTTTTCCAAGTGCCCTTTCCGTTTCACTTTCAAAAGTTTTAATAAGATTAACAATTAATCGCTTAGTGGCCTCACGATGATTTGCTGCTGCTTCTTGTTCACTACTACGGAATCTAACAAACTTCTTAATAATAGACCAGTAAGAGGATTGGTCATACAAAGGCGATATGTCAATATCTTCCACTGCAAAATCAGTAAGAAATTCTTTGTGCTTTAGCTCTGATTTCAAACACTTTTTGCATTTTTTGCTATAGTTTTGCAAGAGATATTCCCTCACAATCTTTTCAAAGTCAGTTTCCTCAATCCTTTTGAATGAATGGTCTTTGATTTCGTTTAACAGATGAGCCCACAGCTTATCAAACTCTTCTTCTGCTTCTTCTTCACCCAAGCATTTCCCCTGTGACTTAAATTGCTCTACGAGGGAAGTAATTTTCTCCTGAAAAAACGTTTCTAGACCTACTTCCTTTGAAGCAATTTCACGCTTACTCCTTTCTCTTTCTGCAAAATCATTCAATGACTCTAACAACTCCGCTTTCGTCTTCATCATAAGATGAGCCACTGATGATTTTACTTCTTCGAAAAAAAGGCGCTTCGATATTGGGTCGTCTTTCAAGTAATCCTCTATCTTCTGGAGCATTCTATCAGGAATGTCTTCAAATATGTCTTCTAGTCTTTGCGTGTTAAGTCGTAACGAAGGTATTTCTACGCTATTTGATATTTCAGTTTGAAAACCTTCAAGATGTTTTTTCAGCTCTTGACGGAACTCCCACTCAAGTTCAGCAAATTTGTCATCCAGTGCTTCCCTCTTAAAAGCTATCAAAGAATTTTTGAAGCTGTATAAAAAATCTTCTGCCAAAACTGCATCCCATATTTGAAAAACTTTTTTACAAAAACTTGATGGGGTTTGGCTTTGATTTTGACTCAAAGACAAAAGAATTGACTCTTTTACACTGATCACCTTCTCGGCATATCCTTGGTTAATTGCCGCCATAGGCAGCGTACCATCATAAAGACAGGGAAAATATTCATGACTCGTGTCTTCATCATAATCTAAAATATCTTTGAAACTAATCTCAGTAGTCCCGATTTCAGACTTTGCCGCAATTTCTGTTAAATCTTTGAGAGTTTTTTCAAAAAGTTTCCTTTCATTTGCTAATTTCTGATAATTAGACGGATCACCGGTATTTTGATGAACAAATAGGCACTTCGTCTTCTGATAATTAACATCCTTCATTCGAAGAAACGCGTGAATTGTAATTTGGATGATATCTTTTAAGGCATCCATACTTTCCGACGCGACGTTCAAAACAACAACATCACTCAGTCCAACAACAAATGTCGCAAGTTCAGAATCATGCTCGTTATTGCCCATTAAGTCTTGCCGTTCTGGAGATTTCAAACCCTCCGTATCTAAAACCAAAACATGGTCAACATTGAACTTTGCAGCATATTTTTTCTGTACGGTCACAAGCTGCATGTTGACACCTTTTGTGCAACGACCTGATGAAACAATAAATTTGCAGCCAAACATTGCATTCAGTAATGTTGATTTGCCACTACTCTGAACACCCAGCACACTAATCACTCCAATGCGATTCCTTTTTCCCATTCGATCTTGCAAGCCTTGCATTAAATCAGCAAAAAAAAGATCTGAGATGCCTTGAGCATCCCCATCAAAAAGTTCAATTGGATGTCCAGTAAAAAGGATGTCAATCATTGCATGCTTCACATACAGTTCGGCGTTCTCATTGCCCACCTTTAGAATTGCAGCCAAAGTAGATTTCTCAGACGGGGTTTCGTTTAATGCATGCAGCACATACATCTGTGAGAGCTCTCTCATAAGGTGCTCTAAGCCAATATCACCACCACTGGTTAGATTTCTTGAAAACCTTTCAAGATACTGGGACAACCAGAATAAAAAGTATTTCCTTTCATTGTGATGAAGTATCAACTGTTGAGCAAAAAACTCGACAAATTTTGACGGCAGGAACGTCGCTTGACGTGTTCTGATTATTTTTTTATGCTCTTCTAGCAACACAATGTATTTTTTAACTGAAATCTCTGCTGGTTTGTCCGTTATACGCTTCTGTTTTTTATGAACATCATTGTACTCCTTCCACAGACTTCCAGACAGTGGAAGACTAGAGAGTTCATGTTTGACTATTTCTTTCGCTAAAATTTCAGCAGATCTTTTCCCATCTTGCATATGTTTATTCGAGTCTTCCAGTAAGAAGTTCAAAGCGATAGCTCCTTCTTCCCAATCTGAAAATTTCTTTTTCTTCAAACTTTTATTTAGAACTAGGGGTTTCAACTTCTGGACAATGCGAGGCTCTGTGTCTCTGATATATCCACATTTGTTCATTGTTGGCAGTCTTTTGATCAAGTCGTCAGCATTTACCTTCTTATCAGAGACAACAATTATGTTTGAATGGTATTTAGCTAACGCTAATAGAATGCACTCAGTCTTAGCGGAGGAATTACCAACAATAACACACAAAATACTTGATTGCTTAGCGACATATAGCGCTAAGTCCATGTTGATCTCAGCGTTTCCACGCATATTAACAATAGCTAAAGGCTCAAAGTTTTCATCCCTAACGGGAAGTAGCCAAGACAACTCTAGAGAACCACTTGAAAAATTTCGGGGAACATCGTCTTCTTCATAATTTTGAAAAGGTTCATTTCCTTTAGGGAACAATTTATTAACTAGCTTTGACTTAGAGAATGGCAAATCTCCAATTTTTATGAACGAGCAGTAGACGAAACTTGCTGAATGGACATCATTTTCAATATAAGATTTGCCCTTTGATGTTTTCCAACGTTTCGATATATTCAGTAGTGACCAATTTAACAATAGATACTTTCTAGACGGGTCTTTAATACAAAACGGAATTGAATATTGTAAAACAGCCAACCGTGAAAATATTTCTTGTCTTAAGAAATCATCAGCAATTAAAAGAAAACAATAAATCAAGTCCATAGAATTGTATTCCATATTTGATTTTTCAAACATAATTTCATTTCTAGCATCCACAGAGTTGTGCAAGAGTTTATGGAAAAATTTGAAGACAGTTTCTGCGAATTCCTTCACTCCAAAGAGTGTACACATACTAAACTCCTTTACTTTTTCAAGGGACAATTTTTGTTTCCAGTAAACCGACAAATGGAGCTTTTCAATGACCGAAATAACGTCTGTCTCTGAGGGCCAAGAAATGCTAGATTCATTTTCACACCGATCTTTGTTTTGCCAGGTATTATTTTCCATATTATCGCGTAAATTATGGATTAGTTTGTTGACCTTAAAATTAATAGGGGAGGAGGAAATATCAGAATTCAGGTTTTTATCACTATCGTTGATTTTACTAGCAGTAAATTTTCTGTTATCAATATTTTGCATAGCTGCTGCATAAGTGGCATGATTCATAACGGTGATAGCTGAACTTTCTTCTCGAAATCTCTTCTCTGCCTGTTCGTGATTTACTAAAACTGTGAGAGTGGATGCAGGAAAAGTGTCACAATCGATAGACGAATTTCCATCGTATGTTAAAGGTATAGTAGTATCTTCTGGACTAATGAAACCAGTTGGGAGTAATAAACTATCTTTTTGGGCTGGACTATAGGTGTCAGAATTTTGTTGATTTGCTGCATTATTCATTATGGACTTCATTGAACCTTCCACTACATCTTCTTTAATCTCTTCATAACTTTCTTCTTCTGAGCTCTTTTTGGTTAATGTATTATCATCCAAACTTCTCACGGATGCGATGAAGGCAGATGCAGAAGAAGTGTCAATTTTGACATTCTTATTTTCGCTTTTAAATTCGCGTGTGGACGAACCTTTCTCAAATAACATTGCGTCAGTAGTCAAAGAATCCTAAAAAAGAAAAAAAGAAAAAAAAATTTAAGCCATAGGAAATGAGTACTGTTAAAGATGTTTTTACAAAAATATCATTTCAAATTAGGCTATGCGTTTAGGGAAGACATCAGAAGTTGCGCTACTCATGACAAGATGGTAATTTCATAGCTTCAAAATATCAATTACATGTAGTCCCCGAAGCCTCCTCGAAAACTGGTGGCGCGCCGATGCAAAAATTTCTGACACCAAATTATTTGCTGAGATTACTGAGAGGAAATTATTAGGCAAAATCCACTATTCAATGGCACATGCAAAAATTTGGATCCTGCTCAAAATATCTTTGAAATTACTCGTCTACTATAGATTTAAGATTATCTTTCACTTGTTTCTGTCCTCTTCACAACGAATCTACGATATAATAATTTCCAATCTAAATGAATTTCGACTAGCCCTGATATTCCTCAAAAACCCTAAGAAAAAAAATACTGCGTGAAATGTAACACCGGGCCACTTCTTCGAACCTGATTTTGGGGCCGTTTTCACTGCAATGTAAAATAGGCCAAAAATTTATGTAACTTTTTTCTTAACCAATCAAAATATTGAGATAGCAATTTTGTTCAGCGTAGTTGAAGGGCCCGGAAATTATGTCTTTGAGCAAGACAAACACCATACAGTCCTCAGGGCAAGGGTTGTAAGGCAAGGGGTAGGGAGTGTTTTTTATGGAAAATGTCTCTTGTAAACTTTGGAGGAGACTCATTTGATTGGAAATTGGAAGTTTTATTTCCCTTTTTAAAGAGTCAAAAGCGATCGGAGGGCAAATAATTCCCCCACGCCCTCTCCCCAAATGCATCCGATAAACCTTTAGAGATAGCCATTTTGTCCCAAATAGTCGAAAGATCATATAATAACGCCTTCGGGGTTGACATAATCGCCAGAGCCCAGGGCAAGGGTTATAAGTAATGCCTCATGGGCATATCAGGTTTCTATGGAAGTGATGGTCGTATAAATTTTGGAGGAAGCTTATTTGATTGGAAATTAAAAGTTCTATATTCTTTTTTAAGAGTCAAAAGTGATCGGAGGGCAACTAGCTCCCTCCACCCTCTTCTCCCCAAATGTATCGGATAAAAATTTTAAAATAGTCATTTGGCTTACTCTTCGAAGATCATATAGCAATGTCTCCGGGATTGACACAACCCCATAGCGTCCGAGAGCATAGGTTATAAGTTATAAACTAGAGGCATATAAGGTTTTTATGGAAGTGGTGGTCGTATGAATCTTGGAGGAGGCTCATTTGAATAGAAATTTAAAGATTTAATTCCATTTTTAAAGTCAAGGGTAATCAAACAGGAACCAGCCCCCCCACCCTTCACTTCCTCCTTTCCTAAATGCTTTTGATCAAAATTGAGTAGCCATTTTGTTCAAAATATCAAATAACTATTGTTCCAGGTTTGAACCCTCCCCCTCCAGCCCTCTAGGAAAGAGGTATAAATTATGCTAGTTACCCATCTTTGGAGGAGGCTCATTCGATTGGAAATCGAAAGTTCTTGCACCCTTTATAAGAGTCAAAAGCGATCAGAAGGTAACCAGCCCCCCCCCCTTGCACAGTCTTTTCACCAAATGCATCCAATAAAAATTTGGAACATTTTCTTCAAAATAGTAAAAAATTTAGATAACTATAGCATATGGGTGGAAATCCCCCTTAGCGCCGGGGCAAGGTTTTTAACTTATTTAAGTTGTCTGTTGTTAACATTTTAATTAAAAAAAAAACTTTCCGAAAAAATCAGTTTTTCAAAGAAAAGTAAAGGCCATTTTTAACTTAAGCTCGGCAAATACAAATACCTTTTAAAATTCAAACTCAAAACGACCAGAAATTACTATTAAAGAATAAATGAAACCCAAAAAGAACAGAAATTAAATAAACAATCATAGCAAAAACATACAACAAGTATTGATATAAATAAATAAATAGATCTTAAAGCGAGTAATGCTTAGATTGAATATGAAAATCAAGCTTAAGACGAAAAAAATATTTTCCTATTGAAGTACAAATGAAACTTAAAACGAACAGAAATTAAATAAACAATCAATGCAAACAAACATACAATAGATATTAATGTAAATTAATAAATAAATCTTAAAACGAGTGAAACTTAAATTGAATATGCAAATTAAGCGAAAATAAACATTAAAATTATAGTAAAATTTTGAACTGATGAGCTTTCAGCAATTAATATCATTATACATCAAATATTCAGTTTAATTTATTAGTTATTTTTAAAGTTGTTAAAGACGAATATAGTTTCCCTACAAACAAGTGATTGGATACTGCCTCCTTTCCTAACTGTAAATAAAAACCAAAAGCCTACTGCGTCTTTGGCGCTTAACTGAATGGATTATATTACAAATACTTTCTTGTCCAGTTCTTACAGCATTGAAAATAAAAATACAATTACAGCGAAATAAATTCTTGAACTGATGGATCTTTCAACAATTATTATCATTATACATCAAATATTCAATTTGATGTTGTTAATACTTTCCAAGACTGTTCAAGACGCATATAGTTTTCAGTAAAGCGCCAATGACGCAGCAGGTTTTAGGACTTTTACAGTGAGAGAAGGAGGTCATACCCAAACTCTTGTTTGTGGTGATTTTTGATTGTTTCAAGCTTAGTTTGCATATTCAATTTAAGTTTCACTCGTTTTAAGATTTATTTATTAATTTACATTAATATCTATTATATGTTTGATTGCATTGATTGTTTATTTAATTTCTGTTCATTTTAAGTTTCATTTGTACTTCAATAGGAAAATATTTTTTTCGTCTTAAGCTTGATTTCTATATTCAATCTAAGCATTACTCGCTTTAAGATCTATTTATTCATTTATATCATTACTTGTTGTATGTTTTTGCTATGATTGTTTATTTAATTTCTGTTCGTTTTGGGCTTCATTTATTCTTTAATAGTAATTTCTGGTCGTTTTGAGTTTGAATTTTAAAACGTATTTGTATTTGCTGAGCTTAAGTTTAAAATAGCCTTTACTTTTCTTTGAAAAACTGATTTTTTCGGAAAGTTTTTTTTTAATTAATTTTTGTTCGTTTTTGATTGCAAAAAATTTCAAGTTTTTAAAAATTCCTTATTTCAAAATCAAACTTAAAAAAAAAATCAAATATTCATCAAAATATCCAAACTGATATCAAAGAACAATATCAAAGTGAAAAAATGGGTTTGTGTCAACCTCGGAGTTTTTATTATCTGATGTTTGAACTATTTTTAACAAAATTGCTATCTCAAAATTTTTATCGGATGGGTTTGAGGAAAAAGGGCGAGGGGGGACTAAATTAAGCTTCAGTCTCTTTTGACTCTTTAAAAGTGAACTAGAACTTTCTATTTTCAATCAAATGAGCCCTCTCTGAAGTTTATACGAGTATCCCTTCTATAAAAACCATATAATACCCCAGAGTAGGCCTATAACTTACAACGCCTATCCTCGGCCCTGGGAGGTTGTGTCGACCCTGGAGTTTCAATATCTGATGGTTGAACTATTTTTAACAAAATGGTCACCTGAAATTTTTATCGGATGGGTTTATCCATCCGATACGCCCAAAGGCGTGGAGGGCGGGAGGGGCTATTTTCCCTCCGATCTGTTTTACTCTGAGAAAATGAACTACAACTTTTGATTTCTATTCAAATGAACCCTCTCTGAAGTTTATACGAGTATGCCTTCCATAAGAACCATATATGCCCCCAGAGCAATACTTACAACGCCTGCCCCAGCCCTGGGGGGTTGTGTCGACACAGAAGTTTTTCTTATCTGACCTTTGAACTATTTTTAACGAAATGACCATACGTAAAGGACTTTTGTTATATGATCTTTGAATTATTTTTAACAAAATGGCTACCTCAAATTTTTTATCAGATGCATTTGGGAGAAAAGGGCTTGGGGGGCCAGTTGCCCTCTGATCACTTTTGACTCTTTAAAAGGGCTGGATTTCAATATCCAATCAAATGAGCCCTCTCTGAAGTTTATACGAGCATCCCTTTCATACGAACAATATATGCCCCAGGGGATAACTTACAATGCCTGCCCTCAGGCCCTGGGGGGTTGTGACGACACTTGAGTTTTTTTTATCTGACTTTTGAGAAATTTGTAACTTAATGCCTATCTTAAAATTTTTATTGGATGCATTTGGGGAAAAGGGGCGTGGGGGGCTAGATGCCCTCCAAAATCTTTTGACTCGAAAAAACTTAACTAGAACTTTCAATTTCCAATCAAGTGGGCCATCTGTGAGTTTTTTACGAGCATCCCTTCAATAAGAACCATATACTCCCCAAGGGCATAACTTACAACACCTGCCCTCGGGCCCTGGGGGGCTGTGTTGACCCCTGAGCTTTCGTTATATGGTCTTTGAACTATTTAAAAAAAAGATATATCAAAGTTCTTATCGGATGGGTTTTGAGGAAAAAAGAGCGTGGAGGGGGAGGGGGGCTAGGTGCCCTCCTATCTCTTAACTCTTAAAAAGTGAACTAGAACTTTCAATTTCCAATCAAATGATACCTCTTTAAAGTTAATATCAGCATCCCTTCCATAAGACCCATATTTGCCCCCAGGGCATAACTTATAACGCCTGCCCCCGGGCCCTGGTGGGTTGTGTCAACACCGGAATTTTTGTTATATGATCTTTGAACTATTTTTAACAAAATAGCTATCTTAAAATTTTTATTGGATGCATTTGAGAAAATAGGGTTTAGGGGGGGGGGAAGCTGGTTACCTTTTGACGCTTAAAAAGTGAACTAGAACTTTCAATTTCCAATCAAATGAGCCATCTCTGAAGTTTATACGACAATGTTGTCTATACAAAACCTTATATGCCCCCAGGGCATAACTTACAACCCTTGCCCTGAAGGCTGTGGGGAATTTGTCAACCTCAAAGACCTAATTTCCAGAACTTAAAACTACGTTTAATAAAATGGCTGTCTCAAAATTTTGATTGGATGTGTTTGGGGAAAAGGCGGGCGTGAAAGGGGGGTTGGTTGCCATCAAATCACTTTCGACTATTAAAAAGGGACTAGCCATTTGAATTTCCAATCGAATGAGCCCTTTTTGAAGGTTCTACGACACCGCCTTCTATAAAAACCTTATATGCCTTCAGGGTATATCTTAAAACCCTTGCCTCGAGGGTTGTGGAGGAGTGTCCTCCTCAAAAACATATTTTCTATCTGAAAATCAACTACGCTGAACAAAATGGCTCTCTCAAAATTTTGAGTGGATGTGTTTGGGGGAATGATGGGCGTGGGGGGGCTAGTTGCCCTCCAATCACTTTCGACTATCAAAAAGGGCACTAGCCCTTTAATTTTCCAATCGAATGAGCCTTTTTTGAAGTTTCTACGACAACACCTTCAATAAAAACCTTATATGTCCCCAGGGCAAGGGTTTTAAGTTATGCCCTGGGGGCATATAAGGTTTGGGGATGTGTTTGGGGGAACGATGGGCGTGGGGGGGGGGCTAGTTGCCCTCCAATCATTTTCGACTATCAAAAAGGGCACTAGCCCTTAAAATTTCTAATCGAATGAGCTTTTTTTGAAGTTTCTACAACAACGCCTTCAATAAAAACCTTATATGCCCACAGGGCATAACTTAGAACCCTTGCCCTGAGGGTTGTGGGGGATTGTCCACCTCAAAAACATATTTTCTATATGGAAATCAACTAGCCTACGCTGAACAAAATGGCTATCTCAAAATTTTGATTGGATGTATTTGGGGAATGATGGGCGTGGGGGGGGGGCTAGTTGCCCTCTAATCACTATCGACTATTAAAAAGGGCACTATCCTTTTGAATTTCCAATCGAATGAGCCTTTTTTGAAGTTTCTACGACAACGCCTTCTATAAAAACCTTATATGCCCCCAGGGCATAACTTTAACCCCTTGCCCTGAGGGTTGTGGAAGAGTGTCCTCCTCAAAAACATACTTTATATCAGGAAATCAACTACGCTGAACAAAATGGCTATCTCAAAATTTTGATTGGATGTGTTTGGGGAAATGATGAGCGTGGGGGGGGCTAGTTGCCCTCCAATAACTTTTGACTATTAAAAAGGGGACTAGCCCTTTGAACTTCCATTTGAATGAGCTTGTTTTGAAGTTTCTACGTCACGGCCTTCTATAAAAACCTTATATGCCCCCAGGGCATAACTTAAAACTCTTGCCCTGAGGGTTGTGGAAGAGTGTCCTCCTCAAAAACATACTTTATATCAGGAAATCAACTACGCTGAACAAAATGGCTATCTCAAAATTTTGATTGGATGTGTTTAGGGGAATGATGGGCGTGGGGGGGGGGCTAGTTGCCCTCCAATCACTTTCGACTATTAAAAGGGCACTAGAACTCTCGATTTCCAATCGAATGAGCCCCCTTTAGAGTTTCTACGACGACCCCTTCCGTATGAAGTGCCTCTGGGAAAAAAAAATAATAAAACATTGGAGCCGTATGGCCTTTACTACAGGCAACGCTACAGCGTTGCCTCTGATAAGGTGTTTATGGAAGGGGTGGTCGTATTAACTTTGGAGGGGGCTCATTCGATTGAAAAATGACACATCTAGTTCTTTTTTAAGAGTCAAAAGTAATCAAAAAGCAACCCCCCCCCCCTTCTAAACCTTTTTTCCCCAAAGGCATCCGGTCAAAATTTTGAGATAGCCATTTTGTTCAAGATAGTCCAAATGCTAAATAACTACGCTTCCGCGGTGGACCCCCAACCCCCGGGGAAATACAGCGAGTTATGCAAGTTATGCAAACGCATTTGATTGAAATTGAGAGATAGCCATCTTGTTCAAAAGTAAAAAAAAAAATAACATTGCCTCTAGGGTTGGCAAAACCCCCCAGAGCCCTGGGGCAAGGGTTGTAAGTTATGCCCTGAGGGCATATAAGGTTTTTTATGGAATGGCTGGCCGTATAAACTTTAGATGGGGATCATTTGATTTGAAATAGGAAGTTGTAGTGCCCTTTTTAATAGTCAAAAGTGATTTGAGAGCAACCAGCCCCACCTTCACGCCCATAATTTCCACAAACACATCCAATCAAAATTTTAAGACAGCAATTTTGTTCAGCGTAGCTCAAGAGCCCATAAATTATGCCTTTGAGGATGACAACCATCCCAGAGCCCTCAGGGCAAGTGCTGTAAGGCAAGGGATGTTTTCATGGGAAATGTTTCGTATAAACTTTGGAGGAGACTCATTTGATTGGAAATAGGAAGTTCTATTTCCCTTTTTAAAGAGTCAAAAGTGATCAGAGGGCGAATAGCTCCCCCACACCCTCTTTTCCCCAAGTGTATCCGATATAACTTTTGAGATAGCCATTTTGTCCCGAATAGCCCAAAGATCATATAATAATGCCTTCGGGGTTGACACAATCGCCAGAGCCCAGGGCAAGGGTTGTAAGTTACACCTCAGGGGCATATCAGTCTTTTGTGGAAGTGGTGGACGTATAAATTTTGGAGGAAGCTCATTTGATTGGAAATTGAAAATCTTAAATTCCTGTTTAAGAGTCAAAAGTGATCAGAGGGAAACTAGCTCCCTCTGCCTTCTTTCCCTCAAATGTATCTGATAAAAGTTTAGACATATTCATTTCGCTCCAAATTCTCCAAAGATCATATACCAATGTCTCCGGGATTGAAAAAACTCCGCAGAGTCCGGGGTATGGGTTATAAGTTATAACACAGGGGCATATAAAGTTTTAATGGAAGAGGGGGTCGTATAAATCTTGGAGGAGGCTCATTTGAATAGAAATTGAAAGTTTTAGCTCCATTATTAAGAGTCAATAGTAATCGAACAGCAACCAGCCCCCCTTCATACCCTTTTTTTCTAAATGCTTCTGAAAAAACGTTAAATCAGCCATTTTGTTCAGAATAGTCCAAAAATCAAATAACAATGATTGCGGCTTTGAGCCCCACTCCCCCTCCAGTTCTCGGGGAAAGAGACATAAATTATGGTAGTTACCCATCTTTGGAGGAGGCTAAATTAAAACATCGAGTTCATGTTTTAAGAGTCAAAAGTGATCTAAGTGCAACCAGCACCACCCCCTTCCCAGCCCTTTTTCCCCCAAAGTATCCGGTCAAAATTTTGAGCTAGTCCAAATGCCAAATAACTATCCAAAAGCTAACTCCAAAACAACTCCAAAAGCCTTGTTATATGATCTTTGGACTATTTTGAATAAAATGGCTAGCTCAAAATTGCTTTCATCTGCATTATGTAAAAAAACACGTGTGGGAGGGGGGGGGGGGGTTGCCACTCTCTGGTCACTTTGACTCTCAAAAAGGGCACAAACTTCTGAACACCAATCCAATGAGACCTCTCAATATGCCCCCGGGGCATAACTTACAACAATGCCCCCAGGCTCTGGGGTCGTATCAACTCTGAAGGCATTGTTATGTGACCTTTGGACTATTTTGACCACAATGGCTATCTCAAATTTTTACATCTGATCACCTTTGGCTCTTATAATGGGGAACTAGAATTTTTAATTTCCAATTAAATGAACTTGTTCCAAAGTTTATACGACCGCCCTTTTGATATAACCTTATATACCCCCAGGCAATGTTATATGATAGCCTACATGGACTATTTTTGGACAAAATAGCTATCTCAAAATTTCGATCGAATTCAAATGGTGAAAAGGGACGATGGTGGGGGGGGGGGGGCTAGTTGCCTTTCAATAACTTTTGAGTTTTAAAAATGTAACTAGAGCTTTCTATTTCTAATAAGAAGAGCCCCCTCCAATGTTTATAAGACCATCCTTGAACAAATAGAAATCTCAAAATTTTGATTGGATTTATTTCGGGAAAATAGGGCGTGAGGGAGGGGTCTAGATGACCTACGATAACTTTTGACCCTTAAAAGGGAGCTAGAACTTTCGATTTCCAATCAAATCAGTCCCCTCCAAAGTTCATATTACCACCCCTTCCATAAAACCTTATATGCCCTCGGGGTACAGCTTACAACACTTGCCCCCGGGCTCTGGGGGGTTGTGTCGACCCTGAAGTTCTTGGCATCTGATCTTTCCACTATTTTTGACAAAATGGCTATATAAAAAATTCTGATTGGATGCATTTGGGAAAAAGGGCGTGGGGAGGGGCTAATTGCCTTCCAGCTTCTTTTGACTCATAAAAAGGCCACTAACTTTTGACCCTTAAAAAGGGAACTAGAACTTTCAATTTCCATTAAAGTGACCCCCCCCCCCGAAGTTTATACGACCACTCTTTCCATTAAGACCTTATATACACCCAGGACATAAGTTAAAACACTTGCCCCGGGGCTCTGGGGGGCTGTGCCGACCCCGGAATTTTCGTAATCTATCTTTGAACTGTTTTAACAAAGTGGCTATCTCAACATTTTTATCAGATGCATTTTGGAACAAAGGGCGTGGGGGGAGGGTTCTAGTTGTCCTCTGAAAAATGTTTTCACGTAATTTATATGTAACTTTAGATTTACTCCTATCTTATTTTAAACAAAAAAAACAAGTTTTTTTCAACTGAAAGTAAGGAGCAACGTTAAAATTTAAAACGAATAGAAATTATTTCGTATATGAGGGGGATGCCTCCTCATCCATAACTCGTTGTTCACGCTAATTTTGTAGTATATGAAATAAGCATCTTATTCTAATTAAACGGCCATCGTGTTTTAGGAGTCGTTCTTAAAGAATTAGGACAAAGAGTCAAACTTTAGCGTGAGGAGCGAGGTATTGAGGAGGTATTCCCCTCGTATACGATATAATTTGTGTTCGTTTTAAGTTTTAATGTTGCTCTTTACTTTCAGTTGAAGAAAATGTTTTTTAGAGTGTATTTAATTTTTGGTCGTTTTTCAAATAATGCCGTGAAATGCACCTTCCCCTCCATGGAAAATTCCCCCGGAAATTCCCGGTAAATCCCCCTATGGAAAATTTCTTTCGCGTAAAATCCTCCTCCACCAGGACAATTCTATCTTCACTGAAAATTACCCCTCCCCAAATTTTTTTCCGGACATTTCCTCCTGGAAAATTTGAATCCCACCTGGAACTTGTTTTTCATCTAGTTTCTAATGTTTTTCAAATCATGCCAGAAATTTCCCAAGTGAATTTTTTCAGGAAATTTTCCTCCCCCACCCCGGAAATTTCTCCGAAGAGGAATTTCACCCGCAGAAAAACTCGGTACTGGTGCATTGCGCGGGCACCGCAAAGAAGTCAAGTTTGGTTAATGATATTGAAATAATATAAACTAGGACGAATATATAATAGTTTAGAAACAAATTTGGGCTATATATTTGCACACTAGGGGGGGGGGTAACGCATAGCATATATTAAATACGTAACGTAACGTAACCTAGGTACCTTTCTCTCTCCTAAACACCAGAAGCAATAGTTTAAATATTGAGAAACCACGCTTTTTCATCATTTTATCTAGCAAATCAACCGTTGTCTGCTAATGAAATAGCAGTTTGACGGGTTTCGTGACTGGTTTCTGTGATACAGCATATAGAAATGCCCGCATAATGCAGCAGTACAAAAAACTTCATAGATAATCTTCCTCTCGGAAAATTCCCCCCCCCACACACACACACAAAAGAATCCCCCAGATGATTCCGCCCCTTTGAAAATTTCCACTGGACAATTTTCTGGAACATCTCCACATACAATAATTTAGTCGGCAAAGAGAAAGTAAGACAAATAAAAACCATTTCGTATAGGAATTCTGTGAAAATTTCCACGTATAACATTTCCCCATTGAAATTTTACACCCTCCCCATGGAACATTCTCCCCGTGGAAAATACCCTCTCTCCGAAAAATGTTTCTTTACTTCTTAATAACGAAAACTATATGTAAATAATAGGCAAATATAATTGCATACAGCCCTTTCCCCAGGGGCTGAAAGAGGGGGGGGCATGTAATCTCCGGAGGCATTTTATTTGAGCTTTCAATCGGCTGACTTTAGGAAAAGGGGGCGTGGGAGGGGAATAGTTGTGCTTCAATCTTTCTGGTCACTTAATAAGGGCACTGGAACTTTTAATTTCCATTCGAATGAACCCTTTCCCGATCTTGGAGGACCATTGGTTCGAAACGATTCTCCTGACAAAAAAAAAAAAAACATAATTCCACATTTTTCAAATGGGAGCTTGAAACCTCTACGGTAGGGTTTTTCCGATACACAGAATCTGATGGTTCGATTTTCATTGAGATCAATTGATTTTTGGGGAGAGGTTCTCTCCTTTTTCAAAAATCCCACAAATATTCTCAGCCTCGTAGCTTTTAAGGGGTAAAATTAAACTTAATGAATTTTATATATTTGGAATCAGCATAAGAACTCAATTCTCTTGATCTATCTATTGCTATCAAAATGTTACTGTTTTGCCACTTACTACTGGTACAGTTACTATTGTTACCATTTTTTAGAGTTTTGGCTACTATTGGTCCAAGTCACTCCTCACTTACAGTTCGTAACCACGATCTTTTTGATATAGGTCTAAACTAAAGTTTACAGTCATGACCCCTCTCCCCTTCTTACCCTTCCAAAAACCTATACATCGTATAAATGTATGCTTAGTATGTGTTAGTAAGTATTTTTCTTAAGATTTAATTGAAATTTGTCATTAAGCTGATACCTCAAATATAATTTTATTCTTTTTTTCGGATTTTACACAATTCACCCCTCCCTAGCTTTCAAAATTTGTTTTCCTAACTAACAGACTTTACAGTAAGTTCAGTAACACCAAAACTTTATTTTATACCATGGATCTAAGGTCTAACGCGATAACATTAATCATTTTTACCCCCCCCCCCCGCTCTTCCAGCAACTCGCATCCACGGGGAGGGTAAACACGGTTGTCCGCTCGGACCAAGAATATTTTATATAGGTTATTTCTGCAGACAGAAGAAAAAAGCAGGCTTTTGCGTAAACTTGAAATGCTTAGAGATAAATTGCGCCCCACTAAACAAAAATGGGAGGGCATGGGGCCAAAGGCCTCAGCTTCCATGTGTGTCTAATCTAGTCTGGCTTGACTAGTCAAAAAGACGTTCATCGAATTGCAATAGCGCGCCAAAAGCAATGAGGTTTCCGAAAGATGGCGTTATTTATTAAGACCAGAAAAAGACTAAGAATGCGTCTACATCCTGCGTTTTCTGGAAAACTGGGAGACGGGTAGCAGTCTACATTTGCTAATGAACACTACTATCTATCTTTCATTTTAAAGTTCTCAGTTTTCTGATCATAAAATTTATCCTTCCAGATATAAATTCTGGGAAAGTCTCTTCATTTGACCATTTATGAGAGCTTTTGAAGCTTCTATCTTTCTTGGTAAACCCTGCGGCTTCCTTTTCAGATTTATTACCTGATAAAGCTCACAGAAAGCGGAAAACTCATCTTCAGTTCCTAGTTTTCGTCATTCTGGTCCATTTATTGGCGTCTTTTTGTGCTGTACCCAGAAACGGGAAACTTGAACAGTAGTAGCGGTCTATATTATCCAGATTACACGATTATATTTCCAAAACAAAAAGACAGTTTGGAACCCTGCCAACACCAAAAGCCAGACATTCGACTTATAATGATCTGTAATAATCAAGAGACAAGACAAGACAGTGATGATGCTCAAGTCGAAAATAGATAAATAATAATGCTAATCGAGGCAAACGATGTCCAATAGGTGTATAGAAGCAAATTTAAAAATATTAGGATGTTAAACGATGGGACTAGATAAGATAATCTATTTTCCATGTTTACTTTACTATCATGAATATTCCCTCCAGTACAAAAAATTGCAAGTAGATACGATAATCAAGTATATATCTCGTACATAAAATCAAAACAAAACAGTTTGAATTACGTCAATATAGTCAAGAATAAAATAAGGAATTTTTGAACTTCCTCCACTTAAAGTAAATAGATTTTGGCACAGGGACACTGTCACTTCCTATAATAATTTTGATGCAGGTTTGCTGAACTCAAGACGTGATTTTGAATGACCTCATCACTCAAATCTATACAATAACCCGTTCAATATTTCTGATATCATCCGAAGCCAATTACCATCACTACCCCCTCCAAATGCATCCAGCCTGCTTTATATTATACTGCAACTTCCCGCCATTTCTTGTCCTAGATGGAAAATATTGGCCCTAAAAGATCAAAACAACATAGGACCAAATCTATGCGATGACCAGTTTTTGGTCTTCTTGCTTGTAAGTTTCGAGATAGCCTACATAGAAATAAAAATAGCCTACCAATTTTGAAGCTTAAATAATAAATTATTGAAATAAGTTACTCAGTCCTTTCCATTCTAACGAACTCTTCCTGACCCCTTCAACAACCCCAAACCCCTTCAATTGCAAGATAGGGTTACACGTGCTTAACCCCTCTATTAGGACCCACTCCAGCCCTTCATGGTCATGACTTTTGACATGCCCCTGCCCTTTCCCACCGTTCCCAGCTACAAAAAGGAAAATATTAATCCTAGAAGGCAAAAATTTCATAAGGCGAAAACCCCAACATGGCAAAAGTTTTCCATGCAAAAAAAGAAAAAAGAGACTTGGAGATGATAAGGATAATAGTATCACTAGATAAGCAATACAAGTGCATAAACAACTGATAAATAATCTCTGAGCCCCTCCTTAATCTTTCCCTTTTATAGAAGGTAAAACCCGTTCTAATTGATTAAAAAGAGCGTTATATGTTGTTGCACCTCCCTCCAAGAAACTCGAACCCTCTCCAGCCACAGAGGTCTCACATGCCAAGTTACATCTCAGTTCGTCTATTCCTTTAAGAACGTATATCAAAGGAACACACAACATCCTTTATGATAAATTAAATAAAAAAACTTTCCGAAAAATAAGTTTTTCAAAGAAAATTAAAGGCCATTTTAAACTTAAGCTCAGCAGATACAAATACCGCAAAAAACATTCAACAAGTAATAATATAAATGAATAAATATATCTTAAAGCGAGCAATGCTTTGATTGAATATGAAAATCAAACTTAAAACAAAACACATATTTTGCTATTGAAGTGTAAATGAAACTTAAAACGAACAGACATTAAATAAACAATCAATGCAAAGAAACACAATATATATTAATTTAAATGAATAAATAAATCTTGAAACGAGTGAAACTTAAATTGAATATGCAAATCAAGCTTGAAACGAACAAAACTCACTACAAAGAAGAGTTTGGGTATCGCTTCCTTTTCTCACTGTAAAAGTCTAAGACCTACAGCGTCATTGGCGCTTTACTGAAAACCAATTTTATTTCAAATATTTCATTTTGTACTTAATATTGAAAATAAACATTAAAATTATAGTAAACTGTTGAACTTTCAGCAAATAATATCATTATATATTAAATTTTCAGTTTAATTTATTAGTTATTCCTAAAATTGTTCAAGGGTATGGATACTGCCCCCTTCCTTAACTGTAAATAAAAACCAAAAGCCTACTGCGTCATTGGCACTTAACTGAAAACGAATTATATTACAAATATTTTCTTTTCCAGTTCTTACAGCATTGAAAATAAAAATAAAAATACAGTGAAATAAATTCTCGAACTGATGGATCTTTCAACAATTAATATCATTATACATCAAATATTCAATTTGATGTTGTTTATACTTTCCTAGACTGTTCAAGACACATATAGTTTTCAGCTCTCTATGAAGTTTATACAAGCATCTCTTTCATAAAAACCAATACATGCCTTTATGGCAAATCTTAGAACACCTTCCCCCGGGCCCTGGGGGGTTGTATTGACAGCGGTTTTTCATATCCGACATTTGAAATATTTTTAACAAAATATCTATCGCAAAATTTTCATTATATGGGTTTGGAAAAAGAAGGCATGGGGGGAAGGCTAGTTGCCCTCGGACCCCTTTTGACTATTAAAACGTGAGCTCGAACCTTCAATTTCCAATAAAATCAGCCGTCTCTGAAGTTTATACGAGCATCCCTTTCATAAGAACGATATATGCCCCAGGGCATAACTTAAAATACCTGCCCCCAAGCCCTGGGGGTTGTGTCGACACCTTACTTTTTGTTATCTGACTTTTGAACAATTTTTAACTTAATGACTATCTCAAAATTTTTATCGGATCCATTTGGGGAAAAAGGGGCGTAGAAGGAGGGGGGCTAGTTGCCCTCCAATCTCTTCATTCTCAAAAACTAAACTAGAACTTTCAATTTCCAATTAAATGAGCCCTCTGTGAAGTCTATACGAGCCCCCCTTTAATAAGGACCATATATGCCCCAGGGCATAACTTACAATACCTGCCCCCAGGCCCTGGGGGTTGTGTCCACCCCGGAATTTTCGTTATATGGCTTATGAAATATTTTTAAAAAAAATGTCTATCAACAGGAGTTTTTTTTATATGATCTTTGAACTATTTTTCAACAAAATAGCTATCTCAAAATTTTTATCAGATGCATTTGGGGAAAAAGGGCGCGGGGGGGGGGGAATATGGTTACCCTCCGATATCTTTTGACGCTTAAAAATTGAACTAGAACTTTCAATTTCCAATCAAAAGAGCCCTCTCTGAAGTTCATACAAGAATTCCTTCCATAAGAACCATACATGCCCCCCGGGCATAACTTATAACCCTTGCCCTGAAGACTGTGGGGGGAGTGTCAACTTTCAACTAAGTTGAAGAAAATAGCTATCTCAAAATTTTGATTGGATCTGTTTCGGGAAATGGTGGGCGTGGAAGGAGTGTTAGTTGCCTTTCAATCACGTTCGACTATTAAACAGGGCACTAGCCATTTAAATTTCCAATCGAATGAGCCCTTTTGAAGTTTCTGCGACAACTCTTTCTATAAAAACCTTATGCCCCCAGGGCATAACTTACAACGCCTACCCCCCGGGCCCTGTGTTGTTGTGTTGACACCGAAGTTTAAGTTATCTAATTTTCGAACAATTTTCAAAAAACTGGCTGTCTCAAAATTTGTAGCGGATTGGTTTGGGGAAAAAGGGTGGGGGTGGGGTTCTTATGGTTCTTATCCTTTCATAAGAACCATATAACCAAAATTCAATTTCCAATCAAAGGAGCCCTCATGAAGTTTATAAAAGCATCCCTTTCACAAGAACCATACATGCCTTTAGGACAAAACTTAAAAACACTTTCCCCCGGGCCCTGGGGGCAGGGCCATCCCGAAGGGGAGGGGGTGGGGAGGGGCGCGCCGCCCCACCAACATTTTTGGCATTCGGTACAATTTTCACCGAAGACACAAATTTTTGCAAAATTGCCCGAAATTTAGCAAAACTCTTGATATCTGGAGAAAATTCGGCATAAATCAGATAGCGATTCTTTAAAATTTACGAAGATCGCCCCTCAAATGAAATGAGTCTCGGGACGCCCCTGACTGGGGGGTTGTATTGACACCTGAGTTTTTCTTATCCGAACTTTGAACTATTTTTAACAAAATATATATCTCAAAATTTTCATCAGATGGGCTTAGAAAAAGAAGGCATACAGAGGGGAAGGGGGCTAGTTGCCCTCCGATCTCTTTTGATCATTAAAGTGAGCTCGAACTTTCGATTTCCAATCAAATGAGCCCTCTCTGAAATTTATACGAGCATCCCTTTCATAAGAACCATATATGCCCCAGGGAATAAATTACAATGGCTACCCCAGGGCCTTGGGGGGTTGTGTTGACACCTGAGGTTTTGTTATCTGACTTTTGGACAATTTTTAACTTAATAATTTTCTCAAAATTTTTATCGGATGCATTTGGGGAAAAGGGGGCTCAATAAAATGAACCCTCTCTGAAGATTATACGAGCATCCCTTTCATAAGAACCATATATGCCCCCTGGGATAACTTACAAGCCTGCCCTCGGGCCCCGGGGGGCTGTTTCCGCCCCGGAATTTTCATTATATATTCTTTGAACTATATTTTAAAAATGGCTATCTCTAAGTTCTTATCGGACGGGTTTGAGGAAAAAGGGAGTAGAGGGGGGGGGGGGGTAGGTTCCCTCCAATCTCTTTTGACTCTTAAAAAGTGAACTGGAAATTTCAATTTCCATTCAAATGAGCCCTCTTTGAAGTTTATACGAGCATCCCTTCCATAAGAACCATAAATGCCCCCAGGGCATAACTTACAACGACTGCCCCAGGGCCCTGGGGGTTGTTTCGACACCGGAGTTTTTAATATATGATCTTTGAACTATTTTTAACAAAATAGCTATCTCAAAATTTTTATCGGATGCATTTGGGAAAAAAGGGCGGGGGGGGGGGGGGATGGTCACCCTCCGATATCTTTTGACGCTTAAAAAGTGAACTAGAACTTTCTATTTCCAATCAGATGAACCCTCTCTGAAATTTATACGAGCATTCCTTCCACAAGAACCATATATGTCCCCAGGGCATAACTTATAACCCTTGCCCTGAAGATTGTGGGGGGAGTGTCCTACTCGAATATATAATTTCCAGAACTTTCAACTACGTTGAACAAAATGGCTATCTCAAAATTTTTGATTGGATGTGTTTGGGAAAATGGTGGGCGTGGAAAGGGTGTTAGTTGCCTTCCAATCACTGTCGATTATTAAAAAGGGCACTAGCCATTTAAATTTCCAATCGAATGAACCCTTTTTGAAGTTTCTACGACCACACTTTCAATTAGAGCCTTATATGTCCCCAGGGTATAACTTACAAACCTTGCCCCGAGGGCTGCGGGAGGGGGGGGGTGTCATCCTCAAAGACCTAATTTCCTGTATTTTCAACTACGTTGAACAAAATGGCTATCTCAAAATTTTGATTGGATGTGTTTAGGGAAAACGTGGGTGTGAAGGGGGTTAGTTGCCCTCGAATTACTTTCGACTATTAAAAAAGGCACTAGCCCTTTGAATTTTCAATCGAATGAGTCCTTTTTCAAGTTTCTATGACAAGGCCTTCTATAAAAACCTTATATGCCCCCAGGGCATAACTTGCAACCCGGACCCTGAGGACTGTGGGGGAGTATCCTCCTCAAAACATAATTTCTATCTGGAAATCAACTATGTAGAACAAAATGGCTATCTCAAAATATTGATTGGATGTGTCTGGGGAAATGGGGGGCGTGGAAGGGGTGTTAGTTGCCTTCCAATCACTTTGATCCTTAAAAAGGGCACTAAAACTTTCGATTTCCAATCGAATGAGCCCCCTTTGAAGTTTATACGGTGACCCCTTTCATATGAAGTGCCTCTGGGAAAAAAAAATAATAATAAAAAAAACATTGGAGCTGAATGGCCTTTACTATAGGCAACGCTATAGCGTTGCCTGGCCTCTGTGATAGATTTCTTTTCCGTTTTGAACATCATATTTAGTTATCCTAAATACGGGGAAAGTGCGCCTCGCCCCTGATCAACCACCCAGTCTTTACACTCCATCTTTTATCAATATTGATAATTTATTATTTCCTATTAGAAATTACCCTTTCTACTGTAAAAGGGGTCAACATATTTTTCACCACTCGTATTGCATGTTTATTCCAAACATGTTCCTTCAAATAAACAGAGGTTTTGGGGCAGATTTACCCTCTATATTGAATTTAGCGACCTCTCATATAGTTAAAAAACTGGATAGGAAATAGAGGTTTTGAGGCTTAAGCCACCCCCTCTACCCTAAAAAAAGATCCAGTGACCCTTCACACAAATAAAGTACGCCAGATAAATAAATAATTCACCAGACTGAGTCAGGGCTAAGCCCACAAGGGCCCATTTCATCCATGCTATATAAACGTTGGTACCACTGCGCAAATGATTTATAATAACCATTCATTTCTTACGGGCTCAATATCTTATAGGCAACGCTTTAGCATCGACTTAATAAAGAGCGTTGTTTCTGCATGACTTTTTTTTCAGGGTTAATGCAAACAACGGATGGTGGCAAAAAGGAAGGGATCGTTCGATCGCAAATTCTCAGTACCCGTTTTAATGATCAATACCAACAACAAAGATCACCTCAGGGACGACACGACACATTCAGCCCTAGGGATGAGAACCACAAATTATGAAGTTACACGCCTTGGTGTGCTTGCACAACCTGACGTAGTTCGTACAGTAGGTCCCACTGGCTGTGGTAGCCTCGTTCCTTCGCATCTTATACCCCAGAAGCTCGGCACTTAGAAGTAGTTCGGTATTGCTATCGTGCGTCCAGGCCCCTATTTCACATTACCACCAAAGTTATAGAACACAAAAGGAACTAGTATGCTTGTGGACGCTTCTTTTGTTCTTACATATGATGAGAATTCGAGCACATTTTTTTTAGAAATTACTAGAACTCAATTTTGATTGAAACTCCAATTTCAGCCTGCTTGTCATCTTAATTGACAAGCTAATGCTGCATTAGTTCAAAGAAGCAGATTTGTTGTCTTCCCTACATATATCTCTGGATCGTGGTTTCTCAACTAGGTTTCCTCAGAAACTGAAGGTTCCGCAAAAGACCCTTCAGGTTTCACCAAAAGCCTGAGCTAACATGAACTAAAATGGGAAAACATGAAAAAAGTAAGTGTTTTATCCAAGAGTTCCATGAAACATGTAGTTTATTTTAAGGACTGCTCAACAGTAAAGTTTAAAAAACACTGCTTTAAATGTGCGCACACGGCCGGATGATCCACCTCGTTTTTTTTTCTTCTTCTTTTTTTGTCTGAACATTTAAACCAGAAATTGGTCTTGTCCATTTAATTTGTAAAAAGAGATAAAAATGATTGTAGTTAAGAAAGTTAAAAACTACCTTCATCTCCATTTCTGCATCTTTCTCTTCCTTCCTTGGAATCATATAACCCTGATCACCATTGTAATTTTTCCTCTCTTCAGGATTTTCATCCATCTTGGACTCACAATTAACCTTAAAAAATAAAATTTTCATTTAGAAACTCTCGAAAATAGCTTTATTTTTAGCCTTTTTTTTTAAATCCAGGTGTCACACACTATCTGTAGTGAGTGTACATAGCTTTCTGCTACTGGTCTTGTCTTCAACCCATCCTTCATGTTTATACTGCCTTTTTTTCCGCCTCAAGTTCCTCATGCCTCGTCAGGGTGCAAGAAGCAATCTTGTGTGTAATTGGGTGTGTATACAAGAATCTTCCCAGGGTTGAAGGGGGCTGTAGGCACAAACTTGAAAAACACTAAAAAACTGGTGAATAATTTGAATCATATAAAACAAATTTTGATTTATTTAGAGAATGTTATGGTGGACTACTTTGCACTTGTGCAAACTTTTACTCTCACTTTTCACATTAAAACAGTCTTTGGTTTCTTAAAAAATAAGCTGACAAATAGATTAACTCATAGGGCAACACAGTTTGAGCCATTAAGAGATGGGGGGGGGGGTAGAGAACATCATACTTGGAATCATTCCAAGTAAGTGAATCATCGTTGACTTCAAGTAAGAGGTCATTTTCGATAAAAATAAATTTTAAAATGTGTGCATGCTACATCTACAGTATGTAGCGTTTCTATGCAGGTTATTGCACTGAGTACATTCTCGACAATCCAAACCTTCCCCTCCCTACCCCTTCCTAAATGCCAGGATGCGACCGTAGGCTGAACAATAAGTTAGCCAATTTTGTTTATTATTTATTATCTAGTTAGTATTACTAACCAACTGTTGATAAAATAAGTATGAAAAGAATTTAAACCAAAACATCAGCAAACTTAAGTGTTTAACCTAGGGCCGTTAAATTTAGGCATTGGGAAAGGGGGTGGGTGAGAATTAAATTATACTGGAAGCACCTATAAAAATCGGATAAAGATATATTCCGAATGTAATTGGAGGTTTAAAGGTGGGAAAATAGGTTTCCAAATTAATATAAAGACCGCTACCAAGTTGTTCAGAGTAGGAAGAAACAAGAGCCAAGACGCAACGTTAGATGACTAGAAAATTGACCGAATGATTAATTTCACATAGGTACCGCTACAAGTCGATGAAAAAGCAATTTCCCGTTTTTGCAGAGGAAAAACAAAATTGGAAGGATAGAAAGATAATTTTTTTACAAGGAGCTAGGAGCAACGGCGATGACAGTGTTCGAGTATTACTCTGAATCATGGTCACTCCCAGCTTCATTCCTCCTAATGCCTAAAAATATAATAAATAATATAATATATATTCAAATAAATAATATATTATATTTATCTGAATATATATTTACTGTATATTATATTATTATGTAATATAATTATATTATATATAATTTTATATATTATATTATATGTTATATTTTATATAATTGTTATTATATAATTATATAATAATAATTATGTTATTATTATATATTATATGAATATATGTAATATTATATTTATTATATTCTAATAAATAATATATTCAAAGGTCTGCTGATTTTGTTAGTTTGTATTCTTTCTGGATATAAACCTAGCCTATATCCAAAAGTTTGCTGATTTTGTTGTCTTACATTTTTGTGGACTTATTTCCCATCAATAGCTCATTCACAATGCCAATTAAAAAAGAAAAAAGAGCCAGTCAAAAAATAAACTACGGTCAGGTCTATGAAAGACTAACAGAAACTACTGTTGTTCCTCAAATGCATCCGATAAAATTTTTAGATACTCATTTTGTTCAAAATTGTCCAAGGTTATATAACTAGGTTTCTCGGAATGAACCTCCCTCCCCCACATCCCAGGAGCAGGGGTTGTAAGTTATGCAAGTTTCCCATTGTTAACATTTAAGGTTTTTTATCGAAGGGATGGTTTTAAAAACTTCGGAGGAGGCTCATTCGGCTTGGAACCAAAGTTGTGGTTCCTTTTTTAAAAGTCAGAATTTATCGGCCAGCCCCCCCCCCCCCTACACCCTTTCCTCCAAATTGCTTCCGATAAAGATTTTGAGTCAGCCATTTTGTTAAAAACAGTTCAAAGGTCAAATAACTATTCCTCCAGGGCTGACCTCCAATTCTCCGGGGCAAGGGCTATCAGTTATGCAATTTAACCATTTTTAACATGTAAAGATTTTTATTGGAAAAGATGGTATGTTTGATCCTGAATCTAAATAAAAACTTAAGAGTATTAAGGTGAAAATTTAATGAATTCTTGAGAGGGGTGATGAACACAATCAAAACACACTGTGCTTTCTGGTTGTGAAAAAGGGAATATCAGTAATACCTAAAGAACGACTTAGGGTAATAAGTTGGGATTTCAGGGTATGTAGAGGAGGAAAAAGAGGGCAACAAGCCCCCCTCCCTCTCCTTACCCTTTTTATGTTTCCCTGTGCTTAATACTGATCAAAATTTTGGAATTGTCATTTTGTCCAAACTAGTCAAAAGGTCTAACATTTATACTTCCAGAAATGCCATGCAACCCCCCCCCCCCCCCCCCAGTCCCAGGCCAACTTTTATCGATGCTCCTTCCTAAAATAATTCTGTATCCACCCCTGAAGTTGGGTTCTGCCAAGATCTACAGATTTGCAATGGTGGATACCAAAAACCTATCCTCCCTACGTGGATTTTACAATGGCCAGGTAAAATATACCTCTTTCATAGTAGGACAAAGCAATCCCTCGAACTGAAACACTTCATATATTTCTGAATCATATTTTTAGACATTAAAAAATTAACTGAATAGCAAAAGAAAAAGAAATTCAAACTCACAAACCAATATCCAGCTCTCAAATTTATTCGTACTTTCGCTGCTCGCTGCCCAAATTCAACTGAACTTTCAAATAAAATTGTTTATGTCGAGGATATACACATACACTTCATAAAATGATATAGTTTTGTGAATACGATACTTCTGCTAACGTAGGAAAAACGGTCGATATTTCAGTGCTATTTGTCTAGCTGAAAAATATGCGAATATAAAGAGAAGTGATGCAAATAGTACGTCATGTAAAGTAAATGTCTATAAAAGTGAATGAAAAAGAAAAGTAACTGCAAAAATAAGACAAAACAATGCCAAAGAAAGATAGGATAGGAATTCCAAAAGTTCAGTTTTATTACAGCAACGCCATAAGTGTTTGGCATTAGGAACTTATCGGTTATACTAAAAAACACTTGAGAATTTCGATCGCGAATGATACAAACATGACACAAAAAAACTGGTCAAGCAACTTCTTTATACTAGAGAATTAGCGGTACTTTTGTAGAAAGTGGTGAGCGCGCGAAAAGGGAAGTTTCGTTAAGGCTAATGAAATAAAACAAAATAGGATGAGAATATATTAGTTCAGAAACAAATTTGGGCTATATATTTGCACATTAGGGGGGGGGGGTTAAATCATAGCATATATTAAATGCGTAACCTAACCTAATCAACCAAACTTAGGTACCTTGAAGTCCACCTAAACCCCAAAAACTAAAGTTTAAATATACTTACTGGAGTGAAACACCCTTTGTAACACCTATCCTTATGCAGCGTCTCGTATAAGTGCCGGGTTTTATCCTATCTGATCTTCAATACATTTGTCGCGCGCTTACCGCTTTCTGCAAAAGTACCGAATTAGCTTTGGCTGGTTTGGAAAATAAATTGTTGCTATATTTTATTTAAGTATTTAGTTGGTATTTTGGTTAGGTTAGAATAGGTTTGTTTGGGTTAAGTATTTAATATTAATGCTAAGCTTTACCCCACTCTCCCTTATGTGCAAATACATAACGCAAATGTGTTTCTAAACTATTATATTTTCATCATAATTTTGTTTTATTTCATTAGCATTAACCAAACTTCACTTTTTGAGTGTTTATTATATAACTGATAAGTACGGGTTTCGGTGATTTACCCCCGAGAAAATTTTCCCCTGAGATTTCCCCACGGAAACTTCCCCCCGCAAGAGATTCCCCCGGTGATTTCCCCCTAGGAGATTCCACCCCCTACGAGATGTCCTCCCGTCATTTCTCCCTACGGGGGAAAATTTCCGGAGGGAAATTACCGCGGGGAAATCTCCGGGGGGGAATTTTCTCGGGGGGAAATCTACTAGACCCCAATAAGTACCTGGTATTATTTAGAAATACCTATATTTTTGAATTCAGTTAAATAAAGATTAAAAAATCAAATAAAAATTTCTAGCGTTGGCCGTTATTTAGCAATGTGGCACTTATTCCAAAACACTCAAGAAGTTCGATCTGTGTGATCTGAGAAAAAACTGGTTTGTCTTTAGCATTCGGTTATAATTAGCCTAGTCTCAGTGAGAATTAAATATAAAAAAAACAAGTTTTTTAACTGAAAGTAAGGAACGACGTTAAAACTTAAAACGAACAAAAATTATTCCGTATATGAAAGGGGCTGTCCCCTCCTCAACGCCTCGCTCTTTACGCTGAAGTTTTTATTGTTTTAAAAAAAGAGTTGTGAGAAAGTCAAACTTTAGCGTAAAGAGCGAGGCGTTGAGGAGTTGAGGATAGGACAGCCCCTTTCATATGCGGAATAATTTCTGTTCGTTTTAAGTTTTAACGTCGTTCCTTACTTTCAGTTAAAAAAACTTGTTTTTTATTTATTTAATTTTTGAACGTTTTTGAATTAATGCAGGTTTTGATTTTGGCTCACTGTACATGAATAATTAAAACAAAATTTGCATATTAATTTTACTTTTATTTGGTTAAATGGCTTTCTCGAAACATGTTTAATTTTATTTACGAACGTTTTTATTAGTAATTAATAAAAAAAACTCTTTCCACAAAATAAGTTTTTCAAAGAAAAGTAAAGAACTCCATTTAACAAAAAAATGAGCAAAAATAAAATCAAATAATCTACCAAGTGTGAAACTACGACATAAATGAAATAAATGAGATAAATAAATGAAACCCAAAACAAAAAAAAATTACAATAATTAACCAAGTCAAACTCAAAACGAGCAGAAATTAACATAAGTTGGGCGCAAAACCCCTATGCCTTCCAAGTCCAGAACAAAATTTACACTTTAATGAAAAAATATAAATGTTTTTACTTTTATAACTTTAATAAATCAAATAATATTAACATTTTAATTGCTAAATTTCAGTATATGTACATTAAACTGACAATGCACATTCATTTGTATTTTTCAGTAAAGTACAAATTATGTTCTGGACTTGGGAAGGCATAGGGGTTTTGCGCCCAACTTATGTTAATTTCTGCTCGTTTTGAGTTTGACTTTGTTAATTATAGTAATTTCTGTATGTTTTGGGTTTCATTTATTTATCGATGCTGATTTGTGGTAGTTTCACACTTGGTAGATTATTTGATTTTATTTTTGCTCATTTTTTGTTAAATGGAGTTCTTTACTTTTCTTTGAAAAACTTATTTTGTGGAAAAAGTTTTTTTTTATTTAATTTCTGTTCGTTTTATATTGACATAGTCTTTTTAGGGAAAAAGAAAATAATACTTTAAATCTTTTTGTTTTTTAAGACTTTGTAGTTTGGCCTGCTATTTGTATGCTGGAGAAAATTTTCAATAATTGTTAACAGCATACACCCTTTTAAAAATCTGGACACAAATGGTCCTGTTTAATTTAGTTTTATACCTCCTTTAGTTGACCTGAAATGGAAAACTTGATACCATTCGCAAAAAAATCTGTTTACTTTCTTTGATAGCTTGGATACACTTACGCTATTTTGATTTGGTTAAATTTTAAGAGCAGAAGTAGCCCCGAAAATTTGAACATAATACCCTCAGTCGTTCTTGGGATACTGCTGAGATGCCTTATTTGGAATTAGCATTATCACAGTGCATTTTGATTTAATATTAAGGCAACATTTAGTTTTTAAACATAATGGGCAAATGGGAGGGTGGGCGTGGGAGGGTGGGAGTGGAAGGGGGATTAGTTGCCCTCCAATCACTTTCGACAATTAAAAGGGCATCAGCCCTTTCTATTTTCAATTGAATAATCCCTTTTCAAAGTTCCCACGACAACTCCTTTGATACGAAGTGCCCTGGTCTAAACAACAACAACAACAAAAAATAGTACATTATACCGACATCGATCTTTACTATAAAAATGTCAAGCCTTCCAATACTTTCGACTATTAAAAAGGGCACTAGGCCTTTCGATTTCCAATTGAATGAGCCCTTTTGGAAACGACAACGCTTTCTATAAATACCTTATATGCCCCAGGGCATAAATTACAACCCTTACCTTAAGGTCTGTTAGGGGGGTTGTCATCCTCTAAGACCAAATTTCCAGAACTTTCAACTGCGTTAAACAAAATGGCTATCTCAAAATTTTGATTGGATGTGTTTGGGGGAATGGCGGGCGTGAGAGGGGTGGAAGTCGCTCTCCAATCCCTTTCAACTATTAAAAATGGCCCTAGCCCTTTCAATTTCCAATCAAATGACCCCTTTTGAAGTTTCTACGACAAAACTTTCAATGAAAATCTTATATGCCCCCAGGGCATAATTTACAACACTTGCCCTGATTACTGGGGGGGGGGGTGTCATTCTCGAACACCTAATTTCCTGAACTGTCTACTACGTTGAACAAAATGGCTATCTGAAAATTTTGATTGGATTTGTTTGGAAGAATGGTGGGCGTGAGAGGGGGGGGGGGTTATTTACCCTCCAATCACTTTCGACTGTTACAAAAGGCAGTAGCCCTCATTTTGAATTGAACGAGCCCCTTTTGGAGTTTTACGAAAATTCTATCTATAAAAACCTTATATGCCCCCAGGGCAGAAGTCACAACCTTTGCCCTTGGGGCTCTGGGGGATTTGTCATCCTTAAATACACAATTTCCAGAACTTTCAACTGCGTTGGACAAAATGGCTATCTCTAAACTTTGATTGAATATTTTTGGGGAAATGATGGGTGTAAGAGGGGGGTAAATTACTCTCCACTCACTTTCGACTATTAAAAAGGGTAATTTCAATTTCGAATCAAATAAGCTTTTTTTGAAATTTCTATAACAACTTTCTATATAAACTTTATATACCTCAGGGCATAACTTACAACCCTTGCACTGAGGGCTCTGAGGGGGTTATCATCCTAAAAGACCTAATTTCAAGAACTTTCAACTCCGTTGAACAAAATGGATATCTCAAAATTTTGACTGGATGTGTTTGGGAAAATGGTGGGCGTGAGAGGGGCGTTAGTCGCTCTCCAATCACTTTCAACTATTAAAAAAGGCACTAACCCTTTCAATTTCCAATTGAATGAGCCCTTTTGAAGTTTCTACGCTTTCAATAAAAACCTTATATGCCCCCTGGACATAACTTACAACCTTTGCCCTGAGGGCTGTGGGGGGGAGGGGTTGTCATCCTTAAATACCTAATTTCCAAAACTTTCAACTACGTTGAATAAAATGGCTATTTAAAATATTGATTGGATGTGTTTGGAGAAAAGATGGGAGTGAGAGGGGGGTTAGTTGCCCTCAAATCACTTTCGACTATTAAAAAGGGCACTAGCCCTTTGAATTTCCAATCGAATGAGCCCTTTTCCAAGTTTCTGCGACAAAGATTTCAATAAAAACCTTATATGCCCCCAGGGCAAAACTTATAACCCTTGCCCTGAAGACTGTGGGGGGAGTGTCCTGCTCAAAGGTATAATTTCCTGGACTTTGAACTGCGTGGAACAAAATGGCTATCTCAAAATCTTTATTGGATGTGTTTGGGGAAATGGTGGGTGTGAAAGGGGTGTTAGGCGCTTTCCAATCACTTTCGACTACTAAAAAGAGCACTAGCCATTTCAATTTTCAATTGAATGAACCCTTTTTGAAGTTTCTACGACAACGCATTATATAAAAACCTTATATGCCCCCTGGGCATAATTTACAACCCTTGCCCTGAGGGCTGTGGGGGTGTTGTCATCCTCGAAGACCTAATTTTCAGAACTTAAAACTACGTTGAATAAAATGGTTATCTCAAAGTTTTCATTAGATGTGTTTGGGGAAAAGATGGGCGTGAGAGGCGGGTTAGTTGCCCTCCAATCACTTTTGACTACTAAAAAGGGCAAAAGCCCTTTGAATTTCCAATCGAATGAGCCCTTTTTAAAGTTTCTACGACAACGCCTTCTATAAAAAAACCGTATATGCCCCCAGGGCATAACTTACAACCCTTGCCCTAAGGAGGACTGTCCTCAAAAACATAATTTCTATCTGGAAATCAACTACACTGAACAAAATGGGTATCTCAAAATTTTGATTGGATGTGTTTCGGGAAATGGTGGGCGTGGAAGGGGTATTAGTCAACTTCCAATCACTTTCGACTATTAAAAAGGGCACAAGCCACTCCAATTTCCAATTGAATGAGCGCTTTTCGAAGTTTCTACGACAACTTCTTCGATACGAAGTGCCCTGCTCTAAAGGAAAAAATTAATAAATAATACATTGTGCCAACATCGTTCTTATATGCCCCCAGAGCATAACTTAAAACCCTTGCCCTGAAGACTGTGGGGGATTTTCCTCCTCTTTACTTAGTTCCCGTTTCTTGTCTCGTTCACGAGTGTCCCCGTTCTTTACTTAGGCAGCGCGATCGCGCTGCCAATGATTTATGCAACAACTTCTATATAAACCTTATATGCCCCCAGGGCATAACTTACGACCCTTGCACTGAGGGCTCTGAGAGGGTTATAATCCTAAAAGACCTAATTTCCAGAACGTTCAACTACGTTGAACAAAATGGATATCTCAAAATTTTGATCGGATGTGTTTTGGAAAATGGTAGGCGTGAGAGGGATGTTAGTCGCTATCGAATCACTTTCAACTATTAAAAAAGGGACTAGCCCTTTCAATTTCCAATTGAATGAGCTCTTTTGAAGTTTCTACGACAGGGCTTTCAATAAAAACTTTATATGCCTCAGGGCATAACTTACAACCCCTACACTGAGGGCTCTGAGAGGGTTATCATCCTAAAAGACCCAATTTCCAGAACTTTCAACTACGTTGAACAAAATGGATATCTCAAAATTTTAAATCAATGTGTTTGGGAAAATTGAAGTTTCTACGACAACGCTTTCAATTAAAACTTTATATGCCCCCAGGGCATAACTTAAAACCCTTGCCCTGAGGGCTGTGGGGGGAGGGGTTGTCATGCTTAAAGACTTAATTTCCAAAACTTTCAACTACGTTGAATAAAATGGCTATCTAAAAATTTTGATTGGATGTGTTTGGGGAAAAAGTGGGCATGAGAGGGGGGTTAGTTGCCCTCAAATCCCTTTCGACCATTAAAAAGGGTACTAGCCCTTTGAATTTCAAATCAAATGAGCCCTTTTTCAGGTTTCTACGATAAAGATTTCAATAAAAACCTTATATGCCCCCGGGCATAACTTATAATCCTTGCCCTAGGGGTTGTGGGGGAGTGTCCTCCCCAAAAATATGTTTTCTATCTGGAAATCAACTACGCTGAACAAAATGGCCATCTCAAAATTTTTATTGGATGTGTTTGGGGGAAGGTTGGGTGTGGGGGGGCTAGCTACCCTCTAATCACTTCTTTAAAAACCTTATATGCCCCAGGGCATAACTTAAAACCCTTGCCCTGAGGGCTGTGGGGGAGTATCCTCCTCAAAAACATATTTTCTATCTGGAAATCAACTACGCTGAACAAAATGGCTATCTCAAAGTTTTGATTGGATGTGTTTGGGGAAGTGATGGGTATGGGGGGGGGGGGTTAGTTGCCCTCCAATCACTTTCGACTATTAAAAAGGGCACTAGCTCTTTGAATTTCCAATCGAATGAGCATGTTTTGAAGTTTCTACGACAACGCCTTTTATAAAAACCTCATATGCCCCCAGGGCATAACTTAAAACCCTTGCCCTGAGGGTTGTGGGGGAGTGTCCTACTCAAAAACCTATTTTCTATCTGGAAATAAACTACGTTGAACAAAATGGCGATATCAAAATTTTGATTGGATGTGTTTTGGGAAATGATGGGCGTGGGGGGCTAGTTGCCCTTCATTCACGTTCGAATATTAAAAAGGGTATTAGCCCTTTGAATTTCCAATCGAATGAGCCTGTTTTGAAGTTTCTACGACAACGCCTTCTATAAAAACCTTATATGCCCCCAAGGCATAACTTAAAACCCTTGCCCTGAGGGATGTGGGAGAGTGTCCTACTCAAAAACCTATTTTCTATCTGGAAACCAACTACGCTGATCAAAATGGCGATCTCAAAATTTTGATTGGGTGTGTTTGGGGGAATAATGGTCGTTGGGGGGGGGGGCTAGTTGCCCTCCAATCACTTTCGACTATTAAAAAGGGCACTAGCCACTCCAATTTCCAATCGAATGAGCCCTTTTCGAAGTTTCCACGACAACTCCTTCGATACGAAGTGCCCGGGTATGGAGGAAAAAAACAAAAACAGATTGTTCCCACATCGTTCTTTACTTAGGCAGCGCTGGCGCGCTGCCTTTGATAAATATACGTAACTTACGAATTAATTTACGTAAAAACTTCTATATTCATATATATTTAAAACGTATATTAGGGGGCTCGCCCCCTAGTCAATACCTCACTCTATAAGCTAAAGTTCGAATTTTGCTCCAATTCTTTAAAATGACTCCTTAATCACAAAGGCCGTTGTTTAGAATAAATATTTCTTATGAAAGTACTAAAAAATTTTGGCTTAAAGAGCGAGGTATTGACTAGGGGGCAAACCCAATCATACACGTAATATTTTCTGTTCGTTTTAAGTTTTGATGTTGCTCCTTATTTTCAGCTGGAAAACTTTTTTTTTATATTCTATGTTTTTTTATATTTTTATATTTTCTGATCTTTTTTTTTAAATTATGCTGGGAAATCCGGCGCCCCCTTCATAGCAATGTCCCTTCCCCCATGAAAACTTCCTTCATGAAAAGATCCTCCCACATAACCCCCAACCAACCTACCCCCCTACTACCAGAAAAAATCCCCCCTGAAAACATCTGTATACTTCCCAATAACCAATACTATATGTTAATATTAGGTAAAGTTCATAACTTTCAGCCCTCCCCCCGGGGACTTCGGGGCTTAAGTCATCCTAAAGGAAATAGTTATCATATTTTCAACCATGCTGAACAAAATGGAAGTCTCAAAATTTTGATCAGGTGACTTTGGGAAAAATGAGTGTGGGAGGGGGCCTAGTTACCCTCCATTTTTGGTCACTTAAAAAGGAGTAGAGATGCCTTATTGACTCCCACTGCCCACCCCTGCTGCCATCTACAACTTTTTTTTACATAGTTTATGGATGGTTATGTGTGTAGATCGATTTATTTGATGTTTTATGGACTTTGTCAGTGAGAATTTGAAAAACAGGAATTTTGTCACATTTATTTGATGTTTTTCATGGATGGTTATGTGTGTTGATCGATTTATTTGATGTTTTTATGGTCTTTGTCAGTGAGAATGGAAAAACAGAAACTTTCTCACTTTCATGGATTAATGAGTCTAATGGGGGTAGGTCAATGACACTTCCTTCTTGTTGTTGCTCGATGCAAATGTTATGATCCAGGAATAGTATTTGTTATTGTTGTTCAAGCCAGATGTTACGAGTTTCCGGGAAACAGTATTTGTTATTGTTGTTTCCAAGCCAAATGTTATGAGTTCCCGGAAACAGTTAATTAATGTCTGACAGATGACGTCAAGTTAATTAATGTCCTTGCATTTCCAAAGAGAATTGTCACCGAGAAACAGTTAGATCACACATGATGTCATGATTGATTGATTGACACGAAAGGGGAATTAATTTGTTGTTCTATAGAGAATTGATTCACGAAAGGGGAATTAATTTGGAGTTCTAACAAGAGAATCGTTTCCGAGGCAGATGTTTTGATCTTAGCGCGCGTAAAGGTTTCCAAATAATTTGAAATGCATTAGCGCAGAGATGCCAAACAAAAGGAACATGCTGAAATTCCGTTTGGGGGGTAATTTTGGCGAAACCGTTTTAGCTATTTTATGGAATTATTTCGGCGAAACACTTAGAGACATTATAAAATATGATTTTTGAAGAGATTTTGGAGGAGGTTTTGAGTGTGGTCGTTATAATACACAAGTTTCAATTGAACAGTGTTGTGAGGTCCTCTACCCCAACCCAAAGGGCCCCGATTGCTCTACCCCAACCCAAAGGGCCCCGATAGCTCTACCCCAACCCCAAAGGGCCCCGATTGCTCTACCCCAACCCCAAAGGGTTCCGATCCCCCTACCCCAACCCCGAAGGAAGCCCCCGGTCCTCAAAGGTTCTCTGGGCTTCCAAAGGACCCTCCGAACCCCCAAAGGCCATCATCCTGTCCCCAAATGCCCCCAGGCTCCCAACTGGCCCACCGGACCCCAACTGGCCCCTCCCGGACCCCAAAGACCCTCCCCCGGTCCTCAAAGGTCCCCCGGACCCCCAAAGGCCCTCACCGGGCTCCCAGGGCTCCCAAAGGACCAATCGGCACTCAAGGGCCCCCCAGACCCCCAAAGGCCCTTCCCGAGCCCCCAAAGGCCCTCTCCGGTCCTCAAAGGTTCCCCCGGGCTCCCAAGGTCCACCAG
>CM051271.1:35891620-35936620 GCA_027921565.1 Artemia sinica | reverse complement strand
AGCGCCTTTGGGGGGTTGGGTATGGCCTTTTTGGGGTCTGGGGGCCCTTTGGGTGCCTGGGGGACCTTTGGGGACTGGGAGAGTGCCTTTGGGGACTGGTGGAGGGCCTTTGGGGGTCTGTCGGACCTTGGGAGCCTGGGGGGACCTTTGAGGACCGGAGAGGGCCTTTGGGGGCTCGGGAAGGGCCTTTGGGGGTCTGGGTGGCCCTTGAGTGCCGATTGGTCCTTTGGGAGCCCTGGGAGCCCGGTGAGGGCCTTTGGGGGTCTGGGAGACCTTTGTGAACTGGGAGAGTGCCTTTGGGGACTGGTGGAGGGCCTTTGGGGGTCTGGTGGACCTTGGGAGCCCGGGGGGACCTTTGAGGACCGGAGAGGGCCTTTGGGGGCTCGGGAAGGGCCTTTGGGGGTCTGGGGGGCCCTTGAGTGCCGATTGGTCCTTTGGGAGCCCTGGGAGCCCGGTGAGGGCCTTTGGGGGTCCGGGGGACCTTTGAGGACCGGGGGAGGGTCTTTGGGGTCCGGGAGGGGCCCTTTGGGGTCCGGTGGGCCAGTTGGGAGCCTGGGGGGCATTTGGGGACAGGATGATGGCCTTTGGGGGTTCGGGGGGTCCTTTGGAAGCCCAGAGAACCTTTGAGGACCGGGGGCTTCCTTCGGGGTTGGGGTAGGGGGATCGGAACCCTTTGGGGTTGGGGTAGAGCAATCGGGGCCCTTTGGGGTTGGGGTAGAGCTATCGGGGCCCTTTGGGTTGGGGTAGAGCAATCGGGGCCCTTTGGGTTGGGGTAGAGGACCTCACAACACTGTTCAATTGAAACTTGTGTATTATAACGACCACACTCAAAACCTCCTCCAAAATCTGTTCAAAAATCATATTTTATAATGTCTCTAAGTGTTTCGCCGAAATAATTCCATAAAATAGCTAAAACGGTTTCGCCAAAATTACCCCCAAACGGAATTTCAGCATGTTCCTTTTGTTTGGCATCTCTGCGCTAATGCATTTCAAATTATTTGGAAACCTTTTCGCGCGCTAAGATCAAAACATCTGCCTCGGAAACGATTCTCTTGTTAGAACTCCAAATTAATTCCCCTTTCGTGAATCAATTCTCTATAGAACAACAAATTAATTCCCCTTTCGTGTCAATCAATCAATCATGACATCATGTGTGATCTAACTGTTTCTCGGTGACAATTCTCTTTGGAAATGCAAGGACATTAATTAACTTGACGTCATCTGTCAGACATTAATTAACTGTTTCCGGGAACTCATAACATTTGGCTTGGAAACAACAATAACAAATACTGTTTCCCGGAAACTCGTAACATCTGGCTTGAACAACAATAACAAATACTATTTCTGGATCATAACATTTGCATCGAGCAACAACAAGAAGGAAGTGTCATTGACCTACCCCCATTAGACTCATTAATCCATGAAAGTGAGAAAGTTTCTGTTTTTCCATTCTCACTGACAAAGACCATAAAAACATCAAATAAATCGATCAACACACATAACCATCCATGAAAAACATCAAATAAATGTGACAAAATTCCTGTTTTTCAAATTCTCACTGACAAAGTCCATAAAACATCAAATAAATCGATCTACACACATAACCATCCATAAAATATGTAAAAAAAAGTTGTAGGTGGCAGCAGGGGTGGGCAGTGGGAGTCAATAAGGCATCTCTACTAAAAGGGCACTAGAACTTTTAATTTCCGTTCCAATAAGTACTCCCACGATATTCTAGGATGACTGGGTCGATACGATCACCCGTGGGAAAAAAAAACAAAAAAAACAAAAAAAAACAAATAAACGCAAATCCGTGATCTTTCTTCTAGCAAAAAATGCAAACTTCCACATTTTGGTAGATAGGAGCTTGAAACCTCTACAGTAGGGTTCTCTGATACGCTGAATATGATGGTATGATTTTCATTAAGGTTCTATAACTTTTATGAGGTCTTTCCCCCTTTTTTCGAAAATCAGCCAAATATATTCAGGCGTGTAACTTTTGATCGGTAGGACTAAACTTGAAGAAAGTTATATATTTGAAATCGGCATTAAAATTTGATTCTTTTGATGTATCTATTGGTATCAAAAACCCGTTTTCTAGAGTTTCGGTTACCATTGAGCCGGGTTGTTTCCTTACTTACTGTTCGTTACCACGAACTGTTTGAAAACTACGATGCAGGTATATTCCTATTAAATTATAGAGAGCTGGTTATAATATATAGGTATTTAATATAATAGAGATGGTTACGTTATAGTCAGTGATCCAAAACTCGCTATCGTTCAAAAAAAGGGAAGGGGTGGCTCACATCAGCTGCAGTTAGTTTGAGGGTGGATTCTATGGTAATCAGGGGCGCTTACAACCAATATCGGGGTGTACAAGTTCGTACGCATGCAGAACATGGTCATTTTAGCCTATAAAGTCAAATTTGGCCAATAGCGACGTCATACCTCTCTTGATTTTTTTAAATGGTAAAATAAACTACAAACTGTATAAACTTTACATATTCTGAATCATAAGAATAAGTACTTTCATCTGGTATTTTTAGTTTTTCCTCACAACATTTATTTGTTTAGTTAACCCCTATTTAATTTTGAAAACAAGGTTTTTTAATATACTTTTTCTTAGTTTTTTCGGTGTTTCTGAAATTTTTGCATACATAAGCATATTTTTTTATGCTTTATTTGAATTTTGCTCGTAATTACGAGTCAAACCATGTGCCTCTTTTCCAAAAAATCTTAATTCTTGAGCAACTATTTATTATTTCAAAATAACGTCATAGCTTTCAGAAATTATCCTACAAAGACCAAGTTTTTTTTAAAGTTATTTTAGTTGTTAAAAAAAAAAATGAAAACGAATGAAACTGCACATATTTTAACCGTCAGAATGTCTTTTACACGCTGTTAATAAAAACAAAGTAGATACTTGAATCTGCAAGAATATATAATCGTTTGAACAAGAAAATCAACCCCCCCCCATTTCAAAAAAAAGAAAATTTTCTCAATAGTGGTGTTTTACTCGAAATATTTTCGACATGACCTATAATTTTTATCTCACCAAACGATATATCACTCTTTTTTTAATCAAATTTTGTATTTACATTTTATATGTCTAATATTTTTAACCAGGAAAAATAAAACAACAGATGCCTCGTTCTGCGATCGCATGTACGAATTTGGTTTCCATAGCAATAAAAAAAAAACTGAGCATCTTACATATCGGGTTTTAGTTGCATAAAGTAGCGAAAGTTATAACATAAAAGGAAAGGATTTAGGATATTTACCTGATCTAGCTAAAGGTAAGGATTCCGGCAACAACGATTTTAGGGGGGGGGGGTGTCAGTTGTCTTGCGTGAGGTACACCTTGTTTTCTAGCTTAGTAATGTTGCTTCATTATTGTGTTTTCATTGTCGGGTTTTCATTCTTGTGTTACAATTGTTGTGTTTTCTTCTGAAATTCAGTTTGTTCCATTTCCTGTTACCCTTCGACCGAGGGTTCCACAACTTGGGACAGATGTAGGCTACATTCCATATCCAAATTAATCCAGATTTAATCTCGGATTTTTACTTTTATTGAAAATTTTTGTGATGAATTCTGATATTTAACGATGATTTATTTTCTAAAGGTTGCTCGTCAACGTCTCCTGCAGACTTCGGAACAACTGTTGATGTGACCGGTGTGTCGAGCGGATGTTTCGGGAGGAATCCTCGGAAAAGAACTTGACAGATGGTAACCGACAACTCTCTTGGCACTCAAGCTAGTGGACATGCCTGGAAGGTTAAAATCCCCATGAAAACGCGACGTTGTGACTCTGCTTCCTTACTTTCTTTGTTTGAAAATAGTTACGAGAATCCGGTGCCATTCTCGGTGCCGAACCTGGACCTCTGCTTGACGCTTATAGGTTGTGTCCTACGAAACTTCTTGAACTGGAATTTGAAGAGCCAACTCCCGGTTGGAAAGCCTTCAACACAAGAATCGTTTCTTTCTGGTGTAGCAAAACCACCGTAGGTTACTTACCCTTGTTTCCCTATTCACTAACATCCTGTGAAGTCGTAGCCTCTGCCATTAGCATCTGTCAAAAAGCAGCAGCGAAGCTTGGAAACCAGTACACGGCCATCAGTCAGGATCTAGCTGTCTATGAAATAAGCTATGGCCTTCGAAAGTCCCAGCCCGAAAAATTCTCCAATCTAGTTCTCTTATTGGGCGGTTTTCACAAGCTCATGAACTATTTGAAAGCGGTTGGATCTCTCATGGATGGAGCAGGACTAAACGAAGTTATTGTTGCGGCGGAGATTCTCAGGGAAGGTATTGCGAATAAGGTCCTTTCAGGAAGGAACATCTATCAGGCACTCCATGCTCACTTCGAGGTCTACGAAGGAATGAACGCATTCTGGTGGGAGGCATTTGAGAATTGGCTTGAAACATCCTGCTTCGTTTTAGTGCCTTCTACAGTAGTAAAACTTCGAATCCTGAGTGATGCAATTGAACGCTTTAAAAGTGAAACTAGTTCTGAAACATGTAAACAGATAGGAGATGCGTTGGACAGTGTTGCTCCGCCTTTCTCGAAGTACAACGAGTCCAGATCTACCATAAGGAATCATAGCCTCTGGATCAACTATTTAGATCTTACCTGTTCCGGAAACAACTATCTTTATGCTGAAAGAGCTGCGGACTGGGGATCACACTTAAACGCCACAAAAGAGATGATTCCGATTTTCTTCGCCTCTGGAAACCATAAACACGCCGCAGCTTCGCTTAACTACCTAGAAGAAATGTTATGCCTGCCTGAAAAAGCGCCAGAAATTTACAGAGGGTTTGTATGTGACAATTTTGTTGTTAGAAGAACAACCGAGTCGTTTTGCAGCATTGCATGCGATCTGGCTTTAGAGTCGACTTTGAATTTGGATATCAAAGGTCATCAAGGAGTTTCTGGTATCGTTGGTGCGACAACGAATGAAAATGCCAGGGATCGATATCTGGCTACTCTCCCCTTTCTTGCAGCAGTCATCAGAACGCTGAAAGCAAACCTGAATATGGATGACGAGGCAATGAAGCATCATGAGGATACCACTGCGTCTACGAATTTGACAATAAAAGGCAGAAATCGGGTTATAGATTTGGTAGAGTTGTTCGGAAACCCATTCAAGACGACGAGAACAGAGCTGCACAACTTTATGACAGGTGATACAGCTCCAGAAGCCATAGCAAATAGTCTGCTGAACCTCCGAGAAATTGCCTTTGAAGCCATAAGCTCGTATCTTGAAGGGACATCCACGAAATTAAAAGTTGGCATAGTACAAACTTTCGCCTCTGTTGCCAAAAAAGAGCCACAAAAATTTTTTGGGGGGAAACTGAGCTGCTTAAACTAGTTCTGCGTCTTGCAGATTCAACACAAACTTCGTCCCTCTGTGAGCTGCTGAAGTACGAGTTACAGCCATATCCGGCCTCACTTGCAGTATTATCATCAAGTCGTAGGGAGCCTCAGCTTCGTACTGGTACAAAGTCAACACCCCTGAACTACAGTCTGCAACAGTCTGGCTTGCAGTCATGACCAAAAATGGTTCCACATACGCTTTTTGAGGACTCCTCGATCTGACTATATAGTTGATGTCATGAGTGTCATAAGGTGTTATCGACCAGAACAAAATGAGACGCTAGCAGATTTTGGAATAAGAATTTACGATGGGATTCTTAGGAAAATACCCGAAGCTTGTCAGTCCTCTTCTTTGTCGAAGCTGTAGCTTGGTTGGTGACAGGTATGACAGTCTTAGTGACGATAGAACCCATGATGAATACTCGTTTAACCTCAAAGAAGCATCTGGCTGTCGAGACAAAAGAGGAGATCCTAGAGGAAATATTTCCAGCCCGTTTACTTCCTCTAGCAAAAATGCAACACCCTGGGACGGAATTCTCAGTAGTTGCTCAGCCAAAGGTCGACTCTTGAAAGTTTTTATCGAGGTCTGGGAGGACAAAATTTTAACCCGTCTGATGGTTCATCTCGCTGGAGGTATCGAGAGACGACATAGAGCTGTTACCGTTACGCCCCATGGAAGCTCTGTTGATGACGATCTCTCGTCTTGCCATGAGGAAGCAGACACTCGGGTGTTATACCACACAGCAGTTGCCGTAAGACGAAAGAGCACACTTGTGATAATACGATACTGATATCGTCTTACTAGCTGCATACTACTTCCAGTGTCTTGCTAGTCTCGGCCTCAAGCAGCTCTGGGTTAAGTTTTCGTCCTACTGCATACCTATTTATAAGGCAGCACAAAAACTAGGAGTAACATTTTGCAACGCCTTGCCGTTTGTCCACAGCTTGAGTTGATGTGACACCAATGGCTTTTTGTATGGAATTGGAAAGGTCCGAATTTTTCGAGCTGCAAAGTTTACAGAAACTTTGTTGGGGTCTTTAGGTGATGAAGCTCGAGTCCTTGCAGAGAAGCCATCATCTGTGCAAAGTGATGGTTTAGTCAACGTCTGTAAGCAGCTTTTGGTTACAGTGTATGGCAGAAGTGTGACTAACTTCAATAGTCTGAATGATCTTTGAGTTCACTTGTACCCAAGATTGGAGGATTTGCGGCTTTTACCACCAACTGATATCTCGTTTCTGCTTCATTTGAAAAGGTGCATTTTTCAGTCACTGATTTGGATCCAAAGCCACAGCCCTGTATTAATTTACCTCAGGCTACCGATATGGGCTGGAGAATTGAAGATCATGAACTGAAGCCAGACCTAGTATCTGCGATGCTGCATGGGCTAGCATCGCTTTCCTTTTGCAACTGTGACAAGATGTGGTGTGGCTGGCATTGCAAATGCTCCAAAATAGGTTTCTGTGACAGCGCATGCAAGTGTGGAGCTGACCCCCAAAAATGCCTTCTTTCCGATGTGAATCAGAACGAATCTGAAGACGAAGATGAAGAAGAAAAGAGATTTCAGCCACCGTTTCATGTTCAGTTTTAAATATTGGATCTTTATTTGTTTTGATATTAAACTACTAATGCAGTCGTCTAAACCTTACTTTCATTTGATCATGACGGTTGCCGTCTACTACATCAGCGGCCGTTAACCCAATCTAACCGATTGGATCATTGGCCCCTGCTACGCTGGGATTTAAAGAAAAATAGTATCTCAAATCAGCCTTAGTCACCTCTTCACCACGTGTTCACACGGCTTCGCCACCTTGAGACTCGTGTATGAGCCTATGTAAGTCCGATTGTATCTACTACTACATAAAAAATAAATAGTTGCTCAAGAATTAAGATTTTTTTGGAAAAGAGGCACATGGTTTGACTCATAATGACGAGAAGAATTCAAATAGAGCATAAAAAATATACCAAATTCGCGCATGCGATCGCAGAACGAGGCGTCTGTTTTTTTTTCTGGTTAAAAATATTAATTGTACAGAATGTAAATACTTCATTTGATTAAAAAAAGAGCGATGTATCGTTTGTTGGGATAAAAATTAAAGGTTGTCTATCGAGTAAAACGCCACTATTCAGAAAATTTTCTTTTTTTGGGGGGGGGGGATTTTCTTGTTCCAACGCTTTCATATTCTTGCAGATTCAAGTCTCGACTTTGTTTTTATTAACAACGTGTAAATGACATTCTGACGGTTCGAATGATGAGCAGTTCAATTCTTTTTCATTTTTTAACAGCTAAAAAAAAAATTTAAAAAGAAAACTTGGTCATTGTTGGCTAATTTCTGAAAGCTATGACGTTAGTTAGAAAAAATAAATAGTTGCTCAAGAAGTAAATTTTTTTTAAAAGAGGTACATGGTTTGACTTTTAATAACGAATAAAATTCAAATAAAGCATAAAAAGATATACTTGTGTAGGCAAAAATTTCAGTTAAACCGAAAAAAATAAGAAAAAGTATATATAAAGCCTTGTTTTCGAAACTAAATAAGGGTTAACAAATAAAAATAAAGATTATGAGGAAAAACAAAAATACCAGGTGAAAGTACTCTCTCTTAGGATTCAGAATATGTCAAGTTTATAAAGTTTCAGTTTATTTTACCATATAAAAAAATCGAGAGCGGTATGACGTCGTTATATGCCAAATTTGGCTTTATAGGCTAAAATGACCGTGTTCTACACGCTTGCCAACTTGTGCACCCCGATATTCGTTATCAGCGCCCCCGATTACCCTAGAATCCACCCTCAAACCAACTGCAGCGAATGTGAGCCACCCCTTGAAAGATAACGGTCCCTGGATCACTGACTATTAGGTATTTAACATAATGTGTTCTGAGCGGCCTGCTTTCCATGATTTTTTTCTTTATTTCCCGTAATTTTGTTAATGAAGTATTATATTTTCATCATATTTTGGCAAATTTTATTAACCGAACTAATCGTTATGATTAACCTAACTTCACTTTTTGAGTGTTTCTGGAATATTTAACAAGTGCTAGAAATGTTGTAAGTGTTGGACGTTACTGAGTAATATTGATATTTTTTTATTATCTTATTTTGATTATGAAAAAGCGATATATTTGACGCCTTCAGACTTTGTAGCTATAAAAATAAAGTTTTTCGAAGTAAACTACCAGATCAATATGACACTCTTGACAAAAAAATATTAATGATAAAATAAAAAAGTATGGGGAAAATACAAAGTTTTATAATTCCTTTAATGAGGCTTCATAAATCGGCTCAAGGGCACTCAAACATGCTAAGCCTGATGGTCTAGCTTCATAAGGATTGCCCCCTTTTTAGGGTGTTTGTCTTCTTTTTCTAAGATTAATTAAAAATATTTTTGAAAAAGAAATTTTTCAAACAAAAGTTAAGAGCTATATCAAACTTAAAACGACCAGAAATTAAAGAATAAATGGTACTGTTTTGCTTAATGGTACACAACGGCTATAGACAGTCGAATGAATGCAGTGATGGAGACCCGTAAAACGGGTAATTGTTATCTAAATTGATTGAAGAGTGTGGTTTCTCATTGAATTTACAATCTTTAAACTGTTGTTTTTTGGGGTTTAGGGGGGGAGGTACCTAGGTTATGCTACGCATTTAGTATATGCTATGCGCTACCCCCACCCTCCTAATGTGCAAATATATAGCCCAAATTTGTTTTTAAACTATTATATATATACATGCTATTTTATTTTTGTATTAGCATTAACCAAACTTGACTTCTTTAGTGTGTACCATTAAGCGGAACAGTAACAATTAAATGAAACCCCAAACGAACAAAAATTAAATACACTATCTTAGCAAACAAACATACAACATGTGCTCGTATAAATGAATGAATAAATATTAAAAGAGTAAAACATAAATTGAATATTCAAATTAAGCTTAAAACGAACCAAAATTACTACAAACAAGAGTTTGGCAACTGCACCCCTCCCCGTCCTTTAACAGTAAAATTCTAAAGCCTACTGTATTGTTTACGTCTTATTGAAAACTATGTGTGTCTTCTGATACTTGTTAAACATCACACACAAAAAAAACTAAAAAAGTGAAGTTAGGTTAATCATAATGATTAGTTAGGTTAATCATAATGAAATATAACAAACCATGATGAAAATATAATAATTTATCAACAGAATTATGGAAACTCCAGAAGACAATTATAAAAAGCAGGCCGCTCAGATCTCATTATAATATATGCCTAACCTAACCATCTCTGTATATGCAATATTTAATAAAAGTATGCCTGTATAGTATTTTATCTCGCTCAGACTAAGCTGACTATCTCCGAGCGGATGCAGAAAACTGGTTTCTTTACAGATCAAGAACAAAGTGTGGTTACCATAACACGTAAGTATCATTAACTGTGAGCAAATTAAAAAATTACAACGTTGCGATATATTCTTCAAAGTTCAACACGTTCAAAGTTTCAAATTTCAACATTCCCCTTGGCATTCCCTGGAAGTAATTACAAGTATATGTAGTACCAGTTGCAAGCAATTCCAGTCACAGTTGCAAATTGTCGCAGTTGGAAGTAGTCACATCTGTGGTCGCAAACAGACACATTTGGAGCTAAAATAGTAGCAGTAGCACAGTGGCGGTTCCGGCCTCTCTTGTACCCGGGCGAAATCTTGATGGGCCCCTCTCCCCCTGTCTCCCCAACAATTTTCAGGCCAAATTTGAACGAATTTTTCATTTAGTAACCCATCTTCACTTTGTTAATTAATTAATAAATTATTTTACTTTATCTATTAATTAATGATTTATTAATTATTTTCATTTATTAACTGTGCCCTCTATTTTATTTTAATAAAATAAAATTTTAAAAATTAAAAAATGATTATAACCGTTAGATTAGTTATTTGAAATATTGCGTCCCTAAAATTTCTGCACCCAGGACAATTGCCCCCTCTGTCCCTCCCCCAGAACCTCTGTAGTAGTAGTGGCTCTGAAAGTTTTAAGTTGATAACTTAACCTGTTCTTAAAATATTGCAGATATGCCTTTTTGTTACTTTAGAACCAGATAGTTTTCTTTTGATTTAGCTCAACATATTCCTCAACATTTCAGGAAATTTCGCTATAATACCCTTTGACTTTCCAGAAACTTACAGAATTAAACATTCTCCCCTTTGCCAATGATAAATCCTGCATGCAAAAATGGACAAGTTTCATAATTTACGTTTCTTACCCCGGGGGCTGTGGGGGCAGGGTACCGCCAGAGGCATAAATATTAAAGTTTGTGACTATTTTGAATAAAATCGCTTTTTATGATCTCTATGAGTGTTAAGGGGAGCATCTAAAAGGGCGAGAGGAGCGAGGTGGAGCCCTTCGTTCCTTTTTCAACATCCCTCTCAACCTGTCTTTAAAGTTTCAACTTTATTCGTTTAGCCGTTCCTTAGATGTTGTTGTTTTGGCCTTTTGAAAAACCTCCTGCATTTAGTATGCTTTGGTTTTGTTTTACATTACCCTAAACATTTTCTAAAAGCTTTACCTTAATATTCTTAGCTTTTTAAGGTTTTATGACATGCCGTCCCTTTTTTCCATGGGATATCCATGACGACCTGTGACGTCACGACAGCCCTAGCAAGATTCCTACAACATGCCCTGGCAAGATTCCTACAACATGCCCTTGCAATATTCCTGAGATTCCAGGTACGGAAGTTTGTTTCAGTGTTAAAAAAGAGTTCAATGTGTCAATATCAAAGATATTTTTAATGGATACTTATACATTATTGGATACGGAAAGCGTTAGCGAGATGGAGCCTAGAGTGCCTAAAGTAGCAGTGGAAATTACAATGGTTTGCCGACTAACCCTAGAATGGGACAAGATGTATGCGGGATATGTTATATCATTAAGGAAAATCAAGTTTGAAGAACATTTATGCTTTGCGGCTAAAGTGAATATAGTGTATATGCAGAGTCTACAAGACGGATTAAATGCATTAGCGAAATGTATTGAAGAAAACAATCCATTAAAAAAGGAGTTTGTTTCTAGCGAGATTCTTAGTCTGTAATTGGCAGTGAGAGATTGGAAAACCAGAAAATCTTACTTAATCTAGTAAAATTAGAAAAGTGGTTAATTTTAGATGATGATTTTCTAGAACTATCTCTTAAAAGAAAAATATTTTATCGAGAAATGCTCAACGATATAATGGGAACTGATTCCCCATCTTTAGACTATTATATGAAACTTTGTCATCGTGGCCCAGCTGCTTTTACTCTATTTATAGATATATTAATTGAGAAAAAACAAAATGATATTGTGGTTTTGCTTTAATCTACTACTTAGCCGGCCATGTTGTAAGAAATCGTGCCTAAACAAGTTTTGTGACGTCACTCCTCCTAAAAGATATTTTATTGATTGCGAGTCAGTTTCTTTTTGGAAGTGAGACAGTCAACGTCGAAAAAGTTTTACACTGCCCATCATGCTTATTTACAGGTACATTGGGCAGCTGGTCATCCTGTAAGAATTCTCATTTTGCTGCTGGCTAAAATTAAAAGTGTAGATTATGTAATCCATGCAAATTGCGTAAAGGATATGCTGTGCAAAGTAAAGGCTATAATTCCTGTCATGAAGAGATTTATGACTCTCATACAAGTCGTTTCTTATGCTTTAATTGTCATTATGATAAACGTGATCAATGGGAAAAATAATTACCCTGGCATCATTGCAAAAACCCTAAACGTGAGTTCAGTTTATTTTTAAGAGACTGGTATTGTCGTGGTTTTAAATTGTTTTGGGAAGAAGAACCTGGTGTACGCTTCAATTGCTGGAATAATAATAAAGTATGGTTTTTACGTCATTGTTGTAAAGATACCGACTACTATTATTATAAACCTACTGAGTTTTATTTGGCTGTTACAGAAAGTGATTCATCATATGAGATATTTTGTGTGTGACATTGCCTCAAATAAGCAAATCGAAACACTTGAACTTTGTAATATGAATCAGAATAGTATTATTGACTTTACAAACAGATTCAATAGAAGTGAAATGATATATTTTAGAATATGTAACCCTGACTATGCATCTTTGCATGCCCAGATGAATACAAGTTAAATCCTGACGAGCTGCTTCCACTTATCGTTTCTAATAATTATTTATATGTAGAAGAAGAAATCTAAAAATGATACAGTGTTTTGTACATACAAATTTTATTAGGAAACAAATTTAAATACAGTTTTAAAGCATTTCACTCTTAGGATACAGAAATTTATATTGTATAGGTAGGAAAGAGTATTTTCTACTAGAAAGTCCTTCAATCAAAGGATTGTCACCATAAATCTCGAGGAATTGACTCTAAGTATCTCCGCGACATCGAGAAACAAAATATAATAGTGCATGAAAATCACAGCTTTTGGTTGATTAATCTATTACTCGCTTCCGATTTTGAATAATGAATTTTCCACTTTGCTCATGAAAATTTTGAATGTGAGGCGTGTAGAATGTATACGGTAGGCCAAGAGGATCGAAAATTTCTATATTCTTTCTTTTTTCAAAGATGCATAGCCAATGCCCCGTCTTTACAGTTGATGGACTGCTATTAACATTGATAGGGATATTGTTAACTTGTTCAATATGCTTCAGGAAATCCAAAGGTATGCAATAGGATTTGTATTTGGACATGTAAGGATCCAATTTGAATACGTTGATTATTTGATTCGTGTTCATGGTGCCAAGTCTAATAGAACACTGCCATCAGGAGTAATTTTCCAATAGGTCTCAAATTGATTTAGCGAGATTAATTCAATTCTTTCCTCCAATGGATCGGCAAAGGTACACTCTAAACCTGTATTACCCTTTCCGACATTATTCATATCTTGAGTTCCGGACAAATCCATTACAATGATACAATGAGTTTTCGCAAACATTTCTTCGGTTACACCATTTTCAAATAACTGTGAATCTCGATCTAAGGGATTGCATTGTCAATTCAAATAGTTTCCTGTAGGATTTTCAAAGGATAAATTATAGAGTGGAATTCCATTTACTTTACATACATGAATGAAAGTCCAAACATTTCGAATTTATGCGGGGAATCTACCCATGATCCAACGGCGAAAGCGCTTTTTTCAAAAGCTAAAGCAAGTTTTAAATGAATTTCTCAGTTTAGTGATATATTTATTTAGTGATATATTTAATTAACTTTAACAAAAAATTTAAATAAAAAATTATTATGATTCACTCAAAACAAAACGATTGACGTGGAGTGAAACAGGTAAAAAAAATACCATATTCATGTTGTGGGGTCGCACTCACAAACCAATAAGCAATTAAAACTTAATTTAAATTGAATCTAATCAAGTCAGCTCCAAAACAAACAAAACTAGAATTCATACTTACTTAATAATTTTTCTTTAAATTTTGCTTTAAAACCACTAAAAGTTTCTAGTTTCTTCATACCATTATCCAAATTATTCCATAAATGTATACCCTTTATAACACAAGAAAGCGTGGACCTGGCAGACGAGTATAATAATCATTTTTACCCCTAATATTTTGGTTATGTATATTCCATTGACTGTAAAACCAACCGTTAAAACACTCTGGCAGCTGCTTCATATTGTACCTATACGTAAACACTCATATATAAAAATAATGAAGCTCCGCCTCTGGCAATATCCTAAGATCCCTCTAGACTTCTCGAACTGATTCTATTTCTGATTTTCCTGATAATAATCTAATAGAGTTGTTTTGGATATTTCGCACGGGATTGACAATTGAAGATAATGTACCCGCGTATACAGAATAACGATACAAAATCTAGGGATGGATTGACGAAAAATAGAGAAGCCTTGGTATACTAGTTGGAAACATATATTTAAGTTTACGAATCATCCCCAAATTACGCGATAGAATCCGGGATAAAGTTTCAATATGGGATCGGAAACTGAGAGTCTCATATATAATAATGCCAAGATACTTTACTGCCTCTTGACGAGCAATCGTATCATCTTCATATGCTATATGCTGTATCCATGGATAATAATTTGATGTCCTCGAAAATATGAGAAAATTACTCTTAGAGGGGTTCACCTTTTACTGATTCACTCTTAGCCATCTTGAAACCTCATTTAGCGATTCTCGAACACTCTCTAGGAGCAATCTCTTTGACTTTGATATCACCACTAAAGAAGTATCATCAGCAAACATAGGCACTGTAGTCGCGCTATCCTTTTTTTACGATCTCACTGATTCTTGTTTCCAGTTTACTTACAGACTGTGGAAGATCATTCACAAAAATTAAAAATAGTAAGTGTCCAAGTACCGAACCCTGTGGAACTCCACAGTCAATAAAATTACCATCAAAACCTATATTACCAATTTGAACATATTGTTTTCTACAAGACAAAAAAGAACGTAAAAACGAAAGAGCTGGACCCCTAATCCCATAAATTTTACACTTCATTAACAGAATATCATGACTGACCGTATCAAAAGCCTTTACAATGCCTAAAAATACAGTTGCCACTTTATATCCATTATCTAACGCCATATTAATAATGGTAGTCAAATCTATGTTTGCTTGCTCAGTAGTGTGATCTTGATGAAATCGAAATTGTGTAGGAGTAAATATTCTCTGGTCTTCCAGGTACTGATCAATTCGGATCAAAAAGCATTTTTCTAGTATCCTAGACATAATGGGTAAAATCGAAATTGGTCTATAATTTTCAACATCACCAGTAATCCCTCCTTTATGCATTGGTATCACTTTCGCTGATTTAAAACAACTCGGAAACAATCCTTCTTTTAGACACTGATTAACTAATGAAACAGAAGTTTGAGCAATCACATCCCAAAATGTTTTCATTACTCTAATTGATACAGTATCAGAGTCAGAAGCGGTACCTTTCATGCCATAAACAATTTTTCGAACTTCAGATTCCTGAACTGGGAGTAGATTTAAAGAGATTTTGATCTCCTTATGAAGGTAATTTTGAAAAGCCTGGTCGCCTGGTTTGCTTATAATCGACTCTTTCACTCTCCATCCAACTGTCAAGAAATGGTTAGCAAATTCTTCACAAATTTCCTCTGCATTTGTAAGACTGGTTCCATCTTTACGAAATATTTTCTGAAGGATTCCTCCAGATGATTGTCCTAAAGTGCTTCTTACCACATTCCATGTTTTCGACGGATTTCCAGATATTTTTTCAAATTCTATTTTATAATAATCTTTTCTAGCCCTTGTCTAACAGGAGTCTGTTTAGGGCATTACGATAACTCTTATAAATTCGCTCGTTTATATCGCAGGGATGATGTAACTTTTCCTCATACAAATTATTCTTCTTAATTATCGATATCAATAAACTTGGAGTAATCCAAAGCTTCTTTGAAGTTTTTCTTCTATTTTTCTTAATGTTCTTAGAGCATTCTTCCATGGATTGCTTAATTATTTGGTAAAAGACTCTAAAATTAGAGTCAATATCCGCAAAGACTGAAAACTCTGTATTCCAATCCTTATTGGCTAGCTCATTTCTACATTTCAGAAGTGTGTCTTTATCGAGTAGCATCCTCAGCTTGAGACTGCTCTTCTTTATGGACTTTTCATTATCAAAACATGCCAAGTAACTTGCAAATACACCAAATGATCAGAAGTATCACTTATAAGAACGCTTGGACTACCACACATATAATTTTAAAATATGTTATCCAGACATTTCGATGACGTCCTCGTAACACGAGTACTAATATTAATGGCAGGGATATAACCAAATGAAATCATCAAGTTTAAAAATCTGTCTGTATGTGATCCATTATCCAATAGATCAATGTTAAAATCTCCCATTATAAAAATAGGACTTCGATTTGGTATCTTTTCCAATTGTTCTTCAAGTAATTCATAAAACTCAATAAGAGATCCTGACGGTGGCCTATATACAATCAGAACATAACCCCAACGTCCAGACAGCTCTAACTGCAAAATAAAAGGCTCAAAAACCATTTCTTTATATATTAAAACATCCTCTCGGACACTTGCCCGTATGTCGAAACGTATATACGCTGCCAGTCCCCCGTGTCGGCGAAGTTAATGATTTTTCGTGTAAAGATTATAGCCTGAAATATGTAAAAGTTCTGAATTACGGTCATTTAACCAAGTTTCAGTCAGTTCAATTACCTGAAAAATAGATAAATTGGAAATTTCATTTTTAAAATCTAAACTTGAACTCAATCCTTGGCAATTCAAATGAAACACATTAAATCTATCCGAAACATTACTACATGCCATCTGCATTTGTTTTACGAATAAATATTTAGAATCTTCAAACTCCAACCTATAATAACCACCAAGCTCACCACTTCCATCAATAATTTCATTATACCTACTTTCAAAATTTACCTTATTATTTTCCAGCTCCAATACATTAATTTGTCCTGGAGGAGACTCCAATCTTTCACCCAACATCAAAGCCAAACAGACAAATTTGAATACGACTCCACAGGAGACACAATTCAATACATTCTAAATATAAATTTATTACATGCTGCGCAATAACAATAATAACACCAATAATAATAGTGAGATAAAAAAATAACAACAGCAGAAAAAGAATAAAGAAATATTAAAAAAAAACACAACAACAATGACTCAAAACGGTACACCTTGCACATTGGGTGCCTTCTCATATATTTACATTTTGTTACGCTACAAACAATCAACTATGAACTATATGAACCATCAACTATGAAACTTTTTCAATTTCCCGCCAAAATTTCTTTTTATCACTAATTAATCACCAGCTACTCCTTAATCCATGGGAACATGAATTCGAACAGCTATTATTCCTCGTAAGCTTCAGTAATTTTCGCTATGTTGGTAACGAAATGAATGATTATTTGGTACATAATCAAGTTCAGGAATCAAATCGTCCGGTGAATATTTAGCGCGTGTCCCATTGGGGCGATTGAAAAGTAACACAGGTGGAAAAGTTTTCGAGATCTATGCGTCTATCCCTAATTTGTGTAGTTCTACCCTTTCAATCAACAAATCATTTCTTGCTTTGCGAACTTCAGCTGGGACATCATCACTGAGTTAAATATCACGGAACGACGACACTGCTTTACCTTTTAATTTCTTGGCATTTTTCAAAATATGAATTTTCGATTTTTTATCAGATACTTCAACACGAATAAATTTCTGGTGCTCGCTCACTTGGGTTACCTTGAATGGTGGGACAGGAGCCATTTCGAGTCCTTCCGTAAGAATACTTTTGAAGATATCCTTCGAATTTTGTTCAGATTTAAAAGAGACATTCCATACAATAATATTCTTTTCCAGTTTATCAAACTCCAGCCTGGCCAATCTCATACTCAAGGTATTTGATTCCTTACTCTGAGCTATACAATCATCAGAAATTACTTTTACTTGATTTTTTAGAGATTCTTTGAATTTCTCAAGCTGCCTCACTCGTTCATCATTTTCAGTCAGCTGCCTTGCAAATCCTGCATATGATATCTCCAAATCTGCCACTTTATCTTCAATTCCCTTAATCCTATTTTCTAAAGAATCTAGCTTTTTTCCATTTTCTATTACCAAACTGATAACAGTATTTAGACTCTCCGCAACTGCTGAAATCGTGAATTTATATGTAGAATCAGTGCTACTAGCAGTAACACTACGATCATATTCCCCTTCTCCCCTTCAAGTGTTTCTGTATCATCGTCCCATGATTATTTCCAGACAACAAAATTAAATATCTGCTTAACTCATTAAGGACCAATTATTTATTCACGTGGGTCCGTTACGTGCAATTTGCTACGCCACCGTTAATCTGGGTACGGCTAACACCCCTCTTCGTAAAAACTGCTCTAAATAATCCAAATTTCAAATAAAAAAAAGCCAAAGTGCCACTTAGAAAATCGTACTTAGAAAATCGCCACTTAGAAAATCCACTCGTCATGCACACTAGGCACCCCAAGCAAGGGCTTAAGCAATCAAATGCACAGTCGCAATCATATGTTAACAGCTGAACTTCTGCACATGTGAAATGTCAAGTTCGAATAAATTCCAATAACTTTCACAATATAATATAAATTCCGTCAACTTATAATCCTTAGTTTCCATTATATGTTTAATCTGCTTTAGATGTTCACCTGTTAGCAACTGAATGACTACTCATTAATAAATGATGAATCAGTTAGGGTACGCGTACCCAGAGCGATATGGCGTTGATTCGTGATTGTATGAGGAACGAGCAATTTGATATTATTTCTAGAGGCTCTTAATTTTTCAATTGCCAAAGCAACAGAACTCATAATTTGTTGTTCTCGTTCGTGAAATATTGCCGAGGTGAGAGAGATTGTTGCATCGGGTGCAGTGCCAATTACTTTCAGCAAAATAAAATTGGACGGTGTGACTTGTAGCTTTATATTAATTAATCTTAACATTAAGGGTCAGCCAGTGAGGTATATTAAATATCTTATGATTTAGTTTAAAGACTAAATGTAAATCTTTCGTTGTCACATCTCTAAGTATATTGGTACTGTCAGTGTCTGTTTTATATTCATATCCAATACCCATACCACTCGAGAGCTTAAAATACATTGGAGTCATCAACATGAATTGTATATAAATTGCATAATTTGAAAGATTATTGCTCGTCCTCACCATTGTTCCATTTATGTAGATACTTATTTGCTTAAACAAATTGTGTAGTACACAATTTTCATAGGATAAACCTCAGCTGCACTTGGTTTTTCATTGTTTGATTTTTTAATAATAACATGTAAATCTGTAAACGTTGAAGTCAAATCTATGAAATAATCTTCAGTGGAATAAATTTGAAAATGGACATTTTCAGAGAGCGATTGTTGCGGATAAAATTGTTCATAGTATCCGTGTTTTGCACTGACATCTACATTTTCCGCATTGAAAAGATTTAGAGATGAGTTGACTGATGGATGAGATTCTTTATGGGGTAGATACGCCATTTTTCTAGGAAAAAAAATCCTTTTTCGATCTTTTAACTTTCTTTTTTGATGCTTTGCACTTCCAGGCTGGGCTGAGATTGATGAGTGATGAGATCTTTCGCACCCTTTTTAAACCTTTTCGGCTTTGTCGTAATTTCAATCAATCGCGAAGGGACCGCGCGCTACACTTGAGAGTTTGTAAAACACTTTCTTTGAAATCCTTTCCAGACCCCCAATCCTGTAATATAGAGGACGCAAAATCCGCGGCAACCAGTGCAATATATTTTTTAGCCAGGAGTAGCGCAGAGCGATACAGCTTAGCAAACCAATTGCCGAAACCGTAACTGGACATAGTCAAAAGACCCCTGTAATAGTCTATTCCATGAGCCAACTGTCGTGGTCCAAGAGTAGCAACATGAAAATCAGTATCAGGACATGCAAAATGAGTTTTATTAGCCGTCTCACTGAATGGGTTGAAAAGGATATGTAATCACAACCAAACCTTTTGTTATTGCTGTAGGATCACCCAATTCAATGCTTAATCTTAACTGACAGAGCTTCAAATACGAAGTTTTGGCTGACATTTATTGAAGGTGCTTTATATTGTAGTGATGAATATGTTCACTAGAGGTTTTCAGTTCAAGAATACGTAGGAGGGGGATATTGCTATTACCGACTCTTGATCTTTCGACAAAGGATGCATACAGAATTATAAAATTGTCAGATGAGACGGCGAGTGCATAGTCTGCATAGATGACATGGTGCTTACCACTGAAATTTTTTACTTTAATGATAGGATCTTTAAAACGGAGAACCTCACGTAAATCCTCATTGACGAAAATTTTCTTATTCTCAAATGGATTGGTAATGTAAATTCTCCTCTGTTGTGGTGAATAGTTGAAAAAGAATCCACCCTTTTTTCAATATGTAATGTTTTCGTTGATAAATCCAAAAAAATCGCTCAGATTGCTGTATTACCATACAGTGTAATCGCATAGGGGCAATTGTCAGAGTTGAAATTTACCACTTCACCCTCGTCGGAAAAGTCATTTTGTCTTACTTTTATATCATATACATGATCCGTTCTTAGGATATCATATATATTTTTGAGAATGCAATATGCAAGAGTAACTTCAAACTTCCCCTCAAATTTAATGGCAGGTTAGAGTTTTGTCCAAAAATCACTCATGTTATTCAAATTGTCATAGAGAGGGTCAGAAACATTGGACATGAATGTCAAATAAAAATGATTAGACATTGTGAACGTCTTCAGTGGGTATCCAAGAATCCAAATCACAGTTGTATCCTAGCCGGCAAACAAGCAACCGTCGCTTACAATTGCGAGTTCAAGTATTTAATATCTTTTCAATCTGGTACGTCCAACTATTTCCTACTTTTTGTAATTCAAAATCATAAGAACCTCCAAGAATTTCGTCATCTGTCATATCACTAAGACAACACGTTGTGGGTTTAGAATCCAAGAGTTTTGACACTTTAAAAAGTTCAGTGGACTACAAGTAATTCCCGTTTTCAAAAATATTTCTTGTTCGATTGATTCGAACAGTATCACCAACATTAAATTTTTGCTTCCTCACCTTTTCATTAGAATATTGTTTAAGGAAAAGTATATTATCACTACGATTAACTTTAAGAGGGCTAACATTGGACAAGGATTGATGAGGACGTTGATTATAAATCAACACTATTTTATCTAAATCTTGCCTTAAGACATTTCAATGTACAATATCTTGAAATTAAAAGTCGAATAGTTTGTATCAAACTTTCAGCCAGTGCCGCCGTTATAAGACTATAAGTATGATAGAGTAATGTATTATATTTCAATAAAAGCATTTTAGCATGTGGATTAACAAATGCACTTCCGCGATCTGTTTGAATTTTTCTATTTGAATCTTGTTCAAACATGGATTCAAGGGCTTTAACAGCTTCGTTGCCCCTCTTTGACCACAATGGAACAGCATATGCATAGTGACTAAAAACACTTATTACAAGTAAAATGTATTTGAACAGACTATTATGACATCTTTGAATGACGTATAGAGTATAAAGATTTGCTTGTAATATATGCAGAGGGTAAAAGGCTTTAGTTTTTTGATAGTCAAATTTTAAAACATGTTTATTGCCAATAAGACTTTTGGGAAAATTTGACGACTTGAAAAATTTATAGAAATGACTATCAAATGATTAGAGTCTCAAAGACTATCAAAAGATTTATGTCTAAAAGGATTTGATAGTCTCAATGGCTATCAAAGGATTACGATTCTCAGTCAGATCTGATAACAAATCAATTAAATTGTAGCTTTTGCCTTAGATTATAACTTCATTCTTTTTCTCGTCAATTTGTTCCTTTTCAGTGGGATAAGACAAGAGTCTTTTACTTTGCTCACGATAGAATGGGGGTAAAATATCTTTAACACTTGTTAATACATCTTCTTCTCTTTTTTAGGTCTTTTCAAAGTTTCAAAACTTCCATTGCTTTCAGAAGGTTGATCAATGGCATTTACTTTGAGTGGTTTTTTACGGTAAGCATGGCAACCTGTCCAATTGAGCAGAAATAATATAATGTAAAATAAAATATTAATAATGCAAAAAAATGCAAGATGCAAAGTTTGGAAATACCAGTGTTTGCTATAAGAGCAACATCCTTTTCTCAGGATTGGAAGAAGATTGCTACTAAGCACTTTCGTGGCTAAGTACGTAAATTGATGCGTTTTGATGCGGTTGACATATAGTATATAATGTAAGAATTTTGGGACCAAGGGCGGACAAAACTATTTTCCGGATGTATCTTATTTAAGCTTCTCAGTTAACCCCAGCAGGTGCGTTTCAGATAATTATTTAGGTCCTTACCTAAGGGCCCGCTACCAAAACTTTAATTCAATTACCATAGGGCTGGAATCATACCCCCTACAAGGGTAGATTAACACAGCAACCAAAAACTACGTTATACCAGCTGGTGACAGCTGGGTGGCAACTATAACCTTACTTTACAACAACATAACCTTACTTAACTACAGCTGGCGGCATTGCAGAAAAACTTGGTCGAGAAGACTAAATCATGTTGCAAATTGAAAAAAAAACTTAACGAATTTATCAAAAAAGAAATCAAAATGACTTCACTTTTAGCAGCGCTCGAATTAGCAAAACTTCGAGTAGCTTTGCTCGAACTTCGGCTATTACAAATAGACAAAATGGGAAAAAGGCTCAATTAAAAGTTTTAAAATGAAAAAAACCACAGTACCTAGCATTTAACAAGTAGAAGTAAGTGCATAATTAGTAGTTTTATTAGTGTTAGCAATAAATGCAAAGCAGTAATGCCGTATATAACCAATTAAAAGAACAAAATAAAAGATACTACGTAAATAAAAATCTTATGGGCAGTAGAAAACGCTGGTAAAAACAGGAGAATTTTAGATATAATAGTATCAAACAAAGTTCTAAGTCAGCCTTACTACAGGTACAGGCTATAGAATTGTCGTTGAACGATAACACTACTACAATTTAGCAAAAGTAACATATAAATTGCGGTCCGAAGAATTTTACGTTAGCCATTTCCGAGTATTTTAGGAATAGAGACGCTTCTAAAATATGGCGTTTTATTACGTAATAAGCAATATAATTAACTTCGTTAAAGCTAACCTGAATACTAGGTTAGTTGTGTAGCATCACAAGCAAAGGGAAGACAAAGACATCTAAATTTGTAATTAAAGCACTTAAGGAGAGGGATGGAAAAAAGAGAAAAGTAACATTATATGTAAGAAAAAATGAAAGCTTATGGAAGCTTAGCAGAAGCTGCTGAAGGAAGTGAAAAAAAGGTATTGTTACCAGCTGAGATGGGTAGCCTGCATAAGGCTTAAGAGAAACCGGTAATAATAAAAAATGGAGGCACGTGGATAGGCCTTAAAAGGCCCTCCTTTCCTTACAAAGAGGACCTTCAGCTAAATAATGGGGTTAGAAAAAATTCAAATCCTGAATTAGCCGCACAAAATGCGTCAGAAGAAAGTTCCAATTTGAATTTTAAACCATGGCTGCTTTGAGCCATGTGGATGTAAAGCCAGCAGTTTATGGAAACTGTCATGCTTGATTATATTGAATAAAACCCCACATTAGGACAAAAAGATAAGGTAATTCATCCTTTTGGGATAGCTAATATTGATAATTCTGGCCCGCTCTTACTGTAACTCGATGAAGAACAGCCCTCACGTCTAGTCTAATTATAAATCAGTACAGTTTAGTCGAATAGACAAAATAGTAAAAAAAACAGAAAATTGGGAATTTACAAAAGAAAAAAAAAAAAAAATAAATAATGATTTAAAAATAAATATAGTCTATTCATTTAGGCAAATACAAATTTATATAGGTAATCACTGCTAGTTTCTCGAAGTGAAGTAAATGTGAAACATCTATAGACCTTTAACCTTGTGAGGTAGCTCCTTCAGTCGAATTTGAAAAAAAAAATTGGACAAGAATTAAAAATAAATATTAATGGGAAATGCGGGGTTTACATTAATGGCCATATGCTTACAAGCTGGCTGTAATCTTATTATAAATGGTTATAGCCTAATGTCATAAATTTTTTATCAGTTACCAAACGTAAGAGGAAAAATTAAAGGCAATACTTATTCGCTCTAAAGATTAAAGCGAAACTTAGAATAAATTTTGAAAGCAAAAAAGTGTTAGGTAAAATAAATTAAAAACAATATAAATATAAGCTATAAGGAAAAACCTACCCAGCAGACAATAGTCAGCAACAAAATCCATTATAAATAGCAAAAAAAAAAATTAATCCACGGCAAAATTTGACACAAACGGAGAAACTCATCAAAAAAACAAGACGGTTGCAACCAGAGTATCAGATTAGATTATACTGTACTCAAGCTACCAGCCGTCCTAACGAGGGGTGAACAGAACGTGAAAACGCAATGATTTAAAAACAAAATTAAACATTCATATCAACTCAATGATGGAACATAAAAAATTAACAAAAATTCACTTCATGTATTTTTCCCAGACTAGAAATTATCAAGTAACCACACACAGAGGCCAACCGTATACAAGCAACTATTTAGCTTAGCAAAAAGAGTTTTCTATCTCTTTGGCGAATAAAATAATAAAATCGTAATTAAAGCTAGAATAAAATTTGTAACCAGTACATAGTAAAAAAGCATTTTTGTGAACAAATAAGGGCTATAAAAATGTCGCACAAAACTTATTTTAAAAATGCTATATGAATCAATGGAAAATATAGTGCATTTATAGCATTAAATAAAGACTTCTGGATGGAACAACTTAAATAATTAACGAAAATACAGGTTGTGGCAACAGACAACTTCCCACTCCTTAAGCTTGGAAGAACGTTGGGTAAATAGGGGAAAGATAAGAATCATTTTTGCTTTAAAAATCTAGTAAATAAAACAGGAGACTTATAAATAAAGGCTTAGAAAAGACCTATTGTATGGAAAAAGGAAATCTGCTGCTGAAACAGACTTTAAAAAAACCTTAGGCTTCCTTAAAGTAAATAATCAAAAAAAGGAAAAAATGGGTTCAAGTGGTAAATATAAGCCGTGGATACTAATAAATTTTTTCTTAGCCAGGCAAAGGTGAAGTAAAAGGAATTGAATGGAGTCGGCTAGCCTTCGATATACCTGCATATTGAACTGATCGAACAAGAATAGTACAAAATTTTTGTATTAAATTAGTACAAATAAGTGGCATATTGTGTTAGAGGGAATTCTTAGTGGCCAACGGCGTGCCCCAGGCCGTGATAATCATTGTTCTTCAGAATCTATTGGAATTATCTTTCGAAGAAAATAAGTAATGTTTTCAGAGAGTGGGAAAACCGCATAAATTAGATGATAAAATTTGTTATGGTGATGGCAATGGCCGCGCACTTTAAAGATTCGCCAACTTTCCTTTAAATTGATACACGGATATGGAGACGAATTTAAAAAAAGACAGCTTAAGCAAACGAACGGTGTATAAAAAGGAACAAAATACGAAGACAAGGAAAAAAGAAAACCTTTGAGGTAGGGCCACCTTCTTGAAAATGGAAAGAGACCAAGAAAAGAATATGGCCACAAATAAAGTTTTCCTATAAAGAACTGATTGTTGTGTACAGGTTCATAATAGTCTTATCAGCTGTAGCTGATGAGAAGAGAACCTAGAAACTTTATATTGAGCTACCAAAAGCAGCCCGTGGTAAGCGAATCTCCAAGTAGAAGCACAATTCATTGGTAGTATCATGACAGGTAAAAAGTCGACTATCTAAAATTGGAGCCTTACCAAATCTAATTCCTAAACTTAGCCTTGTCCCGTAAGGACATAAAAGCTACAAAATAGAAAGGGCCAAAAATCCTAAGACACTTAAAAACCTCAGAAATCGCTATAAAGATACTGACAGAGAGAGAGCTGAACTTAATTTCTGAGAAAATTTGTTAAATAAAGAACAAAAGAAAAAGTTGGAATAGAAAGATTAAAAATATGCGAATAATAAATGTATACAGAAATATATATAGAATAATAAATGTATATAGTGGTAACTAATGTTATTGAGGAAATGTATGGTTATGAATGTATTTTGCAAACCTTTAAATATGGAATTTTTATCGTTCGAAATTGCAAATGTATAAATTTTAATAACAAAGTCGTGTAGTAAAAACTGTTGCTAAGCCCTTAAGAAAAGGCTAATCTCAGTTCTCTGTTATCGTTTTAAAATCTATTTGTTAGAGTAGATGTTTCCTTCATATATAAATAGCGGATACAATATTTACCTGAGTAAAATAACGTTACAAAAAAGTGAATAGTCCCTAATAGCTGTAATTAAACAACTCCCAGGAAAAGCCTTATTTTTGTCTGTACAAAAGCGGCAGGAAACAATGTATTTTTATGCGGTGGTTACGCCTAGTGACTTATCTGATTGTATGTCTAGTTTGATCTATATAAAATTTTTACCAAGAATAAATATTGCAGTAATTAAATAAATTGTAAGGATACATAATTAGTGTTTGTTTTTACGCATTAATTTATGTATCAACATAACTTATGTCAGTATAAATTATCAATGTAAATATATTGAATTGGTATTTCAAGTACTTTTGTTTTTGTTAAAAAGAAAAGAACTTGCTTCTTGTGTTTTTCAAGATATGGTCTGTATTAATGCTTTGTAAACAGTTAACAAAGTATTAATTTGAATTAATTCCAATGCTAGTGAATATACAGTGTTTTATTTTTCAGAACCAACTTTATGTTTTAACCAGTTAACCAGTAGTTTAATGTTCTATCTAAGTTGTTTGACTTAGAGAAATTTATTTCTGGTCAATGCATAAATCTTTTTAAAAATATTGTTACTTTTAATATGCAAAAGTGAATGGGCGATTGAGATAGACTCTCGCTTAAAAAAAGACAAAAAGATGTAAATACAATTATATGTTTTTTTTTCTCTTATGTACATAAACGTTTTTGCTTTATTTATATATTGATATCAATTTTTTTCTTTAACCACAGATCTAATTTTTTACAGCCAATTTTTGGTTAATTTTTGCCGATATCAACCAAATTTTGATGCAACGTCAGCCAATTTTTGGTTTATGTATTATTGCAGATATCAACCAGTTTCTGATGCATTACCTTGTCCGAAAGCAACGTCAACAACATCCAGTTATTAGTGAGAATTTTAGTAACAATTTATAGACTGAGAAGTAAATTTAGATCAATAACATTCAAAGCTTAGACGTATAAACAAATTTTATAAAGACTAAATGCCATTAATTAAGTTAAACAAAATTTAAAATTTTGTATTAAAGTGAAATCTGTGGTTATTAATTATGGTTATGCATAATTTCTCCAAGGCATTTCTAACCCCAGAAGATAAACGTTAAATCAACCACATTAACCAAGTAAATTAAATCTATTAAAGGGAATTAAATTTAAACTCAAATTAATCCAATAGTTTCAAATATAACTTTAAGTCTAATTGTAGGTAAAATACAGATATAAATGCTTAAGCCGTTTCGAGTCAAACTAAAAGAGAAAATGTATATTAGAAAAGGATATGAAAATAGAAATTTATTGTCTTCAAGACGAAATGAAAAGAGGGAAAAGAGAATAACAAGGATGAATCCCAAAAATTGGTATCCTTAAAATCAGACTTGGTATGACATTTGGCCAAAATAAAGTAATAACCTTAATGGAACCAATTGAGGTTGCATGCACAGAATGACCCATAAAGAATGAGTAAAATAAGAAGTATATTCAAGATAATTAAAATTTGACGTTCCGACAGTAAAATATTTATGTTGGGACAACTCTAGCTGAAGGCGGAAGTACTATGGTAACCTGTTCAATTAAGCAGAAATAATTTAATATGAAATAAAATATTTATAATGTAAAAATAAATACAAGATACAAGTTTTGAAATACCGCTGTTTACTAAGATAAGACAAATATCTTTTTCCGATGCATGAAAGGAGATTGCTACGAACAACTTTCCAGGCTAAGTATGTAAATTGGTGGGTTTTGATGTGGCTGACATGTAGTATATAACATAAGATTTTTGGAACCGATGGCATACAAGACTATTCGCCGGGGTAACCTCTCTCCGTTTGATTTTTAGTAATACCTTGGAATACCGTTTGAATACTGTAAGTGTTCAAGTATTATTGTATTTCACTTCACCCTAGATTGCTTATCATTGTTGATTACCCGGGACAAGTTCCCATAGCATATATATATATATATATATATATATATATATATATATATATATATATATATATATATATATATATATATATATATATATATATATATATATATATATATATATATATTATATATATATATATATATATATATATATATATATATATATATGTATATATATATATATATATATATATATATATATATATATATATATATATATATATATATATATATATATATATATATATATATATATATATAGATATATGTATATATATATATATATATATATATATATATATATATAATATATATATATATATATATATATCTATATATATAGATATATATATATATATTATATATATATATATATATATATATATATATATATATATATATATATATATATACATATATATATATATATATATATATATATATATATATATATATATATATATATATATATATATATATATATATATATATATATATATATTATATATATATATATATATATAATATATATATATATATATATATATATATATATATATATATATATATATATATATATATATAATATATATATATATATATATATATATATATATATATATATATATATATATATATATATATATATATATATATATATATATATATATATATATATATATATATATATTGGTGGATAGATAAAAGTATTATGAATGAGCCAACATGTCTACAATATCGTTTAAGGTTCTCGATTAATCCCAGCAGGTACGCTTCAGATAATTAGTTATGTCAATATCTAAGGGCCCGCTACCAAAGTTTAATTATCTTAGGACTGTAACTATGCCCCCTACAAGGGTAGATTAACACACCAACCAAAACCTACGTTATACCAGCTGGTGACAGCTGGGTGGCAACTATAACCTTACTTTAGAACAACATTACCTTACTTTTCTACATAGGGTTTATGTTTTTTGACACGTCGAAGGGCATTTTGAAGCAAAATTAATTTTTCATTGTTCATTTGCAATTGTTTCATTACTGGTAAATTTATCAAGATTATCTTCAAAGTACTATTTTGGTGAAAGACCTAGTTCAATTGGGTTAATTTATAAGGTTTAGCCATTTCTATAGAATAGTGTTACATTTTCGGCGATTATTGGTGGTAACAACGAAAAGAAGTTACTTTAATTAGGCTTTAATTAGTTCAGAATATCGTTCACAAGTGAACGATATTGCTTTGTCTGTTGCCTTACACCATTTTACAGTTGAACATTACCTTCCGTTAAATAAAAAAAAAGTTCGGATAAGAGATTAATGAATTCTTTGTCAATGCCATGTTTCAGTATAGCTTTCCTAGGCCGCGGCTTTGAATTGGCTAGGACGGAAAATAAATGTCTTCATGTAACTTCTTCAGCGTCTTGATGGCGACTAATGACCTTTTTTACTATTCATGGGTAGATATACAGTAATTTCATTATAAAAAATATCAGTGACTAGAATCGACTCTTCGGGCATTCTGGTGCAATAAAATGTATCCATAAGGTTTATTAGTAGCTTGCTTGTACGCGGAAAGTAAAAATTTAAGTTCGCCAGGGTAGATTGTTTGTTTAGAGTTATAAGAGAACTTGAATCGCGAACAACTCTATAGATAATAGAGTATGCACAATTCAAAGTAAATATTCTCATACATTTATTCTGATGAAAAAGATTATGGAGGACAACTGTTACAGAAATTCTTTCATGATATAACCGGACCGTGAATAATTGTAGCATTTCCTGAGACCATTCTTCAATAGATTCAGCTAAATCGCCAATAATCAACTACAAGACTTTGTCCGATATGGTAGAAATAGCATTTTTCTCGACCCAAACTGTATACTTTTATATTTTAAACAGCGAATGGCCAGGACACTCGCTCTTGGAACAAAACTATTTTCTATACAGTTCCTACAAACACTCATAGTAGAATTTTCCTTTACATAGTGCGACAGCACCCCCTTGCAGATTTTTTGGGTAACCTCATTGTTTGTTTTCATACAGTACACCTTCGGACCGGGAAACACACCGTGGGATACCAAGTCACTCCCCATTTCGGATTTTAATGTTAATAAGTGATTTGGGGCCTGGCACTGCACTAGCTCCGGATAAGTGGACTCGTCCCAGTTGGTTTATCCCTCCGGTAACTAATGTACTCCCCGTTTTCCAAATAGTCTAATAAATTGTCAGTTCTAACTTTTAACAATAACGAGTGGGCATCCCCGTAATAAACTTGAACTTGTCCCTCCTCAGGCCATTGGAGCCTACACACATTGTAATAAAATTCCAACATACTTTGAAATTCCCAAAATGGCTCTGCCAGTGGCAATTTTTTTATTTTATTTTACGCTTATTTTCTTTCTATGTAATAGGACCATATTGGACTCTATGATTCTGAACGATGGGAACTTCGGATTTGCAATAATTCAAGCACGTCCCTTTGGGTCGGTTAAAACGTCACTGCAACTCATGTTGTGCACACCGACGCACATCTTACCAAGGCCAAATTCAAAATGAGTTTAAAGATCTCTTTTTCGACCGTTGTTTCCGCTTCAGACCATTTCTTGAACAAAGCGTCAACAAACGTCTTCATGTATGGCTTTTGATGAAATTAGAGGGTTCTGTAAATCTTTGTTACCTTGAAACCGTTAGCTAGCATCCATCAGAAAAGAACGTGGTGTAAAACAATATTCTATTTTGGTTCAAGGTCGGCAATAAGCTTTTGTTTTGATGGTGTCCAGTATATACCCTTATTCTCTACCAAAGATAAATTATAGGGACTCAAAGAGTCCGTAGGCACGGGTCTATTTATACACGGGAAAAAAAAGTCCTTTACCGAGTCATGGCGTCCAAGAGATATTTCTCCCATCAGTTTCGAAAAACCATTCTCGTTGTTCATTCACCTCAGCAGTGTGAATGCTGGGGAAATTTTGAGCAGTAGGATTGTCAAGTGATTGGTAATTCCCATATGAAAAATAAAATTGAGACATCGCCAACGGATAAAGGGAATTCCTCTCCAGAAAAACGACATTCGACTTTTCATCGGTGCGTTTTCCAGTCGGGAAGGTTACAAGAATACGACCCTCGTGGAAAACATACCCTCCCCGCATGGATCTCTCTACAAATAAGTGATGATCCATGTCGGCAATCAAATCTATTTCTGCTCTACTAATTTTAAGATTAAAACCAACACCAGATGAGAAGTTGAAAAAAAATACCCTATGCCCAACACAAATTCTTCGTAAACTTTATCTGTATTTTTACAGACAATATCCAGCAACGTCAATACATCACTTGCCACTTACACTTTACAATAATCCCACCCGTTTTTACACCCTCTCTTAGCCCAGACCTTCTTAGCAAATTCATAATCGGCAGTGGTGCATTGACAATCATGAAGTGATACATAAAACTCTGCGACGGGCGGTAAGTTTTCCTCAATTAGCTTCGAAGCGGAGCTGTAGTACTCGTACGGGTATATGCCCTTACATGTCAATAAATCATACATTTTATCATGTGGAAAGTGCTGTTCGAGGAGGATAAAACTACTAAAATCGTCGCTTTTTTGCACTAGAATGAGTTGACTTAGGGATTTGGGGAAGAAGCTATAGGAATCTAAGAAACGTATTTTAGTCAAGCGCGTATTACCGTTATCAATTGTTTTCCATTCAAATTCTAAGAGTAGCAACTTTTCAGATGATTTAGGAATTATGTTATTTAGAAAAAAAAGCCATCTACTCATGCACCATTTACAACTTCACCTTTCTGTAAACGTGCCAACACTAGTTTTATGAATATCAACTCGTAGTTGGAATTACGTATGTAAACTGGTAGAAAGTATTGCTGCTTAACATAAACATTACACGATTTATGCGCAACCTTCCAAAACTTACTCCCTCCTGATGATATTTCTTGCTACAAATGGTTATGGTCTTGAACTGTCGCATCCCCACTACCTTCAACAACTTTTTTCTTACAAACCCAACATATACCTTTTACTGAGTTACCCTTCTTCGTATTCTCTATCAAACTGCAACACTGTAACCCCAATCTTTAAATGTTCGTTGGTCCTCTCAAAATGTCAATCCCCTTTAGTACTACAGGATAAAGCCCCTTTAAACAATTAACATCAACTTTAGGAAATTCTGACCCCTCCCCGCCCCCATTAACTGCCAAACGATCTAAATGCGTCTTACTAATATTATCCATCTTCATGGGTTTATGCCCTGCGATAAGAACTAAGTATTTGAAACACTCCAAGCCCGTATCGAAACGAAACTGCTGTACACCTTTACACCCCTTTAAATTTGCATCATACTTTTAAAATTAGGCTTCCCACTCCTCCTCACATTTCTTGAAACCAATTCTTTTTTAAATTTCGTGGTATTAACTTCTATTCTTCAATAAATAAAACAACCAACCCACTCCCGTAGTTTTGCAAGTCCGGATGAAGCGTCTTCATCTTCATTTATATGTGACACGGGTGCAAATCACCCTTACTTGCATTTAAAATATTTTAAGTGTAATTGATGCTTTAATGCTACCACCCCCCCCCCCCACCTCCCAAATATGGTTTTCAAGAAGTGCTCGAATCTTGCTGAAATACGAGTGGAGTAGGTCGATAGGATCCGTAAGAATACTACCACTTGTAAGGGAGTTGAATGAATCTGCAAAATCAGCCCTATAAGCATGAATGTTGCGCAAAGCAGCATTCGCTAAATACAAATTAAGTAAAACTTAGGTTGAGCTGGTACCAATTTGATCACCCATATAAAAATGAGGAGGGGCACCCTCAGCACCCTCTCAGCTTCGCTAGGTGGCACTTTATCTAAAACACAGTCCAAAAACTCACTGCTGAGGCCGAGATTCCTCACTTGGCATCATAGTCAATGTTGAAGGATATACTAATTAGACTCACCCCCACACTCGGACCCCGTCGCGTTCACTTTACAATGAATTGTCTCGAAACTGAGGTGCGGTGTCAATACGTTCTCTTTAGACGGTATGTGAACTTAGAACAATAATGAGAGCATATTAGCTCACTGGAACACATTTCCCTATGAAAATAGAGAATAGTTAAAATGAGTATAGAAGGGTACCATGAGCCCTTGTGCTCATAGGCACCATACTACTCTCAGGAAAGCTTTATTGTAGTATGAGTGATAGAAGGGTACCAAGAGCCCTTGGCACTTTAGACCCCTTACTACTGACCATATATGTAAAGGCTTCCGTCGGGCCATATTACTGCATAAATACAACAAACCCCCACTAGCAGTAAAGAATGTTAAAACTTACCAAAGAGGGAATTGCTTCTGGCCATTTGGTGAGAAAATCCTCGGCCCATGGCAGTGTTTCATCACTGGCATCTTCCGTTGGTGCAGCTTCTTCCCTAGTGAACTTGGCCACGAGTCGGTCAATCTTGAAATGGACTTGGAAAAAGAATATTCGATTTAGCTACGAAGGGCAGGTGTACTATTAGGGGGACTGTTATTGAATAGCCTTCCGAACTAGTGGGGGCTGATGGCTCCCCCAAAAATCTCAATACTATTTCCTTGTCCTGTTCCTTTTGAAGTGTATTAGCATATATCCAAAACTATTTTAGTGAAAATTCAAAACTATTGATAAACCTAACGAGTAAACATTTATTGGCTTAAAAGAATTTTAATGAAAAACCCGCGATACTTTTAATGTACTAAGAGCGGTTTCTTCGACAACTGAAAAAAATAGCAAAAAATGTCTTTATTAGGCCCTCTGCAGTAGACTAAGAAAACAGCAATGTTAAGTTAAGAAAAATGGCGAAAAGAATGGGTTATTTTCAGAACAAGAATATACTTAAGCTAGAAAAAATAAATTGACTTACTTCTTCAAATACTGCCGACGCTTGATGGAAGCCTTGTGTAGAGGGTCCGGATAAAACATGGACGGTGGACGGGCCAGTGACGTCTCGGTCTTTTGCAGATGGAGCAGCGGGGTCAGATGGGGTTGCAGCTAGATGAGCAGGGGGTTGTGCAGGTTACACAGCTCTCAAAGGCGCAGGCATCGATGAACTAGCAGCATGATTGTGAACAGGAGGCTGGTGTAGCGCGGCCAGGGATGGCCCTTTATATTTAGTGACTGAAGGCCTTTCGAATTGTACTGGGGTCACTTCGCTTACCCTTGCCCTCTTGGTTGAAGGGAAGGGTGGAGAATTACTAGAAAAGAAAACATAATTTAGTAAAATCTTATGAAATAACCCTACCCGTCTTAACGGGAGGGGGTCCCATACATGGGGATCGTGTAATGATATAGGGGTAAAAGGTATTATAGCTGGTGGTCAAACCTGCCCCCCTGAATATAATCTTGCATGAGAAGCCTTTACTTAGGTTGAATTTGTGATAACTAAGCCATTTTCATTTATCATTGTTGGAATATCGCAATTCATTGTCAACTTTATATGCAGGTCTAAGTCTTGTTTTCTGCTATTCTCTTCTTCTCTAGAAGGGAGCGCTATTTCCAATAAATGATTTTTTTATACTAAATCTTTTTTCTAGTATATTTATCAAAAAATTCTAGTTTATCTACTCTTTGCTATATTGGAAAGCGGTCTAAATGCTTGCCCTGATAAGGTATTTGGGGCGCGTATCAAGCCTATTTTATAACCATTTAAATAAGCCCTGGTTTCCCAGTTGCGATTTCGATTTTGAGTTATTGACATGAAATTGAAACACATTTTAGCCTCAGACGGGTGAATAATGCTAGTTTTCTTAAGCTTTTCTTTCAAGCAGTTGAAAGGGAATTTAAGGAAATGAAAGCAGTAAAAATTCTTAGATGAATAATATCTTATTTTTTTAAAGCTTGAGATAGCTGTATATAAAGCTGGAGGGTTAAGAAAGAGAGAAAACATCGTTCCTGGGTGACTGCTTCCAAGGCTTGTACCACAAAATATTCCCTTTTTCATCCTACACAACTTAATAGTTGAATTTATTACCTTTCTAGAGCCCTCCTTAGTTCTTGATGTAATGTGAAGTCATTAGAGAGAAAACATCAATTCTAGACGGCGGGGTTCCTTCCACCCCTAGACAATTATTACCTTAAGAAATTGAAGTTCAGGCCATATTTGAGAATACAGGGCTTATTTAAATGGTTATAAAATAGGTCTAATACGCACCCTGGAAATACACACCCAGACCATGTGCTACCCGGTAGAAAATACGCAACCCAGTCGTATCATCCCCCCTAACCCCTATTATAAGAATAGAATTTGCGAGGAATAAACTAGGCGTAGAAGTAGATGTTTTATTACACAACATGCGACATATAAAACTAGAATTACTGACCTAATCATGTTGAAAATGGGTCATTCCTCTGTAAGGTTTATTGCGGCAATTTTGTTGACAATCTTAGTTGGAAGTTTTAGAGCACATAATTTGTTTAGACCACAAGAGACATATTTAATTGAATATAAAATCCCGACCTGAAAATATCCACCCTGTCTCATTCCCCCTTTCCAGGGAAAGCGAAAATTAGAATTTGCGCAGAATAGACTAGGGGTAGAAATAAATGTTTTATTACACAACTTGCAAGAAATAAAACTAGAATTACTGACCTAAGTTGATTTAAAATAGGTCATTCCCCAGAAGGTTTATTAATTGACAGCAAAGCAACCCTTCCACTTTGTTCATAACAGATGCTTGCCAACTTTGGACCAAGGGGGTGCGTGATAGATTTGACAGCTCATATATAAGCTCATGAGGGGAAAAAGACTGCTTTTCTCGAATAACGTATTTATATAGTGAAAAGAATAATTTCTTTTGATCAGATTAATTCTCCACTGATGGAGGATGGGGTCTGAGGTTTCTAAATGGCAAATAGGGGATAAAATGAGCTGACAAAATGAGTGTAGACAGGATAATGCGGTGGGAATGCGATAGGGCTTGGAGGAGGGTTAGGAAATAATATAGAAAAGAGACTTACCTCATGATAACTAGAATCATCCATTATTTTTTTAAGGGAGTCGTGTCAAGTTCTAGAATCAAAATAGGACTGCTGGAAAATCACCTATCCGCCAGCTATTTATAGCGTTCCAGGGCACAACGAATTTGCATGGGGGTTCTATTTTTAATGGTCCTGGGACAAGGGAAGTACAAAAAAACAAGACATGTTTAGAGCCCTATATGGGGGCTTCTATTTATAGCGATCCTGGGAGAAGGGAAGGAAAGCACACAGGAACTGGGTGTTTTCCAGAAAAGAATAGACTCTATAACAAAAATGGCTATGAACCTTACCAAAATGGTGGTTGCTAGGGGAAATATTGGATCATCTGGGGGTGTTATGGGAACTCTGCCAGGGCTGTCGTGATGTCACTGGGCCTGTTGCGGAAATCCTATGCTGTGTTCCTATGGAAGCCTTTAAAATCCCTTGGTATTTTCTTATTGCTCTGTTTAAATTGCGACGGAGTGTCGCCAGCTATGTTCTCTTTACTAGAACCGGTGATCGCATTACACATGGGCTAGTAACTCCATTTGTTTGTACTTGCGTATTATATCGACCACACTCCGATTAATCATATAAGAAATACTGAAACAAAACTGCGTCACCTGGAATCCCAGGAATCTTGCCAGGGCATCTTGTAGAAACAGGGTATATTGTCGGAATCTTGCCAGGGCTGTCGTGACGTCACAGGGCGTCATGGAAATCCCATGGGAAAAGAGAGGGCATGTCATAGAAATCCTATGGGAAATGGGAGGGCATGTCATAGATCCTTAAATGCCTATACTACTAACATGTCCCCTTTTCCAAGTCACCAGCCTTGTATATTAACAACGGGCAACTTGTGTCACTTATTGCACTTGCTCCAAGGGTTGCGGGGGGTTACGTCATCCTTGGAAGCACAGTTTTGATCAAATATGTTTGGAGGGAGGGCAACTAAAAAGGGAATGGGAGTGGAACTAGTTATTTTCCGACTACTTTCAACATCCTCCTCAGCATGCACTAAAAGTTCAAATTTCATACCCTCGGCTGTTCTTGTAACAATGCAGATAAACATTTTTAATAAACAGGCCACACATAGTGTCTTTAAATGTAGTTGACATGCCCCTCAACATTCCCCGAATTTTCACCTCAATACTGTTAGCCTTTTCGAACAGACCTAGAATCAAACATCCTCCTTTTTCTAATGACAAATCCCGCATCTAAAAAAGGACAAATAGCACAATTTACAATCTTTACCCTGGGGTTGTGGGGGGTATTGCATCCCTGGAGGTATAGTTACTATAACTGTTTCTGAAAAAATCACTTCTCAAAATTTTGATCAGTAATGAGAGATGGGATCATCTAAAAAGAACAAGGGGTACTTGTTTCCCTCCGATAACTCTGCACAATCCCCTCAACATCCCCTGAAATTTGGAAGTTATTGCCCTCGGCTGCTCCTTAGACATTGATCTATTTACTTCTGAGATTCAACACGCATACAGTCTGTTTTATTGTTTTCGACATTCCTCTCCAAAGTGGTGGGTTTTTTCGTTATCCCCATAGGTATAGTTATGGCTTTTGACTATTCTGTAAAAAATATTTATTTCTAAATTTTGATAAAATATTTTAGAAAGGAGGGCAACTAAATGGGCTATAGGAAGGGATTGGAGGCCTTCTAACGACCTTTCAACATCCCCCTATGCACTTCCTGAAAGTTTCAACTTAATATCCTCAGCCATTCTTTAAATATTGTAGATCCTCCTTTTTGATATTTTGAATACACAAAGTGCCTTTGGTTTAGTACTACATATCCCTCAACATTCTCCAAAATTTCACCCTAATGCCCGGGGTTGGCTCAAAGGAACAAGGCCAGGGGGGGGGGGGGTTAAGACCCTTCATTTAAACGAATCCTAAGTGACATTAATCGGCAGGTGAAAATTTATTATAATTAACTTTCTATCATTTGTGCCTTTGGTTTAGTATAACATACCCCTCAACATTCTCAGCCATTCTTAAAATATTGCCGATCCTCCTTTTTGATAAACTGGATGCATAAAGTGCCTTGGGTCTAGTAGAACAACATACCCCTCAACATTCTTCAAAGTTTAACCTTAATATTCAGAGGTGGCTCAAAGGACCAAGGCCAGGGGGGTGAAATCCCTTCATTTAAATGACTCCTAGGTCACGCTATACGACTCGTGAAAATTTATTATAATTAACTTTCTATCATTTATACTTATCTACGGAGACAAACAAGAAGCTAAAACGGAATATACTCGTATCATGCGTAACTAAAAACGGAATAAACCATGCGTAGAATTGAACATGCATAACAGCCCTGTTTCTATTCGCCTTTTCTTCAAAGTGGACCACCGCTGGACAATCTTGTTTAAGTCAGTGGCACCGGTGAGGTCTTTCTCATTCGTTAACAACTTAAGGGATCTAGTCAAAAATCAACCATGACCCTTCTTAGCAAATTCTTAATAAACTTGAGCTTGCTGAATATTCTTTCGGCAGCAGCAACTGCAACAGGTGCTATCACAGCCAATACGTAAAAGCGATATAACTGATACCTTGAGTTCTCGGCTTGACTCTGATCTCAGATGTCAAAACGAGATAGTCCGAGTCGCCGACGCTGATTTCTGACAAAATCTGCCTTTGGATTGACTTCTCTCATTCTGGCAAACACTTTTGCACTGTCAATGAAATTATTGATTTCATCCTCCGATACTCTTTTGAAAAGTTTCTTCATAGTTTAAAGCATCTCGATTGTGTCGGTGATTATGTTGCGGTTCAGGTTTTTCTGTTGCTATCCTGATCTTTGTACATGATTTTTTTTTTCATAAAGATGAGGCAGGCGGTAAATTCGAAGTTTAGCATTCTTTTCAGAAGGCCGCTAGCTTGTGCCTTCGACGTCACATCGGTGTTCTTTATCTGTTTTGTTTTGTAAATGGCCGAAACTATTGCTTCAAACTAAGTAACTACTGCTTGTATGGTTTCAGCCCTTTCAGTTCACCGAGTCTGTGATAAGTTTCGGAGATTAAGGCTGTTTTCAATCGAAGTTTTCCTTTAAGCGTGGCAAAAATTTTTGTAGATGAAGAGAAAAACGCGTATATTTCGTCAAGGATGTTGAAAAGGTAAACTATCCAAAGAGATGAATTGCTACTATGTTCTATAGCAATGCTTCTTCTGTGGGCCTGTCTGGGAATATAGGGCACACGACGGTCAAGAAGCTCAGATATTTCCAACTGGGCTCCATTAAATTGACCAGACATCGCACTTGCATAGTCATAAAACTGGAAAGCTAGTCTATCCAAAGGAATTCCTCTCCTTGATAGTGTTCCAGTAATACTTTCTGCCATACTCTGCCTGGTTTTGTCATTAGCCTCACTAACATCTAATAGTCTCTTTCTAGATGGCACTTCTGAGCTGGTAATGCGGATTACACCCACAAGCTTATCAGAATGTGAAGTATCGGGTATCGTTTCAAAGAATAAAATTCTGAATGATAAAATAAGTCGAGGATCTTCTCCCTGTCTTTTGCTGAAAGAAAGTCAAAGAACTCGCTCTGAGGAATTTTGGACAAATAGGTAAATTTGTATGGTCTATATCGGGTATCAAGAGCTGCCATATATTTCGCTAGAAGTTTAACAATTTGAACAAAGCTGACGTTTTGTTCTTTAGTTATCCTAAAGCCAATGCCGTGTCTCGTTAGGGTCTCTGCAGCTTGGAAGAAAAAAAATCACAGTTTTTCTGTTTGTCTCTCCGCGTTTTGCTTGCTACAAAACCTTAATTCGAGTCCTTTTATTAGGTAAGAAATCCCCGTGACTGCTATAATTGACGAAATAGCAAAAACAGAAAAAAGCTGCTTTTTGTCACAAACGATTTGCCAGTTTTCCTGTCTTCTCCTTTTCTTTGCTCTTCATTTTCTGCCATTGTCGCAAACCGGCTTCCACCTAAGCTTTTATGAATTGGTTGCTCCTGGGACCACTTGAGAAAAGAAAACAAAGGAAGCAGAAGGCAGTATATTTCCTGATATTACATTAATTAAATAAAAAATTCATAAAATAAGTTTTTCAAAGAAAAGTAAAGACCTCCATTAAACCAAAAATGAGCAAAAATAAATTCAAATAATCTACCAAGCCTTAAAACTACCACAAGTCATCATCGACAAATAAATGAAACCCAAAAACGAACAGAAATTACAATAAATAACCAGTCAAACTCAAAACGAGCAGAATTAACATGAGTAGGGATCAAAACCCATATGCCTTCCCAAGGCTAGAACATAATTTTCACTTTACTGAAAAAAATATAAAGGTTTTTACTTTTATAACTTCAACAAATTAAATATTATTAACATTTTGATTAACAAATACCAGTATATGTATATTAAACTGACAATGCACATTCATTTGTATTTTTTCAGTAAAGCACAAATTATATGCTGGCCTTGGGAAGACATAGGGGTTTTGAGCCCTAATCATCTTAATTTGTGCTCGTTTTGAGTTTGAGTCGGTTATTTATTGTAATTTCTGTTCGTTCTGAGTCTGGGTTTCATTTATTTATCGATACTGACTTGTGGTAGTTTTATTCTTGGTAGATTATTTGATTTTATTTTTGCTCATTTTTGCTTTAATGGGGTTCTTTACTCTTCTTTGAAAAACTTATTTTGTGGAAAAAGTTTTTTTTAATTAATTTCTGTTCATTTTATATTGACATAGTCTTTTCAGGGAAAAAGAAAATAATAGTTTAAATCTTTTTGTTTTTTTAAGACTTTATAGTTTGGCCTGCTATTTGCATGCTGGAGAAAATTTTTCAGCAATTTCTAACAACATACACTCTTTTGAAAATCTGGACACAAATAGTAGTGTTTAATTTAGTTTCATACCTCCACTAGTTGACCGGAAATAGAAAACTTGATACCATTCGCAAAAAAATCTGTTTACTTTCTTTTATAGCTTGGATACACTTATATTATTTTGATTTGGTAGAATTTGTGTGAGGGGCGATGGGCATAGGGGGGAGGGGGAATGATTCTCCCTCCGATTACTTTCGACTATCAATAAGGGCACTAGCCCTCCGAACTCCCAATTCAATGAGCCCTTTTTTAAGCTTCTACAACAACACTTTCTATAAAAACTGTATATGCCCCCAGGGCATAACTTACAGCCTTTGCCCTGGGGGAGTTGGGGGTTTTCATTCTCAAAGATATAATTTCCGGACCTTTCAGCTACGTTGAACAAAATGGTTATCTCAAAATCTTGATTGGATGTGTTTGAGGAAATGATGGGCGTGAGAGGGGGTTAGTTGCCGTTCAATTACTTGTGACTATTTAAAAGAGCACTATCCCTTTCAATTTCCAACCGAATGAGCCCTTTTTAAAGTTTCTACGACAATACTTTCTATAAAAATCCTTATATGCTTCGGGCATAACTTACAACCCTTGCCCTGAGGGCTGTGGGGGGAGGGGGTTGTCATCCTCAAAGACCTAATTTTCAGAACTTTCAACTACGTCGAACAGTATGGCTATCTCAAAATTTTGATTGGATGTGTTTGGGGAAATGGTGGGCGTCAGTAGAGTAGTACCTTATATTTCTAGCCGATTATGTTCCTTGGCACCTTTCCAAGGCAGATTACCAGACTGGTTATTGCTATTGATATCAGTTGCACATGGAATCATACAAGAACCGTACAAGAAAACCCACGCCTTTGGCACTATACTTAGACATGTGCATTTTAAAAGTTGGCACGCTATAATGCATGTTATGAAACAATAGTCAAGGTTGTATTGCGCATGGAATTACACTTCAGCTTCACGTGGACTTTTTTTTTTTTTAAAGCTGGCAAGGTTTTTTTTATTGATAGGAATTGCACAATGAATGTACCGTTTGACGTAGACATTTTTTGGAGCCAATGGAAGATTGCCTTAACTCGAGAGTAGTTTGTTATTAAAAAATTGGATGTTGCAATCGGAATTATTTGATTGAAATTTGCAAAAAAGGGGTAAGGGATTTGCGGATTGGTGTGTAACTCGAGAGTAGTTTGTTATTAAAAAATTGGACGCTACAATCAGAATTGTTTGACTGACATTTGCAAAAAAGGGGTAAGGGATTTGCGAATTGAGGCTTATCAGTTAAGATAGCCCCATACCATGGAACATAGCAATCTAAGTGATCATTGGCTTGTCCAGTGCATGTGCAATTGAACTAGCATATCTGATGATGGAAGGCCGGGAAAAAAAATACGACTTGACCTTGCTTTACTTCTTCGATGTGTACTGTATAATACACAAGTGGTGTTTGAGCAGTGTTGTCAATTTAAAATAGTTTAACATTATACTATACGAAGAAGTTGATACTAAGAGGGTATGTAGATGACAAGAAAAGAATTGTAATAACGGATAGCTTTACTTCTTCGATGTGTTCCGTATAATACATAAGTGGTGGGGTGATGGCAGAAGGATCTCTTAGAGTACTTATAGTGCTGTACGGTTTGCCGAGCTGCTAGCGAAAAACCCGTGTGGATGAGTTGAAATAAACAATTTTAACAAGAAATGGCTGAAAAGTGTTTTGGGGGAGATGGGTTGATTGTGTACTGTATAATACAAAAGTGATGTTTGGACAGTGTTTTCAATTTAAAATAGTTTAACATTATACTATACGAAGAAGTTGATACTAAGAGGGGTGTAGATGACAAGAAAAGAATTGTAATAACGGATAGCTTTACTTCTTTGATGTGTTCCGTATAATACATAAGTGGTGGGGTGATGGCAGAAGGATCTCTTAGAGTACTTATAGTGGTGTACGGTGGGCCGAGCTGCTAGCGAAAACCCCGTGTGGATGAGTTGAAATAAAAAATTTTAACAAGAAATTGCTGAAAAGTGTTTTGGGGGAGATGGGTTGATTGTGTACTGTATAATACACAAGTGATGTATGGACAGTGTTGTCAATTCAAAACAGTTTAACGTTATACTATACGAAGAAGTTGATACTAAGAGGGGATGTAGATGACAAGAAAAGAATTGTAATAACGGATAGCTTTACTTCTTCGATGTGTTCCGTATAATACATAAGTGGTGGGGTGATGGCAGAAAAATCTCTTAGAGTACTTATAGTACTGTACGGTGGGCCGAGCTGCTAGCGAAAACCCCGTGTGGATTAGTTGAAATAAAAAATTTTAACATGAAATGGCTGAAAAGTGTTTTGGGGGAGATGGGATTGATTGGCAGAAGGATGTATTAGCGAAGTTATAGTGGAGGGCGAGTTGCTAGTGAAAAATCTAAGCTAATAAGGGTTTTTGACCGTAAACTCTAGTTTTTTTCAAGAAAATTATGGAAAATACAATTCTCTCGTTCGAATGTGAAACTTAGGTTCATTCTCTGGTTCAAATGTGGAAAAACCCGTATGGATGAGTTGAAATAAAAAATTTTAACAAGAAATGGCTGAAAAGTGTTTTGGGGGAGATGGGTTGATTGGCAGAAGGATGTATTAGCGAAGTTATAGTGGAGGGCGAGTTGCTAGCGAAAAACCCATGTGGATGAGTTGAAACAATTTTTTTAAACAAGAAATAACTGAAAAGTGTTTGATTGGCAGAAGGATGTATTAGCGAAGTTATAGTGGAGGGCGAGTTCCTAGCGAAAAACCAGTATGGATAAGTTGAAATAAAAATTTCTTAACAAGAATGACTGAAAAGTGTTTTGGGGGAGATGGGTTGATTGGTAGAAGGATGTTTTAGCGTAGTTATAGTGGAGGACGAGTTACTAGCGAAAACCCCGTGTGGGTGAGTTGAAATAAAAATTTTTAACAAGAAATGGCTGAAAAGTGTTTTGGGGGAGATGGGTTGATTGGCAGAAGGATGTATTAGCGAAGTTATAGTGGAGGGCGAGTTGCTAGCGAAAAATCTAAGCTAATAAGGGTTTTTGACCGTAAACTCTAGTTTTTTGTAAGAAAATTATGGAAAATACAATTCGTTGGTTCATAGGTGAAACTTAAGTCCAGGTATCGATCAAAAAATAAACTATTTCTGTAGAATCTGACCTAATAAGGGTTTTTGACCATAAACTCTAGCTCCTGTAAGAAAATTATGGAAAATACAATTCTCTCGTTCAAATGTGAAACTTAGGTCCATTCTCTGGTTCAAATGTGGAAAAACCCGTGTGGATGAGTTGAAATAAAAATTTTTTAACAAGAAATGGCTGAAAAGTGTTTTGGGGGAGATGGGTTGATTGGCAGAAGGATGTATTAGCGTAGTTATAGTGGAGGGCGAGTTGCTAGCGAAAAACCCGTGTGGATGAGTTGAAATAAAAAAAATTTAACAAGAAATGGCTGAAAAGTGTTTTGGGGGGGATGAGTTGATTGGCAGAAGGATGTATTAGCAAAGTTATACTGGAGGGTGACTTGCTAGCGAAAAATCTAAGCTAATAAGGGTTTTTGACCGTAAACTCTAGTTTTTTGTAAGAAAATTATGAAAAATACAATTCGTTGGTTCATAGGAGACAAAACGCACACAGAAACAACACACACACAGATACGAAACACACATAGAGACGATACACGCATAGAGACAACACACACACAGAGAGACGACACCTACACAGAGACGACGCGCACACAGAGACGACACACACACACAGAGACGACATATTCAAAGTGACGAGTTACACATAGAGACGACACACGCACAGAGACGACAAACACACAGAGACGACACACATAGAGAGACGACAAACACACAGAGAGACGACAAACACACAGAGACAACACACACAAAGAGACGACACACAGATACCAAACACACAAAGAGACGACACACGCACAGAGACGACACACACACAGAGCCGACTCACACACAGAGAGGACAAACACACAGAGACGTCAGACACAAAGAGACGACTCACACACAGAGAGGAAAAACACACAGAAACGACACACACACAGAGACGACAAATACAAATAGAGACA
>CM051271.1:35779120-35886620 GCA_027921565.1 Artemia sinica | reverse complement strand
TGACAACATTGTCAAAACATCACTTGTGTATTATACAGTACACAATCAACCCATCTCCCCCAAAAAATATTTTAATCAGAGATTTCATGTTAAAAAATTATCCAATCACTAATTAGAATCAATCACACTCCTATTATTCAAAACATTAATTAATATCGTTCATAGTGTCCAATATGCGAATTCCTTTTCCCTTTTTGCAAAAATGTCAATCAAAACAATTCCTAAATACGCAATTTGACAATCTCTAGTTTTCGATTTAAAAAAACAAAACAGCGGGGAATCCCCGCTCGTAATTGCTAATCACTTTAACCCTTTTTCTCCAAAGGTGCCAAGGAACGTAATCTCCTCAAAACTTAATTTTTTTGGCAATTTGCATGTCAAACTGCGTGAGGGAATAGCATAGGAAGGAACATAAACCCTCAGAATAGCATAGGAAGGAACATAAACCCTCAGAATAGCATAGGAAGGAACATAAACCCTCAAAATAGCATAGGAAGGAACATAAACCCTCAGAATAGCATAGGAAGGAACATAAACCCTCAGAATAGCATAGGAAGGAACATAAAACCTCAGAATAGCATAGGAAGGAACATAAACCCTCAGAATAGCATAGGAAGGAACATAAACCCTCAGAATAGCATAGGAAGGAACAAAAACCCTCAGATTAGCATAGGAAGGAACGTAAAGGACAAGAATAACATAGGAAGGAACGTAAACCCTCAGAATAGCATAGGAAGGAACGTAAACCCCTAGAATAGCATAGGAAGGAACATAAACCCTCAGAATAGTATAGGAAGGAACATAAACCCTCAGAATAGCATAGGAAGGAACATAAACCCTCAGAATAGCATAGGATGGAACATAAACCCTCAGAATAGCATAGGAAGGAACGTAAAGGACCAGAATAGCATAGGAAGGAACATAAAGGCTCAGAAGTATACCCTAGGACTCTACTAGTGTTGCAAGGACTTCACTTCTACGCCAGCTATGGTGAATAGATTTAACAGTGACATGTACAAAAAACGAACCGTTACAAAAATGAACCGATACAAAAACGTTACAAAAAGGAACCGATGAGAATGAAAACATAATTCTCGGGAAAATTTTGAATGATAACAGAAGAAGAATTTGCTATTATCTAGGAATTAAATTTATATTTACTTTCTTTTTTCCCAAACTTTGATAATGATTTTGAATAATAGTCGAAGATAAATTTCATATTTGAATAAAAAAATGTACAAAAACTGACTTGAAGTTTACTAAAGGGAAACACAAATGAAATAACACCCGGTAGTCTTAAAGGACTTAGCCAAGTAGACTTTTGTCTTATATGTATGTCTTTAGCTTCCGTTTCATGAAAAAAATCTTTTAAGACATTGATATTAGCCTGCAATTTTATTGATAGTTGCAGCTATTACGGCTGGTCTAGTTTCTTTCACTCGGTTCTTCTTGTCGTTCTAATTAATATTCTTGAAAGCTACAAAGCATATTGTTCTTCTAACTCGGTTCACATCCTTTAATGACACTAATTTGCATCTTTCTGAAGCTTAGAATTGCAATGACATAGAAACATTGCATAAGAAAGTAAACTAAGATGCTTCTTATCTAAATGACATTTTGGGGGGAAACGACTTTCAAGAAATATGCTTCTCTTTTGTTCTTCATCAGAAAATCCCATCTACTTGTTATCTATGTCAGATGCACCTCCAGCTTCATTGTTTTTGTATTATATAATCTATATTGTAAGATCAGTATACAGAGTAAACATTTCTTTTTTAGTTCTTTAATCACCCTTTTCCGTTGTTGATAGGAAAGAATTCTGGATATCAGTCTGAAAGTGATGTAGAATATCACTTTAGATATTGTCAAGTGTTTTTTTTTATTTTTATTTATTAGATCTTCTTTCATTTCCGCTTTTATTTAATTCTCTGGCGTACGAGAGAATTGAGAGAAGTATCTTTTTCGTAAAACTAGGGGCCTGAAAACTGAAAACAGAACATTTCGACCCCAAAAGCGCATGTTGTCTGTTAAAAAATGCTTCACTAGTTTGGATTTCGGAATCTGGTACCGAAATCAGTCAATAAAGATTGAATTTTAGCTCTAGCTTTCTGAAAGGCAAATGCGCCCCATGTGGTAAAATTGTCTCTGAATTCCTCTTTTTTTTACGGTCTTGCCTGTACTGCCTAATTTCAACTAAATTTTTAAGCCAGAATTACAATTTTTATCATTTGTTTGCACTAGCCGAACTGGCGTTTAATAAGTTTCTACAATGAGGAGTTGGAACCTCAGATAAATTTTTCTTTTGTATAGAAACAAAAAGACTCACATCGTCAGTCAATGGAATGGGAGAGGGCTGCCTACCCCATGATATATGGTGTTGTGTTCCTTCTGGCATCAGAAGACGTGGGCAACAGAAGGTAACACTAAGCAAATGCCTTGAGAAGGATGCTGCGCTTTTGAAATCATCGCTCGAAGAACTTTGGTCAAAAGGTTTCAGGTTCAGGTTCAGGTTCATACATTTTTATTAACAAAAAAACAACTCAATGTGACAACAAGTCGCACTAAAGCAAGAAGATGCTTGAAAAAGCGACCGGTTGGATATCATGCATGCCAAATCATCAAACCAATTAAAATGAAAAAAGGGGAGAACAATAATAATAACAGAAAATAATGATAAATATATAATGGCACAAAATATATAAAAAAAAAAAAAAAAAAAAAGCCTTCTCTCGAACCATTAACACTACCAAATTCCTGAAAAGAAATGATTTTTAATACGGGTTTTAAGTTGCGGCACACTTTCAGCTTGACGAACAGAATCTGGGAACGAATTCCAAACTGACGGGCCCATGTGTCTGGTCACTTGACTCGCTCTGGTTGTGTTCCGTGGCTCAGATGCAAGACTATCCGCACTCCTAGTCGAATAATCGTGATAAAACGAATTAGGCTTAAAAATATTCATAAAAAAAATCCGGTGCAAAACCATTCAGACACTGAAAAGCCCAAGAGAAGTCGTCATGGAGAGGCACCGTTGTCACCTTATGCACCAGTCGGTGTGGGAAGACCCATGTCTAAGTAAGTAAGTAATTCCTATATTATCCTAGGAGCTTGAGAGCGTCTGAGCTTGTTAAGAATCAGATCCATGTCTCTTACCCAAAATATCAAGGTATTTACAATTTTCCCACTATTTGCTTTTAGATTCCCCATATAATTATAAAGCTATACCTCTCCCCCCCCCCCCCTAACCAAAACAAGAAAATGTGTATGTGTAAGTTTTAGCCTTTAGATCATAGGCCAATCAGATGGTGCAAGAGACAGGATGCCTACCTCTCCCCTAAAAAATAAACCTACAACGGGTGAAATCAAAGGCAGGACAATAGTGCTACCTAAGTAAAGAGCGACGCGGTCACAATTCATTATTTATTTATCCTTTTTTTTACAAAGGTACTTCGCAATGAATGATTTGTTGAAAAAACTTTGAAAGGGTTTTCATTTCGTTTGGAAAATGAAAGTTTGCATGGGAACTACCCTTCCCACTCCTATCCTTTCCCATGCAATCAACATTTTGAGATTCTCATTTGTTCAGCATAGTTGACGAATCGAGTATTTATGTCTTTGGGGATAAAATCCCCCTCCCCCCCCCCTCACAGCCCTCAGGGCTCAGGGCAAGGATCATAAGTAATACCTCATTGGCACACACAGTTTTTATGGAAGGGTTGGTCGGTTTCACTTCTGAGTGAGCTCATTTGATTAATTACCAGAAGTTCTAGTGCCCATTTTTTAGAGTCATAGTAATCAGAATTAAACTACCCCGTTCCCAACAGCAATTTTCCCCCAAATTTATCTGATATGAATTTTGAGATATCCATTTTGTTCAAAAATTGTCCAAAGATAATAAGAGAAGATCTTTAGGGTTCTCACAACCCCCAGGAATCTAGCGACAAAGGCTGTAACTTATGCTCTGGGGACATAAAAGCTACAATCTAGGGGCATTTACGGAAGGGGTGGTCATCTAAACTTTAGAGGAGGCTCATTTGATTGTAAATCTTAAATTCTTAAGCTATTTTTAAGATTCAAAATTGAATAGAGGGCAACTAGCCCATCCTCCTCGTCCATCATTTTCCAAAACACATCGAATCAGAATTTTGATACAGCCATTATAGCGCAATTAACTGTTATTATAGAACAAGATTAGAAAATTGTAGATTAGAGAGAAACAGACGCTTATTAGTCCCTATGTGTGTAATGGCGTGAATCGCATGGTGTTTATCAAGACCTGTAAATTTAAGGTAAAAGGAAGGATTTAGACATTGAAGGCCGTTACACTAGTGGTATTGGTCCAATATTAGATATGTATTTACCTGCAAAAGGGGTGATAGAACACACTTAAGGCAGCTACATGTATTGGAAATTTTACGTCACAGAAGCCAACCATATTTTGGATTTTGAACTTTAGAAATCTAGCCTGTAAATGAAACAGCCAATAATTAATTATGACACTTTAAAACGAACAATAAAATCAAGTAAATCAGACCAAAAAAGAAAAAAAAAACTAACAAAGAAAAAAACGTGTGTTAACTCATCCATCGGAATGAAAAGCCATCCACCAGTGAGGTTATCACTCCATAGTATTGGATTTGATAAGTCAGAAATAGCGACCATGACCCATCTACTTTTTAAAGGTACAGCCCCGACTCCAATTGGTATCCAATCACTTTCGACTTATAAAAAAAAGACCAGAACTGCCCGGGGATTATAAAACAATTTTTACGTCAAACCTCCTCTTGTCGCGAAGATGTTTTGGAATTAAAATGCTCCCTTTGAAGTATCTCCTTCTCTCCCTAGCTATAAAATAATCAGAGAACCCAATTGCAGAAGTTAAAGTACCTTTGTTAATTTCAAGCTTTGCAATTTGTCCACTGCTTACAGATAGCGTTTGTTATTGGGAAACATAAAACATGTTTTTAGTGGGAGTTTTCAAAAAGGGTGGGAGTTTCGGGAGGATTTTCCATGAGATGAACATTTTGGCACAGAGGGAGGGGGCAAGACTTACATATTAATTCCTCTTCTCTACTTTACTTAGCACTTCTCAACTAAAATAAAAATAACAGAACTCAAATAAAATATTTAAATTTGGAAAACCATATTTTCTGTGAGGGTTTTTTTCCCCCTGGAGGGTTTTTCCATGCAAGAGTGGGGGTAAACACCTTGACACGTATACAGTAACAGGGCGAAGGAAACCCCCCTTAACAGACATAAAAAAGAGAAATAAATCTGCCTTTCAGAGTTTGTGACGTCAGATTTTCTTTGCTTTTGTGACAACAAAACCGAGCTTTTTTATTAGTCATCTTGACTGTCATTTATATCATGACTTGTGTTTTACCCAATGTAAGTACGGTGGTTGACTTGCATAAGAGTTCAGTTATACGAGGGTTCAGTTGCACGGGGGTTCAGTCACACGACGGTTTAGTTAAATGGGATTTAGTTAAATGGGGTTGAGTTGCACGGGAGGTTGAGTTACATAAGAGTTCAGTTATACAAAGGACCAGTTGCACGGGGGTTCAATCACACGGTGGTTTAGTTCAATGGGATTTAGTTAAACGGAGTTGAGTTGCACGAGGGCTCCGTTAAATGGGGTTAAGTTGCACGAGGGTTCAGCTACACGAGGATTCAGTTACACAGGGGTTCAGTTACACGAGTATTCAATTACACGGGGTTCAGCTGTACGGGGGCCCAGTTGCAAGAGGGTTCAGTTACACGAGGATTCAGTTACACAGGGTTCAGCTGCACGGGGGCCCAGTGGCAAGAGGTTTCATTTGTACGGTGGTTCAGTTACAGTAGTTCAGTTGCTTGGGGTTAAGGTACACGGTGGTTCAGTTGCAATTGAAACCGAAACTATGAACTGCTTCCGCTGTGTTAACATCGAATTGGTGTTTTCACTCTTGGGATTTGCCAGTCAAAATTCCCCGTGTGTAACTTGAACATTTACAGACCGTGCATGTCCCTGAACTTTCCTAAGTGATATTACTGACCTTGGTTCTTCATAATTGGATTATAGGATTTGAATTATAGTTCTGAACAGTGAAAGAAATAGGAGGTGAGATTTTTAGTTCCAAATAGCTCATGTCTGACACAAAGGAACCTCCTGAAAACGACATTGATGTTTCACCTTTCCTGCCTTCAAAAAGAAACTTAACTAGAGCCCCCCCCCCCCTACTCCTATGTCTAAATCAAACACACATCTTAAGGGGACACAAGCCCTAAACATCCTTCAAGCTAAAAGTACCGGTGAAACCCCTTGCAAAAAAAGAAAAAATGATGCAATTAGATCACCCCCTGAAGAACCCCAACCCGAGATTATATCACTCCCTGATGATTCCCAACCAATTGAATCGCTTCCTAGCTCTTTAGATCAGCAATGCTATTACATTGTGACCATCAAGAAAACCAGTGGTCGACCCTTTACTAGAGAGCGGTTAATGGATATTAGAAAGCCTATATTTTTACTAGTTAACTCAACTTTTGAAGTAGTTCTCCTAAAAGGCGGTCTGATAGATCTTTATTTTACCTCTGACAAGGCCGCAGATTCAGTCCTTTCAAGGTCCAAGGAATTAATCGTTGAGGGTTCCAAAATCTTTGCCACTTCTAAAGAAGTAGAAAAGTCCTATAAATACGTGGTTTATGGTGTTGACACCGGTATACCAATAGAGGAATTTACAACTGAACTAATTGATTCTTCAGGTCATCCGGTCCAACCAACAACAGCCACAAGACTCAGCTTGAAAAATGATGGTAATCTTATACCCAGTCGCTCAGTGCTCATTGCATTTAAAAACGAGTTGCAAAGAGAAGTTTTTCTGTATGGTATGGCCCTTCGCCATAAGTCCTATAAACCAAAGCCCATACTAAGCTTAGATATAAAACGCTCCTTAATAAAAATAGCAGAATATCTAGAAATAAGATCATTTAGCACTGGTAATTTATTCAAATAGGCTTCATTAATGTTCCAAGACATAAACCTTAGCATCAAATTCTACTTGAACTTCTCATCTAAATCATGCCGCTATATCCCTCAATCTTGCTGCTGAATTGGTGGGGAATATTTCTGACCATCTCCCTATTACATCTTCTTTTGCAACTCCACGGTTTCAAAGAACAGAATAATTATGTAATTCCTCTTAGGCTAAGAACCCGTAGTGATTAGGCTAGAATCAGTTCATCTGCTTTTGAATATTTGCCAAGTAAAATATCAATACTTCAGTGTTTCTAGACTGAAGTCATATTATATTTCAATTCTGATTTGTTTTCCTCTTCTACATGTTGTATTCTGAGTAAAGTTTGGGCTGCCTTCCATCTTTTGCGAAGATCAATTAAATTGTCAAAATATGACGTGAGACTTAGCCTGGATATTTATGTAGCCAAAATCAGCCATGCTCAGTCTTTTGTCGAAAATCAAGCTGTCCAACTTCAGAAAATCCATGAGGGTATTATTTCAGGCTGTTCTTAAGCCCTGGTCTTGTTGCTTCTTACCTCGAAGCAAAATTTTGGTTCAATCTCTGGAAGGATTTTGACCGTCCATCGACTGACGCTGTGAATCCTTTTGTTTCTGTACTAAAGAGAAATTTATCTGAGGTTCCAACTCCTCATTGTAGAAACTTATTAAACGCCAGTTCGGCTAGTGCAAAAAAATTATTAAAATTGCAATTGTGGCTTAAAAATTCAGATGAAATTAGGCAGTACATGCAAGAGTATAAAAACTTCCGTGAAATGCTTTAATATTAACGATGGGCTGCTAGTATAACTTACAGCCCTTTCCCCAAGGGCTGGGGGTTCAAGCCTAGAACCATAGCTATTTGACATTTGGACCATTTTGAACAAAATGGTTAGCACAAAATTTTGATCGGAAGCATTTCGAATAAAAGGGTGGGGGGGGGGGCTGCTTACCGTCTGATTACTCTTGACTTTTAAAAATGGATCTAGAACTTTCGATTTAAATCGAATGAGCCTTTTCCAAAGTTTATATGATTATCCAATTCAATAAAAACCTTATATATGAACAATGGCCAGTTTGCCAAACTTAGAGCCCCTTCCTTGGGGGTAGTGTGAGGTTTTATCAACACTCGAGAGTAGAGATGCCATAATAACTCCTGTCCCTCACCCCTGCTGCCACCTACAACTTTTTTACATAGTTTAATGAGGACAGGGTCAATGACCTCTTTCTTCATGGTCTCTTTCTCCAGGTGTGTTTTTGGCACGCCCTCAGCGAATGTCAATGTTGTTATTGTTTCCGAGGCAAAATGTCAAGGTCAATGTTGTTTTGAACAGAGTAATTAGAGAGAACACGTGGTTAATGGGATCAATGTTGTTGTCGTTTCCGAGCCAACTTTCTTTTCTGGTCAGTCTAGAGTTGGCAGTCATTAATCAAATTGTTTCCAGGGAGTGTCTGACAGATGACGTCAAGTTAATTAATGTCTTTGGAGTTCGACCAGAATTGTCTCCGAGACAAAGTTTGATCACACATGACAGATGATGTCATGATTGATTGATTGACACGAAAGGGGAATTAATTTGTTGTTCTAAAGAGAATTGATTCACGAAAGGGAAATTAATTTGTTGTTTCTAACAAGAGAATCGTTTCCGAGCAGACGTATTGATCTTAGCGCGCGAAAAGGTTTCCAAATAATTTGAAATGCATTGGCGCAGAGATGCCAAACAAAAGGAACATGCCGAAATTCCGTTTAGGGATAATTTTGGCGAAACCGTTTTAGCTATTTTATGGAACTATTTCAGCGAAACAGCTAGAGACATTTTAAAAGGTGATTTTTGAAGAGATTTTGGAGGAGGTTTTGAGTGTGGTCGTTATAATACACAAGTTGTATTTTAACAGTGTTGTGAGGTCCTCTACCCCAACCCAAAGGGCCCCGATTGCTCTACCTCAACCCCAAAGGCTTCTCATACCCCACCCCAACCCCGAAGGAAGCCCCCGGTCCTCAAAGGCCCCCCAAGCTCTCAAAGGGCCACCGGAGCCCCCAAAGGCCCACCCAGACCCCCCAAGGCCATCCCCGGGTCCCCCAAAGGCCCATCGAGCTCCCGAAGGACCAACGGGATCCCAAAGGCCCTCCACCGGTCCCCAAATGTCCCCCAGGCCCTCAACTGCCCTCCCTGTGCCCCGAAGGAAGCCCCCCCGGTCCTCAAAGGCCCCCAAGCTCTCAAAGGGCCACCGGAGCCCCCCAAAGGCCCACCCAGACCCCCAAAGGCCATCCCCGGGCCCCCCAAAGGCCCATCGAGCTCCCGAAGGACCAACGGGATCCCAAAGGCCCTCCACCGGTCCCCAAATGTCCCCCAAGCCCTCAACTGCCCTCCTTGTGCCCCAAAGGCCCTCCCTGTGCCCCAAAGGCCCTCCCCCGGCCCCCCAAAGGCCCCCCAAGGTCTCAAAGGGCCTCCGGAGCCCCCAAAGGCCCACCCAGACCCCCAAAGGCAATCCCCGGGCCACCCAAAGGCCCTCCCCAGGCTTCCAAAGGCCCTCCCTCGGTCCCCAAAGGTCCCCCAGGCTCCCAACTGGCCCCCCGGACCCCCAAAGACCTTCCCCCGGCACCCAAAGGTCCACCGGACTCCCAAAGGACCAATCGGCGCTCAAGGGCCCCCAGACCCCCAAAGGCTCTCCCCGGGCTCCCAAAGGACCACCCAGCCCTTGCTTTAGTTTTAGTTAAAAGTATAGAATGTTTTAGCTTAGAGTCTTAACTTAGAGTTTTTGTTGAAGTTCTAGTTTAGTTTAATTTTAGTTAAGAGTTTGATGTTTTACCTTTGAGTTTCAGTTGGAGTTTTAGTTTGGTTTAGTTAAGAGTTTGGTGTTTTAGCTTAGAGTCTTAGCTTAGAGTTTAAGTTAGAGTTGAAGTTTATTTTAGTATTAGTTAAGAGCTTAGAGTTTTTAGCTTAGAGTCTTAGCTTAGAGTTTTTTTTGTTAGAGTTCTAGTTTAGTTTAATTTTAGTTAAGAGTTTGATGTTTTACCTTTGAGTTTCAGTTAGAGTTCTAGTTTAGTTTAGTTTTAGTTAAGAGTTTAGAGTTTTTAGCTTAGAGTCATAGCTTAGAGTTTTTGTTGAAGTTCTAGTTTAGTTTAGTTTTAGTTTAGAGTTTTAGCTTAGAGTCTTAGCTTAGAGTTTTTTGTTGAAGTTCTAGCTTAGTTAAGAGTTTGATGTCTTACCTTTGAGTTTCAGTTAGAGTTCTAGTTTAGTTTAGTTTTAGTTAAGAGTTTAGAGTTTTAGCTTAGAGTCTTAGCTTAGAGTTTTTGTTGAAGTTCTAGTTTAGTTAAGTTTTAGTAAATAGTTTAGAGTTTTAGCTTAGAGTCTTAGCTTAGAGTTTTTGTTAGAGTTCTAGTTTAGTTTAATTTTATTTTAGAGTTTAGAGTTTTAGCTTAGTCCTAGCTTAGAGTTTTTTTTGTTAGAGTTCTAGTTTAGTCTAATTTTAGTTAAGAGTTTGATTTTTTTTACCTTTGAGTTTCAGTTAGAGTTTTAGTTTAATTTTAGTTAAGAGTTTGATGTAATACCTTTGAGTTTCAGTTAGAGTTCTAGTTTAGTTTAGTTATAGTTAAGAGTTTAGAGTTTTTAGCTTAGAGTCATAGCTTAGAGTTTTTGTTGAAGTTCTAGTTTAGTTTACTTTTAGCTAAGACTTCAATGTTTTACCTTAGAGTCATAGCTTAGAGTTTTAGTTAGAGTTCTAGTTTAGTTTAGTTTTAGTTAAGAGTTTAGAATTTTAGCTTAGAGTCGTAGCTTAGAGTTTTTGTTAGAGTTCTAGTTTATTTTAGTTTTAGTTAAGAGTTTAGAGTTTTTAGCTTAGAGTCTTAGCCTAGAGTTTTTGATAGAGTTCTAGTTTAGTTTAGTTTTAGTTAAGAGTTTGATGTTTCACCTTAGAGTCATAGCTTAGAGTTTTAGTTAGAGTTCTAGTTTAGTTTAGTTTTAGTTAAGAGTTTCGAGTTTTAGCTGAGTCTTAACTTAGAGTTTTTGTTAGAGTTCTAGTTTAGTTTAGTTTTAGTTTAGAGTTTTAGTTTAGACTTAGAGTTTCAATTAGAGTTCTAGTTTGGTTTAGTTAAAGTTACGAATTTAGAGTTTTAGCTTAGTGTCATAGCTTAGATTTTTACTTAAAGTGATAGTTTGGTTAAGTTTTAGTTAAGAGTTTCCAGTTTTAGCTGAGTCTTAGCTTAGAGTTTTTGTTAGAGTTCTTGTTTAGTTTAGTTTTAGTTAAGAGTTTAGAGTTATAGCTTAGAGTCTTAGTTTAGAGTTCTTGTTGAAGTTCTAGTTTAGTTTAGTTTTAGTTTAGAGTTTTAGCTAAGACTTAGAGTTTTTGTTAGAGTTCTAGTTTAGTTTTAGTTAAGAGTTTAGAGTTTTACTCTAAGCTACGACTCTAAGCTAAAATTCTGAACTCTTAACTAAAACTAAACTAAACTAGAACTCTAACTAAAACTCTAAGCTATGACTCTAAGGTAAAACATTAAAGTCTTAGCTAAAAGTAAACTAAACTAGAACTCTATCACAAACTCTAAGCTAAGACTCTAAGCTAAAAAACTCTAAACTCTTAAATAAAATTAAACTAAACTAGAACTCTAACAAAAACTCTAAGCTATTAACTAAAACTAAACTAAACTAGAACTTCAACAAAAACTTTAAGCTAAGACTCTAAGCTAAAACTCTAAACTATTTACTAAAACTAAACTAAACTAGAACTTCAACAAAAACTCTAAGCTAAGACTCTAAGCTAAAAACTCTAAACTCTTAACTAAAACTAAACTAAACTAGAACTCTAACTGAAACTCAAAGGTAAGACATCAAACTCTTAACTAAAATTAAACTAAACTAGAACTCTAACAAAAAACTCTAAGCTAAGACTCTAAGCTAAAACTCTAAACTATTAACTAAAACTAAACTAAACTAGAACTTCAACAAAAACTCTAAGCTATGACTCTAAGCTAAAAACTCTAAACTCTTAACTATAACTAAACTAAACTAGAACTCTAACTGAAACTCAAAGGTATTACATCAAACTCTTAACTAAAATTAAACTAAAACTCTAACTGAAACTCAAAGGTAAAAAAATCAAACTCTTAACTAAAATTAGACTAAACTAGAACTCTAACAAAAAAACTCTAAGCTAGGACTAAGCTAAAACTCTAAACTCTAAAATAAAATTAAACTAAACTAGAACTCTAACAAAAACTCTAAGCTAAGACTCTAAGCTAAAACTCTAAACTATTTACTAAAACTTAACTAAACTAGAACTTCAACAAAAACTCTAAGCTAAGACTCTAAGCTAAAACTCTAAACTCTTAACTAAAACTAAACTAAACTAGAACTCTAACTGAAACTCAAAGGTAAGACATCAAACTCTTAACTAAGCTAGAACTTCAACAAAAAACTCTAAGCTAAGACTCTAAGCTAAAACTCTAAACTAAAACTAAACCAGAACTTCAAGAAAAACTCTAAGCTATGACTCTAAGCTAAAAACTCTAAACTCTTAACTAAAACTAAACTAAACTAGAACTCTAACTGAAACTCAAAGGTAAAACATCAAACTCTTAACTAAAATTAAACTAAACTAGAACTCTAACAAAAAAAAACTCTAAGCTAAGACTCTAAGCTAAAAACTCTAAGCTCTTAACTAATACTAAAATAAACTTCAACTCTAACTTAAACTCTAAGCTAAGACTCTAAGCTAAAACACCAAACTCTTAACTAAACCAAACTAAAACTCCAACTGAAATTCAAAGGTAAAACATCAAACTCTTAACTAAAATTAAACTAAACTAGAACTTCAACAAAAACTCTAAGTTAAGACTCTAAGCTAAAACATTCTATTCTTTTAACTAAAACTAAAGCAAGGGCTGGGTGGTCCTTTGGGAGCCCGGGGAGAGCCTTTGGGGGTCTGGGGGCCCTTGAGCGCCGATTGGTCCTTTGGGAGTCCGGTGGACCGTTGGGTGCCGGGGGAAGGCCTTTGGGGGTCCGGGGGGCCAGTTGGGAGCCTGGGGGACCTTTGGGGACCGAGGGAGGGCCTTTGGAAGCCTGGGGAGGGCCTTTGGGTGGCCCGGGTATTGCCTTTGGGGGTCTGGGTGGGCCTTTGGGGGCTCCGGAGGCCCTTTGAGACCTTGGGGGGCCTTTGGGGGGCCGGGGGAGGGCCTTTGGAGCACAGGGAGGGCCTTTGGGGCACAGAGAGGGCATTTGAGGGCTTGGGGGACATTTGGGGACCGGTGGAGGGCCTTTGGGATCCCGTTGGTCCTTCGGGAGCTCGATGGGCCTTTGGAGGGCCCGGGGATGGCCTTTGGGGGTCTGGGTGGGCCTTTGGGGGGCTCCGGTGGCCCTTTGAGAGCTTGGGGGGCCTTTGAGGACCGGGGGGCTTCCTTCGGGGCACAGGGAGGGCAGTTGAGGGCCTGGGGGACATTTGAGGACCGGTGGAGGGCCTTTGGGATCCCGTTGGTCCTTCGGGAGCTCGATGGGCCTTTGGGGGACCCAGGGATGGCCTTTGGGGGTCTGGGTGGGCCTTTGGGGGCTCCGGTGGCCCTTTGAGAGCTTGGGGGGCCTTTGAGGACCGGGGGCTTCCTTCGGGGTTGGGGTGGGGTATGAGAAGCCTTTGGGGTCGGGGTAGAGCAATCGGGGCCCTTTGGGTTGGGGTAGAGGACCTCACAACACTGTTAAAATACAACTTGTGTATTATAACGACCACACTCAAAACCTCCTCCAAAATCTCTTCAAAAATCACCTTTTAAAATGTCTCTAGCTGTTTCGCCGAAATAGTTCCATAAAATAGCTAAAACGGTTTCGCCAAAATTATCCCTAAACGGAATTTCGGCATGTTCCTTTTGTTTGGCATCTCTGCGCCAATGCATTTCAAATTATTTGGAAACCTTTTCGCGCGCTAAGATCAATACGTCTGCTCGGAAACGATTCTCTTGTTAGAAACAACAAATTAATTTCCCTTTCGTGAATCAATTCTCTTTAGAACAACAAATTAATTCCCCTTTCGTGTCAATCAATCAATCATGACATCATCTGTCATGTGTGATCAAAACTTTGTCTCGGAGACAATTCTGGTCGAACTCCAAAGACATTAATTAACTTGACGTCATCTGTCAGACACTCCCTGGAAACAATTTGATTAATGACTGCCAACTCTAGACTGACCAGAAAAGAAAGTTGGCTCGGAAACGACAACAACATTGATCCCATTAACCACGTGTTCTCTCTAATTACTCTGTTCAAAACAACATTGACCTTGACATTTTGCCTCGGAAACAATAACAACATTGACATTCGCTGAGGGCGTGCCAAAAACACACCTGGAGAAAGAGACCATGAAGAAAGAGGTCATTGACCCTGTCCTCATTAAACTATGTAAAAAAGTTGTAGGTGGCAGCAGGGGTGAGGGACAGGAGTTATTATGGCATCTCTACTCTCGAGCAATAATTATTTACTTTCTTCACCTTTTGACTATTTTGGACATAATTGCCGTCTCAAACATTTGATTGGATGCACTTGGGGGAAAGAGAACTGGGAGGGGGCGGGTGGTGTCCAAAGATGAAGCTTGGATAAAAAAATACGCATCCGTCATCTTTCTTCTGGCAAAGAGCGCAAAATTCTGCATGTTTGTAGATAGGAGCTAAACTTAATAAGGATTCAACTAGACTTAATAAGGCTTATATATCTGAAACTAAGATAAAAATCTAATTCTTTTGATATATTTATTGGTATGAAAATTTCATTTTTTAGAGTTACGGTTATTATTGAGCCTGGTCGCTCCTTACTTACAGTTCATTGCTTCAAACTGTTTGATACAAAAAAAGTATTTTTAAAACACAAGGGATAAGTTATCGTTTCCTTCCTCCCTAATTGACACCCTAGTATCGGAATTCTACTCCTTAAGTTGTATATAATAGAAATCTCCCGAGCTAAGGTGTTTCACCAAATAAGGTTCCCAAAATTTGGATTAAGCACTAATTCTTTAAATAACCGCTAATTATAGATTATGTACGACCTCTCAACGCGCCTTAAGCGTTTTGTGCAATTTACTAAACTTCTCCTTATTTGCTAGGATATGTTTTGAAAAAATATATGGGAACTAACTTGATAAACAATTGTAATCATTTAATCATATGTTTGATATTACACGAAATCCTTGTTTTGTTTTCACCAGTGGTAAAAGTACTAAATAAAATATTCAAGTGTAATATGTATTTTTGAGATCACCTGCGTCTTTTTGTTATACAAATTGAAAAGCACGTTCAAATATAGATGGAGATATCCAAGTTGATTCTTAGATTTACTACGAATTTGTTTAACCACAGTCTTTGTAAAATAGGTTTGGACCTATACCCCTCTTTCTGACATCTTGAGTTCTTATGCGTTCCGCACATTCTGTTTAACAAACCTGCGTTCTTTTTGAAATTGTTAACCCTCAGCTCCAAAAAGTGCCAACCCCCATTCAAACAAAGTCCTGAGTATATGCCTGTGCAAATGTGAACCATGATCTTGGTAGTCATAGAAAAAATTAGGTTAGGTTGAATAGCACCCACTTCAACCTAACTTTACTCAACCCACTCCAACATTGGAGCCGCATGGCCTTTACTACTTCGATTAAGAATCAACCGTTGAATTTTTCTAGCAAAAATATGCCGAGTAAACGAATTTCCCCGTAAAAAAATGTGCCGATCTGAAAAATTCAATGCGCAACCGCCTAAAAAAAGCGCCAAAATGGCAGAAATGCATTGCATCTGGCCACTTTGAGGTCAAGTTGAACTAGAGCTCTTCGTAAGGTTCAACAAGAGACTGATGAAGCAGGATGGAAGCCAAAATGTACTTTCGTTGAACGAATCCAGCCTGAAACCTCAGGTTTGCTTGGATGTTATGAATTCCATCTAGTTTTCATCCTCGTGTAAATGGGCTCTTAAGGGCTGGGTAAACGTAGCTGATTTTGGGAACCGATTTCAGCATCAGTGGGCAAAGGATAGTGGCAAGAAAAATTTATGGCGAGATTTTCAAAACAAAAAATCATGGACACAAATATTCAACTGGAGTTTATTAATAGTCAAATGATTGATTTCAGCTTAGTTCTCAGCTCAGTAGCGGCATCTTTCACCACAGACAGCTCTGGGTGAATATTTATTTATATCTCTATTTTTTTGTGATTATCACGCTAAAATTTTTAAAAATCGGCAGCCATCGGTGCCAAAAACTAGAAAATTTTCAAGCTCAAATCGACGCCGATTTCTTTTAAAATCGTCGCTGATTTGGAAATCAGTTCCCGAAATCAGCTACGTGTGTCCAACCCTTTACTGTAAATAAGGACGAATAGAGATGGCTTAATATAGCACTATCGTTGTGCCATTATTATTCTTCGGTTGTTGGGTAAATATTACTAACAAAAGTAAATTGGAAAATTTTGAATATGTGTAGAGGTAATTTCAATATGCGTAGAGGTATCTTACTTCGTTAGGTTATTGGAAAAATATTGCTAGCAATTGAGACGGTATAATTCATCTTAAAGATACATTAATTTATTTTTCAGCTGGTATAACAAAATGGCAAAAGGAATTTGAATATTTAGCATGCCAATTATTTTTGAATAACCAAAAAAAAAACAAAAAAAGAAGAAGCATTACTTACCAAAACTATTACAAATTCTAAATGAGATTGATTGAAATTATTCCTGACTAAAAAAGGTCACTGGTCCCGAATAAACAACAGTAAGATAAAGCTCAATAGTTCTGCCCGGGGAAAGTCTGAACCTTTACAGGTTGTTCAGTATTGGGGGAGTTTTTTCACTCATCAATATACTAAGATCTTACATCTTTTGTCAGAAAACGCTTAAAAGTGAAACCTTTGAACTAAGATCTTACATCTTTGGTCATTTTTGTGCAAACGTCTTTCATCATTTTGCTCTGATCAGCGGTCTGAGAAGAATGATGAGTAGATAATCAAAGTTCTCTCATCTTTGTTCTATATGGCAGAACAGTGGCGGTCTTCACACTTTTTGCTAACATCAGTGAGCTGTAAGATCTTAGAACAAAGATGAGTTAAAACGATAATCTTTGCAAAAAAATGTAAGATCTTAGTGCTAAAAAACGGGCTTATTATTTTGTCACCATTTTGAGTCTTGTGTTTACCTACCTGTCAAGGTCTTTCTGTTATCAATCTTGGTTAGAATGTTCGAAGGGACATCTTATTTTCGGAGAATTGTTTTAAATTAGTCGATTGCCCATACTGAATAATCTTTGGGAAAAAAATATCATTTTTATATAGTAATTTTAGTCGAATTATGAAAATCCATGTTTTACATACAATACTAATAAAATCATTGTACTTGCATTTTAAAGCGTTGCTTTATGATAAATTCTTAGTAATTTAAGCCCTCTTTCAGACTAAGCGTCACTCTATCACTGCCACTCCTAGTGGCCCACTCTTTGACTTTTAGTAATTCGATTTTATTAATCCTACAAGTTATTTATTGTTGTATAGTTTATCAATTTTTATGTTTCTTTGGATCTGTGCCTTGTCTCCCCCTTCTCCCTTTCGATATATAGGACCTCTTTGTAATGAATTTTTGCACACGTGTTTGGTCTTACGCACAGTATCTTATGGTATTTCCAAATACTATTACCGCACTGAAAAATTAAAATGGTTATCTTGTCATCTAAAAGAAGGCTAACCCAAATATTAACAAAAACAATTTATGGTGACTATACAAACCTTGAACAATTTGTTTGGCTTTCTGAAGAAGAGGTCCGAATGGTAACTGTAGTAATGTAATAACCTAACGAACAACGGTAATGAAAAGGAAAATAATTTTGGCATAAAAAAGCTTGGATTTCTACTGCTTCTTAGAAGGAAGAAAGAGAGTATAGTACGTTTTAGAAAAGTCGAAAAACTTGTGAATTGTTTGAGAAGCAAATTGGATAGTGAGATGATGGTCAATCGGTGGATCTGATTCATTCTAGGAGGAGGAGCTTAATTCCAAGTTTAGTAAAGGTGAAGCTTAAAATTGAGATTCCTTGAATGGTTTAAACAAGGTTGAATATGCTTGTCAATGGTAGAGTTTCTACCTTATGGTTGAAAGTATGCATTAAAGGGAAGAGGGCGTGTATTATTTAGGTTACTTTCGTAGTACCTTTTGAGTTACCACAGTTGAACTGTCCTGCTCAACCGAAGTGTCTTGTCCCAGTGATTTACTAAGTGGTAAACCATCGAGTGCGCCGAACTTCGATTTACTGTAGAAATATTACGGGGATCATCCGTACTTTTACCTGTCAGAAGCGAACATATATGTTATGTTTCGCAAAAGTCAACACCTAAAGCTGCTAAGAGTGGCAGTTTTAGCCCTTGCTAAAACTAAGATGTATTCAAACTCATGTGAGTAAAATGTAAAAAACAGAACCTGCGTCTTGAAATAGCTCCTCATTTGTATAGGAGGACTGTAAAAATGCATTTTAAACATACATATTTACACATAAACCGTTTAACTCTTTTAATTTCCATGAACTGACGTCTATGAGTCAGCAAGTTGAGAGCCTTAATATTGAAGTATACAAACAAAATGGAATGCTGAATGGAATAAGACACATTTTATATCGGTATACTTTAATTGTTTGATTTAGTTCAAATTGTTGATTCAGTTTTTTTTTGTCTTGGATAGAATTACTAGTTTCGTTGGTATTTGATTTTGTCCAAAAGCTTCCCATAAATAACAATGTTAAAATACAGGTGCATGAAGATGTAATAACTTTATTGATAAAGCAATTCTAAGTTTCAAAATAATCTTCGTAACAAGGAATTTCAATAACAGGTTTCAACCAGTCAAAACTAAGATTTTTAGATGGACCTTGTCGCTGAATCATATTTTTATACACTATGGCCCCCTTGGTTCAAAAACTTGCTTAGGTAAGTTGTTCCAAGCCGCTTGGAAGAAAAATTTGGCCTTTATTGGGGGAACACATGTTTTTTAACTAACAATAACAGGATCACCCAAATAAGACACTTTGCTTGGACACTTGCAATCAGCAACTGTATCAAGTGAGGTGGTATGTCTACAAATCTTCGATAAAAAAAACATATTAGAAAAAACCTCAGACCAAAACGTCAGCCTGAACAACCCTTAAATTTCTTAATTGTCTTTACAGCCCATAAGTTCATACGCATACAATTTTCCAAAATGTCAATACATTTACTAAAAAGAGGTCTACAAAAAGTATGGGTGGAGCTGATTCTTGTTTTTGTGAAGCGAATTTTAAGGACTTTGAAGTAAATTTCGGTAATTCTAGGTAATCTATGCTATTATATCCAGTGAATTTTAGTAGTTCCAAGTAGTTTATGCTATTATTTCCAGTGATTGTGTTTAACTGACGTCTTCTATAACTCAAATCATGAAAATAACAGCAAATAGACTACGTTTAGGATGGCAGGTGGGCTGGTGGCATCTGAAATAGAAACAAAGAAAATAAAAATTTATATAAATGCTATATAAATTCACCAAGTTAAAATATTTTCAAAAGAGATGTGAGACGAAGGCCTGAGAGATTCGATTAACATTAACATTCGGTTTTGATACGGTTTTGATATTATACAAATATATTTGCAATTACCATTTTTTGCTCTTTAAGCAATTAAATGTCTTTTCATGCTGCAGTTTCATCAAAGATATTTGATTATTGAAGCAAGACCGATTTTCTACTAAGCTTTAAGCCTAAGCTTTAATTCAAATTATGGTGGAATAAAGATATAATTCTTCAAAAATATGTAGCATTCTACAGGGGCGTAATTTGCTATGGGGCAGGGGGGCAACTGCCCCAGTCAGACCTCAGTTTGTCCCCTATCAAGACACCGCTTTGTCCGCCCAGCTAAAATTTAGTTTGTTTCAAAATATTTTCAAAACTAAAATAAATCTGTATAATTCAAGCCTCCTCAAAAGCATATCAGATTTATAAAATTTATATTTATCTTTACAGTACTACAAAGTACCTTTATAGTACTAAATACTACCTTTATGGTACCAAATAGCTTATTTTTTAGTGTTTACTGTCATTTTCACATGATTTGGGAAAATTGGCTTCAACTTAGCCCGCCTCCCATAGATTTTGATGAAATTACGCCACTGGAATTCTACCATAATCGCTTCACAGGTGGGAAGTTATAATTAACGTAGAACACATATATTTACATGTCTTATTTGTAGTTCCAATTCCAAGGTGTGTCTCTATTGCGGCTTGAGCATACCCATTTTTACAATTTTGATTATAATTTGACCTTAGAGCTACCCTGGTGCTTAAAAGCTTTATTAGTTTTGTCAAAAACTTTTGCAAAAAATATGAAACTGATTTTATAAAGTTCATTTTCAAAACAATCAAAGTTGGAGTGTCAGGATTAAATTCTAGTGAATGCTTCAAAACAATTTTTATAACCATAAAATTTTAATTGAACAAATTTGTGGAAGGCTTTTGGCGGAAAATGATGTCAGTTTTACGTAACGTGTGATGCTACGATCGAATTAGTCAGTGATAGTTCTGGCCTATCGTGTGCCAAGGAAAAATCTTGATTAGTCCCCCTCCCTTGTACCCTACACACTTATTTAAAACCAGGAATATAGGAAAGTGAAAAAAGCTGGAACTTCAGGTTTTTGTAATGGCTCTAATGGAAATAAAAAGTCTTAGCCAGCTTGTCAGTTGTCTTTTAAAATATTTATAACATTTTTAAAAGAGACAGGAAACATCCATGGCACAGTTATTATAGTGAGCATCAGTCCAATTATCGGCATCATTTCCCGTTCTCTCCTAGTCTATCAGTAGGTTAAGAGGCTCCATATCTATCGCGCCCCTAGGATTTCCCATACTATTCTATCACGCCTCTACACCTTTTCAAAGAGAGTGAATATCCTCTCACATGGCCTTATTCTTCTACGAGACATATAGGTAAACATTTTTTACAGGGCATATACACCTTTTCAAAGAGAGTGAGTATAACTTGATTGGTGATTGGGATTTGAATAAAAGGAATAGTTTTCTTTACAATTCATATTAGTAAGAGAATTGAATTCAAAGAGAATAATTTATTTGAGAAGATATTAGTAGAGAAAAATGAGTGGTGCATTTACATTATTGGAGATTAATGATGGAGCCGACAACAGCAGCAACGATATACGAGTACCCAATGTGGCTGTGGAAATAACCGCTGGTTGTAGACTATATCTTGAATGGGACACTATGTATGCTAGATACATGATATCATTAAGAAAATTTAAACAGGAGGAGCAGCTATGTTTTGCTGGAAAAGTGAATATTCTCCATATAAATAAACTTCGGTCAGCATTAGATGTCCTATCGAAATTAATTGACGAGAACAAAATGCATTAGTGATTATTATTGCAATTATGTTCAATAAAATTGTTTCTAAATCAATGGTATTTTTTTCTTCCTATAGTAGACTAGCGTATATTTTTTAGAGTAGAAAAACTTCTGGTTAGTCTGAAGTTGGTTGTGAGAGAGTTAGGACTCTAAAAAATGGATAGATTCGAGAAAGAGCGAATCATGAGGAATCTAGTTCTTATTCAAAAACGTTTGATTCTAGATGACGATTTTCTAGAGCTGTCTATTCAAAGGAAGATATTTTCTCGGGGAATGCTTGTCGATATAATGAAAAATGATTCTCCATCATTAGACTACTGTATGAAGCTTCTACGTAGTGGTCCAAATGCATTTACACAATTTATTGATATATTGATCACGACACGGCAAAATGATATTGTGGATATGCTTTTAAACATTAGTTTAGAAATTTAGGACTTTTTTCATGAGAAAGATGGTGGTCAAGGATGATTTACTCCTCTCTCTCTCTCTCTCTCTCTCTCTCTCTCTCTATCTCAGACAATTTTTGTTGTTGCTAGCTCAGTTTCATTGTGGCAGTGAGAGTGTCAACACATGACAAAATGTTCCATACATATCCGTTATGTATGTACACACTGGGCAGCTGGTCATCATGTGAGAATTGCACAATGATTGATGAGTATGATGAAAAGTGTAGATTATGCAACCCGTGTAAATTGTATAGAGGATATGCTGAACAAATTAAAGGTTGTAATTCCTGTCTTGAAGAAGTGTGTGACTCTCATCCTAGAGGACACCTATGCTCCAATTGTCACTATGATAAATGTAAGCAGTGGGAGAATACATATCCCGGTATGATTGGAAAGAATCCTAACCGTGATTTTAGTTTATTGCTTTGAGATTGGTATCGTCGTGGTTTTAGATTGTTCTGGGAGGAGGAACCGGGTCAGCGATTTAACTGTTGGAACAACAAAAGAATATGGTTTCTACGTCATGGTTTTGAAGACAATGGGTGTTATGATTATAATCCCACTGATTTTTATTTGGCTGTGACGGAATGTGATTCGACACTTGAGGACACTGTTTGTGAAATTGCTTCAAATAAGCAAATTGAAACATGTGAATTCTATAGAATGAATGAGAATAGTATCATTGACTATACAAAGAGATGTGACAAGAGTGAAGTCACACTCTACTGTAGAAAATGTGACCCTGACATTGCAGTACATCAGGATCAGTACACTGTGAATTCAGATAATCTACCTGCACTACATGTTGTCGACAAATACCTAGTAGCGGATGAAATCTAAAGAGTAGAAAAGTCGTTTTATCATGTATATAAATTTTTTTTATTAATAAACAATTTTTAGAACATTTTTAGAACATTTTTAGATTGTTCATTAATTTTTCACATACATTTTTAGAACATTTTATTCTTAGGGCACTAAAATCAATATTAAATACACTTGTAAGTATATTCTCCACTAGAAAGTCGTTCAATCGAGGTAAGTCAACGTAGATGTTGAGAAACTGCTAGTAGGTGTACCCACGACATCTGAACATGAAAAAGAGTAGTGCATGAAAGCCACATGTCTTAGTCGTTAAATCCTGTACTCTTCGTTGATTTTGAATAATGGTTTTCCCACTGCTTTCAATAAAGTTGCTGATGTATGGAGCGTAGAATTTATACGATAGGCCAAGAGGATCAAAAAATTCAATATTCTTCGCTGTTTGAAAGATGCATAGCCAATGGCCAGTCTTCAAAGTCGATGGACTGCCATTAACAATGATAAGGGTATTGTTAACACTTGGAATTTTTTCAATGAAGTCCAAAGGTATGCAATAGGACTTGTACTGGGACATGTATGGATCCATACTAAATACATTGATTATTTGGTTTGTGTTCATGGTGCAAGGTCTAGTTGAACACTGCCGTCCGGTGTGATTTCCCAATAGGTTTCAAATTGACTCAGTGATATTAGCATGATACTCTCAGTCAGAGCATCGGCAAATGTACACTCTAAACGAACATTCCCTGTTCGTACTGTACTCATATCCTGTGTGCCTGACAAGTCCAAAACAATAACCCCATGATTTTTTGAAAACATTGAATTGGTTATTCCATTTTCAAATAGTTGAGAGTCATCATCTAGGGATTGCATGGTCAACTCGTACAGAGTTCTATAGGCTTTTTGTCAAATGATAGAGTGTACAGTGGAATACCATTCACTTTGCACACATGGCTAGATAGACCGAAAAAATTAAAATCATGGGGGGATTCAGTCCAGGATCCAACGGCACTGCCACTCTTCACAAAGGCCAAAGCCAATTTTGATGGGATTTCTCCATTGATAAATGATGAATCGCTATAGCTACGAGAGCCGGTGGCAATGAGACGTTGATTGGTGATTGTATGGGGGACAAGAAGTTTAATGTTGTTACCATTGGCTCTTAGCTTTTCCACTGCCAATGCAACAGAGCTCGTAACCTGTTGTTTTCGGACGTGGAGAATTGCCGATGTGATAATGAAATTTGCATCAGGTGCTGCAGGAAGTGTTTTTCTCAAAATGAACTTCGATGGTGCCATCAGTAACTTTATGTCAATCTTGACATTGGGGGATAGCCATTGGGATATATTGAATATCTCATGATTTAATTTTCCAACCAGATGATACTCCTGGGTCACTGCAGTAGTCAACTCACCGTCAGTATCAACACCTGATCGATATTCATAGCCCAATGATTGTCCTCTCAACTCCTTGTATGCCTTTGGCGTCATCATCATAAATTGTATGTAGCTTGCATAGTTTGATAAATTATTGCTAGTGCTCACCAATGTTCCATTAATAAATACATTAATTTGTTTGAATAGATTGTGTAGAATACAGTTATCATAGGAGAGACCATCGCCGGCATTTGGAGTTGTATTATTTGACTTTTTCTTCACCACAACATTTAAATCAATAAATGTTGACGACAAATCAATGAAATAGTCTTCATTGGAAAATATTTGAAAGTGTATATTCTCCGAGAGGGGTTGTTGGGTATGAAATTGTTCATAGTAGCCATATTTGACACTGACATCAACATTTTCAGCATTGCATAGATTCAATGAAGAACTGATTGATGGATATGATTCCTTGTGGGGGAGATAAGCCATCTTAAGAGAAGAAATCCTTCTTTGATCTAACAATCTTTTTCTTTTTCTTCTTCTGCTTATTGGCCTTCGTTGTTTTATTCCCCCAAAGTCCTTGTTGATGTCCTTTGCTTCCTGCCTGGGTGGAGACTGATGAATGAATGACGCGAACGCATCCTTTTCAATCCCTCCCAATTTTGTCGAGATTTTAGTTGCTCACCAACGGCTCTTGCTGAAGATCTAATATTTTCCTTAACACTCTCCTTTAAATTCTTGCCCGACCCCCAGTCCTGTAGTGTGGAGGCAGCAAAATTTGATGCAGCATGTACAAGATATTTTCTGGCAAGGGGTAGTGCAGAACCAAATAGCCTAGCAAACCAGCTACCAAGACCATAGCCAGACATTGTAGTACGACCCTTGTAGTAGTCCAATCCATTGCCTATTTGACGTAGACTCAAAGCACCAACATAACAATCAATATCGGGACAGACAAATGGAATTCTTCTTTTGTTCATTTTAGGTGATTGTGCTGTCGCTGACAATGGGTCGAAAATGACGTGTAATCACTGCTAAGCCTTTTGTTATTGCTAGAGTATCACCCAATTCACTTCTTAGTGTTAACTGGCAGAGTTCCAAATACGAAGGGTTTACAGGATCATACTGAAGATGCTTTATATTATAGTGATGAACAAGTTAATGAGTTGTTTTTCGTTTAAGAACACGTAGGAGAGGAACATTTGAATTACCGACTCTCGACGTTTCCACAAAGGATGCATAGAGAAATATGCAAGAGTCCGAAGCGAAACCAGGTGGATAATCAACAAAAATAACTTGATCCATCCCGTAAACGGTGCCAGCATTTTTCCCATTGATCATATTCTGTTTAAAGCCAAGAACGTCTCTCAGATTATCATTGAGAATAATTATTTCAGTGTCAACAGGTGAGCTAATGTAAATCCTATCATGTTCCAATTAATAATTAAAATGGAATGTACCATTCCTACGATATGAGATTTTTCTATTGATTGTACGACACAAATCTCCCATATTATCATATTCAATATATTTCAATTTGGCATGTGGATATTCGCTAGATTTAAGTGCTTCAACCCATTCATAGCCAACAAAGAGTGTCCAATCGAATGGTAAAACTTTTATATCATACACTCGATCCTTTCTCAGGATGTCATAGGTATTTTTGAGAATACAGTCGACAAGAGCCACTTCATACGCACCGTCAAATTTGATGGCGGGGGAGAGTTTTGTCTAAAAATCACTTGTCGTATTCAAGTCGTTGTAGAGAGGATCGGAAACGTTGGACATGAAAGTTACATAGAAATCATTGGGCATTTTCAATATCTTCAACACCTATCCAAGAATCAAAATCAGAGTTGTATCCTAGCCACCGAACAAGTAACTTTTTCTTACCCATGCGAGTACGTGTCTTTAATATCTTTTCAATTTGGTAGATTTCACTATTATTTTTAACTTTTTGCAGTTCATAGTCATAAAAGCCACCGAGAATCTCTTCATCTTTGGTATCACGCAGGTGATAAGTTATGGGTTTAGTGTCTAGGATTTTTGCCACTTTAAAAAGTTCAGTGGACCACAAGTAATTCCCCCTTTCAAAAATATTAGTTGTTCTATTAATTCGAACAGTATCACCAACATTGAATTTATTTTTCTTCTTGACATTTGATTCATTGGAATACTGTTTAAGAAAGGTGTCAATTGTATCATGATCAGAATGATGAACTTCCGTTGGCGTAGAGTTGGACAATGATCGATGAGGTCGTTGATTATAAATCAACATGATTTTATCTAGATCATGAATAAAAGTCGATATATTTTCCAATGTACAATATCTTGAAATTAAAAGTTGAATAGTTCTTATCAATCGTTCGGCCAATGCGGCCTTTATAGGACTGTGATTATGATAGAGCAGTGTACTATATTTCTCTAGTACTTTTGCAACCTGGGGATTAACAAATTCACTACCGCGATCCGTTTGAATTTTTTTATACGAATCCTGTTCGAGAATACTTTCAATGGCCTGAGAAACTTCAACACCTCTCTTTGATCGCAATGGAATTGCATATGCATAGCGACTAAAAACACTGATTGCAAGTAGAATGTACTTATATGGTGTACTGTGACGTCGTTGAATCTCATATAGAGTCAGGAGATCTGCTTGCATTATATGCAATGGGTAAAAGGCTTTAGTTTTTCGATATTGATTGGCACGAAGTCTATGATTTCTGTGCAGAGTGTAACTTGATTCATTTTGTAGATAGTCTTGTACACTTTTAGTGTGAACACCAGTGACTTTGGAAAGAGTGGTGGGGGAACTTAAACTCCCCACCTCAAAAATATTTTCATAAACACCTTTCAGAACTTCAACCATTTTGATCGTAAACACGTTGTGTAACGTCCGCTACCCTTTTGTATACTGGCTGTTGGTGGTGGTAATGGTGACGTTGACTTGATACGTCTTCGCTTTTGTCTAACTATCAGTGGTGTGCTAGTATTTTCCAAAATTGATTTAAAATGGTCTTCTTCTTCAAGTTCATATTTTAATGGTGTCAATGTTGTTGATGATGATGATGATGAAGCATGTTCATTTAATTTTTTTAGAATTTGTCTATTGCTAATAAGACTTTTGGGGAAGTTTAATGTATTTAGAAAGTTGTATAGATGAACGTCAAATGATAATAGTCCTTTGCGATTTGTAACCATATCATAGATTAAATCAAGTAGATTATAGCTCTTGCCCTGAATTATAATCCCTTTCCCGTTGCTCTCAACTTGAATATGATCTTGACCACTTTCCAAGAGATAGGTTAGGAGTCGTTTACTTTGTTCACGATATGAGTGGGGCTCTAGATTTCCAATTTTCAATACAATTGAATCCAATTCCTCCTTCTTTAATTGTGTCCCAGCAGCAGACTCTTGAGAAGATCATTTTTTTTGTGATCAATACCAGCAGTGGGCTTCGACCGATAGGACTTGTGTTTGTCCACTCGGCGAAGTGCATCTTGAAGTAAAAGCAGTTTTTTTATCATCCTCAATATTTTCATTGTCAAGGAATTTACTCAGATTGTTCTCAAAGTGTTCCACTGGTGAGAGAGCGAGTTCTATTGGAGTCAATTTATAGGGTTTTGCCATTCTCACTGGAGAAAACTGTTTACAAATCCTGCAATTATTGGCAGTAAAAGTGTGAAAAAGCTACCACCCGCCTGAAGAAATCGTTTCCTTTTAAAATTCTTCCCTTTCTTTGTAGAGTCCAATGTACGTACAATGGAACGATGTTGCTTTGCCTGTTGCTTAACTACTTCTGGCAGTTGAACATTACCCTTGGTCAAATTTAAACAAAGTTCAGATATTAGATTAATAAAATCATTGTCAATACCATGTTTGAGTATTGCTTTCCTAAGCGGAGGTTTTGAAGTGCTTAGAACTGAAAACAAATGTCTATTTTCATGTAGTTTCTTCAGTGTCATGATACCTAATAGGTCTTTTTAGTGTTCACAGGGAGGTATACTGTAATTTCATTGTCGAAAATATCTGTGACTACAGATATTTTACAGATACTTAGGGTTTATTAGTTGCCTGATTGTATGCTGAGAGCAGAAATTTAGGGGCACCTGGATAGATTTGTTTATTGAGGGTTATTAGCGAGCTAGAATCACGAACAACTCTGTAGATGATATAGTAGGTGCAGTTCAATGCAAGTGTTCGCATACATTTGCTCTGATGAAAGAGATTGTGTAGAACCAGAGTAACGGAAATCTGTACATGATGAGAGCGAACAGTGAACAATTGCAGCATTTCCTGGGACCATTGTTCAATAGATTCAGCCAGATCGTCAATGATCAGCCAAGAGTTTGGTTCAATAATGCTGAAAACATCAAGTCCCTGTATGAATCTGCACCAAACCCGTGGTGGCAGCAATTGCTTTTATTTTATCACATGACTCCTGCCAAATACTGTAACAATAGTAGATTTTTTTCGGCTTTACCACAAACATTTTATCGCAATTCTTAATTATTTTAGTTAAAGAGTGTTGTTTTGCCCGCCATTGAGGGTCCACACAGAAACGATCTGAATGGTGTTTTAAATTGATACATGTTCCCTTCAACAGTTCACCTGGATAACTAACTGTAGACCATAGCTGTCTAATGACTAAATAATTTCCCTACTACTCCGTTCAAGAATAATAATAAGAAGACGAATAAAGAATCATATTTTCTTTTATTATATGCATAAAAAGCAACAATATTTAAAAAATACTACATTGAAAAAAAGCACATTAAACATGAAAAAAATACACTTTTTTAAATTTATTTATAATAAAAAATACAACATTTACATAGGCACACAGAGAAAAAACACTTAAATAAATACTTTTTTTTGTTTATTTATAGAAAAAAAATACAACATAAGATTAAAACACTTAAAATAATATCACTTTTTTTTAATGAAACATTTACAAAAGCACAAAAATCTGCTCTAAGTGAAAAAAAAGATAACTTTGATAGTGGCGGTGCGCCCCCCGCTGGCGGAAAGCCCCCCTCCCCAGAACGCGAGCCCCCCCCCCCAAAGGCCGCGAGGCCCCCCCTCCCCAAAGGTTTTAGGAAATAATTTACTGGACTTTATTCAAACCGAGACTTTCCCTATGGATAACACATTCGGCCCGGTCTGAAGTTAAATAGTGTCCAAGGGGGAGGGTAGTCACACCGTCTTGACAAACATAGACCTTGTCGGAAATGGTACTCATGGCAATTTTTTCTACATTTACAGTAAAGTTCCTGTAGTTGAGAGAACAAATTGCCAGCAATTTGGCTCGTGGAATTGTATTTTGAACAATACGATTCCTATAAATGTTCATGTCGAAATTCTTATCTACATAGCGCGTGGGCACTCCTTTGCAACGTTTCTTGATTTCCTCGTCGTGTGTCTGTATAAAGTACACCTTCGGACTTACAAACATACCACGGGAAATCAAGTCGCTTCCCGTTTCTGATTTAAAAAATAAAAGCTGATTTGGTGCTCGACGTTTCACTATCTCTGGGTAAAGACTACTCCAATTGGTGTAGTCCATCCGTGAGCTGATAATTTCACCGTGCGCCAAATCATTAATTAGATTTTGGGTTTTTACTTTTAACAGTAGAGAATCCGTGTCCCCGTAGCAGACCTCTACTTGCCCCTTTTCCGGCCACTGTACCCTAGCCACATTGTAGTAGAATTCCAACATGAGCTTTTTAGAGATCTCCAAGATCGCACTGCCTGCAGCAATATTTTTATTCAAGACAATGCGTCTTTTTTTCCTATTCAATAGTACCATGTCCGGGCCAATGATTGTGAAGGAAGTGTAATTTGGATCGGCAAAAATTTGAACACATTGTTCGGGATCGGTCACGACGTCACAACGATTCCTAATGCAAACACTCTCACACATTTTGCCGAAAGCCGAGTTCAAAATGAGCTTATAAATTTCTTTTTCGGCTTTCGTCTGCGCTTCAGAACGTTTGTTGACAAAAGTGTCAACAAACGTTTTCAGATAGGGTTTTTGACTAAACTGGAGTGCTCTGTGAACCTTTGTGACGTTGAAACCGTTGTTGCACATCCATTTTAGGGACAAATGACGTACAACTATGTTTTTTTTTCGGCAGAAGGTCAGCAATAAGTTTTTGTTTTGAAGGTGACCAATGCAATCCGTCCACCTCGACTAAAGGCCTATTGCGAGGGCTCAAAGAGTCCTTAGTCACAGGTCTATTGATGCACGGGAAAACAAAATTCTTTACTGAATCGTGAAGCTCGACTGGTATCTCCCCATCAATTTCAAAAAACCATCCAACCGGCCCATTCTCCTCAACACTGTCAATGTTGGGGAAATGGGGAGCTTGAGGGTCATTGAGCCATTTATAGTCACCGCAAGGTAGCGCATAATGGGACATGGCCGAGCGGTAGAGAGAATTCATATCAAGGAAAACCACATCTGATTTTGTCCCCGTCTTCTCTCCTGTTGGATCAGTTTCCAAAATACGATCCCCTTGAAAAACAAAACCACCCCTCATTGACCTTTCGATGAACAGGTGCTGATCAATGTCTGTGATTAGCCCAATTTTTTCCCCACTAATTTTTAGGATGAGGTCCATCACCAGAGGAGGAGATGAAAAATAATAGCCCAAATCAAGATTAAATTCCTCATAGACTTTATCCGTATTTTTACACTTAATGTCTAACAGAGTTAACACGTCACTCGACAAATACAGCTTGCAGTAGTCAAACCCATTTTTACACCCTTCCTCTGACCACACTTTTTTAGCAAAACTGTATTCATCGGGGGTGCAACTACGATCATGTAGACTATCGTAAAACGATTCAATTGGAGGAATAGTTTCCTCGGCGAATCTCGACATGGAACAATAATAATCATAAGGATATATGCCCTTGACCGTCAACAAATCATATAAATCATTTGGAAATTGTTGCTTGAGAAGGGGGAAAGCATTGCAGCCGTCATCGTTTTTCTGTACCTGAATTAATTCGCTGAATGATTTAGGGAAAAAACTGTAGGAATCTAAAAAGCGAATTTTATTCGTGTACTCAACGTCGGCTTCAACAAATTTCCACATAAATTCCAAAACAAGCAACTTTTCCGATGATTTAGGTATGATTTTGTAGGAAAAGCTGTCTATCACCCATGCATCATCCACTGTTCCATTTCTTTGAAGATGCGCCAATGCTGGTAGCACATACTTCAGATCGTAGTTAGCGTTATGTATAAAAACCGGGAGAAAAAGTTGCTGTTTTATTTTTAAATTACATGAATTGTGAGCCCACCCCAAAAAGTTACTTTTTCCCGTTGAATTGGGATCAATAAGTTCATCATGATCCTGGACCGCGTCTTTTGGGGCAAGAGCACCCCTACAAACCCAGCAAATCGTCCCCTTTTCTAGTGCCAGTTGCTCCTTATCTGATAATGGCATTGGGTAGTTGGTGTGACGCAATCGTGAAATTGCGGCGTTTGCTGTTTTTATTAAAGATACCAATAACTTTTCCATGCTACCCTCCTCATCCATAGCCAAAAAAAACTCTTCTGACTGCATTTTATTGTTGGAATCACGACGGGCGTGCGCTTAGGAACCCGCAACTAGTTTGTGTTCCTTGACTATATTTGGCCATGATGGGTCTGATACCTCAACCAGTCTTGATTCACAATCCAAAGACACTTTATCAACTTGTAGCAGGGAATTTTTAAATTGTAAAGTATCTTTGCCTTCTGCCGGCATTTCAATTCGTTGATTCCCATGAATTTTGCAATGCCCCATGTGGTCTGAGAATGTTTGCTCAGATCTAAATGGGGAAAGGCAAATGGGGCAATAGAGACGTTCCCCTTTCTGAACGCCTTGAGATAAGAGTCGACTTATTGCTGTAACGGGGAAAAAATGACCATAGGAATTTACATCTTTGGGAGGCTCGTAAATAACCCAAACCAAATTTTTAACATTATCCACCATCGGTGTCCTCACTGAATACAAAACCCCTTTTTTATTTGTTTTTTTCCCCCATCTACAAATTCCGTGTCATACTGGAGAACAACCATCCCCAACCCAAGATTTTCATTTGCTTTCTCGAATATGGTTATTTCTTTCAAGGACACCGGATACTTCCCCTCTAAAAAACCAAAATTTACTTTAGGGAAATTTTTTCCACCGTTACGTGCAAGTCCGTCGAGATTTTTCATTGATGAATTTTTTTTAATGTTTTATGGGCTGCTGCTAAAAATACGTATTTAAAGCATTGCAGCCCCGTGTCAAATTCGAAACCCTGAAACCCTTTGGTAGCCGACAAATCTGGGTGGCATTTTATTTTTTTACCCCTCCCCCCTTAAAATAAAGTTTTTTTTTTAAATCTACTGAGATTCAGATCCATGTGTTCAATGTATAAAATTGTGGACCCACTTCCCCTCTCATTAAACGTGTCCAAAGTTGATATTAATTTATTTACCCAGTTGAAAAAGTTTTCCTCTTATTCATTTAGACCAGGGTAAAAAGTCTGGTTGCCAGTTGAAAAATGAAAATAAAAAATATCCCCGGATGTCCCCTTTTGTAAATAAACTTTTTGATTCACTGATGCTTTAACTCCCTCTTGACCCCCCCCCCCCCAATTCTGAATCTTAATCTCAATTTGTGCTCGAATTCTGTCGATGTAGCTATGGAGAACATTCACGGGGTCATTTAAAATAATGCTCCCGTCAACCACGTTTTCCTCGGGAGGGTTAAAATCTACCCTATATGTTTGTATGTGACTTAGAGCCGACTCTAACAAATAAAATTCACGTAATTCTGGGGACATAGCACTATTTTCATGTCCTGCACCTGTTTGTACATGATCCAATTGACTAATAGTAAAGTTGTCGTCAAAAGTGTCCCCGGAAAAATTAGGCCCAACAATTTGCATTGTTGTTGCTGTATCATTAAGTGGAATGGTGGGGGGCGACGTAGAATTGTCAATAACACCACCCCCCGTCTGTTCAACTGCAATGGTTGGAGATGGCATGAGGTCCCCTAGTACATATTCCAAGGTGTTTGGGGACAATTGATCAAGCCAGCCTGTATTGTCCTGCGACGTAATTTCTTTACGAGGACCCGGTTCAGTTGCACTAGTAACATCGCCTAAATGTTCATGCATAAATCTATCTACCCAGTCCGGATCCTCTATCATATCAATATCACAAGTTAAATCGTCTAGGCTAGCTATGTCCCCAAAAACATCGTTAAGAAAACCCCTATGCCATTCCAAATTATCTACAACTAATGTAGGTTCGTCTCTGAACTCCATTGGCGGTGATAGAATTTGTCCTGTAAATGCCGATGTTTCATCATCCAATGGCAGTGCTATTTCATCAATCATAGAAAAAAGGTTTTATTTTTTATGTGAAATAACCGTTATTTTTATAAAGTTAAAAAATCATGTTCATTTTAGTTGTATGTTTACCTGAATAAGAGCTGGATGATCCTTTTTAGAGCCCCGGGGAGGACCTATGAGGACCGGGAGCTTCCTTTGGGGTTGGGGTAGGAGGATAGGAGCCCTTTCGAGTTGGGGTAGAGGACTTCACAACACTGTTCAAATAGAACTTGTGTATTATAACGACCCTAGAGTTTCAGCCTCAAATCCTTTTCGAAAACATATTCTAAAATCATCTTTTAAAATGTCTATAACTGTTTCGCCGAAATAATTGCCTAAAATGTCCAAAGCGGTTTCGCCCAAATAATGTTTTTGACATCACTGCGTTGTCACATTTGAAATTATTAAGAACCTTTTTCTCGCGTTAATATCTCTTCATCTAAGATAAAAACATCCGGTTATTTGAAACCCACTTTGTAACGAGCGATTAACATTCAAACTATACCTGTCAGATTAACATTCAAATTTTCAACCTTTCTAATTGGTTATTTTGATAAAGGATTAAATAGACGCAAAGTTAACTGCAAAAACATATTCCCAGTTTAAGAACGTTTGTTCAACCGTCAACTGTGAAATAGTAGTTTTTGTTTATATAGAGTTTGTTTGATTAAATAATGGATTTTTGCATTAGAAAACATCTTGCTTAAAAGAGAAATTACCGGTAAGGTTTTATAAATCTATAGAAAAGTATGATAAGCTATTTGCTACTTCTGTGTTATAACCACTCTTTTATATACTGCTAATTTGGTTAATGGTAATGAAAGAAAATGAAATAGGATTATTATAGAATAGTTTAGAAACAAATTTAAGTTTAGTTTTACTCATCAAAAGTTACGCGCTTGAGAAAATTTGCCTTATTTTCAAAAATACGGAAAGAAAAAAAATATATACATTTACAAATTCTGACTGCACTTGTACATCTGAACCCTGTCCCTGGCAAAGCATGAAGAGGATTGTCCTCCCGATCTTGACCAGATGAGGCTGAAGCATTATATGAGAGAATCCATTCCCTCTTAAATTTTCTACCAGGTTGCATAGTGGTCTGTATAGAGCTGGCACTTGGCTTGATTGAATTTAATGGTTTGATTACTCCTGTCTCGGCATTGTCCTGGGCTTCATTCAATTTTGCACGTTTTTGCTGCAATGGCTGATCAATAGCATTCAAAAATAAACATCATTTTCGGTTTTCAAACTATTTAGCTTACGGAAGGGTATTGCCCCTTCAATATCACTATCAAACCCCCAAAAGTTGAAAAAATGACACAAGCAGTTAACCTGGACTAAATAAATCATTGTAAACAAAGAACTTTTTTCTCCTTCCATATCAACAATTAAAGTGCCCAGTTCGTAACAATTAAAGTGCCCAGTTCAGGCATAGTTCGTAAGTTAATTCATAACTCAATTTTGAAAAAGCCATTTAGCCGACAAATTTGTAAACATGCTCTTCTTAATCTAATAGTGAGAAAACGCCCCTTTTCAAGTAGACGAACGTAGTGATTTGATTATTTTATTGGTGAAACTATGCCGCCCTGTTTGAATATTAACACCTTTTTCAGATGGAAAGGATGAAAAGCGATTTGATTATTTTTTATAGCGAAACTGACCGACCCTGTTTTGAATATTTAGCGAAATGCTTTTTAAAAGAGCTAACAACACAGTGAAAAAAAGCGTAAGCAAGGAAGGTAAAGGAAATTCTTCCTTAACTTAATGGCGAAACAAAAATAGATTTCTTTTTATTATAGCGAAACTGACTGACCCTGTTTTGAATATTTAGCGAAATGCTTTTTAAAAGAGCTAACAACACAGTGAAAAAAAGCTTAAGTAAGGAAGGTAAAGGAAATTCTTCCTTAACTTAATGGCGAGACAAAAATAGATTTCTTTTTATTATAGCGAAACTGACCGACCCTGTTTTGAATATTTAGCAAAATGCTTTTTAAAAGAGCTAACAACACGGTGAAAAAAAGCGTAAGTAAGGAAGGTATTGGAAATTCTAACTTCTCTAACTTCTAATTTTCCACGGTTTCATTTGATTCTGTATTAGGGAGAACTATTTTTGAAAATTCTAGCCACAATATACTTTCTGATGAATCCGCCCTTATCAGCAATGACCTAGGCATAAAGCAGGTAGTCCGAGAATTAATTGAAATTGACTTAAGATTAATAATAATATTTCCTTAAATAGCGACTTAGGGGAATATACACTAAATGCTCTATACACAAATTTAATTAAAAATGATCTTACAAAATATTTTAAAAAACCAATAGACATTAACACAGAACAGATCACAAAAAGACTTTGAGGTTAGCTGCCAAAAACGCTGGATTAGCAATAAGAACGTTTTTAAATTATCTTTCTTTCATCTCATTGAATCGCCTTGTTTTAACTTACTTTTTATCAGTCCTGGTTGAACTTCGCTGAAGTAAGGATGCTAGGACTGCTTTGAAAATTTTCTGATTTTTAGATTTTGGATTTTTGGAGTCTTTTTTCTTTTATATGTTTTTGTCTTGCTGAGGACGGCACTTGGACATAGGGCCGAAATATTCATTCAAATTATCTCCACTGTCTTGCAAAAAGATTTCCCTGTTGTTCTTCGTGCTTTTGTTGTTTGTTGTGGAAAGGCAGTGTGGTCTTCGTCGCTATTTTAATTATACAGGGCTTTCTTGAAATTGATCCCCTGGCCTGAAAACAATTTACACTAATATTTCATCGCCCTCAACATCGTCCTTGCAAAAAGTCCAACATCGCCCTTACAAAAAGTACCATGCGAGGAATTACAGGGCAATGAAGAGATCTTGCTAAATTTTACGTTAATATATAAACTTTATACCATGGATATGAATCCCATAGATAAAATAGCTCTTCTAGATATTGACTTCATAGTTCACAAATAGACACTTCAAAAAACACAATAGCCCTTTGCCCTTTAATGAATTCAATAAGTAGTAAACCATTGTGAAAAAAATAATGCACGTGTTTAAATCAAATAAATCTAGTCAAAAGAAGGGTGTAATTTTTGTGCTTCACAAGAATTTGACGAGATTTTTCTTTTTTCTATTTATAGGAAAGCGAGGATTAAAGCTAAAATCGTTAAAGCTAAAGCTTAAAAAAATTTTTTAATTATTAAGTCATACACTGATGTTTTTGAAACAATCACCACGCAAGAACCAATGCTATTTACTTCCTTTTTGTTTTTGAAAAACGGAAAAAAAACTTTGTATTAGCATTTCTTCTTTTGTTGGAACAGTATCATTTTGTTTTTAGGCTATTTAGGTAAAGAAATGTCAAGACTACTAGAACTATCAATGTAACTTGAATAAAAATCCGGTTCTATTGATTAAATTTTGATACACAATTTTACACATTTTTTCCTTTGGCGGGGAGCAGAGCTCGTATACCAACGAGAAAAAACAATACATCATATAACTGAAATAAACACAACTACTCTTGCATTTTTCTTCTTATTAAAGAAATAACATTGACATGTCACTCCAGCTAGCACACGTTCATTCGAAACAATAATAACTTAATAATACCAATTATAAGCTTACCATGGGCAGGGAGTGCAGAAAGAGCATATAAAAAAAACACACAAAATAATAAAAATAATAAATATAAGACACCATCCTACACCAAAAATAAGTTTTTAATTTTTAAAGCACTGCATAAGCAAAGTTCAGAGCCTAAATCTAATGACAGTAAGTGATAATATTACATCTATAGATGCAACAAATTTAGACCAAATCAAAGGAACCATATAATGCACTGTAAATCTTGACCATTCATATTTTGGCAGAAGTATTAATAGACAAGGCCAGATCGAGTGGAAATAGATATTTTGGGACATACGGAACAAAGGTTCATTTCATAATAATATCTAGGAAGATCTCCACAGTCGATTTTAACTTTTAACAAAAATATAGAAGACTGGACACAAAACTCACCGGGAGAATGTCCACAATAGTGAATAACGACAGTGAATTCATTTATTTGGCAAAAGGGAAGGAGACAGTAGAAATAATTAGCAGGACACGAGCAGCCTTATTCTTTATCTTTTGAAGTGAAATAAGATTTGATTTAAACGAATTTAGGTAAACCAATCCCGCATAATCAAAATTAGATTGTGCTCAAGTACAGTAAAGTGCCCTGAGTGCTGAATACGGAATTAAATGTTTTAACCAGTTCATTATACCAACAGCCCGTGATGCTTTCGCGCGAATAACGTTGATATGATCCTTCCATGAAAGATTTAACACCCACAGAAGCAGCTGTATCATCAGCAAACTGGGTATCTAGAGAAACTGAGGTTGTTGCAAAACACAGATCGTCAATATAAATAAGAAAAAAAGAGGGCCCATAATTGGACCCTGAGGGCACCAACCGATGACGACAGTGGAAGGAAAGAAGAAGTAGAATCATTAATTACAGTAACTTGTGTTCTCTCAGAAATATAAGATTTTACTAAATCCAATGCTTTTGCTACGAGCCCCCGAATTATTAAACTTAGAAAATCAAATCAAATGACAAATTGAGTCGAACGCTTTTTGAATGTCCAAGAATTGAAGTTATTCATAATAACAGGGAACTGATTTGGAATCCAGAAATGAACATTCAACAGAATATGGGATAATTCCGTTAAATGATTACCAGTGACGTAATTTCGATAAATACAGGGGGGAGGGGGAGGGACAAAGTTGGAGCCAATTTTCCCAAATCAGGTGAAAATGACAGTGAAAACAGAAAAATTATCTGTACTTTGACATAAAGGAAAAGACATACTAAGGAAAACTGACCTGTTTTTCTAGATTCTTGAATTATGCAGACTTATCTTAGTTTTGACAAGATTTTTAGCGAACAAACTGAGTTTTGAGGGGTAAACTTGGTTCTGGAGGGGCAGTTGCCCCCTGCCCCATATCATATTACACCCCTGTTAATAGGTATTTGATCTCAGTTCCAGAAAAACTATTACTACTACTACTACTAACAACTCACCGCAGAACCAAGCCACCCGACATCAACACAGCTACGCACGCTCCTCCTCCATCCTATTGTAATAAACGCTTCCCTCTTTACACCCTCCCATCCCGTCCACGGAAAAGGCTTGGCGCTGCAACAACTTGCTACTAGCAGTAAGTGCTAATAATATCCCTTTATCTTTTTACTAGTGTACCTCTACTAGGGTATCCTCCTCCTTCCTCACCTGTAATTCAGACCTTAAATACAGGAAAGCTTCTTCAACGTATGGACATTCTTCTCCAGCTATTCGATCTCTCGGTCTCCAGAAACTAAAAACAAAACAAAAATGTTTCTTTAAAAACGTTCATTCCTTTCCAAAGGGTTTATTTAAAATTTGCAATAAAATTTATAGATACTTCTATGATATACCCCTACCTAGTATTCTTCTAACAGGTAACTGTAACACTCAAGCCTAATGATATATACGAAAGAATATAAAAAATATGATTATTGTATTGGTAACCACGGCTATCACCTGATATTGACGCAGGAGTGATACTGCACCACTTTATTGGAGTGGAAAGCCTTGCTGGCTTCCCTCTAAAAACAATAAAATGTTTGTTTAAAAACGTTCATTCCAGGAGTAAATTATTTACTCCTGGAATTAAATTTAAACTTTAGTTTGTTGGGGTTTAGGGGGACTAAAAGGTACCTAAGTTGGGTTGATTAGGTTACGTATTTAATATATGCTATGCTTTACCCCCCCCCTCTAATATGCAAATATATAGCCTGAATGTGTTTCTGAACTATTCTATTTTCATTCTATTTTCTTTTATTTCATTAGCGTTAACGAAACTTCACTTTTCGCGCGCTTACCGCTTTGTAAAAAGGTACCAAAATAATATTTACATTATTTTGATATTTCTCTTGGTTATGGTCTGAAAAGAAATACAATTTGCAATTTAGCTTGTTAAAAAAAGTAGCATATGGTTGAGAAAAATTGGTTTTGTGGGGACAGAGTTTCGACGCAATTTACGGAGTATAATGCAGGACTAGTCATTAGCTGTTTCTTAATATTCGATATTTTAATATGGATAGGTTAGGATCAAGGCCGTTTCCAGGTGGGGTTGGGAGCCCCCCCCCCTTCCCAAAATTCTTGTCTAACTCGTAAAAACGACACAAAAATGGATATAAATAATTTTTTTGTGTAACCCCTTCCCCTCCCCAGAAAAATCTTTTTGTAAAATACCCACCTAAGAAAAAACAGAATCCGAGATACGGCCCTGGTTAGGACTTATTGATTTACAACGTTTGGCACTGCAGCTTCCTTTTGAATATCGCTATTGGTGATCAGGCTGATCAATTGAAATACATCATTTGAATAACGGTTCTTAATACCTGGATGCTTGAGTTGGACAAAAAAGTTTCCTGATTCGAAAATTGTTTCTAACACGCAATTATAACGAACTCTTGATAAGAAATAGATACCAAAAATAATTTATGCATACGAAATTCACCTAGGCTACTTGTAAATATAACTTAAATTTGTAAACTCGGTTATTGTCTCATGTTCGTGATGTAAATTCTCGAGTGTGTACCAGCTAACAAGGAAGTACGAAAAATAGTTTTGTTGCTGCAATGTTTATATCAGAAGAAATTGTTTAAACCATTCTTGTTATTTCTGTTCATCATAAGGCTTTCGGAATTGACTTTGGCTAAATCTTGCATCGTATTAGGCAATGGCAGCTCCTCATCATAGGCAGCGCAATCGCACTGCCTAAGTAAAGAACGATGTTGGCACAATGTATTATTTTTTTATTTTTTTTTGTTTTCCATACCAGGGCACTTCGTATCAAAGGAGTTGTCTTAGAAACTTCAAAAAGGCCTCATTCGATTGAAAATTGGAGTGGCTGGTGCCCTCTTTAATAGTCAAAGTGATTGAAGGGCAACTAGCCCCCCCCCCACCCATCATTCCCCCAAACACATCCAATCAAAATTTTGAGATAGCCATTTTGTCCAGCGAAGTTGATTTCCAGATAGAAAATATATTTTTGTGGAGGACACTCTCCCACAACCCACAAGTTGTTTTGATGGATTACTCATTTCCAAAAATTATGTATATAAGTAGCGCGTATCAATTAGGCGGCACGTTTCAACAGCTACCCTCAAGTTATTTTCTACGATACACACTTAGACTGACTTTGGTCAAATTGTCTGGGGAAGTGTTGCAAGGACTTCACTTCTACGCCCGCTATGGTGAATAGATTTAACAGTGACATGTACAAAAAACGAACTGTTACAAAAATGAACCGATACAAAAACGTTACAAAAACGAACCGATGAGAATGGTGAAGGAGGATGGAAGCAAAAATGTACTTTCGTCGAACGAATCCAGCCTGAAACCTCAGGTTTGCTTGGATGTTATGAATTCCATCTAGTTTTCATCCTCGTGTAAATGGGCTCTTAAGGGCTGGGCAAACGTAGCTGATTTCGGGAACCGATTTCAGCATCAGTGGGCAAAGGATAGTGGCAAGAAACATTTGTTGAAAGAAAAATTTATGGCGTGAGATTTTCAAAACAAAAAATCATGGACACAAATATTCAACTAGAGTTTATTAATAGTTAAATGATTGATTTCAGCTTAGTTCTCAGCTCAGTAGCGGCATCTTTCACCACAGACAGCTCTGGCTGAATATTTATTTATATCTCTATTTTTTAGTGATGATCATGCTCAAATTTTTAAAAATCGGCACCCATCGGTGCCAAAAACTAGAAAAATTTTCAAGCTCAAATCGACGCCGATTTCTTTTAAAATCGTCGCTGATTTGGAAATCAGTTCCCGAAATCAGCTACGTGTGTCCAACCCTTTACTGTAAATAAGGACGAATAGAGATGGCTTAATATAGCACTAACGTTGTGCCATTATTATTCTTCGGTTGTTGGGCAAATATTACTAACAAAAGGAAATTGGAAAATTTTGAATATGTGTAGAGGTAATTTCAATATGCGTAGAGGTATCTTACATCGTTAGGTTATTAGCAAAATATTGCTAGCAATTGAGACGGTATAATTCATCTTAAAGATACATTAATTTATTTTTCAGCTGGTATAACAAAATGGCAAAAGGAATTTGAATATTTAGCATGCCAATTATTTTTGAATAACAAAAAAAAAAACAAAAAAAGAAAAAGCATTACCTACCAAAACTATTACAAATTCTAAATGAGATTGATTGAAATTATTCCTGACTAAAAAACGTCACTGATCCCGAATAAACAACAGTAAGATAAAGCTCAATAGTTCTGCCCGGGGAAAGTCTGAACCTTTACAGGTTGTTCAGTATTGGGGGCATTTTTTCACTCATCAATGTACTAAGATCTTACATCTTTTGTCAGAAAACGCTTAAAAGTGAAATCTTTGAACTAAGATCTTACATCTTTGGTCATTTTTGTGCAAACGTCTTTCATCATTCTGCTCTGATCAGCGGTCTGAGAAGAATGATGAGTAGATAATCAAAGTTCTCTATCTTTGTTCTATATGGCAGAACAGTGAAGGTCTTCACACTTTTTGCTAACATCAGTGAGCTGTAAGATCTTAGAACAAAGATGAGTTAAAGAACGATAATCTTTGCAAAAAAATGTAAGATCTTAGTGCTAAAAAACGGGCGTATTATTTTGTCACCATTTTGAGTCTTGTGTTTATCTACCTGTCAAGGTCTTTCTGTCACTCTATCACTGCCACTCCTAGTGGCCCACTCTTTGACTTTTAGTGTTTCGATTTTATTAATCCTACAAGTTATTTATTGTTGTATAGTTTATCAATTTTTATGTTTCTTTGGATCTGTGCCTTGTCTCCCCCTTCTCCCTTTCGATATATAGGACCTCTTTGTAATGAATTTTTGCACGTGTTTGGTCTTACGCACATTATCTTATGGCATTTCCAAATACTATTACCGCACTGAAAAACAAGATGGTTATCTTGTCATCTAAAAGAAGGCTAACCCAAATGTTAACAAAAACAATTTATGGTGACTATACAAACCTTGAACAATTTGTTTGGCTTTCTGAAGAAGAGGTCCGAATGGTAACTGTAGTAATGTAATAACCTAACGAACAATGGTAATGAAAAGGAAAATAATTTTGGCATAAAAAAGCTTGGATTTCTACTGCTTCTTAGAAGGAAGAAAGAGAGTATAGCACGTTTTAGAAAAGTCGAAAAACTTGTGAAATGTTTGAGAAGCAAATTGGATAGAATGAGATGGTCAATCGGTGGATCTGATTCATTTTAGGAGGAGGAGCTTAAATCCAAGTTTAGTAAAGGTGAAGCTTAAAATTGAGATTCCTTGAATGGTTTAAACAAGATTGAATATGCTTGTCAATTGTAGACTTTCTACCTTATAGTTGAAAGTATACATTAAAGGGAAGGGGGCGTGTATTATTTAGGTGACTTTCATAGTACCTTTTGAGTTACCACAGTTGAACTGTCCTGCTCAACCGAAGTGTCTTGTCCAAGTGATTTACTAAGTGGTAAACCACCGAGTGGGCCGAACTGCGATTTACTGTAGAAATATAACGGGGATCATCCGTACTTTTACCTGTCAAAGCGAACATAAATGTTATGTTTCGCAAAAGTCAACACCTAAAGCTGCTAAGAGTGGCAGTTTTAGCCCTTGCTGAAACTAAGATGTATTCAAACTCATGTGAGTAAAATGTAAAAAACAGAACCTGCGTCTTGAAAAAGCTCCTCATTTGTACAGGAGGACTGTAAAAATGTATTTTAAACATACATATTTACACATACACCGTTTAACTCTTCTAATTTCCATGAACTGACGTCTATGAGTCAGTAAGTTGAGAGCCTTAATATTGAAGTATACAAACAAAATGGAATGTTGAATGGAATAAGACACATTTTATATCGGTATACTTTAATTGTTTGATTTAGTTCAAATTGTTGATTCAGTATTTTTTTTTCTTGGATAGAATTACTAGTTTCGTTGGTATTTGATTTTGTCCAAAAGCTTCCCATAAATAACAATGTTAAAATACAGGTGCATGAAGATGTAATAACTTTATTGATAAAGCAATTCAAAGTTTCAAAATAATCTTCGTAACAAGGAATTTCAATAACAGGTTTCAACCAGTCAAAACTAAGATTTTTAGATGGACCTTGTCGCTGAATCATTTTTTTATACTCTATGGCCCCCTTGGTCCAAGAACTTGCTTAGGTAAGTTGTTCCAAGCCGCTTGGAAGAAAAATTTGGCTTTTATTGGGGAAACAGATGTTTTTTAACTAACTATAACAGGATCACCCAAATAAGATACTTTGTTTGGACACTTGCAATCAACAACTATATCAAGTGAGGTGGTATGTCTACAAATCTTCGATAAAAAAACATATTAAAAAAAATCTCAGACCAAAAAGTCAATCTGAACAACCTTCAAATTTCTTAATTGTCTTTACAGCCCATAAGTTCATACGCATACAGTTTTCCAAAATGTCAATATATTTACTAAAAAGAGGTCTACAAAAAGTATGGGTGGAGCTGATTCTTTTTTTGTGAAGCAAATTTTAAGGACTTTGAAGTAAATTTCGGTAATTCTAGGTAGTCTATGCTATTTTATCCAGTGGTTGTGTCCAGTGAATTTTAGTAGTTCCAAGTAGTCTATGCTATTATTTCCAGTGATTGTGTTTAACTGACGTCTTCTATAACTCAAATCATGAAAATAACAGCAAATAGACTACACGTTCAGGATGGCAGGTGGCATCTGAAATAGAAACAAAGAAAATAAAAATTTATATAAATGCTATATAAATTCACCAAGTTCAAAGATTTTCAACAGAGATGTGAGACGAAGGCCAGAGAGATTCGATTAACATTAACATTCGGTTTCATGTTGGGGTGCCCACGGTAAAATTCAAGTCTTAAAAATATCGGCAATACCTAGAGTTTCTTTTTTTAATAGTGGGAGCTCCAGCGCATTAATAACTTGATAATTTTCTGCTGTTTCTTGTAATAACCTGTTTTTTGTTTCTTACACAATATAATGTTTTCATACTGTGCCTGTTCAAAGATATTTGATTATTATCTACTTATTATTATTATGCATATATATGTACTCAGCTTGAAACTTTGGGTTTTCTTTTTTAAGGCTTTTGAATTGGTGCAATCCCTTGCCAAACAGCGAATAATTGTTTGTCATAATTGAAAGTTTTCGTTTTTTGGGCCTTCCTGATGACATTAAATAACTTAAATAACTTAAATAAGCTTAATGACGTAGCGAGTTGATTTTATCTTACAAAAAAAAAACTATTTCTAAAATTTTCCGACATTTCTCTAGTTTGAATTAAAACATAAAATTATTGCTCAGGCACCGTAAATATTTTTGCATTTTATATAATAACTTTAGCGATTCTGAACTAAACTTGAACAATTTTCAAGTTTTTTTTTCATTTCTGAAAAAGCCATTGGGCTTATAAGAAAAGAAATAGGTGTTATTCTAACAAACAACTTTGTACTAAGCTTCAAATTTTTTATTTTCTTTTGTAATGTTTTTGAATTGTTGTTATCCCTAGTTAAAATATAAACAAATATTTTTGAAATTACCAGTGAGTGGCTCTTTACTACGCAATTTAATATCTTTCAATACTGTGTCTTGCAATCCTTTGTCAAAATATATGGAAGCATTTTTTCAATTACCAATTTTTTCCTGTTTACGCAATTTAATGTCTTTTCATACTAATTGTGATCGAATATATTTGATTGTTGAAGCTACTCCAATTTCTAACAACGATATGTACGACTAGGCTTCAAACTTTTTTTTAGGTTTTTGAATTGTTGTAATCCCTTGTTAAAATATACAAATATTTTTGCAATTATCAGTTTTTTGCTTTTTACGCAATTTAATGTCTTTTCATACTGATTTCTATTCAAAGATATTTGATAATACTGCAAATCCGATTTCTAATAACGAGTTCTACTAAGCTTCAAACTTTTTGATTTCTTTTTACGGTTTTCAAATTGTTGTAATCCCTTGTTAAAATATATACAAATATATTTGCGATTACCATTTTTTTGCTCTTTAAGCAATTAAATGTCTTTTCATACTGCAGTTTCATCAAAGATGTTTGATTATTGAAGCAAGACCGATTTCTAACACCGATTTTCTACTAAGCTTTAAACCTAAGCTTTAATTCAAATTAGGGTGGAATAAAGATATAGTTCTTCAAAAATATTGTAGCATTCTACAGGGGCGTAATTTGCTATGGGGCAGGGGGGCAACTGCCCCAGTCAGACCTCAGTTTGTCCCCTACCAAGACCCCGCTTTGTCCGCCCAGCTAAAATTTAGTTTGTTTCAAAATATTTTCAAAACTAAAATAAATCTGCATAATTCAAGCCTCAACAAAAGCACATCAGATTTTTAAAATTTATATTTATTTTTACAGTACTACAAAGTACCTTTATAGTACTAAATACTACCTTTATGGTACCAAATAGCTTATTTTTTAGTGTTTACTGTCATTTTCACATGATTTGGGAAAATTGGCTTCAACTTTGCCCGCCTCCCATAGATTTTGATGAAATTACGCCACTGGCATTCTACCATAATCGCTTCACAGGTGGGAAGTTATAATTAACGTAGAACACATATATTTACATGTCTTATTTGTAGTTCCAATTCCAAGGTGTGCCTCTATTGCGGCTTGAGCATGCCCATTTTTACAATTTTGATTATAATTTGACCTTAGAGCTACCGTGGTGCTTAACAGCTTTATTAGTTTTGTCAAAAACTTTCGCAAAAAATTTAAAACTGATTTTCTAAGGTTCATTTTCAAAACAATCTAAGGTGGAGTGTCAGGATTAAATTCTAGTGAGTGCTTCAAAACAATTCTTATATCCATAAAATTTTAATTGAACAAATTTGTGGAAGGCTTTTGGCGAAAAATAATGTCAGTTTTACGTAACGCGCGATGCTACGATCGAATTAGAGTCAGTGATAGTTCTGGCCTATCGTGTGCCAAGGAAAAATCTTGATTAGCCCCCCTCCCTTGTACCCTGAAATTTTTGGGCCAGATTTTAATAAAATTTCATTTAATAACAAACTTAACGGGGGCGCCAATAATTGACCAAATTGACAAATTTATTAATGGGGATTGAGAAATGGGGGGGGACATGGGGAGTGGGGGCGCCGGAGGGAGTCGTGGGGGGCTCCCCCTGGGTCCGCCACTGCCCCCAGCATTGTGGTTTGCAAGGAGGGGTTTTGGAGGGTTCGAGGAGGGTCTGGACATGCGGTATCGGTGCGGGTGAAGTGGAGTTCACCCCAGTCCGTGGTGGTTTTTGCTACCAAGTCCCAGTGCAACTCCTAGGACGTCCTAATGCGTAAATATATATATATATATTAGTTGAAGATATTAGATATTAGTTGAAGATATTGAAGTTTATTAGTTGAAGATATTAGATATTAGTTGAAGTGAATCATTAAATTAGGCTAGATATAGGTTTTACATTAGTTTTGCAAGCTAATGTTGAAGTAAATGAATAAATTAGCCTAGATATTAGTTTTACATTAGTTTTGCAAGCTAATGTTGAAGTAAATGAATAAATTAGCCTAGATATTAGTTTTACATTAGTTTTGCAAGCTAATGTTGAAGTAAATGAATAAATTAGCCTAGATATTAGTTTTACATTAGTTTTGCAAGCTAATGTTGAAGTGAATCAATAAATTAGGCTAGATATTAGTTTTACATTAGTTCTGCAAGCTAATGTTGAAGTGAATCAATAAATTAGGCTAGATATTAGATATTAGTTTATTAGTTGAAGATATTAGATATTAGTTGAAGTGAATCATTAAATTAGGCTAGATATAGGTTTTACATTAGTTTTGCAAGCTAATGTTGAAGTAAATGAATAAATTAGCCTAGATATTAGTTTTACATTAGTTCTGCAAGCTAATGTTGAAGTGAATCAATAAATTAGGCTAGATATTAGTTTATTAGTTGAAGATATTAGATATTAGTTGAAGTGAATCATTAAATTAGGCTAGATATAGGTTTTACATTAGTTTTGCAAGCTAATGTTGAAGTAAATCAATAAATTAGGCTAGATATTAGTTTATTAGTTGAAGATATTAGATATTAGTTGAAGTGAATCATTAAATTAGGCTAGATATTTACAAGTAGTAGGTTTAATGTGTCACTGAGTTATATATTTCTGTATATAACTTATATAGGCCTAGTCAGTGAGTTACACATATTTTAAGTAGTAGGCTAAATATATCACTGAGTTATATATTTCTGTATATAACTTATATAGGCCTAGTCAGTGAGTTATGTATATTTATAAGTAGTAGATTAAATATGTCACTGAGTCATTGCCTTTGCAAAACAAAAGTGATCCGTTTGTCTGGCCTCCCCCAGGCCATTCAGCATGTCCCCAGGTGGCGATAGGGGAACGCTCTACAGATATGTAGGGTACCTCCATAGGAGGCATGGACCAAGGGGGGACCTTGTCCCTGGGGGTCCATAATAGAATCTGGGGCACCCTTGCCCGGGGTCATAAATACAGGCGGAGGAGGAAGAAGGCCCCTCAAATGTACACTCAAAAGGGCCCACTTGTTTATCCACAAGTTCCATGAGTTGCAAACCTTCTCCCAGCAATGGGTTAAATTGCATGGTGATGCAGAACACCATCGCGGGAGGATCCTCTATAGGAGGACAACTGTGGCAGGGCGTAAGATCCAGATCTATGGACAACGGCCTCTGCAAAGGGCTGCCTCGACCTTTTCAGGGCACCAGCAAGACTGGGGACCTTGCGGTCAACTCTATTCCCACTTGAGGAGTGGCGCCCCTCGAGGAAATTATAGCCTAGTAAACGACACAGCATTCGCACGGGATTCTGACTAATGGACAATTCTTCTGGGATTGGTATGTTTTGATGGGCGTCTTTGGGCTGAAAAACCTCTTCCTAGCTAATTTATCTATTACGGGTTGCCTCCCCGTAGTAGCATAATATTTGTAGGCATGAATATATAATGAGTCGGAGGTAATAGGCTTGAGATTGTCTGTGCAGGATTTCGACTCTTGTTGATAGAAGAGCATCGCCAAGCGCTGAAAACCATGTTGTGACCAAGATGGGCCCAGGATTGCACAAAGCCTCCATTCATGGAGGTCCCAGGGACTTCTTGCTGTCCGGTTCTAAGCCGGCTTAAGCACTTCGGTGTAGACTTGAGAAGATATGTGATCCCCGTCCTGCACTGGTATCCGGGATCATTGCTTTTCCTGAGGCGAAAAAAATTTCAATGATTTAAAGAACATGAAAATTGGAACTTGGAATGTTACGACATTAAAAAATGACTATCGTATCGACATTTTGACTGACGAATTCAGACGATTCGAACTGGATCTATTAGGAGTTTCAGAAACTCATATCCCAGGGGTAGGAAGCATGAAATTAGGTGATATAGAATTTGTTTACTCAGGCAGGAAGGATGGGTTACATAGACAGGGAGTAAGGCTCATGATGAATAAGGAAGCGGCTAAGTCTTGTTTAGGCTGGGAAGGTATTAATAATAGAATACTAATTGCTCATTTTATGACTAGAAAGTTCAAGGTATCAGTTATAGTAGTATACGCCCCTGTAGAACCGACTGATGGAGATACTAGTGACTCAGATGAATTCTACTTACAGTTACAGGAGCAAATAGACAAGGTCCCAGGTAGAAATATGATGTTATTGCTGGGAGATTTTAACGCCCAGGTTGGTAGAAATAAGGATAGATGGTATCCCAGCTTAGGTAAATTTGGTGTAGGAAAAGAAAACAGTAATGGATACAGACTTTTGCAATTTTGTAGGTATAACAATCTAGTTATAACCAATACGGTGTTTGGTCATAAAATGGCTCATAAGCTAACATGGTATTCACGTGATGGTAAGACAGCAAACCTTATTGATTATGTTATAGTAAATCGAAGACTGGCAGGATCAATACAAGATACTAGGGTATATAGGAGTGCTGTTATTGATGTTAAAAGTAAAGATCACCATCTAGTAGTGTCAAGGGTTAATTTAAAGCTGAAATATCGGAAGGGTAATTACCTCCCGGGAAGTTATGATGTTAGTAGACTCCAGGATGAGAATTTGAGAGAAACTTTCCAGGAACAGTTGAATACTAAACTTGAGAGTTTAAAATTTGATAATGTGGAAGATGGTTGGAATAATTTTAGAAAAATAATTTGTGAAGTTGCTGAAGGTGTATTAGGGAAGAAAGCTAGAACTGTAGCTAAGAATATTAGTGAAAAAGCTTTAAGTTTAATAGAAAGGAGAAAGGACTTGTACAAGAATTATCTGAGTGATAGATCACATGAAAACAAAAGAAATGTAAAGAAAGTGGAGAAAGCATTGAAATATGAACTAAGGAGGTGTGAAGTGGAGGCCATGGATAAAATTGCCGAGGATTTAGAAGATGCAGCTAGACGGCATAATAGTAAAATATTGTACTGGCACGTTAACAAATTGAGAGGTAGTAGTCAATCCGGACTTGTCCCAGTTAAAGATAGGAATGGGGTGGCAATTAGCGATAAGACAAAAGCTAAAGCGAGATGGGCCGAACATTTTGAGAATTTGCTTAACCGTGATAGAGTTGCAGGAAAAAATATAGAGGAAAATGAAAAAGTTTGTGATACCTTGGATGTGAAGGAAGATTTGTTTTGTGAGGAGGAATTAGAAACAGTACTAAAAGGATTAAAGAATAATAAGGCTCCAGGTGCTGATAGGGTAGTAAATGAGTTTCTTAAATATGGTGGCTCTGAGGTTAGAAATAAGTTATTGGAGATTATGAATATGATTTTTGAAAAAGGGGAAGTACCTAATGATTTTAGGAAAACCTTAATTAAGCCACTTTATAAGAAAGGTGATAAAAGTGAGTGTGGTAATTATCGAGGCATTAGTCTGGTCTCTGTAGGTAGCAAATTGCTTAGTAATATGATACTTTTTAGACTGAGAGATGCCGTAGACAAAGTTTTAAGAGAAGAGCAGTGCGGTTTTAGAAAAGGTAGAGGATGTGTTGACCAAATTTTCACTCTTAGGTTAATAATTGAGAAGTGCCTAAGTTTTCAAACACCTTTGGTCCTCAGTTTTATAGATTATGAGCAAGCGTTCGATTCTGTTGATAGAGGAGCTTTAGTAAAGGTTTTATCCTTGTATGGTATACCAGACAAATACATTAAAGTGATTAGTGCTATGTACGAGAATAACACTGCTGCGGTTAAGGTAGGAAATGAGGTTAGCAGCTGGTTTTGTATTAAATCAGGAGTTAAGCAGGGTTGTGTTCTATCCCCCTTTATATGGATTATTTTGATGGACTTTGTTTTAAGGAGCACAGGAAAGGCAATGGGAGACCACGGAATCAAATGGGGAGGAAAAAGTCTCCTGGACTTGGATTATGCTGATGATTTAAGCATCCTAGATGAAAGTGTGAGCAAAATGAATGAAGTTTTAGAGGTTTTGCGAGTTCAGGGTGCTAGTATTGGTTTGAAAATTAATGTTAGGAAGACCAAGTCACTAAGGCTAGGAATAAGTGAAGATGAAAAGGTGACGTTGGGTAATGAAAAGATTGATCAGGTGGGCAGTTTCACTTACCTTGGTAGTATTATTAGTAAAGATGGTGGGAGCAGTGAAGATGTTAAAAATAGAATAGCCAAGGCTCAGGGTGTTTTTTCACAGTTAAAAAAAGTCTGGAAGAATAGGAAGATAAGTCTGCAAACCAAGATTAGAATCTTAGAAGCTACAGTGATGACAGTGGTCAAATATGGCTCTGAAGCATGGACGCTCCGAAAAGCGGATGAAGATTTGCTAGATGTTTTCCAGAGAAATTGCTTAAGGATTGTTCTGGGTACCCGGCTGACTGACCGTATTTCAAACAATAGGCTATACGAAAAATGTGGTTCAATACCGCTTTCTAGGTCTATAATGAAAGAAAGGTTGAGGTGGTTAGGGCATGTTGTTCGGATGAAGGATGACAGATTGCCGAAGATTGTTCTTTTCGGCCAACCATCTAGGGCTAAACGGAAAGCAGGTCGTCCCCGTCTGGGTTGGGAGGACGTCATAAAGAAAGATTTAAAGGAAATGGGAACTTCGTGGGCGGGTGTAAAAAGGGAGGCTTTGAATAGATTGGGGTGGAGGAGGAGCGTGCGTAGCTGTGTTGGCCTCAGGCGGCTTGGTGCTGCGATGAGTTGTTAGTAGTAGTTAGTAGTATTACTATCTTAGTTTAATTGTTACCATTATGTAATATTTCTTGTAATAAATTTTTGTTTTACTAATCAGTTGATAATTCATTTTTTAATTATTATTATCTTTCTTAAAATATTATTATTTAATTTAATTTTATTGATTTATTAATAATTCATTAATTATTTTCATTTATTAACTGCATCCTCAACTCTATTAAAAAAAAAAATTCCAAATTACCAAGTGATTAAAACTTTTCAAATACTGGGTTTCTTTTTGTGGTTTTACTCTAGAACAGATCGACCGAAGTTTGGTCCTTTTCCGCTGGATCTTCTTCAACCTCACTTGTTTTTTATCTTCCCTCCGTATTGCAACACACACACACTATTCGGCTCATCTTCTACAAACTTTTCATCCGTCATAATATATTTCCTGATAAAGAGGTCTAAATCAATCTGTCTAATATTGTTTTTCTGGGTTTCATTCCACTCCCGGGTTTCCTTATTCATTTTGTCGAATGCACACAGGTTCTCAATATATATCTGCCTCCAAGTACCATGCTGTGTCATTTACAAACAGTCAATTGATTCGAGGAAAAATTTCTGGTCGTTAATTAAAAATTTGCTGTCAAACTTACTAAGAGTAAAGGTAACCAGACCCTTTACTTTAGTAAAATCAAACATTGTGCATCAATCAGTATTCCCCTCTTTATGAATGTTAAAAAAAAAAAAATTAACAATACGTCATTTATTCTTTGACAATAACGTCAAGAGCTTTATCTAAAAGGAATTAATTTAGACATCATCATAGAATGTAACACATTTTGAAGCTAAAAACTAAACCAAAACTGAAAAAATAGAATCCTGATTCCGTATACACTAATAAAGAAAATTAGTATATAAAAAAAAAAAAAAAAAAAAAAAAAAAAAAAAAAAAAAAAAAAAAAAAAAAAAAAAAAAAAAAAAAAAAAAAAAAAAAAACGTCATGAATTCTTCGACAAAAACGTCAAGAGCTTTATCCTAAATGAATTAATTTAGTCATTATCTTAGAATGTAAAATTTTCGCCATGACGTCGCAGAATATGCTTTATCCTAAAAAGCTTAATTTATTTTCAATAATTATTTCTGTTCGTTTTGAGATTTATCAGGGGTATTGTTTCGGGGGGGGGGAGGGGAGGCAAGAGGGGGGGGGCAGTTGCCCCTCCAAATACTTTATAGAAAATAACTATTATATAGCCCATGCTCCTCGACTATCCTGATATGGACCCCTCTTGCCCCCCCCCCCCTCATTAAAAATACTGGAGCAACCCCCCTGACTATTATGACACTATTTCTGCTCGTTTTAGGTTTAAACCTGGCTCTTTGCTTTGAAGAATTTTTTGGAAAAACATCTTTTATTTAATTCTCTTCACCATTTCTTTATGCTCACTTCAAAATAAATAGTTTTTATGTAGTGGAGTAATAGCACGCAGAATGGATATGCGACTACATAGTTACTGCAAGAGGGATTCCAATAACAGCACCAATTTTCAAACAATTCATCTTTTTTCACCGTTTCAACGAAACTACCTGCCCTCTTTAAACAATTGCTCAGTATCATCATGAGCACTTGCGACACTAAGTTAAGCTAAAAATAAAACCCTAGCTAAGTTTATGCTCAGCCGTGCAAATCTCTATGGAGACACCAAAACATGTGAAGAGCTACAAGGTTTTTTTTCTTTTTAATATTTCTATATGTATTTTATAATACAAACATAATATGTCTATTCTCAGACAGTTCGTGTTTGTTTTATTGCTTGATGTGCTCCATTTATCTAATCGCATTGACCTTGAAATTTTGTTGGTTTTTTGTTGTTGCTGTTTTTAGTAGGCTAGCTCCTTGTATCATTTAGTCATTTTTTGTTCTTTTTCAGTGTTGACATACTTATGTTATCAGCTATGGATTTCAACAAATATATTAATTAACATACGCTTAAATGACGTGCTTACATGTTCGCAATTGATGAAAACCACAATTTTAGAAATGCATTTAATATCTTTTCCAAAGATTTTTGATAAATTTTAAAAACCCACTTTTTAGCGCTGAAACACTGGCAATAACGAACACTGCTATAAAAAATACTTGCAGATTAATTAGCGACACAAAAGAACACCTTGAGATCTCTCGTCTCTTCCCATCATCCACGATTAATTCTTTCCAGATAGGCATGGATATTTATTTTTATTTACTTGAAACAGAAAACAACAAAAATACCGGTGGTTGGGTGGCAGTTTAGGTTTGCTGGTTTGCTGGGCCATCTCATCTCGGAGACTCTGCATCTCAGCTTGAGCAGCCCAAGCACTTGAACGTTTCTCATTGTCCAAAATGGCTTCTAATTCACGAATACGTTCCTGTAAACGTAATTTACGTTACACATATTTGTATTATCTAAATTATAAGTATATCAGGTGACGAAAACTTTAACACAATGGGGCGGAGGGGTTATAAAAATATAATATACCTGCAATGATACCTAATATTGTACCCTAATCGCAATTAAATATTTTTAGCTTGAGCCTAATGTTCCAAAATATCACCAAATCTTGGACATAAAATCTTAAATTTGGCATAAACCATCTTAAATATAGATAAAATTAATCACAGATAGACTAAAGCATAGAAAAGTGGTGTACTGAAGAGGTTAGGAGCAAAGAAGATATTTAAATCAAGTAAAGTATGAATTTTATTTGGAAATTTGAAGTTTATGGGTAATTTGTTAGAATTTTTGAAACCTTCTTCCTAAATAGGTTTTGTGTTGTTTAAGTATATGTTTTATTGTTTGTTGAGTTTTTGTAAGGGAAGAATGGTTCAAATTGTATTTATTTTATTTTCACTTTTTTATTACATTTTTTTTTCTATGGCAGCTTGAAGGGATAATATAAAACTTGGAATGTGGTTGAAGCCACCGCCAAAGGATTCTCCTAAGGAGGGGGAGCATCCTACAAGCGGGACGTGCGTTGTTTTTTGTTTCGTTTTTATTTGTGTTGTAGCTTAACATTTGTGTCTAAGCTTAACAAAAATTAAGCTTAGAATTAAGCAAAAATTAAGTTGAGTTTTGTTCAAAAACGAAACTCAAATAAAATTCTAAAATTTGGATAGCCTTGTTTTCCACGGTGGACAAAACTCAAATAAAATTCTCAAATTTGGAAAGCCCAACGATGCGGAAGGGGTATTTTCTCATCCTAGATTGTTTAATACCTTTTAGATTATTCTTTTAAGTAGGCTACCTCATATCCCAGGGCCATGGAGCCCAAAGGAAAACCTTGATGATTTATATTGTCAGGGGCCTTTTTTTTTAATGATGAAACAAAATAATGAATTTTCAAAATTAAAAGAGTGGGCGTTAATGTTTGTTTTCTTTTTAGTTATTAAATTTAAATATCACAAAAAGGTTTTCTTTTAAAATTTCCTCCCCCACTTGGGGCAAATATGAGTCAGTAATCACTCTAATTGAATAGCGAGCTTCATGTCTCATATCGGTCGTTGAAATAGTCCATTTATAATTTAGGTCAAAAGCCGAATCTAAAATTTGTGAGGATTATTTTTGGCCTGTATGTTTGACTGCTACTCTATAATGATGTGGAGCTGATAAACCTGACCAGACAGGATTTTATTTCATAGATGAAAATCATATTTACTCCGTCAAACAGTTTGTGGTAATGGTTTCCATAAACACAAATACAACCTGTGTTCATTGTAACCGAAACCCTAAAAACAGAATGTTGGTTATAACAAATATATAAAAATAATCTCCAGTGCATTTCGATGTCAAATATATTAAGTTTCACAGTGCTTTACTGAAAACGTTTATGAGTACAACGAGTGTAGTGAACTGGCAGTTGCAAGTGTTTTATATACCAATTACCTTTCAAACATTTGAATAGATTTTAAATATTCGTTGCCATTTAAATATTGAGAAGTATTTTTGCCTAAAAAGTTTTTCAATTCCCTTTGTTTGAGCAGTCTTTCTTAAAAGTATTGGGGGTAAAAATTCGAAGCTTTGTCTAAATAGTGGGGGGCTTAAAATGAAATAAGACGGCCCCTCATGGAACAATTTATATTCAATTAACCACTAGTTAAATCTTTCCGGAAAGCATGGGGCGTCAAAACTCAAGAAGACAGCAGCAGCCTTATATATAGAATAATTTCTTTCAATTTTAGGGTTTGCTGCCCTTTTCCATTTCCATCTGTAAAAATTTTCTTGATTATTGCTCACAAAGCTCTATAATAGCAACAACATACAGTACAGTATTACACAAACAACATTCTATACTGCCATCTATCTTGTCAGGTGTATTCCTTAGAGAACACAGAAATATTTCAACTCAATAAAATACTGGAATTTCGTTTATCTTGATGATATGTGATATGAGGAAGTTTTCAGTTTTTTTGGGATCTGATTATTTTGTGTTTTTTTTTCAGCTCTGAAGGTACAGAGAATCAAGCTGAATGAGAGTCAAGCAGAGTCAACCACGTTCTAACACATACGTTCCTTAAGTACAAAACTGAAGTTGAAGTTCCATAAATAATATTTTTTCGTTCCTACGCATAGGGCAAGAGCGTGTACATTTGTAGTTAATATAGGTAGTTATATGCAAGGATTTTTATCCTAAAATTTTAGGGGTTATCATATAGGGGTTATTTTAACCCCTATATGCGGGTTAATAACCAAAAAAGCTAAGAATTTATTTTTCCTGTGCTTATAATAAAAAAAAAAACAGTACTTTTTTTGTGTCTGGTGCATTTGAATACAAGAAATAACAAATAATCAATTTATTACGTTTACTTATCGCAATTAATTATTATTAATTAATTACCAATTATGATTTTCTCCTGGAACGCTCGTACACTAATCAAAATGAGGCAAGTGCAACATTTTTTGCTATAAGGCAGAGTACCTGTTACTGACATGTTACCTTTCTTACCGTCCATATGATTAATGGGCCACCTATGACCTGAACACGATTTTTTTTTTTATTTCCAAGCAACAGCGACGTTGTTACATGGAAAATTTTAAGATTTTCAGCGTTTGCACTATACACTGGTTCATGCTTTTTGAATTGCAGTAAAATATCGACAAAATTATGCTTATTTAATCCAAAATTAGGTGTTACTATTCGGTAGCTGGTACATTACCTTATAACATTACTAAGGGTGTATCCAGGATTTTAGTTCGGGGGTTGAGGGTGGGGGGGGGGGGGGTCCCAAAAAACTTTCAAAGTTTTTGTTATGTTTTTATGAGTCGGGCAAAATTTGGGAGGAAGGGTTTGAAACCGGTAAATCATAGGCATGATCATCGCTGTCATGCTGAAGGGTCGTTTCTGACGTTAACATTTTTATAAGAAAATTGTGATTTTCATAATATACATTGTTTTGCTGATTCATTGCCTTGCAAATCTATGATAGTTTTTTTTTATGAAAATGTTTTGTTTTCTGTTTGTAAAATTTTAATTTGTATGTAAACATATATGAACATAATTTATTTTACCTATATTATATACTGTGCGCACTTGAGCTGAGTTATTTAATTGTTCGGAAATTTGAATAAATTAAAGTGTCCTTTTTCTTATGTGCTTTCTTTTGTTAGGTTTAGCTCGGTATTTACACGATAATGTGAAATAAGTGAGATTTTTTTTTATCCTCAACGCAAAGAGACAGTAACCCCCCCCCCGAAAAATAACTGTTCAGCGTAGTTGATTTCAGATAGAAAATTTTTTTTTGAGGAGGAAACTCCCCCAGAAACCTCAAAGTAAGGGTTTTAAGCTATACCCTGGGGGCATATAAGGTTTTTATAGAAGGCGGTGTCGTAGAAACTGAAAAAAAGGCTCATTCGATTGGAAATTCAAAGGACTAGTGTTCTTTTTAATAGTCGAAAGTGATTTGAGGGCAACTAGCCCCCCTCTCACGCCCACCTTTTCCCCAAACACATTCAATCAAAATTTTGAGACAGCCATTTTATCAAACACAATTTCAAGTTCTGGAAATTAGGTCTTTGAGGATGACAACACTCCCTCACAGCCGCCCCTTGAGGCAAGAGTTGTAATTTAAGGATTCTCCGAGTCCTACCCATTATTTCTTATGGAAGGGATGCTCGTATAAACTTTAGAGAGGGCTCATATGATTGGAAATTGAAAGTTCTTGTTCACTTTTTAAGAGTAAAAAGATTGGAGGGCAACTAGCCCCCCCCCCTGCTCCACACCCTAAATCCATCAGATAAAAATTTTGAGATAGACATTTGTTTAAAATAGCTCGGAGTTCTGATAATAAAACACTCCGGTGTTGACACAGCCCACCAGGGCCCGGAGGTAGGCGTTGTAAGTTATGCCCTGGGGGCATATAAACAATCAAAAAATCATTAAATAAACAATCAATTAAATCTAAGCATTACTCGCTTTAAGCTCTATTTATTCATTTATATTATTACTTGTTGTATGTTTTTTACTATGATTGTTTATTTAATTTCTGTTCGTTTTGGGTTTCATTTATTCTTTAATTGTAATTTCTGGTAGTTTTGAGTGTACCAATGGGTAAGTACAGAACAAAAGTCAGTAAGAATATTTTATAGACGCATCCAGCCTTTCATAAACTGCAAAGTTGTAAGTTAGATCAGGAAAAAACTATATTAGTTTGATAAAGATTAAAACACTTACATCCGTCTCTGTGTCTCTCGGTTCTTTTTCCATTTCCTTGACTAGTACCTTTTTTAATAGTTGAAAGTGATTGGATAGCAACTAACGCTCCTCTCACGCCCACCATTTCCCCAAACACATCCAATCAAAATTTTGAGATATCCATGTTGTTCAACGCAGTTTAAAGTTCTGGTAATTAGGTCTTTTAGGATGATAACCCCCTCAGAGCTCTCAGTGCATGGGTTGTAAGTTATGCCCTGGGGGCATTAAAGTTTATATCGAAAGTTGTTATAGAAATTTCAAAAAGGGCTCATTTGATTGGAAATTGCCCTTTTTATTAGTTGAAAGTGAGTGGAGAGTAATTAATCCCCTCTTACGCCCACCATTTCCCAAAAAGCATTCAATCAAAGTTTAGAGATAGCCATTTTGTTCGACATAGTTGAAAGTTCCAGAAATTAGGTATTTAAGGATGACAAACCCCCGAGAGCCCCAAGGGCAAAGGTTGTAGTTTATGCCCTGGGGGCATATAAGATTTTATAGAAAGAATTGTCGTGAAACTTCAAAAAGGGCTCATTCAATTCGAAATTGCGAGGGCTAGTGCCCTTTGTAATAGTCGAAAGTGATTGGAGCGTAACAAACCTCCCTCTCACGCCCGCATTTCCTCTAAACCCATCCAATCTAAATTTTCAAATAGTCATTTTGTTCAACGTAGTAGAAAGTTCTAGAAATTAGGTCTTTGAGAATGACCTTAAGGTAAGGATTGTAATTTATATAAGGTGCATATAAGGGGGCATATAAGGTGTTTATAGAAAGCGCTGTCGTTTCCAAAAGTGTTCATTCGATGAACACTAGTACCCTAGTACCCTTTTTAATCGTCAAAAGTGATTGGAAGGCTTGACATTTTATAGTAAAGATCGATGTGGGTATAACGCATTATTTTTTGTTGTTGTTACTGTTTAGACCAGGGCACTTCGTATCAAAGGAGTTGTCGTGGGAACTTCGAAAAGGGCTCATTTGATTGAAAATAGAAAGGGCTGATGCCCTTTTTAAGAGTCGAAAGTGATTGGAGGGCAACTAGTCCCCCTCCCACTCCCACCCTCCCATTTGCCCATTATGTTTGAAAACTAAATGTTGCCTTAAGATTAAATCAAAATGCACTGTGATAAATCTAATTCCCAATAAGGCATCTCAGCAGTATCCAAAGAACGACTGAGGGTATTATATTCAAACTTTCGGGGCTACTTCTGCTCTTAAAATTTAACCAAATCAAAATAGCGCAAATGTGTCCAAGCTATCAAAGAAAGTAAACATATTTTTTTGCGAATGGCATCAAGTTTTCCATTTCAGGTCAACTAGAGGAGGTATGAAACTAAATTAAACAGTACAATTTGTGTCCAGATTTTTAAAAGAGTGTATATTGTTAAAAATTGCTGAAAATTTTTCTCAAGCACACAAATAGCAGGCCAAACTATAAAGTCTTAAAAAACGAAAAGATTTAAAGTATTATTTTCTTTCTGTCCCTTAGCTTGAACAGACTTCTGGCCTATATGAAAATTTTAAAATCAGTTATTTTTCGTTAGTTTTTATTATAAGGAATACACATTAAAAGACGATCATTCGAAGAAAATACCATTACCTAGATTGGACTTAGCTGCTCGATTCCTGGAAAAAAAAATTCTTATTTGTCAAGTGAGAGTAGAATACTTCCTGAAAATTTCAATTAAAATAATCTTATTTAACTGCAAAATGCAAAAATATTTATGGTGTCTGATCAATAATTTCCATTTTTAATTCAAACCAGAAATAAACCTGAAAATTTTAAAATTAGTTTGGTTTTCCTTTTGCTTCGATTACATAAAGGAACGATCATTATGGTGTACAGATAACTAACACCTAGCAAAGAAAAAACTTTTTATTGAAATAAATATAAAATATTTTGTTCTTAAAAACTGAATTTTTAAGAACCACCCCCACAGAATCAAAAAAATATAATAAAGTTCTCTATCTTATCAATTCCAGTTAGTTTTTACTTAAAGAAATGAGAATGCATTCTTTGCCTTGGGATTCTATACTTGTTCCTGAACAGAAGAAAGGAGTCAAAGAAAAATTGTTAAAGGTCTATCTCAGGTCTGCAACAGCTGTAAAACTAAAACTGGCTTACCAAAGAAATTACTGCAGAAATGGAAAATGAAAGTACTTACTTGTAGAGAATAATATACTTGTAGAGACAAAAATAAGGATGGACCACCAATGACTATCTGCAAAAAAAATCAAGGCTTCAATTAAAGGGTTAGTACATTTGGATCATTACCAAATATGAGATGATTATAGTTAGTTGTATAACTCTACGTCATCCGAGTTGCAGCGGTAGCTAGCAACCTAGTAAGAGACGATCACGTCCAATGCTAAGAAATGTAAAAACCCATAGTTCCTAAAAAAGAAGTCAGATCAAAACAAAAAGTACACCATCAGAACCGCCTTGTCCGAAACCCCTGTATAGTAAAATTTCTGTCCCTTGGCTTGAACAGCAAGGGAAATATATTGGCTTGAAAATAAAGAAGATTGACTTTAACCACGTTATTCTCTACAAACGGGATATTTTTTTTTTCTTCTTCTTTTCCAGAGATAGCTTGGCACTGGAACATCTTAGAGAGTTGTTCAATGGCTCATTTTACAGGAAATTAATTGAGTTAAAAATCTATAGTAACTAAAATAAATTATTTCTAAAAGAGAATAAATTTTTCCACTAAAAACTGTATTTTTGATGTCTTTTCACACTGCAGTCTTTCAAACATAATCGTATACCAGCGGTAAGATTTGAACCCACGCCTCCGAAGAGACTGGTGGCTAACACCAGTGCCTTGGACCACTCGGCCAGGCTGCCTCTCATAAATAAATAAATATATATGTGAATTTGGGTTGCAGCAGTAGCTAGCAACCTAGTAAGAGACGATCAGTCCAGTGCTAAGAAATATAACAAAACTCCTAAAAATAGAGTCAAATCAAAACAAAAGTATATCATTAGAACTACCTTGTCTGAAACCCTACTAGATAAATAATGAATGTCATCATAGTTTTATATTAGAGCTATGACGTGAATAGAAAAACACGAAATTATATTGTTGTTTCTGAAGACGTCATGAAATAATAATGAAGTGCTAATAATAATGAAGACGTCATGAAATTGGAGTGCATTTCAGCACTCCAAAGATAATCCAGTGATCCGCTTGTGCTGAAGAAAAAAAAGAAAGAAAAAGAAGACACGTCCGGATATCGAGCAATTTTTCGTAATTCCCAAGAACTTGTTTCAGAATTAATTTTAGCGTTGAAATGAAAATAAATACCATCTGTCATTAAAAAATCAGCTTTTTATTTCAGTGAATTTTTCACTGGTTAGTTTCTTCATTCTTTTTTTTCACATTCAATGTTGACTGGCGAAGGGATTTAAACAATAGTTTAAGGGATTTGGATCATTGAGATTCAGTGGCGGATCTTTTATTGTTTCAAACTTTCGAACTTTATAAATTACTCTCAAATCACAAATTGGTGCAATAAGGCATTCAAAAAAGTGTTGTTGTGACAAAACTATTTGAAACGCGTAAATGTATATATTAGCTTTCAAATGACATTAAACAGACCTTTACGATTTTCCTGTGCTCTATTAGTACTTGAGAAACAGAAAAGAAAAAGGAAACCTTATCAGCGTTTCCAGCTCTTTTTAAAAATTCTCATAAATTTTATTCTGCAATTAACTTTTACTATTAAAATGGATTTGAATAAAAGCCGTTGGTTCTGAATCAGTCTTAACGTTAAGTTTTTTTTCAAGCGAGAGTTCTGTTGCATAAGGATTTAGTTAAACAAGAGTTGAGTAGCACAAGGGTTTAGCTAAACAGGGGATGAGCTCCTCAAGGGTTCAGTTGCACAGGGGTTGAGTTGCATGAGAGTTTAGTTTAATAGGGTGGAGTTGCACAAGGGTTCAAATACACAAGCGTCGGGTTAAAACGGGGGTTCATTTGCAACTGAGGTCCGGTGCACAGCTGAGGTCCGGAGGGTTCAGTTACAGGAGAGCTTCGTTATGATGAAACCAACCAAACATAATCTGGGTTGCAGTGGTAGCTAGCAACCTAGTAAGAGACGATCACCTCCAATGTTAACAAATATAATAATCCTTAAGTCCTAAAAAGAGTCAGAACAAAACACAAGCAAGCCACGATTGGAACCGCCTTGTCCCAAACCTCTATATAGAAAACTTTCTGTCCCTTGGCCTCAACAGCAAGGGAAATATATTGGCTTGAAAATCAAGAAAAGTGGCAGCTACTACAATATTCTGCAGAAACAGTACTTTTTTCTTTTTTTTCTCTTTTCTTTTTCACTCATAGCACAGGAACATCGTAGAGAGTTTTCAAGGGCTCATTTTAAAGAAAAGTGCTAGATCTAGTGCCATTTATAATATAAAAAATATACTTTAAAAAATAGAATCCATTTTTCCACTAAAAACTGCATTTCTATGGCCAATCTTCATGAATACCAGCTATCTTACAACCACCAGTTAAAAGCATGTATTACCTTATGAAAATCAAATGGCATATTGTTGAGGAAGTTACATTGATTGTTTCATTAGTTAGTGGACTTATAAACTTTTTGAATAATCAAGAAAAATTTAATTTGGCAATGCAACCGACAATAAGAAAATGTATTTCATACTGATTGAAACGCTTAGTTAACACAAATGCTACTTTGTCATACAAATGATAAATATAAAATCATGGGAGCTAAAACAGAAAGTTTAAAGCACTAAAAATGTGAAATATGCAACAAAAATTAGAAATGAACTGGAAGGCTTATTCTGTTATCCAACATGAGAAATTTGTTGCTCCATCTCAAACCAAAATGATAACTTAATAATCTTTCGTCACTGGTAGGGAGCGGTGAACTTTTAGGCTTGAATGGAATTTTTAAAATGGGCTTACTACTTTACAAAGTTATATTAGCAAAGCTCAGAGCCCTTTGTGCACAAAGTTTTCAGATAGTGTTTCCAAATACTCAACCAAAAATGTATTCTGTATTTAAATACTACTATAGAATGTGAAATGATCAAAATGTAGAAAATGCTGAATACTTTTGATGCTGCTGATTCACTTTGACAATTTTCTGATACATAACACTTTGATACAGATACTACACGCTTCATTTCCCTTTCAAATAAATTATAACATTATTTACTTTAAAATAAGAGTTTGTGCATATGAGGATGGCTCCTTGTCCTGTGGGTGCGGAATGGGGTTGACCTTAGCTTGGTATCACGAGGTTGGCTCTTTGTCCTGTGGTTCCACAGTGGAGTTTACCTTAGCTTGGTATCACGAGCCGCAGAGATCGAATATTGCTGAGTAACACACTGCAGGACGGAAGCTGAAGCGTTAGTAGTCAAAAACCGTCGATAATTCAATAGCTATTACAAGGTTGACTTAACTAGGCAACTTAGTAATTGAATAGGTTTCCTTAATCTTCTACTGTTTATAAATAGCGACAAACCATAATTACTTGAGTCCTTTTGTTTTGATGACGAATTCTCTGCATTTGCTTCTTTGACAACTTCTTCATCTTTTGCAACAGTCCATAGCGTTATTCTCGCCATCAGCAAATCCAATAAATTCATATTCTTTTCTTCTTTGACCTGTCTCAACTTGAAAACTGGGTAAATTATTGCTGCAATAGAAAATTTCCTTGGCTGATTGTCACTAGTTCAGCAACCGAATACATTTTAATGCTTTTTTTTCCGAAGAATCAGATTTTTTTTAATGGACAAAGAAGTATTTAGGTAGTTATGTTAAATACACTAGTATTAATTTAACTAAATACGGTATCTCAAGTGCATGAGAAGTATTCAAATATGCATTTCAAATAAATGTATTACAGTATTATCAATCACAGGGTATTTTTGAAATGAAAATATTCGGGGTGGACACTGTCGCATTCTGCGCGACCACCCCTGAGAACAAGTATCAAACAAGGAGATCCATGAGAGCTGTAAAAAGCCATACCAGTCCTGGAAACTGTAAAGAGACGACTGTTCATGCGGCTGGACCATTGTCTAAGGTACAAAAACCACCAATGAATATCCCAGTCCACTATTAAAGCACGGTCAGTCAAGAATTGGAAACACTGCCCTGGAGGACAGAAGAAAGATTTATAGTCGACAGCTGATCAGAACTGCTTAGAGGCTTCCAACTCTTTGGTTGGCTCTGGAAAAAAGATTGGGACTACTATTTTGAAGCCTTATTTGAGAGTTTGTTGTGTAAACACCTTATTTTTGGATATAACCGATTGATACAGTGAGATCAAATTTTTGTGATAATCCTATGGACATTTATTGAAAATTCATTCATATTCGGATTATTTTCATTTAGTGGATAATTGAAAATTTTCATATTTGAGTGTAAATTCCCTTGGGATTCAGTGATTTATTAAGTACAAAGATTGTCATATAAAGACTAGATAACTAGAATCATTGAATATACCTAGTTCCTGGATATTTATATTTATACTGTGCCAAGACGTTTTAACAGAACCCTTATTGGCAAGCAAAAGAGAGGCAGTTCCTTGTCACAAGTGCCGTTGCACCTGCTGGGAAATTCTCTCTTAAACTGTGGGGATTAGGTGGAACAGGAACTGACACTTTCCTTGTTTATTGGGGTATGAAATGCGTGCAAGATAAGGATAATTTAATGGATATTGCTAAGCTACTTGCTTAGTAATATCCATTAGGGGGTCATATTTGATCCGAAAGAAGTACCGGCCGGTGAATGAAATAAGACAACAGTTTTCGTTTTTTTTCGAGCGTTAAAACTAAGTTCCACTCCCATGGTCACCCGGCAATTCAATAAGTGACGGATGCCAACCTAATCCCGCCTCAGATAGACATTCTTCCCCACCCTACTCCGTGATTCTGAAGACCCCCTCCCCCCTAACACGCCAGAAGAATGAAAAAAAATTCTCACGAGCATGTGCGGAGAAGACATATCGGTCAATGTTGTTGAATTGAAAAGAAACCGATCTGAATAGACATAGACATAGACATAGGTTTATTAAGAACGAACAGCGTAGCCATGGCTAATTTATGTCGTCTTTACAACAATATGGAAAAAAAAAGAAAAAAAAATACAAATGACACTATAAGAACACTAACACGTGAATACAAATAACACTAAGTCTTGTTGTATGCTTCTACAAAAAAGGGGACAAACGTGTTTTTGTAGCGGTTGGTCCTGCAGACCGGGGGTTGTACCTTCAACTGGGATCTGGTTCTTTGGTTAACAGGAGCATCGGGTGGGAGGATCAGTCTGTGATGGGGCGAAGATAGCAGTGACTTGCCGAGGGGAATGATCAGTGATAATCGTCTGTCGCTGAGGGATTCAAGGTTCAGTTCTTGTAAGAGTTTGTTGTAGTCGTCACTTCTGTTACCAACGATTATGTTAACTGCTCGTTTCTGCAAAGATTCAAGGTCATCGCAAAGGTAGTGGGTGCTCTGGACAAAAGGTCCCCAGACAGCGACGGCGTATTCGAGTAGAGGTCTCACATACGTAATATAGGCATTTTTTAGGCTTTGAGTGTCGCAGCCAAACCTGCGCATCAGGACTAGGGTCTGAAGTGATGCATTGCCAGCCTTAATAACCTTCTCCACGTGTTCGGTGAATGTGCAGTCCATCGATAATGTGACTCCGAGGATTTTTGCAGACGGAACAATAGGGAAAGGGACTTGCGGGAATTCCAGATCACGTTTTAAGGGGCAAAACCTGAGGATCGTTGATTTATCTGCATTCAGTGTCAACTTGTAACGTGCACAGTCCTCAGAGAAGGATGCCAGAAGGGTCTCGCTGAACTGACGTTCGATTACACCTTCTCTCACGAGGTATTTGAGGACAAATGATAAATCGTCGACGAATTTGAGTCGCTCTTCGAAATTCTGAAGGAGGAAGTTGATGAGGGAGATAAATATGAAACCAGCAAGTCTTGTACCCTGAGGGGCTCCACAGGTAAGTTTAGACCAGTATGAGATCAAGTCACCTTCAAACAATGGAAATACACACTGCGTTCTGTCCTGAAGGAAGCTCATCACTAATGCAAGAGACCGCTTCTGTGCGCCCATTGCTCGCATATTTTTTGCTGCCGTAAGATGACAAATCAGGTCAAATGCCTTCCTGAAATCGGCGAGAGCTAGGTCGATGAAGGTACTGCCCTTGTCAAGCCACTTAAAGATAATGTCAACTAGGCGCACGAGGTATATCGAGGTATTGCAACCTTTGAGGCCGCCATACTGGTAACGGTCTATGTTTTCCCGCGTTTGCTTGAGTAATTCACGCAGGATGAATGACTCGGTGACTTTTGCAAAGGTAGATGTGATTGATATCGGTCGTAACTCGTTGCAAGATTTGGGTGTTTTAGTCTTCGGTATAACACGCACAAATGCGCGTTTCCAGCACGACGGGAAAGTTGACTGGGCGAAACATTCGCTGATGATGTGTCCAAGTGGCTTGGCGAGGAAAAGAGAGAACTCTCGTATTAACCTTATAGGCAGCTCTTCAGGAAAAGAGCTACTGGATGGACACAACTTGTTCAGCTCTTTGAAAACTTGATACTCAACTATTTCTATTTCACCTTCGTCGGGGCATATTAACAGTAGATTCTCTATTTCAGTGTTAGTTGGGGCAGGAAAGGATGTACAAATGTCAGTAAAGTAATTGTTGACGTCATTTGCACTCACGAGTGACCCATCATCGTTCAGAATACGGATACTGGATGATACTGTTTTTCCAGCAATCTGCCTCACTAGAAGGTGCCATTTACGGGGATCCTTTTTTATTTCAGGGTTCAAAAGGGATTTTCCGAAGGACTTTCTTGCTTGTTATTAATTGAATTGTGGCTTGTTATTAAAATGAAGGACAAGGCAGGAAGCATTGCTTATTCTATCAACCAAAAATCACAAAGTGTGGAAGCTAAGGTGAATTCCCCAATTTTATAGTTGTGACCAAATAGATTCCAACCACATATAATGCAAGGGCACCGGCAGAAAATTTTTCAATGGAGGGGCAAGATGCTGAAATAGCAGAGGTGGTTGGGTGACAGTTTAGGTGGTTAAGGCCACCAAACTACGACTTTACCCCGAAAAAGACAAATTAGTAGTCAATTTAAAATCCTGAGAAGCTAATTGATTTAAAAGTATCGATAAATATATTTTAGGCTTCCCTAATTGCGTATCAGCTATAATGAGGGGGGTGTGAGTGAGTCAGTTTGGGTGGGGGTAGGGTAGATTCCTGCAAAAGTACATTTTAAAGGACAAACTGCTTACTTTTGGTAAGTGTTCAGAGAAGTTACGAAGAATTATTCTGTAATCTTGGTTTTCCCTTACAAGATCGATATTTCTATCCAAAATTGCAACATTTTCATCTCGGAGCTTCTGTACCTCAGCTTGAGCAGCCCATAAAGCACTTGAACTTTTATCCCTCTCAATGTCCAAAATAGCTTCTAGTTCACGGATACGTTCCTGTAAACGTAATTTACGTTACACATATTTGTATTATCTAAATTATAAGTATATCAGGTGACGAAAACTTTAACACAATGGGGCGGAGGGGTTATAAAAATATGATATACCTGCAATGATACCTAATATTGTACCCTAATCGCAATTAAATATTTTAGCTTGAGCCTAATGTTCCAAAATATCACAAAATCTTGGACATAATATCTTAAATTTGGCACAAAGCATCTTAAACATAGATATAATTAATCACAGATAGACTAAAGCATAGAAAAGTGGTGTACTGAAGAGGTTAGGAGCAAAGAAGATATTTAAATCAAGTAAAGTATGAATTTTATTTGAAAATTTAAAGTTTATGGATAATTTGTTAGAATTTTTGAACCCTTCTTCCTAAATACGTTTTGTGTTGTTTAAGTATATGTTTTATTGTTTGTTGAGGTTTTTGTAAGGGAAGAATGGTTCAAATTGTATTTATTTTATTTTCACTTTTTTTATTACATTTTTTTTCTATGGCAGCTTGAAGGGATAATATAAAACTTGGAATGTAGTTGAAGCCACCGCCAAAGGATTCTCCTAAGGAGGGGAGCATCCTACAAGCGGGACGTGCGTTGTATTTTGTTTCGTTTTTATTTGTGTTGTAGCTTAACATTTGTGTCTAAGCTTAACAAAAATTAAGCTTAGAATTAAGCAAAAATTAAGTTGAGTTTTGTTAAAACACAAAACTCAAATAAAATTCACAAATTTAGATAGCCTTGTTTTCTACGGTGGACAAAACTCAAATAAAATTCTCAAATTTGGAAAGCCCAACGATGCGGAAGGGGTATTTTCTCATCCTAGGTTGTTTAATCCCTTTTAGATTATTCTTTTAAGTAGGCTACCTCATATCCAGGGCCATGGAGCCCAAAGGAAAACCTTGATGATTTATATTGTCAGGGGCCTTTTCTTAATGATGAAACAAAATAATGAATTTTCAAAATTAAAAGGGTGGGGGTTAATGTTTGTTTTCTTTTTAGTTATTAAATTCAAATATCACAAAAAGATTTTCTTTTAAAATTTCCTCCCCCACTTGGGGCAAATATGAGTCAGTAATCACTCTAATTGAATAGCGAGCTTCATGTCTCATATCGGTCGTTGAAATAGTCCATTTATAATGTAGGTCAAAAGCCTAAATTTGTGAGGATTGAATGAATGAGGAGGTATGAATCTAAAATTTGTGAGGATTATTTTTGGCCCGTATGTTTGACTGCTACTCTATAATGATGTGGAGCTGATAAACCTGACCAGACAGGATTTTATTTCATAGATGACAATCATATTTACTCCGTCAAACCGTTTGTGGTAATGGTTTCTATAAACACAAATACAACCTGTGTTCATTGTAACCGAAACCCTAAAAACGGAATTTTGGTTATAACAAATATATAAAAATAATCTCCTGTGTATTTTGATGTCAAATATATTAAGTTTTACAGTGCTTTATTGAAAACGTTTATGAGTACAACGAGTGTAGTGAACTGGCAGTTGCAAGTGTTGTATGTACCTATTACCTCACTCACTTTTATCACCTTTCTTATAAAGTGGTTTAATTAAGGTTTTCCTAAAATCGTTAGGCACTTCCCCTTTTTCAAAAATCATATTCATAATCTTCAATAACTTATTTCTAACCTCAGAGCCACCATATTTAAGAAACTCATTTACTACCCTATCAGCACCTGGAGACTTATTATTCTTTAATCCTTTTAGTACTGTTGCTAATTCCTCCTCACAAAACAAATCTTCCTTCACATCCAAGGTATCACAAACTTTTTCATTTTCCTCTATATTTTTTCCTGCAACTCTATCTCCGTTAAGCAAATTCTCAAAATGTTCGGCCCATCTCGCTTTAGCTTTTTTCCTTATCGCTAATTGCCACCCCATTCCTATCTTTAACTGGGACAAGTCCGGATTGACTACTACCTCTCAATTTGTTAACGTGCCAGTACAACATTTTACTATTATGCCGTCTAGCTGCATCTTCTAAATCCTCGGCAATTTTGTCCATGGCCTCCACTTCACACCTCCTTAGTTCATATTTCAATGCTTTCTCCACTTTCTTTACATTTCTTTTGTTTTCATGTGATCTATCACTCAGATAATTCTTGTACAAGTCCTTTCTCCTTTCTATTAAACATAAAGCTTTTTTACTAATATTCTTAGCTGTAGTTCTAGCTTTCTTTCCTAATACACCTTCAGCAACTTCACAAATTATTTTTCTAAAATTATTCCAACCATCTTCCACATTATCAAATTCTAAACTCTCAAGTTTAGTATTCAACTGTTTCTGGAAAGTTTCTCTGAAATTCTCATCCTGGAGTCTACTAACATCATAACTTCCCGGGAGGTAATTACCCTTCCGACATTTCAGCTTTAAATTAACCCTTGACACTACTAGATGGTGATCTTTACTTTTAACATCAATAACAGCACTCGTATATACCCTAGTATCTTGTATTGATCCTGCCAGTCTTCGGTTTACTATAACATAATCAATAAGGTTTGCTGTCTTACCATCACGTGAATACCATGTTAGCTTATGAGCCATTTTATGACCAAACACCGTATTGGTTATAACTAGACTGTTATACCTACAAAATTGCAAAAGTCTGTATCCATTACTGTTTTCTTTTCCTACACCAAATTTACCTAAGCTGGGATACCATCTATCCTTATTTCTACAAACCTGGGCGTTAAAATTTCCCAGCAATAACATCATATTTCTACCTGGGACTTTGTCTATTTGCTCCTGTAACTGTAAGTAAAATTCATCTGAATCACTAGTATCTCCATCAGTCGGTTCTACAGGGGCGTATTGGGGGTAAAAATTCGAAGTTTTGTCTAAATAGTGGGGGGCTTACAATGGAATAAGACAGCCCCTCATGGAACAATTTATATTCAATTAACCACTAGTTAAATCTTTCCGGAAAGCATGGGGCGAAAAACTCAAGAAGACAGCAGCAGCCTCATATATAGAATAATTTCTTTCTGTTTTAGGGTTTGCTGCCCTTTTCCATTTCCATCTGTAAAAATTTTCTTGATTATTACTCACAAAGCTCAATAATAGCAACAACATACAATACAGTGTTACACAAACAACATTCTATACTGCCATCTATCTTGTCAGGTGTATTTCTTAGAGAACACAGAAATATTTCAACTCAATAAAATATTGGGCTTTCGTTTATATTGATGATGTGTGATATGAGAAAGTTTTCAGTTTTTTTGGGATCTGATTATTTTGTTGTTTTTTTTTTCAGCTCTGAAGGTACAGAGAATCAAGCTAAATGAGAGTCAAGCAGAGTCAACCACGTTCCAACGCATACGTTCCTTAAGTACAAAACTGAAGTTGAAGTTCCATAAATAATATTTTTTCGTTCCTACGCATAGGGCAAGAGCGTGTACATTTGTAGTTAATATAGGTAGTTATATGCAAGGATTTTTTATTCTAAAATTATTATTTTAACCCCTATATGCAAGTTAATAACCAAAAAAGCTAAGAATTTATTTTTCCTGTGCTTATAATACAAAAAATACAGTACTTTTTTTGTGTCTGGTGCATTTGAATGCAAGAAATAACAAATAATCAATTTATTACGTTTACTTATCGCAATTAATTATTATTAATTAATTACCAATTATGATTTTCTCCTGGAACGCTCGTACACTAATCAAAATGAGGCAAGTGCAACATTTTTTGCTATAAGGCAGAGTACCTGTTACTGACATGTTACCTTTCTTACCGTCCATATGATTAATGGGCCACCTATGACCTGAAAACGATTTTTTTTTTATTTCCATGTAACAGCGACGTTGTTACATGGAAAATTTTAAGATTTTTAGCGTTTGCACTGTACACTGGTTCATGCTTATTGAATTGTAGTAAAATATCGACATAATTTTGCTTATTTAATCCCAAATTAGGTGTTACTATTCGGTAGCTGGTAAATTACCTTATATAACATCACTAAGGGTGTATCCAGGATTTTAGTTCGGGGGTTGAGGGTGGGGGGTCCCAAAAAAACTTTCAAAGTTTTTGTTATGTTTTTACGAGTCGGGCAAAATTTGGGAGGAAGGGTTTGAAACCGGTAAATCATAGGCATGATCATCGCTGTCATGCTAAAGGGTCGTTTCTGACGTTAACATTTTTATAAGAAAATTGTGATTTTCATAATATATATTGTTTTGCTGATTCATTGCCTTGCAAATCTATGATTGTTTTTTTTTTATGAAAATGTTTTGTTTTCTGTTTGTAAAATTTTGATTTGTATATAAACATATATGAACATAATTTATTTTACCTATATTATATACTGTGCGCACTTGAGCTGAGTTATTTAATTGTTCGGAAATTTGAATAAATTAAAGTGTCCTTTTTCTTATGTGCCTTCTTTTGTTAGGTTTAGCTCGGTATTTACACGATAATGTGAAATAAGTGAGATTTTTTTTATCCTCACAGCAAAGAGAAAGTAACCCCCCCCCCCCGAAAAATAACTGTTCAGCGTAGTTGATTTCAGATAGAAATTTTTTTTTTTGAGGAGGAAATTCCCCCAGAAGCCTCAAGGTAAGGGTTTTAAGCTATACCCTAGGGACATATAAGGTTTTTATAGAAGGCGGTGTCGTAGAAACTTAAAAAAAGGCTCATTCGATTGGAAATTCAAAGGACTAGTGTTCTTTTTAATAGTCGAAAGTGATTTGAGGGCAACTAGTCCCCCTCTCACGTCCACCTTTTCCCCAAACACATTCAATCAAAATTTTGAGACAACCTTTTTATCAAACGTAATTTCAAGTTCTGGAAATTAGGTCTTTGAGGATGACAAATTACTCCCTCACAGCCCTTGAGGCAAGAGTTGTAATTTAAGGATTCTCCAAGTCCCACCCATTATTTTTTATGGAAGGGATGCTCGTATAAACTTTAGAGAGGGCTCATATGATTGGAAATTGAAAGTTCTTGTTCACTTTTTAAGAGTAAAAAAAGATTGGAGGGCAACTAGCCCCCCCCCCTCCTCCACACCCTAAATCCATCAGATTAAAATTTTGAGACAGACATTTGTTTAAAATAGCTCAGAGTTCTGATAATAAAAAACTCCGGTGTTGACACAGCCCACCAGGGCCCGGAGGTAGGCGTTGTAAGTTATGCCCTGGGGGCATATAAACAATCAAACAATCATTAAATAAACAATCAATTAAATCTAAGCATTACTCGCTTTAAGCTCTATTTATTCATTTATATTATTACTTGTTGTATGTTTTTTGCTATGATTGTTTATTTAATTTCTGTTCGTTTTGGGTTTCATTTATTCTTAGAAAAGTGACAAAATATATGGAAAATATATAATTTGAGCTATATATTTGAACATTAGGGGGGGGGGGGAATGTGGTAAAGTAAATGGTCAGTGCAAAGTTAAAAAACAATGCTTACTACATAATATGTAGAATAATTGTACCTAACACATCAGACACGCAGACCCGCTATACTTTATCCAAATCACCCCACCCCTAATGTGCAAATATATAGCTTAAATTTGTTCCTAAAGTATTATATTTTATGTTACTTTGGTATGTTTCATTAGGATTGAGTGTCAGAGAAACACATTAGAAGAAAATTAGGAAGGGAGTATATCATACAAGTACCAATGGGTAAGTACAGAATGAAAGTCATAAAGAATATTTTATAGACGCATCCAGCCTTTCATAAACTGCAAAGTTGTAAGTTAGATCAGGAAAAAACTATATTAGTTTGATAAAGATTAAAACACTTACAACCGTCTCTCTGTCTCTCGGTTCTTTTTCCATTTCCTTGACTAGTACCTTTTTTAATAGTTGAAAGTGATTGGATAGCAACTAACGCTCCTCTCACGCCCACCATTTTCCCAAACACATCCAATCAAAATTTTGAGATATCCATGTTGTTCAACGCAGTTTAAAGTTCTGGTAATTAGGTCGTTTAGGATGATAACCCCCTCAGAGCTCTCAGTGCAAGGGTTGTAAGTTATGCCCTGGGGGCATTAAAGTTTATATCGAAAGTTGTTATAGAAATTTCAAAAAGGGCTCATTTGATTGGAAATTGAAATTGCCCTTTTTAATAGTTGAAAGTGAGTGGAGAGTAATTAACCCCCTCTTACGCCCACCATTTCCCAAAAAGCATTCAATCAAAGTTTAGAGATTGCCATTTTGTTCGACATAGTTGAAAGTTCCAGAAATTAGGTATTTAAGGATGACAAACCCCTGAGAGCCCCAAGGGCAAAGGTTGTAGTTTATGCCCTGGGGGCATATAAGATTTTATAGAAAGAATTGTCGTGAAACTTCAAAAAGGGCTCATTCAATTCGAAATTGCGAGGGCTAGTGCCCTTTGTAATAGTCGAAAGTGATTGGAGCGTAACTAACCTCCCTCTCACGCCCGCCATTCCTCTAAACCCATCCAATCAAAATTTTCAAATAGTCATTTTGTTCAACGTAGTAGACAGTTCTGGAAATTAGGTCTTTGAGAATGACCTTAAGGTAAGGATTGTAATTTATACCCTGGGGGCATATAAGGTGTTTATAGAAAGCGTTGTCGTTTCCAAAAGCGTTCATTCGATGAACACTAGTACCCTAGTACCCTTTTTAATCGTCAAAAGTGATTGGAAGGCTTGACATTTTATAGTAAAGATCGATGTGGGTATAACGCATTATTTTTTGTTGTTGTTACTGTTTAGACCAGGGCACTTCGTATCAAAGGAGTTGTCGTGGGAACTTGGAAAAGGGCTCATTTGGTTGAAAATAGAAAGGGCTGATGCCCTTTTTAATTGTCGAAAGTGATTGGAGGGCAACTAGTCCCCCTCCCACTCCCACCCTCCCATTTGCCCGTTATGTTTAAAAACTAAATGTTGCCTTAAGATTAAATCAAAATGCACTGTGATAATGCTAATTCCCAATAAGGCATCTCAGCAGTATCCAAAGAATGACTGAGGGTATTATATTCAAACTTTCGGGGCTACTTCTGCTCTTAAAATTTAACCAAATCAAAATAGCCCAAGTGTGTCCAAGCTATCAAAGAAAGTAAACATATTTTTTTGCGAATGGTATCAAGTTTTCCATTTCAGGTAAACTAGAGGAGGTATGAAACTAAATTAAACAGTACAATTTGTGTCCAGATTTTTAAAAGAGTGTATGTTGTTAAAAATTGCTGAAAATTTTTCTCCAGCATACAAATAGCAGGCCAAACTATAAAGTCTTAAAAAACGAAAAGATTTAAAGTATTATTTTCTTTCTGTCCCTTAGCTTGAACAGACTTCTGGCCTATATGAAAAATTTAAAACCAGTTATTTTTCGTTAGTTTTTATTATAAGGAATACACATTAAAAGACGATCATTCGAAGAAAATACCATTACCTATATTGGACTTAGCTGCTCGATTCCTGGAAAAAAAATTCTTATTTGTCAAGTGAGGGTAGAATAATTCCTGAAAATTTCAATTAAAATAATCTTATTTAACTGCAAAATGCAAAAATATTTATGGTGTCTGATCAATAATTTCCATTTTTTAATTCAAACCAGAAATAAACCTGAAAATTTTAAAATTAGTTTGGTTTTCCTTTTGCTTCGATTACATAAAGGAACGATCATTATGGTGTACAGATAACTAACACCTAGCAAAGAAAAAACTTTTTATTGAAATAAATATAAAATATTTTGTTCTTAAAAACTTCAAATTTTTAAGAACCACCCCCACAGAATCAAAAAAATATAATAAAGTTCTCTATCTTATCAATTCCAGTTAGTTTTTAGAATGCATTCTTTGCCTTGGGATTCTATACTTGTTCCTGAACAGAAGAAAGGAGTCAAAGAAAAATTGTTAAAGGTCTATCTCAGGTCTGCAACAGCTGTAAAACTAAAACTGGCTTACCAAAGAAATTACTGCAGAAATGGAAAATGAAAGTACTTACTTTTACAGAATAAAACATCTCTGTTGTTGGAATCCCTCCGATGACTACAATCTACAAAAAAAAATCAAGGCTTCAATTAAAGGGTTAGTACATTTGGGTCATTACCAAATATGAGATGATTATAGTTAGTTGTATAACTCTACGTCAAAGAAATATGTTTTTAATAGGCGTTATAAAAATTGTTCTTATTAAATACTGTTAAAACATGTGTATAGTTTTGGCAGAGCCTTTTCCTCAAGTGACCTTACACTGCCATGAGATCGTAGTACGTTTCGAAAAGTAGCCACGTTTGAATCCACGTAGTACGTTGTAGCCACGTAGTAGCTAGTTTGTAGTAACATATTGTAGCTACATTTCGTTCTTGTAACTGATGTAATTTCTGTCTGAAACATGTATTTTTAGTCACTACGGACATGAAAAAAGCAATTTGTAACGAGAGTCTAAAAATTATTATAATTTTTGGACGTCATATATCATGAACAATATTTTTTGGAAAATAACGCTTTAACACTTATATCATGAACAATACTTGTTTTGGAAATCAGATCCTCTTAGTAGAATGAATGTATTTTATAACCCATCAAAAATACAAGGCATGGCGATGGGGTAAAACAAAGAGAAACCAAAAGAGGAAAAAGACACACAGATTGGGGGTTATGTTGGAGGATCTGTCCATGAAGGAAGTTTTCATGGGGGAAGGGAAGGGAACCAGCAGATAGCGTGCCTGGACTACATTTCAAAGGTTGCAGGATCAAATGCCGCCGTAGGGAATTTTTACATATTTGTCAAATAAAATTCTAAGCAAAACTCCTATTAATGACTACTACATGATATTTTCTACATTGACACCATATATGAGGATCTATATCGATCCTCTATGTAACAGATGTTATAACCATCATGGTTGCAAGGGTAAATTGAACCTAGTAAAGGACGAACAACAGCCCTTAGTAAAGATTCTAGTGACTATGCCATAGTTTTTTCTTTACTAGGTTTCAGCTATCTCTACAGTCAGGATACCAATGAAACTTATATAACCCCAGTTTCAATGAACTAGATCGATCTATCTCTGTTGTTTGTGTAGTACTGTTTTTTTAACTTGCGTATAGCTTGCTTTGATCTAACCATTATCTAATCATGAATGAGACCATTTACATCTTTGACGTTCTTAAATAGTAATTATGACGTCAAGGCGCAACGATTTTATTTCATGACGCCATGGCGTTATTATATTATTTCATGAGGTCTTCAGAAACAACAACATAATGTCGTGTTTTTCTATTCACGTCATAACTCTAATAAAACTATGACGACATTCATTATTTATCTATTAGGGTTTCAGACAAAGTGGTTCTAATGATGTACTTCTGTTTTGATCTGACTCTATATTTAGGAGTTCTGGGTTTTTATATTTCTTAGCATTGGACTGATCGTCTCTTACTAGGTTGCTAGCTACTGCTGCGACCCGGATTCACATATATAGTTATGACAGGCAGCCTGGCCGAGTGGTCGAAGGCGCTGGTGTTAGCCACCAGTCTTTTCGGAGGCGTGAGTTCAAATCTTACCGCTGGTATACGATTATGATTTATGTACAAAAATCAAATATCTTTGAAAAGACTGCAGCATGAAAAGTCATCAAAAATGCAGGTTTTTGGTAGAAAAATTTATTCTATTTGAGAAATAATTTATTTTAGCTACTAATAATTTTGAACCCAATCAATTTCCTTTAAAATGCGCTATTGAACAACTCTCTACGATGTTCCTGCAGCTTGAAAAGCATGAAAAGACATCAAAAATGCAGTTTTTGGTGGAAAAATTTATTCTATTTTAGAAATAATTTATTTTAGTTACTAAAGATTTTTAACCTAATAAATTTCCTTTAAAATGAGCTATTGAACAACTCTTTATGATGTTCCAGTGCCAAGCTATCTGTGGAAAAGAAAGAAAAAAATATACCGTTTGTGGAGAATAACGTGGTTAAAGTCAATTTTCTTGATTTTCAAGCCAATATATTTCCCTTGCTGTTCAAGCCAAATGACAGAAAGTTTCCTATACAGGGGTTTCGAACAAGGCGGTTCTATTGGTGTACTTTTTGTTTTGATCTGACTCCTGTTTTAGGAGCTATGGGTTTTAATATTTCTTAACATTGAACTTGATTGTCTCTTACTAGGTTGCTAGCTACTGCTGCAACCCGGATATGGGATATAGTTCGTTCTTTATGTAAATATCATTACAAACAGGAAAAAGCCTACGGCTTTTTCTTCTTTGAAATAGTAAGAGACGAACCACAAGTAACTACCCCTGGAACAACCATATATCAGTTACTATGCATGAGCGATCGTTCTTTACTGTAAACCACTTAAACCCGGATTATGTAATAGGTTGCTAGCTACTGCTGCAACCTAGATATTCTTATTTCTGCTACTATGGGCTAAGGTTCGTTCTTTCATGTAAGACTAGCAAAACATTTTTTAAGCCTGATGAAGATTTAACTAATGTGTCAAAAGTAAGGTTACAAGTCGACGATTTTGTTTTGGCCTTATTATAATTGGTATGGTGAAATAATAATATGCATATGGCTCTTAAATCATACTGTTTTATGGTTCCATATGGTCTAGTGGCTAGGATACTTAACTTTCACTTAACAGGCTCGGGTTCGATTCCCAGTGTGGGAAAATTTTTAACTCAAGAATCTTCGAACATTGGAACCTTTTTTAATTTATAATGATGTATAATATAAATACTGTAATCTTAACGATAGTGAAGTTGCGTATGCAAGTTAGTATAGGGAAGAGTTCGATCTTTATTATAAAACTATAATTAAGTTGAGTAACTAATCCAGTATAGGCAAGAGATCGTTCTTTATTATACTAGCTAAATTATAGTGCCACCTAGAAATTTACCTTTTGAATTTAATGATGACAAAATTATTTTTCACCAAAAAGGCAGATAAAAGGTGAGAATCTTGTTACTACACTCACATTGTGTCATGCCATAGTAAAATAGGAGCAACCTATGTAGCATTCCGCTTAATTCCCGCTTAATGCTTGTGCTTAATTCCCCGTTGTGCCTATCCCATGCTTGTGCTTTTAATGCTTGTGCTGTGCTTAGATATTGCTTTTCTTTGTAGGTAGCCTGGGTCAATAAACCTTTATACTAGAAAAGTATTACATGGTGTCAGAAGTGGGATCTTACGTGTCAGAAGCGTCTCTTACTAGGTTGCTAGCTACTGCTGAAACCCGGATTTTTAGGAGTTAGGGGTTTTTATATTTCTTTGATATTGTTTTGATCTAATTCCTTTTTTAGGAGCTATGGGTTTTTATATTTCTTAACATTGGACGTGATCGTCTCTTACTAGGTTGCTAGCTACCGCTGCAACCTGGATGTAATGTAGCTACCCCTGGAGCCTCTGTATATCAGTTACTATTGGTGAGAGATCGTTCTTTACTGTAAAATTTATGATGAACTATATCGGTCCTTTATATAATTTTTTCAAATTGCGTATAGCTTGCTTCGATCTAACCATTATTCTAATCAAGAATGAGAGAATTTACATCTTTGTTGTTCTTAAGTAGTAATTATGACGTCACGGCGTAATGATTTTATTGACGTCATGGCGCAATGATATTATTTCATGACGTCATCAGAAACAACAATATAATTTCGTGTTTTTCTATTCACGTCATAGCTCTAATATAAAGCTATGACGACATTCATTATTTATCTAGTAGGGTTTCAGACAAGGTAGTTCTAATGATGTACTTTTGTTTTGATCTTACTCTATTTTTAGGAGTTTTGGGTTTTTATATTTCTTAGCATGGGACTGATCGTCTCTTACTAGGTTGCTAGCTACTGCTGCAACCCAAATTATAAGAGGCAGCCTGGCCGAGTGGTCCAAGACACTGGTGTTAGCCACCAGTCTCTTCGGAGGCGTGGGTTCAAATCTTACCGCTGGTATACGATTATGTTTGAAAGACTGCAGTGTGAAAAGACATCAAAAATGCAGTTTTTGGTGGAAAAATTTATTCTCTTTTAGAAATAATTTATTTTAGTTACTACAGATTTTTAACCCAATTAATTTCCTTTAAAAAGAGCTATTGAACAACCCTCTACGATGTTCCAGTGCCAAGCTATCTGTGGAAAAGAAAAAAGAAAAGAGAAAAAAAAATATCCCGTTTGGGGAGAATAACGTGGTTAAAGTCAATTTTCTTGATTTTCAAGCCAATATATTTCCCTTGCTGTTCAAGCCAAGGGACAGAAAGTTTCCTATACAGGGGTTTCGGACAAGGCGGTTCTAATGGTGTACTTTTTGTTTTGATCTGACTCCTTTGTTAGGAACTATGGGTTTTTATATTTCTTAACATTGGACGTGATCGTCTCTTACTAGGTTGCTAGCTACCGCTGCAACCCGGATTGAGAAAAGCGATAAAGACGATGACACACGTTGCTTTAATTTGAACAGACAAAATCTCGTCACTTGAAATCTGGAAAACAATGAAATAAAAATTATGTAGTCCCTGAAAATACAGAATAAGATAAATAAACAACAAAGAGAGAGAGAAAAAAAGGAAAAAAGTTGAAAAAGAGTTGGGGGGCCACCAGCCCCACTTATTTATTTTTTTTCATTTATTTATTTATTACCCGTCAAAAAAGGTACAAAAGACGGAGTATCACTAAAAGAGAAAAAAAAAAGAAACACACACAAAAAATAAATTACAACACATTACACATAATTGAACAAATTACAAAGACGAGAAACAAAAACTCAATTATACACTGCACTGCAGCTATGTAAGAAATTTTACTTTTTTTTACAAAATTTTGAGACAGCCGTATTGATCAGCATAGTTGAAAAGTCATATAGTCATGCCTTTGGGGATGACATGGCCCTGCAAATCCCAGGGGAAATGGTTGTAAGTTATGAAATATGTCTAGTGTCTACATTTAGTATTTGTTTTTGGGAAGTAGACTGAGATTTTTTAGGAGGGTGAATTTTCTATGGGGGAATGTTCTGCAATGGGGATTTTTCAAGAAGAGATTTTATCCATGGGGAGGGTAGTTTCTGGGATGAACTTTCAAAGGGAAATCATACACGGGAGAATTTACCAGAATTCCCATACTAAATTCTTTTTTATTTGACTCACTTTCTCTTTGCCAATTTAATTTTACTTGAGGAGATATAAAGGGGAAAATGCTCAGGGGAAATTTTTAAAAGAGTTGAAATTGTCTGGGGGATTTTTTCGTGGGGGGGGGTATTTCTTACGGGAGAGATTCTCAATGGGGGAGAAACTTTCCATTGGGACATTGAGAGGAGAGAATTTCCAGGAAACATTTTCCACGGAGTGAGGATTTCTGGCATGATTTGAAAAAAACAATTTAAAAAAGAAAATTTTTTCAACTTAAAGTAAGGAGCAACATCCAAAGTTAAGACGAACCGAAATTTTTTCGTTTATGAGGAGTGGACCCCTCTCCTCAATACCTCATTTTTTACACTAATTGTAACTTTTTCCCCCAATTATTTAAGAACAACTCCTGAAAAAAAGCTGTTTAATTAGAGTAAGGAGATATTTAAAATACAAAAAGAAATACAAAAATACAATACAATAAAATACAAAAAAAAGAAACACACACAAAAAATAAATTACAACACATTACACATAATCGAACAAATTACAAAGACGAGAAACAAAAACTCAATTATACACTGCACTGCAGCTATGTAAGAAATTTTACTTTTTTTTACAAAATTTTGAGACAGCCGTATTGATCAGCATAGTTGAAAAGTCATATATTCATAGCCTTTGGGGATGACATGGCCCTGCAAATCCCAGGGGAAATGGTTGTAAGTTATGAAATATGTCTAGTGTCTACATTTAGTATTTGTTTTTGGGAAGCTAGACTGAGATTTTTTAGGAGGGTGAATTTTCTATGGGGGAATGTTCTGGCAATGGGGATTTTTCAAGAAGAGATTTTATCCATGGGGAGGGTAGTTTCTTGGATGAACTTTCAAAGGGAAATCATACACGGGAGAATTTACCAGAATTCCCATACTAAATTCTTTTTTATTTGACTCACTTTCTCTGTTTTTTACCAATTTAATTTTACTTGAGGAGATATAAAGGGGAAAAAATGCTCAGGGGAAATTTTTAAAAGAGTTGAAATTGCCTGGGGATTTTTTCGTGGGGGGGGGGGGGGGGTATTTCCTTACGGGAGAGATTCTCAATCGGGGGAGAAACTTTCCATTGGGACATTGAGAGGAGGGGAGAATTTCCAGGAAATATAGGAGAGAATTTCCACGGAGTGAGGATTTCTGGCATGATTTGAAAAAAACAATTTAAAAAAAAATTTTTTCAACTTAAAGTAAGGAGCAACATCCAAAGTTAAGGACAAACCGAAATTTTTTTTCGTGCATGAGGAGTGGGCCCCTCTCCTCAATACCTCATTTTTTACACTAATTGTAACTTTTTCCCCCAATTATTTAAGAACAACTCCTAAAAAAAAGCTGTTTAATTAGAGTAAGGACGATATTAAAATACAAAAAGAAATTTTGGTGTGAAGAGTGAGGTATTAAGGAGAGGATATCCCCCTCATGGTCACGGAAAAATTTCTGTTTCTTTCACCACATCCTTCAAATTGACTATTACATTCAGAACTATCTTTATGTCTAATTCATTTTATGACAATGGAGGAACTATTGACACACAAAAATTATAACAAAAAGGTGTATTTCATTAAAAACTACCTTCATAATAATTGAATACCACAACAGTGGGTTTTTGTCAGCAACCCGCGTCCTTCAAATTGACTTTTTAGATAAAACTACTATGGAGGTATATTTAATTAATTATCTAAAGTATAGAGTTAGTTAAGTGATCCTCTTTGGTTTTTCATCTTATTAGTACTTGTCAATTAAAGCGGCCACACTCAAGTTCTTGATCTGAGTAAAACCAATTTCTGTGTCTGCCTTCCCAAGGCCAGAACAAAATTTGCACTTTACTGAAAAAAATCTAATGGTTTTTACTTTTATGACTTTAATAAATCATATAATACTAACATTTTGATTTTTTTTTTTTACTAAATATCAGTATATGTATATTAAACTGACAATGCCCATTCATTTGTATTTTTTCAGTAAAGCGCAAATTTTGTTCTGGCCTTGGGAAGGCATAGGGTGTGTTGCACCCAACTTATGTTGTAATTTCTGCTCGTTTTGAGTTGACTCGGTTATTTATTGTAATTTCTGTTCGTTTTGGGTTTCATTTATTTTATCAATGCTGATTTGTGGTAGTTTCACACTTGGTAGATTATTTGATTTTGATTTTTGCTCATTTTTTGTTTAATGGAGTTCTTTACTTTTCTTTGAAAAAACTTATTTTGTGGAAAGGTTTTTTTTTCATTCATTTCTGTTTGTTTTACATTGACACAGTCTTTTCAGGGGAAAAAATAACACTTTAAATCTTTTCATTTTTCAAGACTATAGTTTTGGCCTGCTATTTGTATGCTGGAGAAAAAATTTTTCAGCAATTTTTTTAAACATACACACTTTTAAAAATCTGGACACAAATAGTACTGTTTAATTTAGTTTCATACCCTCACTCTAGTTGACCTGAAATGGAAAACTTAATACCATCTGCAAAAAATATGTACTTTCTTTGATAGCTTGGATACATTTACGCTATTTTGATTGGGTTAAATTTTAAGACCAGAAGTAGCCCCAAAAGTTTGAACATAATACCCTCAGTCATTTTTGGGATGCTGCTGGGATGCCTTATTGGGAATTAGCATTATCACAGTGCATTTTTGATTTAATCTTAAAAGCCGCAACATTTCAGTTTTTTAAACATAATAGGTATATACTAAAAATGATACGTAACTTGCACAAATTTGTCAGAATGTTATAATGAACCTCAAGACCTACCTCCCCTTGGTGGTTAGCTACCACTACATGATAAAGTTGGGCTCTGCTGCCTTTGTATAAAGTAAAATGTCATTGATAAAGTGTTTCCTATCAACCTCTTTTGGACAGGGGTCTCTTAAAATTTGGAAATTGGATTACATCTGAGTCCTGGGATGATGGTAGCAATTTTAGAGTCCTCTAATGAAAAAGCTTAATTTTTAGCAAGATAAAATTAAGAAAAAGAAATATGAAAGAATGCTTTCCTGGTAGAAAAAGTTCAAGCAGTGTAACACAGATTGTCCTTACATAACCCAAGAAATTAAAGATTTGATTCAGTATAAAATTCAACTAAGAAATTGAAGGGAAAATATGAAATGCTAATATGCTCGTGCACAAAGTATGTAAAATGCCAAGAAAAGCTGTGCTGAGTATTACCACAAAAAAAATTGATAATCTTTTTTGAATTCAAAGCCTAGCATATGTGGTGTAAGGAAATAAAACAAATTTGTGGAAAATCCCCTAGTGGTGTTGATTTTTGCTCAGATTCTAAAGATGAAACAGTTTGCTAACCAGTTAAATGGTCATTTGACCAGAATACTTCAGTCTTTGCTGTGTCTGATGTAAATAAAATGAACCAAGAGTTATCAGAAAATTCCACATGGCATACCTTTACCTACAATTTCTAAGAAATCAAGTTTTTAGTAAAATAAAATGTAACTTAAACAAATTAGTATAACTCCCATAGATATTCCAATTGAACTTTATAAAAGCAATTCCTGACAAATTGACTAAGCCACTAACTTTTTAATTGCATTTCAACTTCTTCAGTTTTTACCCACAAATATGGAAAATGGGGTGTAGTTACTCCAATCCCTAAGAAAGATACTGAAACTTAATTTTGATGGTGTTTGAGGCCCAATCCCTTTGACTCCTTGATCAGAAAAATATACAAAAGTTTTGTAGCAAATTGGCTAAAAGCTGAAGATTGAAACCCCTACTTGATCCTCATCAGTACAGTAACAGAAAGAAGTACATCAACATCCCATTATCTAGCCAGTCTTTTAACATTTTATTTTTAAGCATGTTTTTAAGCATGTTGATCAACCTGGTAAATGGCTAAACTTAATACAGATTGATTTTAAAAGGGTTTCAATTTGATTGATCATAACATTTTAATTCTAAGCTTTCTTAATTGATTTTAGAGTGAATGTTGCTGTTTGTAAAAATGATTCAGTTTTTCATAAATAGGTTCCAAATTTTAAAATATAAGAAGTCTTTCTGCTGAACCCAAGCCAGTTTTTTGTGGTGTACCTCAAGGTACCATTCTGGGTCCTATTTTTTTTCTAGTTATGATCAAATGATATTGCTAATGAATGTGAAGAACCTGCTGGAAATGTTGACAACCTTACCCCTTGGAGAAATTTGTTGAAGCAAATAAATGTAGTAAAGCTCAAATTTAGCTGATATGTGAAGACTAAAGTTCCAGTTTCAAATATGAAAGTAAAATGACAGTAAATCTTCAATTTTAAATCTATTTCATTTTCAAATTCCTTCTGAACCAAATTTCTACCAACTATCTCTGATTCTCTTAAAGTAAGGAATATGAAACCTCTTGGGAGTTAATTATTACCAGTGATTTAAAATGGGAAGCAAACACATCTAGTCTAGTAAAAAAGGGGAATGCTGGCTACAGATGCTTAAGCTTATGTCAAAACATGGAGCCTGTCCAGATCACCTCCTCCAAATATTTACGTCTTTTATTTGCCCAATTCTGGAATATGCAGCTCCTGTGTGGCATTTTGGACTGATGACTGAGCAAAAAACAGCGCTAGGATCAAAAGAGCTCTATGATAGTATTCAAAGCAGGCAGAAATGTTGTATGAAGAGCTGCTGAAAAAGTTAAAATGCAACTCCTGAAAAAAAAGAAGAGAAACTGTGCATGAAATTTGGAAGAAAATCTCTGATCCACCAATCCAACAAACCCCTTTTCCCCCTCAATCCACAACAAATAAATACAACTCCCTTCACAGGGTTGCAGTGCCTGTTGAGAAACTTCAGCCAGTAAGCTGTGCCCATCAGTGGGTTAGCAAAAAGTTTTTACGTAAATATATACAACAAAAATTTCTAAGTTTTGACCTATCCTATTTTTTATGTAGTTTTTATTAATTGTGCTGAAAGAAAAAATTTGAAATCATGCCATTAATGAAAAATTTATGTGTCTTCGTGTGAAAATAAAAATAAAATCTCTTAGAGTATTACTATCAACTGAAGATGACATACAACAATTTCTGATTAACCATATATTCTTCCAAATACTACAATGTTTTGCCTTGGATATCATTGAGCAATGATGCTGTTTGATCAGGTCAAGATGCAGAACTTAATACGAGTGCATTCTGCTTTCAAAAAAAACAAGACATGGCAAAGCAATGTGGACATCGTTATAAAAAAAAAACTGCTATTTCTATAAAGACATCATACAGGGACTTGGTGCAAAATTCAAAGCTCTCTTATCAAACAAATAACTCCCAAATTATGCCATTTTTTTGCAACTTGAGCAGAGGATCCTCAACATTCAGCAATTTATGATGATGAGATGGCATTTTGTCAGCTACCATCATATGATTGGCAAAGTCATGTCATGTCATTGGCAAAGTCATGGCATATTTTGTCATGAAATATGCCTGGACTTTATTGATAAGCAGTGTTTTTCATGTGACTTGGTCCAGAAAAATTGTTGAAATTGACAAAGTCAAAGATAGGAAAACAAAAAGTACAATAGGGCACACTTCATTGAAGGGCAGTGGTTTGTTTCAGGGAATTGAAAGGGACACTGGAATTTTTTTGCTTGGACACTGCTTGACATTATATGGTGATTGTTGGAGTGCTTACAGTAGATTAATCATACAAAGTTTTCAGCATGTAACAGTTAACCATTTGGTAAATTTTGTGGACCCTGTGACTGGGACCCCCACACAAAAAAATACTGAACATCTATGGCACATTAAATGCATAAACCTGGCTGATATTCATCAGCCAGTTCAAAAATGACCTGGCACCATTTAATGCACCAACCAATTCTAAATTAAATCATATATATTATCGGATGTGTTTGTCATATCTTATCTTGATTCATGATATTTCAGCAAAAGTTTAATTAAAAAAAAAATCATCTGTATATAAACTTCAATCTGATAGTGAACTGCTAGATCCATTCTAGAATAATAAAAATGTAATTTTTGTATCTATTTTCACTAATAACATTTACTCTCAATTTCTGGTTTTTAGCAAATATGTAGATGGTGGTTTATTTTGTATTTTAGCCACTGTTTTTTCAAATCATTAAAAAAAATTTTACAAAAACTAAGAATGGCCAGGATAAATGCCATCAATAAAAAAAATTTATAGGATGGCAAATCATTCAGCACAAATTTAAAACAGAAAAAACATTTTATTGAAAGCATGGCTTTTTTCCATATATGTTTTTTTCTAAGTTGGAAAAAAAAAAAGAGGAAAGAAGTGAGGATAAAGTTTCGTTCTCACCCTGGAAAATATGTTAACTAGGATTATTTTGCATATTATGAGTAAGAACTGTTTTCTTAAAATGTCTCCTTATGACCAGTAGGCTACTGGTCCTAATTTATATACAAAATTTTACCTTAATTTTCAGTTTCTTTTTCTCTGGCTTTAGCCCTGAAAATGCAATTCCTGTTATTTGAGTAGAATTTTAAGCCATATTGAATGTTTTTTTCTTCAAAATTTAGGAAATGTATTTTCATATCTTTAAAAACTGCCTTATAAATTAAGATTGAACAAAGTTGTGAAAAAACTAAAAACAATTTGATGTACTTTAGTTAAACAGAAGACTATTTTGCAAAGGTTTCACTTTTCATAACATAGATTTTAAAAGGTCATCAAGGTCAGGACCCTCTAGAGGGAGAAAGGATCAGAGGTGGCGTAGGCTACTTCAAAACTTTCCAGGACATACTTTAGCCTGTAGACCCCTTCCTAGCCTAAGCCCCTTTCCAAGATAGCCAAAAGTAGCTAATGTAGAATTTTACCAAAAAAAGGTAAAGTGTATAATTTATTTTAAAGTACAAAGTATGGTAGGCCTATATTTCTACTTTAGGTACTTTTTTGACTATCTTTGAAAGGGGTTAGGTTTAGGAAAATGAAACTTTCAGGGATGGGTCAACAGGCTAAAGTATGGTCTGGGAAGATAATTTGAAGTACCTACCTCCACTCCTTCTCCCTCTAGAGGGTCCTGACCTTTCATTACCTCTAAATATCTTTGTGTTATAAAATGAAACTTTGAAAAATAGATCTTCTCCTTAAATAAAGTATAACACAATTGTTTTAAGCTCCACAACTTGCTTAATCACAATTTATAAGGTTTTTTAAAGATATGCAAATACATTCCAAAATTTGGAAAAAAACATTGATATGGCTAAAAAAATCTACTCAAATATCAGGGAATTGCATTTTCAGAACTAAAGCCATAGAAAAAGAAACTGATAACTGAAAATTAAGGTAAAATGTTGTTTGTCAAAATTTCAAATTGGTATAGACCTGTTATGTAGGCAATGTTGCCAAATAAATTGGATCTTATGAGATAGCATTATTATTCTATTTTTTTTTTAATGATAAATAAATCATTGGCAAAAATACAAATATTAATACAACCTAACCTAACTTCAATTTAAAATCAACACTTGGTGGGGAACTTGTCCGAAATGAACTCTTTATATAAAACACAATTTATAGCAGCAATTTCAAAAGATTTAGGCATTGCATTTCTAGGCTAGCATGGAGAAAATTGTAAATATTTTTCTTTTAATTTTGGAAAAAGAAGAAGGAAAAAAGAGGACATAGACTTGATGATAAAGTTCTCTCCCCTTGGATAATAGCCTATTGGTTAACTAGTATCATTATCATATTTTAAAGTAAGAATTGTTTTCTTAACATGTCTCCTTATCAGGAGTCACAATTCTAAGTTTTTACCAAATACTTTAGCCTGTAGACCCATCCCTGAAAGTTTTCATTTTCCTACCTAAACCCTTTCCAAGATAGCCAAAAGTGGCTAAAGTAGAATTTTGTCCATAATAGGCTATAGGGTCAATATCATACAAACTCATATTATTGAGTTAGGATTAAAGTGAAATACACATTTGATGCCTTTTTTTTTATGCTGATTACAAATATGATAAGCATTCTATCGGAAAATGAATTTCAGCCCCCCTCCTATATAGGCTATACCTAACCCAACCTAACCCTAACCCTGAATTGGCTATATAGGGGGAGGGCTGAAACTTCTTTCCGATAGAAATGCTTATTATCATTCGTAATCGAGCATAAAAAAAGGCATCGAATGGTGTATCACTTTTGTCCTAACTCAATAATATGATTTTGTAGATATTGACCAGCAACTCTAGACTGCCCCATCATTTACCAAAAAACCTTCAGTTTCACCTGAGAGAACAATGGATTTTGGATACAATTCTAGGTAATATTTTCACATTAATAGGCGTAGGGTAGGGTATGTACTCCATTAATAAATAGGTTAACCATAGAAACAGCATAGGCCTGAAGCTTTTTAGCCTATTTACTTATTGCCTAAATTCTGTCAGAAGAGGCCCAACAACTATACATTTAGGTCAATATATACCAAATCATATTATTGAGTTTCAAATAAAGTGAACTTTTTTTTATGCTGATTATGAATATAATAAGCATTTCTATCGGAAATAAATTTCAGCCCCCCCCCCCTATATATGCCAATTCAGGGTTAGGTTTGGTATATAGCCTATATAGGAGGAGGGCTGAAATTCATTTCCAATCGAAAATGCTTATTATATTTGTAATCAGCACAAAAAAACGGCAGTCCAATATATACTAAATCATATTATTGAGTTAGACTAAAGTGAATACACCATTGATGCCTTTTTTTATGCTGATTACAAATTATAAGCATTTCCTATAGGAAATGAAATTTCAGCCCCCCCCCCTATACTATGCCAATTCAGGGTTAGGTTAGGGTATAGCCTATAGATAGGGGGGGGGGGGCTGAAATTCATTTCCGATAGAAATGCTTATTATATTCATAATCTAGCATAAAAAAAAGGCATCAAATGGTGTATTCACTTTAGTCCTAATTCAATAATAATGATTTAGTATATATTGACCGCCTTTTTTTATGCTGATTACAAATATAATAAGCATTTCTATCGGAAATGAATTTCAGCCCCTCCCCTATATAGGCTATACCTAACCTAACCCTGGAATTGGCATTTATAGGGGGGGGGGGCTGAAATTCATTTCTGATAGAAATTGCTTATTATATTTGGTAATCAGCATAAAAAAAGTAGGTAAAATTCTACTTAGCTACTTTTCAGCTAATCTTGGAACGGGGTTAGGTTAGGAAAATGAAACTTTTCAGAGATGGTCAACAGGCTAAAGTATTTCCTGGAATGTATTTTGAATAGTACCAACACCTCCACTCTTCTCCTTTTGGAGGGTCCTGAAATTGCTTACAATGAAAGGTCTATCACCTATTGAATTTTTGACAGACTAATATTACCTTAATTTTTAGTTGTCAGTTCTTTTTCTCTGGCTTTAATTCTGAAAATGCAATTTCTCTGTTATTTCAGTATAATTTTAAGGTTTTAGGTAATGTAATTTCAAAGTTTTAGGTAATGTAGTGGCATATTTTTAAAACCTTAAAAATTGGGATTGAGCAAGTTGTGAAGCTGAAAATAATTTTGTTGTACTTCATTTAACCAGAAGATCTATTTTGAAAGGTTTTCACTTTTATAACACACAAATTTTTAAAGGTCAAGCAAAGGTCAGGATCCTCTAGAGGGAGAAGGAGTGGAGTAGGTACTTCAAAATAACTTCCCGGACATACATTATCCTGTAGACCCATCCTTGTAAGTTTCATTTTTTCTAACCTAAACCCTTTCCAAGATAGCCAAAAGTAGCTAAAGTTAGAATTTTACCAAAAAAGTATTCACTTTATTTGAAACTCAAATAATGATTTGTTATATATATTGACGCAAAAAGGCATCAAATGGTCCTATGATTTTACTCACTACAGGCTATATTTGAAAAAATCTCGTATACCAATATCAAATAGTCCTCATATGATTTGAAAATCAAATCAAATCATATACCATTTACAAAATCATAAAATACTCAGCCTCAGTTCATACCAAAAATCAATCATCAGCGTATTTTCTACTCTTTGATTCATATAGCAAATCATATAACAAATATTTTTTCAGCTATTATTGGTCAGCCTCAGTTTCAAATAAAGTCCTTTGAATACACCATTCTATGCCTTTTTTCTATGCTGATTACAAACCTTTTCTATAATAGCCTATCAGCAGCCCTTTCTTATCGGAATACTGAAAAATTTCAGCCTCCCCCCCTCTATATGGCCTATACCCTAAGCCTGAGCCTATTGGCATATAAGGCCTATAAGGTGGGGCATATAATAAGGGGGGGGGGCTGAAATACATTTCCGATAGAAATGCTTATTATATTGTCCTAATCAGCATAAAAAAAGGCATCGAAATGGTGTTCACTTTAGTACTAACTCGATGACATGATTTGGTATATATCCTGACCGCATTTATTGAAGATACAAAGAACTAAGTGCTTACTATTTAATTAAATGACTGGTTTTCAGCCAGCCAAAGGGCTGGCTGTCCTGTGGCCTCTACTCACTCCTGAAAAAGAATGCTTCCGGAAACTCTTAATGAAAATGATAGTACAAGCAAGGTTGCCACCAGACCAAACAATTTCGTACCGTTCCAAACTCTTAAAACGTAACTTTTTCGTAACTTTTGATAGGAAACTCTCTTTTCAAGGCTGGGTGCCCTAACTTTGTTATCAAAGGCGGTACTTAGAGGGGGGGACATTTGTTGCCTGTACAATTTTAAAAAATATACTTTCCCGTAATCTCATTAAAAATCCCCCCCTCATAAACAATAAGTAAGAACAATAGGAACATTTTTATATAAGACCACTGGAAACGCAACTTTAAATGAACTATTTTCGACCCTATATCCAAGGGCCGTCCTCAGCAAAACAAATGAAGAAAAACCACTATAAAAGAAACTCACATTAAAATTCGAATACATTAAAGAAATCAACCAAATCAAATTCTTACTTTACAATATAAAAAGAAAATGAAAGAATATTACAAGTAAGAATGCCATCACAAGATTCGACACAACGATGAAATATATTATACAGTTATATAGGGACCCTCAGAAAAAAAAAATGTGTGGGCGGTAAAGTGTCAAAAAAGTGACCATGATACTTGGAAAAAGTCTAGCATGAAAATCAAAAATTCCGGGGGGGGGGGGCGCAAACTAACCCACCCCTTCTCAATGCTTGGATATAGCCTTGATTATACCAAAAATGGCTCATTTTTACAGTTTCAAATATTTTTGTTAATATCAGCCGTTCATAATCCCATATAAAAGAGACCAAATTTTGTATATAACCAGATATTAATGTCCAACCAATCAGAAGGGGAGACAACGCCAGCTACCCAGAGGGGGGGGGAGGGGTGTTCACCCCCCCCCCCCCCCCCCCCGAAATGTTTGTTTGACCTCGTAAAACGTAACAAAAATGGATATAAAATAGATTTTGTATGCGCTTTTTAAAGTTTTTTTGTGTAACCCCCCCCCCCCCCCCCCCCCCACCCCCGAAAAAAACATTTGTGTAAAACCCCTTCCGAAAAAAAATCCTGGGTACTGCCTTGGGGGGGGGGTGAGGTTTTTAGTGTTGTTACCCGAAGATAATACAGTATAGCCTAATAATCACATATTTAAAAAGAAATTATAAAGAAAATAGCTTCTTCCATTATTTACCTGTTCTTATGAAAAATTTTCCTTCCTGGCTTCAGTTTGTTAATTTTCAATATAATTTCAATATCCCCTCACTGCTTGGAGAACAAGATTCAAGTTCAAAGAACCAACTGATGAAAGTTGGTGACTAACTGCAATTTTGTCACTTGTCTCTAAGCGAATGATATCTTTGCTCCCGAGAGAGAATGTTCTTAACTTAGTATCCAAAGTGGGTATTTTCTCATTCGAATAGCCGAGTGATTGTGTGATAAGACTAAATGACCACGATTTGAAAGAATGTCGAATACTCATGTCAGGTAATTAAAATGTGAACAGCGATATTTTTTCACAGGGGGAAAAATATATTACTCAGAAAATGTGAAACTTGTTTATCTATTAAAAAGCGTAACATAATTGTACCATAAATTCAAAAAAACGTAACAAAAATGTAACGTTTTTTTGGACCGTAACGTAAAACGTATACCACAATATTTAAAACGTACCAAAAATGTCCGACGAACGTAATCTTCGGTGGCAACCCTGAGTACAAGAAGGTTGCTATCAGCTCAAAATAAAATCCCGATTTTTCTTCCAAAAAACAAATCTTGAAATTTCGAGAAAAAAATCCCGAATACAGTTTTTTGGGTACTGGGTGCGTTGTTTTATGGGTTCTGTTATTGTGACTTCCTAAGGACAAATTCAGTCTTCTACCATAGCTCTTTACTTTTTTCCTCTCTGTCCTTTAAAACTTGGTTCTTACTTTTCACCCGTATCGGGCTCCTTTCTCTCTTCTCTTCCGCTCTTCTAATTCTATCAGTTCACTCCCTCTTACTTGTAGCTTCTTACTTTCCATTTGTACTGGCATGTAAGCGTCACCTTTTCTGGTTTTGACCACCTTCTCTTTACTTCTGAAACCTTACTTTTCTTTAAACTCTTTACAAGGAAATCAGTCACCAAAAAACAACCAGACGGGGTTAATTCAAGAAACTGCTATAGAGTAATGCAATGTAAAGCGTGGTTTTCATTGCATTTACGATTTTTTAAAATTGTTGTTTTCGGGGTTTAGGGGGGGAAAAGGTACCTAGGTTAGGTTAGGTTAACGTATTTAATTTATGCTATATCCAAAAACCCACCCCCCCCCCCTAATAAGCAAATATAGATAGCCCAAATTTGTTTCTAAACTATTATATATTCATCCTATTGTTTTTATTTCATTAGCATCAGCCAAACTTGACTTTTTAAAAGGCCTATATAATGCACCAGTACCGTTTTGTTTTATGGTTATATAACATAGGGACTGCACAGTGAATGACGTAAAATCAAGGCGCCGTAATTTGAAGTACAGTGAAACGGGGTTTCTAGTTGTAACTAACAGACTGATTGTCAATATTCACTAGCATTATTTCGACGTGAAAACGTAACTGTTGGATTAGTAGAATCTACGACAGACAGACATTTTAGGCCAAACCACTAACCAAAGTTCAAAAAAAACGTGTCGACAAATTCGCGTTCATTGTTGTTTGAATTTCCCACCCAAGAATTGAAGTCACGCTTCGCAGCCCATATTGCGCGTCCAGACTATCTGGAGAAATGGGACAGAAAGAAATATCTGTAAAAAGGAATAGTCGTCCAGACTTGGCTGTTTTTTCAAAACCTGGTTGTTTTTTCAAAAAATCTGTACAAATTTATCAGCCATCCTCATCAAGTCTGTTTTCCTGAGCCAAAATCTATAAAAACAAATCTTAACCCTCAGTTAGACAATTTGCCTTTTTCTATTCAAACCATCTTAGACAACTATTTTTATTTATTACTTAATCGTGTCTAATTGTCTCCTTCTTCTGGCATTTTCCAGAAAAGCTATCTATGCTACCACTTTCCATCCCATTTTCCCATTTTCTTACCCTCTGATTATTCCTGCCCAGATATCGGAAAAATGGAACGGAAGACCTGTCTACAATTCCCAGATTTTTCGTCCCCATTTTTCCAGAAAAAATGGATAGTAGTCTAGACGCGGTAATATTCAATAGGCTTGACAAGCGGTAAAATTTGCTTTGTAATTCACATCTCCATATGTCCTTTCCCTTTTACCATACCTGATTTTCTGTTTAGCGAAAGTCTCGCCAATCAAGAACGCGGACAGCGCGAACTATTATTCGTCTTACAAACGCATCCTTTTGCAATCTCAAGACCCGACTGACTTCACTACCCAGAAAACCTGGATTCCAAACGTACTTAAATCTGAGAAAATCCAAACGATATCATTCAAACATTCAGTACACGGATTCTTCATTGTATGAAAAAAAAGGAATCTGCTGTTTCACACGAAAAGATCCGGAAGAAAAACAAACCCCTTTTTCCCCCGAATGCTGGGTAGCTTAGAATCCAACTTTCTTGGTATTAAACCCAGTCTTTGGGGGGTATTTGAATTTAAAAATATAATGCCAAAGGTCAGAAAAAACTGTTACTACCGAGTTATTATAGTAAAAAGCGCTAATGTGAAGCAACCAACTAAAAAAAAAACCAACTAGTTTCTCAGGTATTTATTGATACGATTCAGCAATCATTTCGGTAATCAGAGCTCAAAAGACAACCCTAAGAAACTGGACAAATGAGGCTCAGTAAATGAAAACTAAGTTCGGTTTAGACACACAAATAAACACTAAGGGTCTTCTTGGAGAACGTAATCCAGATAAACATTTTCAATTTTTCTTAGTTTATCTGGATACTCATCTGAGATCTTCAAAATTAGAACTTAAGTCACTGAGTGGAATATTATGAGCATGAAAGTGTCCTGAAAAATATTAGAAAATCTGGGGAATACGTTGATAGCGATCAGAGCGATCTTTTGAACTAATTGATGTACGTTCTATAAACAGCACAAACGTACGACTAAGTATATGGATCCTAAACTATTGAAACTTGCAGAAGCCAACCTAAGGAAATCATAGAATGACCTGGCAATCATTTTGTTTGATGACTTTATAAAACTAATTTTTTGCGAAGTTTCATCTGCGAAAACACCGAACTAAAAGACACTGGAGCTGAGCATGACAAGTTTTCGATGGTATTTATAGCTTCCTCTTCCCTAGATTTCTGAATACATTCGAGGCTCTCGACGAAATGATGTCAAGAACTCAAATGAATGTTTTTGGTTCTGAATTCTCCACTTGTTGTTACATTGTAAGAGTCGAATTTTTGCAAAGTTAAATCCCAAACGAAAAAAATGTTGCCCTGAATTCAGTGTAATAGACTAATAGCGCAAATCCAGAGGAAACAAAAAAACAGAGAATATTTATTGATACCGTGCGGAAAAAATTAAGTAGACTAGTATCAGCCACAATCGGTTGAACATATCTTTTTAATCAAATCTCGGTTTCAGCAAAAAAAAATCCCGTTTGTTTTTTTTACAAAAAATCTCGAAAAACTCAGACACAAAAAAAAAAAATCCCGGACCGCAAAAAAAAAACTCCCGGAAAATACCTGGATTAAGTCGGAACGGTGATAACCCTGAGTATAAAAGAAACAAAACTACCAACCAATGTAGCCGACTTTTTTTCGGTGCATGTCATAGAGACATAAAATACAAACTCTTTGGTGTATGTTCTGTAATAAACTTTTTGGTGCATGTCCATAATATGTCCCAGCTTAAAATGCCACAAACTAGCTTTTTCTTACGACTTGTGCTATTGACCAAAAGGACGCTTCGTAAACTTCTCCCAAAGCGGTCAGTTACATCAAATATAATGAAAATGAATAAAATTTCTTCAATGCAATAATTCTTTTCTTCTACAAATAATCTTGGACATCTCGGTCAATGAGCTGAGGCATGGCTTCTTGAATTAACTGTTGCCGATTGTCAAGTCATTCGCTTCAGCAAATTTGATCCTAGTCACTCCTTTATTTTTCTTTCAAGCTACTCAATCTCCTCTGCTAAAATATAAAAAACCAGAAAAAAAAAAAGAAACTATGATGATGTAGGAGTTTTGGTACAATAAAAGTGAAACCCTTTAATTTTAAATTTACGGACACTTTACAATATAAAAATAAAGCATTTAGGGACATTTTATGAAGCATTGTAGATATGTTCAAAGTGAAGCTATCTTGATAGTATTAGGAATATAAACTATTTTTAGAATATGTGTCATAACTTGAAGTTCTCCGTTGTATCGAAGAGAGTAACTGGGATTTCCAGAGTTCATATTATGGTTTGTTTTTTATTTGTTCTCCAGATTCAAGTAATACTAAAGCAAATTTATACACAATTTAAACAATTTTATATTGTAATATACAGGAGTTTAAATTGTTATATCACTCACATATTGGTATTATAGCTGTGATACCAGCCTTTGGAAATTGGACTATTTCTTCCTATGAAACTTATTCAATAGCCTCCGTTAAGCCCGGTTATTTTTTATGTGTTTCTAGTGGCTATTTCAATTGATTAGCAAATAATGACAACAAGATCCCTTCCTTTGTGGGCGAAAACATGAAAAACAAATATGGCTAAGCTAGAACCTCACTATTTTTTTCCTTTTCATCATATTGGATATAAAAGTGGCTATTCGTTCGAATTGACTCTGTGCTTCTTCAGAAACAAAGAAAGGTGTGGTCTTTTGTGGTTCATTTAAATAAACCCAGTTTATAATACCAATTTATTGTACCTACACGAGAAAATGATCTATTTTTTAAATTTCTATTCATTTCTAAACACTGAGTGGATTTTCTACATAGTGACAGGTCAAACTAACTCCCAAAGTCTAAAGACCAACGTTTCTCGTCGGCCTGGGAGGATGATTTTTCGTATTTAGGCATCTCCGGCCAAAATTGAGTTATGAATGCCATCGAGTGTAAAATTTTGTGTAGAATCTTGAATCTGCTTTTTGTTTTGCTCTACTGGCTACCGTTCTCTCGAGTGCACATTAGGGGGGGACGGTAAAGCATAGCATATATTAAATAAGTAACCTAACCTAAAACCTAGGTACCCTCCACCTACCAACCACCCCCACCACCTCCCCCTAAACACCTCCCACCAACACCCCACCGTAACTCGGGTACAACCCCAAAAAACAACAGTATAAATATTGGAAATGCAATGAAAACCACGCTTTGCATGGCCATTAATCCTAGCGGTCTCTTGAATGTGCGGGTTTTTGTGACTGGTTTCTTGTAAAGGCCCTATAGGCCCAAGTACCCAAATTTTGTTATACATCCATTTAAGCAGAAAGAACTATTTTGCAAGGTTTCACTTTTATAAACACAGATTTTTTTAAGGTCATCAAAGGTTAGGGACCCCTCTAGAGGGAAGAAGGGAATAAAAAATGAGGTATGTACTTCAAAATACCTTCCCGATACATAATTTAGCTGTAGACCCTTCCCTGAAAAGTTTCCATTTTCCTAACCTAGCCCCTTTCCAAGATAGCCAAAGTAGCTAAGTAGGATTTACCAACGCAAAGACTATGAAAAGATTGTCCACAGAGAACTTGAAATGTCACTAATCATAAAAATACAAAACAGTAGTCTCATGCCTGTGCTACATTATAGTCACACTTGTCGATAAATCAAAATTACGCACGACTACAGCGCCAATTTACGTTCGCGCGGTTCGTAATTTCTTTCTCGAATTGACCATTGTTCACCTTTCAAGTATAACTTTCCAGCCATGTATAGAGGTATTGCAGATGAGTATGCCAATATTCAAAAGAAGTTCCCTGTACCAGCAAAGTCTATTGCACCTACTTTCCCCCAATCCCCTCCATGGAATTGGGTCAGTTCCCATAATAAAAATACTGAATTTTCAAAATGGAATAAAGATTTAAAACCCCCATTGCTTTTGTTCAGAAAAAATTTGCAGAACTTAATACAATTACCTATAAAAATCACTTCCAAATATTTGTTGATGGGTCGAAAATGAATGAGAAGGTTGCAAGTGGTGTTTTCCTTCCTCACCTGAAACACTTGCAATGGGCGAGAGATTATTTAATAATTTATCTATGATGTCTGCTGAGTTAAATGCCATAATCATGGCATTAGAACACCTTAAGCAAAACCAATCTTTGATTGAAAATTCGAATAATATTATCATCTATTCCGATGTCAGTACTCTTTAGACAAGCCTTGAGTTGCTGGCCTCAGCTCCTCAATATAAGTTGGACATTGACACTTATCATTGGTCTCAGTATTAGTGATAATCTTGCTTCAAGTGGCATAAAAACTTACTTTCAGTCACATTCCTAGCCACTCTGGCATAAGTGGTAATCATCAGGTTGATGAAATAGCAAAAAATGCTATAAATATTGACCAGCCAAGTGGGAGAACAATCCCAATTAGAGATTATTTAACCGATGGAGGCTATCAGATATTATTTTTAATAAGATTATCCTATGCTTTTCCCCTTTCCTAATAAGTATCTTTCTAAAATTTTCATAGAAATTCGTTTCTGAGAACAAAGGACTAAATTTTCCTTGCATTCTCATATAAGCTTTCTAATTCAAAGTGGTTCAATTCCCCTGTCCCCTCTTTGCAGGCATTGTAATATGAAGAATGAAACATTTGACCATTGCCTATTTGAAGTAATATATGCTGACGTCACTGCACAAATATACCTTGCTTTCTAAACTGTTAAAATACTTCAAACACCACAAAATCCCACTATCAGCCAAGAGCCTAGCCAACTTATACCTGCACACAGAAGCATAGAAAGTTGACATCTATCATCTTATATTTGAAACTCCTAGAGTCGAAAGAATCTGCTGAAAGATATCTGAATATATCTAATAAATATGAGGCAATCAAGCCAGTAGCTCTGTAGCCCACAGAGTGAAGCAAAAGGAAAAGGGCTAAATAGTTTTACTGAAAAGCCCACCTGCTGTTAAAATAGAAGAAGAAGTATAAATTTCTTGGACTGACCAATCAGGAGTCAAGGTTTAAGGGCATACTTTTTAAAACTAGAAAGATGGAACCTTTATAACAGCCAGTTTTCTATCTGGGATAGGGAGGAATTTGACAAAAGTTAAGGAAAACTTAGCATTAATAGAGAACAGATGGACACAAATTCTGGTTGGTGCAACTCCGTAAACTAATTTCTCTGCAATTTAAATTTTTTTGCTTTTTAAAATACAAGTGTGATGTTAAAATCAAGATAACTGCCATGTCATTCATGATATTTGGGCTTTTCTTTATTGATAGATGTGACTATGATGTGGCAATGGGCATTACAGTTTGCTGCGAATAACTTCCTTCCGCTCAGTAGAGGTGTAGAGTAGGGCTTTTGAGTAGGAAATATTTTTAGAAAACAATTCTTACTTCGTTACATACAGAATAACTTGTATATTTATTATACAATACAGAATATTTTTGATTGCAACTTTCCACTTTACTTTGCCCCCAACTACCCCTCCTAATGTTCAATATGTAGCTCAAATTGTATATTTCCCATGCCATGCTTGCCAATGCGTCTCTCTTGTTTACTCAATACTGTTGTGTACCCGTAAATTGAAATCAAACTGTGATGAAAATAAAAACATGTTTTTCTTAAATGTTTCCTTCCTCAATAGCCTCTAGTCTATACTTTTACCCTTCCCTCTGATTTTCCCTAGGCTAGTTTTTGGTTTCCTATGGTGACTAAATGAGCTAGTCTAGCCTAGCCTGTGGAGATATTTCAAAGAAGAATGGACTAAGAACTATTGCCGTCTGAAAAGAAGTACAATGACTAGGATGGAACAAAGGAGATGTTACCCCCATTTCAACAACCGGCACAAGTACTAAATGTCATTTCGTCAACAAGGAAAATCCGTGAGAACATTGACACATCAGAGCATCAACAGTTCAATAACTGTTGGACATCGACATTGTGACTGTCGATGAACTGACGTGTCGATGTTATGACTGTTGACGTTCTCACGGGTAGCAATTGTGACTGTCCAATAACTGACGTGTTTTGATGTTCTGACTGTCAATGTTGCTGACGCGTAGTGATTGTGACTTCTATGTCCTGACGTGTTGATTTTATGACCTGTCGATGTTCTGACGGATTTATTGTCGATGTTATGACGGATTTTTGTCGATGTTATGACTGTCAATATTCTGACGGGTAGCGATTGAGACTGTCGATTGAACTGACCGTGTTGATGTTATGACTGTCCAATGTTCTGATGGTTATAGCGATTGTGACTGTCTATGTCCTGACGTGTCCAATGCTATGAACTGTTGATGTTATGACGGATTTTGTCAATGTCCCCTTCCTGACGGCAGTGTTGATGCTCTGGCGCCTTCCGGAACATGAAGCTAGTTAGTGTGTTAAAAAAGTAGCCGCCCATTAAAAAATAACGTTAAAAATTTAAACGCATATAAGGAGCTTATAAGATAGGTTAATAGTAAGGAATTCGGTACTATTGTATTAGCTGGAAAAACCCATTGCGATATATTGTATACGGAAGATGCTTAAGAAACCTAGTCAACGGGTTTCTTTCAATAGAGAATTGGATTGCAAACCGAGTTTGTCAGTGCATTTACCAATATTTAAACTTTTATTTTTTTTGTTTTGGGAAAAAATGGTATCTAGGTTAGGCAAGCACGTTAGGTTTACGATTTTGAATATACTGCTTCATGCTATTCCCCTCACCCTCTACCTAATGTGCATGCACCACGACTATATAAGCCGAAATTTTGTTACGGTACATTCCCTTATATGGACCTTTCTAAAAAGTCAAGTTTGTTAACGCTGATGAATAAAAACTAAAATAGTGTTGAATATATAATAGTTTTAGCAAACAAAATTTGGGCTATCGTATTTGCCCCACATTCGGAGGAGTGGGGGATAAAGCAATAGCATCTATTAAATAGTAAGACCTAGCCTACGGATACCACTTCAACACCCGCACCACTGACAACCCCAAAAAAACAACACAGTTTTTAAATATTGTAAAATCAATAAGAAACAACACTTCTGCGATCAATTTAGAGCCAATACAACGAGTTACGAGTCTTCGTGTCTGGTTCCCTTGGACAGTATTAAAACGCTGTGTTAGGTATAATGTATACCCTTACTTACTTCTAGAGAATCAGAAAATGTTAAAAATCACCACCTATCAGAAAAACTGCCCCGTCCCAAGCTTGTATCTTTTCTACTATTTCTAGAAAATTATCATTAAATCGTCACACTGACTCTTCTATTATAAATTTTACAGAGATGAAAGTTGAATATTGTTCAACTTAACCAAATTTCGAACAGGGTATATTATTGGTGCTGTAGCTCATTATTGAATGGTTGTTGATTTATCTCCAAAGTGTAATTATAACAACTGCTCTGTGTATTACTTGACAAAACAAAATGAAAGAGGAACGATGTTTTTTATAGACTGCCAAAAAATTGCCAATGGCCAATGGTAAGCAGCTCATGCCAGGCGGGAAAGTAGAAGGTGCATGCCAATCAAACAGTTCGGTGGTAACGAACTGACCCAAGCAAGTAAGAGCGACCGGCTCATGTAGGTACCGAAAAAAAACTTCCCCATATCTAAGAAAACGTGGTTTTTTGATAAGATCAAATAGATTCACAATCAAAAAGAAGTCAGATATGTCAATTTTGCAGCGATTTCAAATATATATCTTTCATCAAGTTTAGTAACTACCCATCAAAAGTTACGCGCCTGACGAAAATTTAGACTGATTTTGCCAAAATATAGGGGGGAAAGACCCCGTAAAAGTTATAGAAACCTTAATGAAATCGCACCATCATATGCAGCGTCATCAGAGAACCCCTAACTATAGAGGTTTTCAAGCGCCTATCTAAAAAAATATGGAATTTTGCATTTTTTTGCGCGAGAAAGAAAGAAGTCAGGATAGGCGTGTTTATTTGTTTTTTTTGTTTTTTGTTTTTTTTCCCAGAGGGTGATGTCGGTATTGACCCAGTGGTCCTAGAATATCCGTCGGGATTGCTCATTGGCACGGGAAATTTAAAGTTTCTAGTTGCTCTTTTTAAGCTGCAAAAAAAAAATGGAGGGGCAACTAGGCCCCCTCACCACGGTCATTTTTTTCCAAAAGTTCATCCGATCAAAATTTTGAGATAGCCCATTTTTGTTTCAGCATGGTCGAAAATATTATAAATATGTCTTTATTTAGGATGACTTAATCCCCCGAAGTCCCCGGGGGGAGGGCTAAAAGTTATGAACTATTACCCACCAATGTTTAACATTATAGTAGGGTTATTGGTTTCTTTAGGAAAGTATAATCAGACGTTTTCAGGAGGTTTTTTTTCTCCGAGTATGTGGAGGCGGGGGGGGTGGGTGCGCGGGTCTATGTCTCCTATGCGTACCCAGGAAAATCTTGTCGACAACACACATGAAGGAGACCCGCCCAGTTGAGTCATTTGGGCGCAGAATGGGAAAACTTGCTCCAGTGAAAAAGAGAGGGGGGAGACGAGGCCGCCGGATACTTGCCAGCATTTATTTATTGGTTATTGTAAACAGTAAAACCGACATTTGATCAGGAAGGATTCTTTTTTGCTTGGAGGATGGGGTTGAGGAGCGGGGTTACTTGTGGGAGATATCGTATCCGTGGAGCGTATTTCTTTGGCGTACGATCAGGGGACATTTCTATGAAGGGGGGCGCCGGATTTCCAAGCATTATTTAAAAAAAACCAATCAACATAAAAATTAATATTAAAAAAACAACAAGTTTTTTTTTCAACTGAAAAATAAATGGAGGCAACCATTAGAACTTAAAACAGAACAGAAATTAGCAAACATATATGATAAGAGAGGGGGTTTCTCCCCAAGTACAATAACACTCGACTTCTTTTATACGCTACAGTTTTTTTTTAGTGGCTTTCATAAGAGGCTATCTATTCCTAAACTAAACGGGCTTTTGTGATTCAGGGTGGTTTGTGTCAATTTAAATTTTTGTTTTTGAACTTTGAACGTAAAGGAGAGCAAGGTATTAGGGGACTACGGCGAGAACCCCCTCATAATATTATACTTAATAAAATGATTCGTAATAAAAAAAAAAACCAGGTATACGTAATAAACTATACTTAAATAAAAACAATAACATAAAAACAAGCGATACTGCTCATAGTGATCGAAACTTTTAAAAAAGGAATTTTGCCTGTCAATAAATAAATGTATCAAAAGCTCATGGGTTTATATAATGCTGATTCTAAATATATAAATTTTATTTAAGGTTTAGTATTACTCATACAAAGACCTACGAGCCTGAGAAAATTTACCTGATTTTTTTAAAGAGGGGGGAAAAATCCCCTACAACGTGAAACGAATTTTAAATGGAAAATCACAACCGTCCCGATTTCAGCATATCAAAAAAACCCTCAATTATACTTCGGTACGAGATGGCTGTTCTAGATCTTGACCAGCTCATAACTGCTGCAAAAGATACTTAATTTTTCATGCAACTTTAGATAGTTATTTGTTATTTGCTAGAAGCAAGTAAAAATAGTTACGCAACCTGGTAACTAGAATCGTTAGTGATATCGTAAGGATAATGCTATAGTAGATTATACGTTTGAATAACCAAAGGGGGAGAACAGACATTCCATTGTTAGCAAAAGAAAAGGTAAAACGTTGTTTAATGCAAATGTTTGTTTACTGTGAGTTGACAATGGAACGGTGAGGCCAAAATAATTAAGTTGCATTCAACTAAAAAAAACGATCAAGAAAATTAAATAAAAAAAAAAAAAACAAGTTTTTTTAAAAACTGAAAGTCAAGGAGCGACATTAAAACTTAAAACGAACCAGAAATTATGTCCACAGCCGATATGAAAGGGGCTACTGAGATCCCCTCCTCAAAAACGAACCTCGCTCAACGCCTCGGTGCTCTTGACGCTAAAGTTTGACTTTAACTGGTCTCATGGATACGTTCGTATTTTTTTCAGTAAAGTCCAGATAAAATGAAGACTGTCTAAGCCGTAGAAAACAGCAGCTGGAATGCCAGGAGGAGGAAGTACAAAGGGGGACATTTTTTTTTCGGTAAAAATTTTTCTTTGAGCTTTAAAAAAGCTGTGTATTAAAAGATGCAGCCAAAGCTGTTTAGCTAATGCACAGAGCCGTAGATATACACTCGTGTCCCAGGATTTTTGAAGCTATCGCCTTTTGTTAGGATTTTTCTAAAGGTTGAATGTACGGAGTCTTCGACAGTATTTTATACGCTAGCATAATCACTATAGTGTTAACGTGTTTTTGATTATGAACTAATTTGATGTACTTTTATTCGAGCTTTCATCTTTTCGTGCAGTGATCTATAAACTATTTGCTAAATTGAATTTTAAAGTAATCTTCAGCATTAGAAAAGCGATTGCAAAAATCTTACTATTGTCCGCTGTTTGCTTGGGTCGACAGCCTTCAGACCATCGAATACCTTTTGATTCGAGATATTTGTTAATTATTCTAACATTTAGTGTTTGTCTTTTTCTTGTCTTTTTTTCGTGCAGTAACCCCTGAGAAACAGTATACATATGCCTTTCTCGCAGTCAGATGAAATAGAATTCAGAAAGCTCTGGTATTTTTGTTTCTTTTTCCTACATTTTGGCTTTATCTGTTCGTCACGCACATAACTAGCGTCCCTGTATTCACCCATTTCCTACGGCTGTCACATATAGAAATAACACCACAGAAGATGCAGCTTTTGTTAAAAAAATTGCAGTTTACTTATAGTTTCTAAAAAAACCACATTGTGGGGTTATATAAAAAACATTAAAGTTTCAACATGCCACAACCATCTCCGTGCACTTTTCAGTCACCTGGCCGCCCTAGCACAAAAAAAAGAGAAAAAGGGACAAGACTCAAGTGTTACCTTAAGCTAAAAAGCGTGTATTAGCCTATCATGTCAGTATTCAAGATGGACGGGGACTTAACAAATCCGCTTACAGCGGTTATAGCGATTGTGCTCGACCATGATGACTCCGGATGGTAGTAACAGTTTTTTATTTTGGTCACGTCACCGTTTTTAAGAGTTTTCAATCTCTTTATCAAAAACTTTCCATCGATTTACTATATAGTTGGTTTTAAGTTTAACATTGATATATTTACGACCCAATTTATCAGTGGTCAATTTGGCAAATTGCTTTTAAATTAGTTGGAACATCTATGTTTAAAGAACTAATTTTTTAGTTTGCGGTTATATTGGTGCGAAGGTCGCGCTTTACTAGGTTGCAGCTGTGGTTTAGACCCAATACAAACAGCATAATAGGGAACTCAGTGAAAATGAACATAGTATTTTTGTTCATGATATTTAGAATATGCCTTACTCACAGACCGTTCCAAAGAGGGCGTCTCTAGAGGAGGCCCAACCCTTAACGTGGCCCACAGTGCGGTATCTTTTAGTAGAGATATATGCTAAGAAGCATTTTTTTTTTTTTTTGTTTTTTTTTTTTTTTTTTTTTTTCTTTTTTTTTTTTTTTTTTTTTTTTTTTTTTTTTTTTTTTTTTTTGGTGTTTTCTTTTTTTTTTTTTTTTTTTTTTTTTTTTTTTTTTTTTGTTGTTTTTTTGTTTTTTTTTTTTTTTGTTTTTAAAAAAAATCTTTTAAAACAATCTAAATTTATTATAAAATATTGTCTAGTCAAGAATTCTGTTTGATATTCGTTTTTCTACGCAATGGAAACACCAAAAACCAAAACGATCTCTGCCTTCACAATGTTTGCCGAAAATTGACGCAATTGTATACAACCTCGAAATAATGAAAAATACAGACGCAAACAAGTGACACCGGCCATTCTTATTTGCGGAATGCCCAGAGCTGAGCTTGCATGTTACCTGTCGGACTTTAGGTATCGTAATAATGCATACCCTGAGGGTACCCGTAACAGTAATGTTATCTAAAATTGAGAAACAGAGTGAATAAAGGCCGGCCGACAAAGAGAACTTTGGCTCCCAGACGAACAAGGCAGACTAAGAAGTCTTAGACTCGCATCGCCATCCTATTGACACGAACTCTTTTTTTTTTACAGTCATTCGCTTTTTGTTTCAGACGCAATGAGAGCACGCTCACACTGAGCAGCATACACCAAGTGCGCCTAAAAGATGATAAAGTACCAAGAGCATCTGGGGCCAAATGTATAGACGAGGGATTCACGTGGTCTCTATAGACTAGTAAAAGAAGACACTGCAACGTGACGATTGCAACAACAGTTTTTTTGGAGCATCACACGGTAAGTTTTCTTTAGTTTGGTCCCCTTTTTTCTCTTCACTTTTTTTCCTTTTAACCAAAGAGATGATGAAAATATTATAAACTATAGAGCTTAAACGTTCCTCTCCCAATATGTACAAATAGATGCTTTGCCTGGTAAAGCATTCTACGTTCCGACAACATCCACGATTGTTTCTCTTCAGTGAGTTCAAATCAAAGATTTAAGATGTGCAACGCACAATCGTGGAAAGCATATGTTTAGCCTTGAGCACCGTAGCGACGTGGCGTATAGCTATATTCTGTTAGTTTACAACATATATACACCTATATCTCAGGGCAACCGATCTAATTTGATCGTTTGAGCTTGAGGGGGAGTGGCTACAATTTTGTATTTTGGGGGGAAGCCCGTATCAAAAATTCTGTTATATGTAGCATTACGTTTTTTTACGAGTCGGGTAAACATTCCGGGGGGGGGTGTAGACTCCTAGTCCCCCTGGATATGGCTTTGGGACTACCTTTCATCACAGGATATATACGTGGCCAGACCTAATCCGATAAAGTTTTTCGCTCCACCATAGTATTACTCGTCAAGACTATTTTTCGACGGGGAACTTCGCAGCCAGGAGTATCTAAAAAAGCCAATGTTCTTTGAGACTGTTTTACAGTTACATTTGTTGGAGGTCTCGTCCTGTTCCATAAGACAGTGCGGAAGAATCGTACTTACGAAAATAGACAGAATAGCGCTTGATATGGATTGACTAGTCAAGTATTTCTGGAACCTCCCTTGCTTGGACCCAGCTCCTCTTATATA